>CM077150.1:251968282-252568282 GCA_039583875.1 Platanthera guangdongensis
GAGTAGATGGACTAAAAGAAATAAAAGCATGTAGAAATCAGAGGCTTAAATTCATTAAAAAATTTATTTCAGACGCATGTAGAAATCGAAGGCCGCAACTCCTCATTTGCAATCCTTGAGGGCCGACTTTGATGTGGAGAGCAGATGAAGTTGAAGCTCTATCTTGGAAGGAGTCGTGCAGGAGATGTTCAACCATGGAGGAGGAGGAGTCCTGCTGCGGAGAAGAGTTGAAGGAGAATATGATCGGTTAGGGCATGAGTGCAAAAAATAAACTTGCAAGACATTACCGTGATGTGGAGAGCAGATGAAGTTGAAGCTCTGTCTTGGAAGGAGTCGTGCAGGAGATGTTCTTCCACGGAGGAGGAGTCCTGCTGCGGAGAAGAGTTGAAGGAGAATATGATCGGTTAGGGCATGAGAGCAAAAAATAAACTTGCAAGACATTACCGTGATGAGGATAAGTTCTGTCGTGGAGGAGTCGTCCTACTATGGAGAAGAGATGAGGCGTTGCTCCTTGGAGGAGTTGTATGGTTATACACCCATCAGGTGGACGACAGTCGTGGAGTTCGGCGGGCGACAGTCGAGGCGGGCGGCAGGCCGGCGAGATGGTACTGTAGCGTGCGGGATTAGGTATCGGCGTGCTTGATATCGGCGTGCTATCAGCGTGCTTTCGGCGGGATTGCTGGCATTACCTATCGTGCTGGAGGAGGCAGAGATGAGTTGGCATGGCAGAGACTTTATTAATTAAGCCTTACCCAACAGAAAGACCAAAAGCCCTTAAGTTAAGCAATTTTTTTTGTTTTAATAAGGGTATTTTTGTATTAAAATGTTACACCACAGCCAGATTAGGTGTTTCCTTATAATATAAAGATACAGTGTCGACACACTTTCTAGTGTCTCGACACATTATAGTATATAGTGTCGACACATTTTATGATGTCTCAACACTTTCTTTGATGTCTCGACACATTCTCTAGAGTCTCAACATAATTTTTTACTTAGTCAAAATCTTGTTTTCTAAACTATAGATACTTGGCATTTTTTAGTTTTATTCTTGAGATTTAGGTAAATAAACTTAATTACTGAATAATATATTTTATTCAAATTTTTTATCAGTTTTTCCTTATATATATGCATAAATTATTCAAGATTCAACATGTAAAGTTCAAACTTCAAGAAATTAATTTTTTCTTCATCTATAGGTTTAGTGAAAATATCAGCAATTTGTTTATTTGTAGGAACAAATTCTAAACGAATATCTTCATTTTCTACATGCTCCATAATAAAGTGATATTTAATTTCAATATTTTTAATTATAATATGTGGCATAAGATTATTTGCAATTGAAATGGCACTAGTAGAATCACAATATAATGGAATTTTACTTAGCTGAATGTTATAATCTTGTAATTGATGCTCCATTCAAAGCAATTATGCTTAGCAACTTCCAACTGAAATGCACTCAGATTCAGCAGTGGATATTGCTACATTTGTTTGCTTTTTGCTGCTCCATAACACCAGCCTTCTTCCAAGGAATTGACATGAACCTAATGTGCTTTTCCTGTCTTCTTTACAACCTGCATAATATGCATCTGAAAAGCCTGTCAGTTCAAAATCACTATTATTGGGATACTATAGACCAAAATTAGGTGTGCCCTTTAGATATCTCAATATTCTTTTGACTGCTATATAGTGAGACTCTTTAGGGCAAGCTTGATACCTAGCATAAACACAAGTAGCATACATTATTTCAGGTCTACTGGATGTTAGATAGAGAAGTGATCCAACTATGCCCCTATACAAGGTGATATCAACTGGCTTGCCAGAACCATCCTCGTTTAAAGACATACTAGACCCCATAAGAGTTCTCATTGAAGTGGTTGTTTCCATGCCGTACTTCTTGATTAACTCCTTGCTAAACTTAGACTGACTAATGAAAAGTCCATCTATAGTTTGCTTAATTTGGAGACCCAAGAAAAACTTGAGTTCACTCATGCTACTCATCTCAAACTTACCTTGTATAAGTTTGGCAAAATTAGTGCAAAGTGACTCATTAGTAGAACCAAATGTAATGTCATCCACATATATTTGTACTAAGATGGTCTTGCCTTTGACTTCCTTTAGGAATAGTATTTTGTCTATTTTCCCTCTTAAGAATTTGTTCTCCAGAAGGAATTTAGACAGAATCACATACCAAGCCCTTAGGGCTTGTTTCAATCCATAGAGTGTTATTAATAAAAGATAAACATGAGTAGGATGAGTAGAGTCAACAAAATCTGATGGTTGCTCAACATAGACCCTTTCTTTGAGGTTACCATTAAGGAAGGATGACTTCACATCTATTTGGTACACCTTGAATTCTTTGTAGGCTGCATATGCCAGGAAGAGTCTTATAGCTTCCAACCTAGTCACTAGTGCAAAGGTTTGATCAAAGTCCATACCATCTTCTTATCTATAGCCCTTTACAACCAGTCTAGCCTTGTTTCTGACTATAACATCATTCTCATCCAGTTTGTTCTTGTAGATCCACTTAGTTCTTATGATGTTACAGTCATCTGGTCTGCAAAGCAGCTTCCAGACTTTACATCTCTTGAACTGCTTCAATTCTTCCTGCATAGCCCCTATCTAAAATGGGTCTATATTGGCTTCTTCAAACTTCTTTGGTTTTGTTTGTGATAGAAAACTTGATTACATCACAGTGTTGTGTTGTCTACTCATTATGGTCACTCCATGAGCTGCATCTCCAAGAACAATTCCCTTGGATGATCTTTTAGATGTCTGACAGCAAATGGTAATGTGACCTCTTCTCTTTGAACAACTTCATCTTATTGTTGAGTCTCTTCTTCTAATTGTTCGTGAGCATGCTCTTCCTCAACAATGTTGACTCCATCTTATATACTTTGGCTTGCTGTAACTAAGTCTTCTTTTAACATCTCCATTAGCTTCAATTCTTCTCATGTTGTGCTTGATGTACCTGGCTCATCATTATAAAACATAGAATTTTCATCAAATACAACATGAATAGACTCCTCTACAACTTGATCCTTCAAGTTGGAGACCCTATAGGCAATAATGTGGTTACTGTAACTAACAAATATGTCTTCATAGGAATTCTCAGCAAATTTGGTTATGTATGTTTCCCCATTATTTAGTACAAAACACCTACATCCAAAGATTCTGAAATAGGCCAAGTTTGGTTTTTTGACCTTCATTAATTCATAAGGAGTTTTATTCCGCCTTTTGTTAATTGAATCTCTATTTACAACATGACATTCTGTGTTAATAGCTTCAGCCCAAAAATATTTAGGGAGAGAAGAATCATTCATCATGGTTATTCCAGCTTCAATGAGAGTTCTATTCTTTCTCTCAGCAATCTCATTTTACTGTGGTGTACTTGGATAGAAAAACTCTTGCTGAATCTCAAGTTCTTCACAAAATTTTGTCATGCATCCAGATTGAAATTCAGTTACATGATCACTTTTGATTCTGACCACGGAGCTATTTAATTCATTATGTATTTGTTTGATAAATGTATTGAAGAAATCAGGAGTTTTAGATTTTTTCCTTAGAAAAAAAACCCAAGTAAATCTTGAATAGTCATCAACAATCATAAAAGTACAGACTTTCCTTCCTAGACTATGAACTGGCATAGGACCAAACAAATCCATATGCAAGATGTATAAACACCTCATAGAGTCTTTTGTTTCAATGCTTTTGAATAAAGCTTTGGTCTGCTTGCCTTTTTGACAAGTAGAGCAAATGCTCTCCTTAGAGCATTTAAAGTTATAACCAATCCTAACTAGCTCTTTAGTGAAAAGCTTGTCTATGGCCTTATAGTTCAAATGAGCTAGCCTATTGTGTCATTTGACATAATGTGACACTTTCTCATTTGTAACTATACATATGGGTGAGTCTAACTTTAGACAAAGAAAATTTAAGCAATACACATTCCCACACCTAGTGCCTGTCAAGATGTCCTGTTGGTCACTTGACCTTTTTATGAGGCACTCATCCTTGTGGAATGAAATGTCATAGCCAAGATCACAAAGTTGGCTTTTGCTTATAAGGCTGTGTTGCAACCCTTCCACATAAGCTACTTTAGTGAAAGTGACTAAACCATTTGAGATCTTACCATAACCTCTGGTAATTCCATTGTCAGCGCTACTAAAGATCACCTTTGGTCCATTCTTCACTGGAGTAAATTCTCTCAAGTTGTTCCTTGAACCAGATGGGTCTATCTCTGGTGCTTGGACATACCTGCAAAATAAGAATTTATTTTTCCTTAGGAACCCAAATTCTTTTGGGTCCTAGGTGCTTTTTAGTTGGGGCTCTATTGAGACCATGTGAAAATTTCTTAATTGGATACACTTTCTGCCCATGAGACACAATATGATTAAACCAACAGTCTAGGGCAAAGTGTCCAATCCTACCACAACACCAACACTCATATCTGTTGTACCTCCTCTTTCGAGGAACATTAGGAACTTTATGCTGACCTTCCTTAGGATAGGAATCAACAATCTTGACAGTTGCATTTTGATTGGGAGAAAATGTGTGTTTTGTCTCTCAGTCATAATAGTCCACCTTGGAGCAAGCATATGAGAAATAGCTTTCCTATTCAAATACGAGTTTGGTCCAATTGGGTCCAAACTTTTGGATTTCTTTTCCCTTAGTCCGAAATAGAGGATGTGGGATGACTGGACCCTTTTGTCCTGTCAGCTTTTTGACTCTTTTTCTCTTGGGTTTACCATACTCAAGTCCACTTCCAGGAGTTCGTGAGAAGGTATCTATAATGGATAACACAGTTTTAGGTTTAGAAAATAGTTGTACTAGTCTTTTCTCATTCAGGAGTTTGAGTTCTAACTACTGAAGGGTTGCATCCTTTTGTTTTAGCAACATGATTTGATCATCAATGATCTTAGTCAGCTTAGCCAAGTTTGAGTTTGAATACCATTCTTCTGAGTAACCATCTTATGATGATACTCAAGACCTTTTAGAGATGCAATCTCTATAGCTAGTTCTTTGACAAGCTTCTTGCTCTTTACGAGAGCTTCCAACAGTTTTCCAAATTTACTTGTGAGCTACTGCAGTTCAGTCTCAGGGTTAAAATTATGTGAATCATACTTTGAGTCACATGAGTCTAGCTCATCCACAGTTTCATGAATAGAATTTGTAGAATAACAAGAATTATCAAAGATTACCTGAGTATCCTGACATTCAGCAGTTTCTATTTCTAGATCATCAGACTGTGTCATCAAATTAACCTTCATATCATCTTCAGAATCACCATGGAGTGATGAAGTTGTGAAGTTATTTCCCATTTATATGGTCTCTCTGATTAATTCCTCTTTATAGGAGAACAGTCTAATATGAGCATGTTCTTCTTCTGATTCAGTTGAATCAGTATCACTATCAGATAAGGTCTTTGTCTTCTTTGCCATCAGACCCTTTTTTGTTTTATTATTTTTATAGAACTTCTTTTCCTTTGACTGTCTGTTCTCCTTTCTTTTTACTAGACAGTCAATAATGACATATCCAGGCATGTTATAGCAATAACAGATAATGTCAATCTTAATTTGTTTATTTTGATGTGAATCATACTTGACCATTGAATTGTCTCCATGTTTATCTTTGCTTTTGCTAGAACTTGGTCCAGATGATTTCTTCTTCTTCTAATGTTTCCTTCTTCTCAATATTTTCTTGAATTGCCTGGTGAACAGTGTCAATTCATCATCTGATAATTCTTCTGCAGAAGAACTAGTTCCAGTGCTAGCTGTACCTTCATTCCTTCTTAGTGATGATGGAATTTCTCTTCTAGCCTTCTTTGATGTGTTTGCTTTGCAGGCCACAGATCTAGTTTGATTTGAACTTCTGGCAGATTTAGCTTCAACGTTTCTAGAATTTAACTGAAGCTCATGTGATTACAGCTTCCCTTACAAATCTCGGTGTAACATATTTCTCGGATTCCCCATTCCTCTTACTACACAAATCTTTATGCCCCATTCTTTATTTATGGATCTCAGAAACATGCCATTAAGCTCATAGTTTGAGAATTCTCTGCCATAATTCTTTACATCATTGCTATTCTAAAGAACTTTTCATAACATAGTTCTATAGAATCAGTCTTCCCTTGCCTGAATGCTTCATACTGCTGATTGAGTAGAGACTTTCTGTCATCTCTTTTTTCTTCTGTGCCTTCCAGATAGACTATGAGAGTGTCCCAAATTTCCTTGGATGCATTACAGTGGACCAAATTTTGAAAGGTTGAATTATCTATTGCGATAACAATTATATTTTGTGCTCTTTTATCCATGGTGGCAAGAACCACCTCATCATTTGTCATCTCAGACAATTTCTTAGGGATTTGCACGTTTTCTTCTAAGACCGATATTTTCATGGGAATATATGGTCCTTCTTGTACTGTGATAAAGATTCTTGGATCTGTTGTCTCCATAAAAATTCTTACCCTTTGCTTCCAAATGGCAAAGTTATCCTTTGTATATATAGGAAGCTTCATATAACTGAGTTCTCTATGAGATTCATAAGCCATTAGATCTGATATTTTTCAACCACCCTTAGGATCTTTTTTAGACTATTAGGTCGTTATTTGATTAACCTCCCTTTGATACCACTTGAAAGATAATTCTATGGGTAGTAAATCACCTAGATGGGGGGAGGGGGAATATGTGTCTTTTGAAATTCTTTGTCACTTATATTATATGTTCAATTGATATTTGAAAAGTAAACTTCACAAGTACACAGTACAAGCAATCCCCTAAACAAAGCACAAGCAATCCACAGAACACAACACAACCAATCCACAGTACATAGAAATTTTATAGTAGTTCCCCTATCTAGGGCACATCCACTTCCCCCTTCTTTCTTACTAGCAATGTGCTAGATAAGGTTATATCTCCTCCTCTTCAACTCAGATCAAAAGATCTTATAAGATCTATTTCTGTTAAGAAACCTATATTCAGACCAACATGTCCTACCTCAGAGATTCACCCAATATCCTTACTCAGGTCACTCAAGAACCCTACCTCAGCCTTTATAACACAGGCTTACACCTCAGTGATCCCACACAAATCACCTACTTTAGGTCCCTCAAAGATCCTACCTTAGCCTTTATAAATTAGGCTTACAACTCACAGAATTAAACTTCTACCCACTCAGATCTCAAACAGATCTTACAAAATAAAGAGGTAAATAAGAATGATAATAATCTCAGAAATCGGCAATCCTATAATCTAACTTATCTGAGAATTCTGATTCTTCAATTCAGCAGCAAAGTATAAGTTCTTGATAAACAGACTGACTGAAAAGATACATCTCTGGATCTGCAATATTGTTGTTGATGACCAGCTTGATTTACTTGAAGAATTTGTAGAATAGATAAACCTTAATCCACTGATCAGCTTGTCGAAAGGATCAGAAGATTTTCTTGAAGACCTTCGTCTTCATTCTTCTTCTTAGGGTTGTCGTCCTCCCCTGACTTGGATGAAATTTGAATGAGAATTGATTTGTTGAATTACTAATTATTCTAATCCTATTCTTCTGTGTAGATAACACCACTATTTATAGTCTTCACGGGTTGTTAGCTTCTGATTGATGATGCCATCATTGCGCCACTATAGTCCAATTCTTCCTTCAAACAGTTTCTGATGAAATACCATGATACTGTAGCTGATGTGACATTTCTGACTTGTCTTGACACTTCAGTGTTGACTCTATTCAACCTCAGAATCATAAGTGTCGAGATGTCCAAAGTGTATCGACACTATTTTACTTAAGTGTTCTTAGAAGGTGTCGATACATCCTAGTAGTCTCAACATAATTTTACTTAGTAGAATTTTGAGTCTAAACTTGAAGGTGTCAGGACAGTTGACTTGTCTAGACACAACTGTCGTCTGTGTCGATATCTTTAAATTTGCACTATGTCGAGATAGTTGAATTGTCTCGACACTACTATCTACCGGGTGTCAACTCTTGTTATAATTCTTCAGTGTCGAGACAGTTGAATTGTCTCGACACTACTATCTGCTAAGTGTCGATACTTGTTTTAGTTCTTCACTGTGTCGAGACAGTTGAATTATCTCCACACTACTGTATGCTGAGTGTCGACACTTTAAGTCTGCACTTTAGTTCTACATTGTGTCGAGATATCTGACTTGTCTCGACACTGCAGGCTTAAGGTGTCGAGATATCTGACTTGTCTCGATACTGCTGACTTGATCTTCAAAGTGTAAAGATAACTAACTTGTCTTGACACTGCTCCTGCAAAGGTGTCGACATAGTTGAAGTGTGTCGACACTTTTGTACTTAGCCATTTTTCTGCACTGCAACTTGCTAGGTGTTTACTATGCTGACTTCACTCAGCACTTTTAGCTGTATGACGTTGAGTGAACTTGCTTCACTCGACGCTTTTGGACTTAGGCAATTTTTAGCCTTTCCAGCCAGCTTCTTTTGAGTACACCTGTCAAAATAACTTGGACCACCTGTCCAATCACTATGACATAGGAAACCTGGATGCATGAATTGAAACATATATTAAATACATACTTGTGTATATCATTGAATTGAAAGAGCTTCTTCAAATCAAGTACATTGTGTCCAATGTACCCAATAGGAATTAAACATGAATTCTCAACCCCACGCACTCCTCAACAGAACGTGATAGTAGACAGAAAGAACCGCACGCTTTAAGAGTTAGCACACACATTGCTTGTTGAGTTCGGCTTGCCTCGATATTTCTGTGCTGAAGCGGTTAACACAACATGTTATGTGATGAACCGAGTCATGCTCCGCCCCATTCTTAAGCTAACTTTGTTTGAACTCTACTTCAATAAGAAGCCATTAGTTTCCTATTTTAGAGTCTTTGGTTGCCCATGTTTTATTCTAAATACAATGGATCACCAAAGAAATCTTGACGAAAAATCTGATCCAGGCATCCTTTTCGGATACTCTAGTTCGAGTTGTGCCTATAGGGTCTACAATAAGAGAACCTTAGTTGTTGAAGAATCGGCCCACGTGCACTTTGACGAAAATACACCAACCAAAGAACCTAGGCCAAACGAAGAGGAAATTGATGACAATGCACAGTTTGAAGCTAAGGGTGAAGAGAAAGAATTTTCGGTTGATGTTCTAACTCATATAGATGAGTATAGGCCTCCAGGTACTTTAAATTTTTTAAAGCAACATCCACGAGGACTAGTATTAGGAGAGCCATCATATGGAGTTAGAACTCGATCGGCTCTACATGAATCCTTTTTGAACTTGTGTTTCTTATCTAAAATTGAACCCAAGAACATCTCAGAAGCCTTAATAGATGAATCGTTATTCTTGGCTATGACTGAAGAGTTAAACCAATTCGAGAGAAGTAAAGTCTGGGTGTTAGTGGAGCTTCCTGATAGCCATCCAGTTATAGGTTTGAAATGGGTTTACAAAAATAAACTTGATGGTGAGTTTAGGATAACTAGGAATAAAACTAGGTTGGTGGTACATGGTTACTCGCAGATAGAAGGCGTGGATTTTGAGAAATCATTTGCATTGGTTGCACGTCTTGAATCCATTCATATGTTCTTAGTGTTTGCAAGTTATAAACAAATTAAATTATATCAAATGGATTGTAAGAGTGCATTCTTGAACGAATATATTAAGGAAGAGGTGTATGTCGAGCAATCGCCCGTATTCAAGAACGCTGACTACCCGAATCACGTATACAAGTTGGTGAAAGCCTTGTATGGATTGAAACAAGAACCCCGTGCTGATAGGCTCATGACTTTTCTACTAGGACATGGGTTTATGATTGGTAGGGTCGACACCACTCCCTTTGTGAAGCATGAGAATCTTGATTTAATTCTCTTACAAATTTACAGGGTTGATATTATTATTGGGGCAAGAAAGGATAAATTATGTAAAGAAATTGTCACTTTAATGCAGTTTGAATTTGAAATGAGTCGAGTTGGAGAGTATCTTATTTCATAGGATTTCAGATTTCTAAACGTAACGATGGAACTTTTATAAGTCAGTCGAAATACATAAAAGATATGCTTATGCGATTTGGCTTCGAGAATCTAAAATAAGTCAAGACTCCAATGAGTGCATCTCTAAAATTAGGAAAGGATGAAAGTGACATTTCGGTGGATGAAACTGTCTTTAGAGGAATGATCGGATCACTACTATACTTGAGTGTGTCTAGGCCTGATATTACATTCGCGGTGTGTCTATGAGCTAGTTATCGAGCCGACAATAAAGTGTCGCATTTGAAAGCGGTAAAGCATATCTTTAGGTATCTAATAGGCACACAAAATCTTGGTCTTTGGTACCCTCACACAACTGATTTCACACTCCATAATTACTCTGACTCTGATTGTGTTGGATGTTCACTTGATCGCAAGAGCACGAGTGGTACTTGTCACTTCCTTGGTCCGGCACTAGTCTCATGGTCAAGTAGAAAACAAAACTCGGTTGCCTTCTCTACTGCTGAAGCAAAGTATATTGCCTTTGGAAGTTGTTGCGCATAAGCACTCTGGATGTCTCAAATAATAGGTGACTTTGGCCTAATTTGTGGGAACGTTACTCTTAAGTGCGACAACAAGAGTACCATAGACTTGACCAATAATCCAGTGCATCACTCACGGTCCAAACATATTGACGTTCGTCATCATTTCATTCGGGATCACATTAAGAAAGAGACCATGAGAGTAAGCTTCATTGGCAGCGACGACCAACTAGCTGACATATTCACAAAACCCCTCTCAGATGTGTGTTTCTCGTTACTTCAACTCGAGCTGGGTGTTTTGGATCTTTCTTCCTAGTCATGGTGCATTTGTCTGTTTTCTTTTCTTTGGTTGTTTCTGCTTCTATTTATGTTTTTTTAAAGAAAAATATATATAAATATAACAAAAAATTAAAAATCCGCCAAAAATCAAAAAACATGACTTTGCCTATTTACTTTCTACTTTTTCGTTGGTTTTTGGTTGATTTGTGGTTTATTACTAATGGAGACGTTGCTGACACGGCCTCCATTGATCCCCGTCTGAGAGAGTTCGTCGATTGGGACGATCGTTGCCGCAAGCTCGAGGATGGGATCGACGTCCACCGCCATTATATAAAAATATATAATTATAAATTAAATAATAATTATTATATATTTTTAATAATTTTATTACTTTAGCAATTATATTTTAAGTATTTATTACATGTTTTAATTTTCATTTCATGTGCTTTGATGGGTGCATATAACCATCATATTTTCAATTTTGAATTTGAATTTTGAATTTTGAATTTTAAATTTTGAACTTCGAATTTTGAATTTTGAATTTTGAATGAAGGGCTGATTGAGTGATGTAAGTCTATATATAGGTCATGATATTTGTCATATTGTTTTAGTGAATGAATGAAAAGAAACCTAATTCTAAATTGAGAATTCTCCTCCTCCTCTCCTCCTTGGCTGCCAACTTCCCCTCTCCCCCTCTTTGTGGATTTCGGCCACAACTCCTCTCCTTATCCTCCTTCCTCCTTTCTCTACCCTAATCCTTTCTCCTCTCCACTACGAGCAACAAATCAAAGAACTCCTCCCCTTGAAGAAATTCGGCCAAGGCAAGAAGATCTCCCCTTGTGGATCAACTCCGGCGTGAAGCGACGAAGGCGGTCGAGTTTCTCTCCTACCGGCGTGACTCCGGCGGAGCCGTTGAAGAACGATCCAAGTAGAGAAATCAGAATCATCCATTCTGATAGGGTAAAGAATCCTTTCTACCTATTATGTGTTTCTCTTCCTAGATTAATTCCTGTGGTGGTAGATTCTTGGCGTTGAATTTTGAATCGTTAATTAATCGTGGTTTCTTCGATTGGTTTTGTGTTTTTCTTGATTGAATTATTTTTCGAAAAGGTTTGGCGAACCTTCGTTTTATTTTATTGGGAGAGATCTACCTTTTTCAAATTGTATTTATTTGGTAGATCTCTTTTGGTAAAACACCGCTCGTTCGGACCGGGTGGGTCCTTTTAGCCGGAAAGGATATTGGCCTATAGCCTTTGTTCGATCCTAAGTGATTTGGCTACCCGTAAGTTAGTATATAATTGATAAAATTAATTAACGTGGTGATGCGTATAACGATTGTGCGAGTATAGGATTGAATCAAGGAGAGACAAACGTGCTCGTCCGTAGATTTATTTGGTGTCAACGTGCAAGCCTGCATCAATTTGATATCAGAGTCAGGTTGTGCTGATTTATTAATTAGTACCATCCTAGGAAAAAAATTACTTAGAACACTGACACACACTTGCACGTTTCATTGTACAACATAAAAATCAATTCTTTAATTTTTGGTCTGCAAATAGCGGCCTAAAATTTTCAATTTTTCTCAAAATTCAAAAAATAAAATTCTGGAATTTCCCCATCATTTTATTAGAAAGAAATCAAAAAAATATTTTATTTTTATTAAGCCATTATTTTTATTAAATCATTACAAAATTTAAATTTTGCGTCTGCCAATAGCGGACAATATTTTTATTTTTCATCAAAAAAATCAAAACAAATTATTTAATAATTTTCATATTATTTCCTGCAAGCAAATCAAAAAAATCTTTTATCGTCATTGTTATTAAGTGTGAACAATTCCATCTTTGAAAATTAAATAGGGTTAGGTTCATTTCTCATTGCATGTGTACCAGTTCCGGTTGAGTTTTCTCTCCGGTTCTCACTAAAATGGCATATGACGTATATGTTGTCCGAATAGACTATTCATATTATAAGGATACGACTAAACACACCCCTAGGGCACAACACATTTATCCTACTTATGACGGTTTAGGATGTCCCCAAATTTTTAGAGATTGGCTTAAGGGATTAGAGCATTATTTTAATTCCCACTTATGGGATATAAGACCCCCTTTCTTTTTTTCTTTTTCGACACCGGGGTCTTAGGCCCAGAACCGCCGTTTTGCGGTGACTCCTTCACGCCCTGAAGAGTCATCACCACAAAGCGCCGATTCTGCCGGCCATTTCGATCACATAAAAGTAGCAAAATAATGAAGTAAATGTAAACTATCTGTCCACAGAGAATCACATGACATAATAAATATAACTCCACGAAGGGAGTGTCCACAGAAAACAACATCAGAGTAGCAAAACGGGCTTATGCCCGGTACATCAAATCCTCACTACAAGATCTCTCATATGGAAGCAAAAGTGGAAAACTGCTCAGGGTCGAGACTCACGGTCCCGGCTGTGTGAACTCCGGAGCTAGACTGCCCCACCTCCAAGCGCACCGGTCTCTGGGCTGCTCCTCCATGCTGGTCTCCGCGATCCCCTAAATGATGCGGTTCGAAAACCGTTAGTCTAAAAGACTAAGTCCTATCATCCCCCACCCCTTCCCCCACGGCTCCTAGGCACCGAGCGGAGAGGAAGAAAGGGGAGGACTTGAAGGTGGAGAATATCAAAAGCAGATGGCAGCGGTCCTATTCTAGCAAGTTCTATAGCATATAAAGACAATAAACTGTAAACTGAAATGTAACCTTCACTTATGTGGAAAAAACACATAAGCCAAGGGGTCTTTTGCAAGGCTCCCATCGTATAAAAAGTCCCATACCGATTTATACGCTGGGGTGTCGGTGGTCAAACAGCAGTAACTAAATATATCAAATTTAACCTTAATTTATAAACTTGCCCACACAAGCTTATAGACTAAGGGGTCGTTTTGCAGGTCCTAAAGTATAAGCGTCCCATTCCACTTATACTTTAGGTGTCAAGGTTAAAGGTAACGATCATGCCATGACATGCAAGTGGGTATGATGGACATGCAAGTGCAACACACACCCGACTCTGTGCACACAGAACCTTTAGTTCCCCCTTTTTGGAGCCGTAACCTCCCAGGATACCTCCGTAGTGGCAGACGGAAGCGGTGGGTTGGGCCTCGCCCACCTCTAAACCAGTAAAGCACTACCGGTCAGACCTATCGTACGCCTCAACGCTTGGTGCACGAAGCGGACTCCTGCGTACTCTTGCCGGCTGGCGCACCGGACTTCTGTTGGCGAAGTGCTAACCACACTTGCCGAGTAACGTATTGGCGTCGGTGCATCGACCCTCCAATACCGAAGACCCACCACCTTAATTTACTTTCTTTTATGCACATGCAAATTCAGCGTGATCAAACCCGAGCCGAAGCTCCCGGACCAACACGTCCGTCACAAACAATCGAGCCGAAGCTCCCCGGCTAACATCCCGTGCCATCAGTGTCTGTGAAACGTGCAACCCTAATTACTAAGTTACTCTTTTCAGCTTGTTAAACAGTTTACGTTAACCCAGGACTGCCCCGGTATTCCCTGTGAAGGGCTCTCAAGGGGCACTAGGAACTGTGTTGGGATTACGCCCAGCGTTCCCTTTCGCAAGGTACTTATTTATTATTGGTTGATTCCCTTACCCATTATTTTCTCATGTTTCGATACGCTAATCCTAGGGTGATTTGACTCCAACTCTCCTTGGGTAGGACGATCTTTCGTCGGACCCGAACGCCTTTAAACCCTAGACAAACCACACCCTACTCACTCATCTTCCAAAGATGCAGCCCATTCCACTTGTCCTTACAGCAAACCATCAAGACCCATCATACGTGCCCTAATTCATATCCAAATGAAATCCTGCAGTTTTGCTATATGCAGACCACTTAAGCTACGTGACCCGTAAAAAGGGAAGTACATGAAATACTCATCCAGTACCTTTATGATAATTATTAGAGGTCTATTATGATAAATATAGACTAAATTCAGAAAATCATATTTTTCCCAATTAATCTACTATTTATTGAATTTTCCTCAAAAACTAGGCCATAGTCAATTTGAACATGAACCATAAGATTTTCTCAGGTAATGGCCTCCTAAAATTTGTATTCACTAAATAACAGAGAAATATTATTGGTTGCCAACTTTCATAATTTTCCAGATAGTTCTTGACCTCTAAAGGATTTATTTAAGTAATTCCTAAAATCAATTATAATGAAGGAAGTGCCACAAATATATCTCCAATAATTATGTAAAAATTACTAGGGCTTCATAAGGAACTAGAAACATCATGATGAAGAAATTAAAATTTTTCAGACAATCTAAATGTCATTAATAAATTTTCCAAAGTTTCATAGAATTAAATAGTTAAAGAAGCAGCTACCAAATATCATTCTTCAACAATTCCATAAAATTTACAGAGATGGGTATCATGACTATAAGCCCCTTTGCTAAGTTTCATCAAGTTTAATCAAGTATAGTTTTCTGCAAAAATTCCTAAGTGAAAATTGTAAAATATGACCTTGTGAATAAAGTACCAAAAATATTCATCCAAAATTTATTATAAACTTTCCAGAGATATGTATACCCTAAGCAACTACCCATTCAAAAACTCAGGCCTTTTCAGAAAGTTTTGGTGTTAGATCTTATGGTTTCAAAACTAGTGCCCTAAACTAGGGTTATGGATTTAAGGGGTCTTAAGCCTTCCAAAAGCCCTAAAATTTTAACCACAGGACCATAGCAACCCTATGGACATCATTCCCAAGTTTCAAGTCCACCCAAGGTCTTTTGACCCAGTTTCTTCAAACCCTAGAGATTTACCCTAAAGGGCCTACCCTAACATTCTAGGGCTACCCTAGTCCAATCCACTCCAAACTCCATAAGTGAGTGTAAAAAGTCAAATTATATCAGTGGCCAAAATTTCAGCCTCTGTTGAGGTGATTTGGTCACTCAAAACCAAAAGTGCCACTTTTGACCAAAATGCCCTTCATAGGGTATAAATAGGGTTGGGTCAAAACCTATTCAACACACATCCAAATCAAATGAAATTTTATACAGGAACCTAATTGGAGCCCAGGGACCACTCAACCAAAATTTGGGAGGGTTTGGATGTGTTTAGGGCACCTATTTAATTTATCTAATAATTATTAAATATTTACCAAAACTATAGAAATATTTTCCCCAAAAATTCCCATTTTTGGGCAGGCCCTAGGTATGTCTAGGATAGACTCTCTGCCAAAATATTCAGCCAATTTGGGCTTGGGGTGAAGAGTGGGCACTCAATTTAGTGACTGCCTAGCCCTAAGGGTATGTCCCACCAAAATGGGTGCCCTGGTCTAACCAGTGACCCAAAAGGGTCCAAACAATTTTTGCTGCAAACTAGACACCCTAAGCTACAATGTTCATGTTGGGCAAATTTCCAATCAGGGTCCCTAAGTATTTTTAAAAATTTAATACATTAAATACACCCAGTGTGACAGAAATGAAATGATTTTCATTTAATTCCTATAGTATTTGATCTGATGCCGCGCGAATCTTGGCGCAGATCGACGGCATCTGTTCATCGTCCCCACTGAGCCAACGGCTGGGATTTGTTCTGCCTGGAGCGACTTCCAAGCCCTGCCGCCGGCGATCCAGCCCCTTCCTCCGGCCGGCCACCGCCACCAACACCTCCGTTGAGGTGGTGGCTATCGTCAGGCGGCGGCTCCGCCGCCGGAGAGGCTTTTTCCGGCGGATTAAGCAAGAAATTTTCTTGCCGAAACCAGGAGAAATCCCGGATTCAATCGGGCTCAATTGAGCCCGAAACTCAAGCCTAACGATTCCTAGGATCTACCCGCGAGTTAAGGAGAGGAGGAGGACCTTCCTGGCGGCCTGGATGCGAGAGGAGCGGCGGGATGCCATTGGCGACGGCGGCGGCGCTCGGCTTCTGCAACTGCACAGTGGAATGGCTCGTCTCCTCCAGGTAAGTGCTCCAAAATGATCCCCTCGGCTCCCTGAAGGTGTTTAAATGGCAATTGGGGGAGGGGAGAGGCTGGTTCTTCAATGGCCATTATCACCATTAATGGAGTGGCTCGGGTTGTGTGGAGGGGGCTGAACCCACCCTTTGATGGCCGGGAAACGGCTGGAATCAACTCCTCTCCCCTAGAGGAGTTGATTACAGCCATTACTGGTGGCTGTTGGCCTTCCTTGGCCGGCTTCTCTCTTCCCTTTCCTCTTCCCCATTATCTCTCTCCTCCATTATCATGGAGAGGAGCTCTTTTCTCTCTCCTAGTCACCTCTGGTTGACTAGTCAACCCCACAAGCTAAAGGCAGCCCACTGGATTATGATGATCATGGGAATGGGTTTGGCCTAAGGGAGAAGTGGCTTGAGCTTGGGTTAGCCCTTTTTGGGCTAAGTTGACTTGACCCTCAATGAGGGTTGACTTGGTCATTTTGACCATCTAGGCTGACCCCATTGGGTCCTGGGTGATTCATTGGCCTCCCCTAAGGTCTGTGTAGGGTTGGGTAGGGTTGACTTGGCACCTTAAAGGTCACTTGACCCTTGGTAAGGTCACTTTGACCATTTTAGAGCTAGAGTTGACTTGGGTCAACATGACCATTAGGGTCCATCCCTATGGATCCTTGGTGACCCATTGACTTCCCTTAGGGTCTAGGTAGGGTTATGTGGGGTTACCCTGCACTTTGGAGGTCACATACCCTTAGTAAGGGTACTTTGACCAGATTAGGGCTTGAGTTGACTTGGGTCAACCTGGCCCCTAGGGCTGACCCCAATGTGTCCTTAGTGACCCATTGACCTCACTTTAGGGTTAGGAGGGCATAGGTGGGGTCCTCTAGACTAGGAGTGGGTCTATTGGCCTAAGTGGGCTAGGTTGACCTATTCAGGGCTAGGGTTGACCTTGGTCAACTGGGCCTCTTGGGTTGGCCCTAATGGGTCCTTTTGGCTCTAATGGGTCTCCCAAAATGTTTGGGAGTGTTGTGGTAGGGTCTTGGGGTTATGGTGAAGCCCCATTGTCATCCTAAACTATTGTTCAGAATTCTACTATCTGCAGACCATGGTGATCCCTACCTTGGCCTCCTATCTCTTGGCCATTTCTGGCTCCCCAGGGTTTTGTCATGACCTAGTCATGGTCAAAACCACTCTTAGTGGTCTAGTTGGAAATGGGATGTTACAAATCCCAATAAACAAAACAAAGATTTCGTTCCCGAAATCAAGGTTGGACCTACGGGTTTTATTACCGAAGGAAAGAGTCTTGTAACATCCCATTACGACGCCTTGTTGGTTAAATTTGATTTATGGGAAAAACTTAGATCTAAAACCCCTTTCGCCCAAACGGCGAACCAAAATCCCAATAAACAAGGTTAAGCCTCCAATAAACAAAGATAAGCCCCTATCTTCCTAGAGCAGCCCTTAGCATACTTAAAGCAGGAAAAATAAATTAACATCTTGAGGGGTCTGAGAGGTATACCTGACTGAATAGCTCGGGGTATCTCTGTCGCATCAGGTCCTGTGGCTCCCAGGTATGCTCCTCCTGGCCGTGGTTCCTCCACAGGACCTTGACTAGTGGGACCTTCTTGCGTCGCAAGACCCGCAACCCTCGGTCGTCGATCCTCACAGGCTCCAAATGGACCGACCGGTCTGAAGCTACCGGCCCTTCGGTAGTCAGAATCTGCTGCTCCGGGCGTAGCAGAGCCCTCCTCAAAGAAGAAATGTGGAAGACGTCGTGCAGCGCTTCCAGCTCTGGTGGTAACTCCAGCCGGTAGGCTAGGGGTCCGATCCGCTCCAGGATCCTGTAAGGACCCATGTACCTAGGGCTGAGCTTCTTCCTCCGACCACGCACCCGTGAAACTCCATGCATGGGCCGGATCTTCAGAAACACCCGGTCCCCCACCTGGAACTCCACCTGCCGATGCCGGGCGTCATAATACTTAGCCTGTCTACTCTGCGCCTCAAGCATCCTGTCTCTGATCAGCCTCACTTGTGCCTCGGTGTCTTCAACAAACTCTGACCCCAATACCTTCGGATCTTCGTTCTGCACCCATGAGAGTGGGGTCCGGCATCTCCTCCCGTACAAGGCTTCGTAAGGCGCCATCCTGATGCTGGACTGGTGGCTGTTGTTATAGGAGAACTCGACAAGGGGTAAGAGTTTCTCCCACGGTTCCCCGCGGTCCAAGATGCATAACCTCAAAAGGTCCTCCAGCGTCCGGTTGGTGCGTTCTGTCTGCCCGTCTGTCTGGGGGTGGAATGCAGTGCTGAAAGTCAATCGCGTGCCTAAGTAAGCTTGCACGGACCTCCACTCCCTGGAGGTGAACCTGCCATCCCGATCCGACACTATCGTCCTGGGCACACCATGATAACGAATGAACTGCTCCACAAACTTCCGCACCAGTACTCCTACCGAATCATCCTTCCTGATCGGTATAAATCGAGCCACCTTGGTCAACCGATCGACGATTACCCAGATCGAGTCATTCCCTGTCCGAGACCGGGGAAGCCCATGTATGAAGTCCATGGCTATGTCATCAAACTTCCACTCCGGCACCGGGAGTGGCTGCAATAATCCTGCGGGGTTCCTGCACTCCGCCTTCACTAGCTGACATGCCTCACAATGGGTCACGAAGTGTGAGACATCCTTCTTCATGCCCGGCCAGTACATCGTCTTCTTCAAATCAGCCGTCATCTTTGTGATCCTCGGGTGTACAGAATACCGGCTGCAGTGCGCCTCCATCATAATATCCTCCCGGATCTGGCCTCCCTCCGGTATATACACCCGTCCTCTGAAGCACACCAGGTCGTCCCTCAGTGTGTAGTATCCTGCAGTGCCTGCCTCCAGAGCTTGGAAGATGGGCTCTAACTTGGCATCCTGCCTCTGCCCTTCTCTGACTCGGTCTCTGATGTCATCGGTAACGCCTATCGCGGCCAAGTACTCCTCATAGAGCTCAGGATCATCGGACGATACCAGGGTAATGTGCATGTCCTCTAGTCTCTGCAGCAGCTCCATAGACATCAACTGAGGCTCTGCTCCTGCTGTGGCAGCTCTCCTACTCAGTGCATCCGCTACCACGTTCGCCTTTCCCGGGTGGTAATGCATCTCATACTGATAGTCAGAAAGGAATTCCACCCACCGCCTCTGCCTGATGTTTAGTTCCTTCTGCGTGTCCACGTACTTAAGGTTCTTATGATCGGAGTATATGTCACAGTGGACTCCATATAGGTAGTGCCGCCATATCTTTAGTGCGAATACGACTGCTCCCATCTCCAGGTCGTGCACTGGGTAGTTCTTCTCATGGGTCTTCAGCTGGCGGGAAGCATAAGCTATGACGTGTCCATTCTGCATCAGTACCGCTCCCATCCCCTGATATGATGCGTCGGTGTAGACCTGGAATCCCTCCCTCCCCGAGGGAAGAGTAAGAATGGGAGCCGAGGTCAGCCGATCCTTCAGCTCCTGGAAAGCTGTCTGGCACTGCGGGGTCCACACGAACGGTACCTCCTTCTTTGTCAAGGATGTGAGCGGGAGGGCGATTCGAGAGAATCCTTCTACGAATTTCCGGTAATAACCGGCAAGTCCCAGGAAACTTCGCACGTCTGTGGCCGTCTTCAGCGGCGGCCACTCCGAAATAGCTCGAATCTTTGCCGGATCCACTGCCAGCCCGGCTCCGCTGATAATGTGACCTAAGAAAGCCACCTCCTTCAGCCAGAACTGACACTTACTGAACTTCGCATAAAGATGATGCTCCCGCAGTCTCTCCAGGGTCAATGCCAGATGTCGCGTGTGCTCTTCCTCCGTCTTAGAATAGATAAGGATGTCGTCTATGAACACTATGACGAACACATCCAAATAAGCCTCAAAGACCCGGTTCATGAGGCTCATAAACGCTGACGGAGCATTCGTGAGCCCGAAGGGCATCACGATGAACTCATACAATCCATACCGGCTACTAAAGGCCGTTTTCGGGATATCCTCCTCCTGGATCCGCAGCTGGTAATAGCCTGATCTCAAGTCCAGCTTCGAAAAGTAATGGGCTCCCTCTAGCTGATCGAACAATTCGTCTATCCTGGGGAGCGGATAGGTATTTCGGACGGTCAGCCTGTTTAGTGCTCGATAGTCGATGCACAGGCGTAAAGTGCCGTCCTTCTTCTTCACGAATAGGACAAGAGCTCCCCATGATGAGGAGCTCGGCCTAACAAATCCTGCTTCCACCAGCTCCTGCAACTGTGTCCGAAACTCCGCCAACTCCTTTGGGGCCATCCGATAAGGGGCCTTGGATACCGGCTTAGCCCCTGGTACCAACTGAATCTGGAAGTCCTTCTCCCTATGCGGAGGTAGTCCTGGCAGCTTATCCGGAAAAATATCGGCGTAGTCACGAACCACCGGAATGTTAGCAATCAGGTCCTTCTCCTCAGTCATCTCGAATAATACTTGATATACCTCGTCCCCTTGCATATGAGCCTTAACGGCCTGAATAGATGAAAGCAGGCGACGAGAGACCGGTGTAGTACCTTCGAATGTCGCATAAGTATCGTCCGTGGCTCAGCACGACCCTCCTTGCTGGGCAATCAATCTGGGCATGGTTCCAGACAAGCCATGTCATGCCCAAGACGAGGTCGAAGTCCGGCATCCTCAGGATCGTCGCCGGGGCCTCGAGTGTCAACCCGTCTATAGTAACCTCCAGGAGGCACTTTTCTGTGGACTGGATCTCCATCCCATTGGGGAGGCGCACCCTCCTGGGTAGTCCCATATAACAACGAATCTGATCCAGGTCCTTGACGAAATCCTCCGACACAAAGTTGTGCGATGCCCCCGTGTCGAACAGGGTATGGGCAGGCTTGCCGCACACCATCACCATTCCTAAATCAGTTTGAAAGAACTCTGGTGTAAGGTTTTCTAACCTAGGTCGTTTAGTAGTTCTATTAACACATAATATGAGTAATGAATGAATCCAAAATTAAGATTACTCCCATACCTGCAATAACCCTGTCCGGGTTCCGGGGCTGTGCTAAGTCCAAAGCGTAAATCTGCTCCCCATTCTGCCTGCGGTCGCCTCCCTGGTAACCACGTCCTCGGCCGCGTCCTCGGCCTCCGAAATGCTGGGCCGGTGGGCCACCCCGTGGTGCTGGAGGTGGTGCCCCCCTCATAGGGCAGTCTCTTCGGAGGTGTCCCACCTGGTGACAGTGGAAGCACTCCGGCGGGGGATACGCCATACCCCGGGGTCTCTGCATCTCCTGGACCTGGAGAGGTTGAGGGGCCAAGACCACCTGCTCTCTCGGCTCCTGCCTCAACTCCTGACGAGGCTGCTCCTCTGCCCTTCTTCCATCTGGTACGATGCCTCGCCGCTGATCATTTCGGGCTCCTCCGGCCCTGGTCCTCCGCTTGCCGTTTCCGGCCCCGAGTGGTGTGCCAGTCGGCCTCAATCCTCTTCGCCATCTCCAAAATCCGTGAGATGGGCCCGTCAGAGACAAAAAGCAGGGCCTCCCTCAACTCCTCTTTTAGGCCCTTATAAAACCTCTTGACGTAACCTGCTTCATCCAGCTGATAGGAGCCCGCATATCGGGCCAAATGATCGAACTCTCGGTGGTACTCCACCACTGTCCTGGTGCCCTGCCTCAGCTGCAAGAAACGCTCCTCCAACTCGTCCCTGGCCGACTGAGGAACAAAGTGCTCCAGCAGCGTGGCCCTGAACTCTTCCCAAGTGATTTCTGCAATCTCTCTATCCGCAAAAGTCGTGTCCAACAGCGTCTTCCACCACCGCTTGGCATGTGACTCCAAGCAAGATACCACTAGGGCCACCCTCTCCTCCCAAGGGCATCGTATCCCAGTCAACATCTCGTACATCACATCCAGCCACTCCTCTGTCCGTACTGCCGACTCTGTCCCCAAGTAAGATGGGGGAGAGAGTCCTCGGAAGGTGCTCATCCAGTTGGCCCCTGGGTTTGGCTGCTGGGCTGGGGCTTGCTGAGCTCGGAAGGCCTCAAGGATAGCTGTAAGGGTCTGCCCCATGTCTGACTGGAGGAAAGGTGTGGGGACCATGGGAGGTGGTGCAATGTCTGGAGTCTGCTGAGCTCCACCTTGTGGGGTGGGCTGAGCTGGGGGCTGCAAAACGAACTACATTAGTAGATAATCGACTCAATGCCTAATGAAAGTGGACAACTTACATGTGATTTCCCCTGTATGGGCACACCACGCTTCCGTTGCTTAGTTTGTCCCCAAACTAAACCCGCGCGGGGGTGTCCCAGGGTTGTGGACGGCTACTTTTCGATCGAGGTTTCCTCTGATACCACTTGTAAGACCCCCTTTCTTTTTTTCTTTTTCGACACCGGGGTCTTAGGCCCAGAACCGCCGTTTTGCGGTGACTCCTTCACGCCCTGAAGAGTCATCACCACAAAGCGCCGATTCTGCCGGCCATTTCGATCACATAAAAGTAGCAAAATAATGAAGTAAATGTAAACTATCTGTCCACAGAGAATCACATGACATAATAAATATAACTCCACGAAGGGAGTGTCCACAGAAAACAACATCAGAGTAGCAAAACGGGCTTATGCCCGGTACATCAAATCCTCACTACAAGATCTCTCATATGGAAGCAAAAGTGGAAAACTGCTCAGGGTCGAGACTCACGGTCCCGGCTGTGTGAACTCCGGAGCTAGACTGCCCCACCTCCAAGCGCACCGGTCTCTGGGGCTGCTCCTCCATGCTGGTCTCCGCGATCCCCTAAATGATGCGGTTCGAAAACCGTTAGTCTAAAAGACTAAGTCCTATCATCCCCCACCCCTTCCCCCACGGCTCCTAGGCACCGAGCGGAGAGGAAGAAAGGGGAGGACTTGAAGGTGGAGAATATCAAAAGCAGATGGCAGCGGTCCTATTCTAGCAAGTTCTATAGCATATAAAGACAATAAACTGTAAACTGAAATGTAACCTTCACTTATGTGGAAAAACACATAAGCCAAGGGGTCTTTTGCAAGGCTCCCATCGTATAAAAAGTCCCATACCGATTTATACGCTGGGGTGTCGGTGGTCAAACAGCAGTAACTAAATATATCAAATTTAACCTTAATTTATAAACTTGCCCACACAAGCTTATAGACTAAGGGGTCGTTTTGCAGGTCCTAAAGTATAAGCGTCCCATTCCACTTATACTTTAGGTGTCAAGGTTAAGGGTAACGATTATGCCATGACATGCAAGTGGGTATGATGGACATGCAAGTGCAACACACACACCCGACTCTGTGCACACAGACCTTTAGTTCCCCCTTTTTGGAGCCGTAACCTCCCAGGATACCTCCGTAGTGGCAGACGGAAGCGGTGGGTTGGGCCTCGCCCACCTCTAAACCAGTAAAGCACTACCGGTCAGACCTAT
Source organism: Platanthera guangdongensis (assembly GCA_039583875.1). Classification (NCBI taxonomy): domain Eukaryota; kingdom Viridiplantae; phylum Streptophyta; class Magnoliopsida; order Asparagales; family Orchidaceae; genus Platanthera; species Platanthera guangdongensis. Next base: position 251,992,415 of record CM077150.1, read on the forward strand.
CGTACGCCTCAACGCTTGGTGCACGAAGCGGACTCCTGCGTACTCTTGCCGGCTGGCGCACCGGACTTCTGTTGGCGAAGTGCTAACCACACTTGCCGAGTCAACGTATTGGCGTCGGTGCATCGACCCTCCAATACCGAAGACCCACCACCTTAATTTACTTTCCTTTTATGCACATGCAAATTCAGCGTGATCAAACCCGAGCCGAAGCTCCCCGGACCAACACGTCCGTCACAAACAATCGAGCCGAAGCTCCCCGGCTAACATCCCGTGCCATCAGTGTCTGTGAAACGTGCAACCCTAATTACTAAGTTACTCTTTTCAGCTTGTTAAACAGTTTACGTTAACCCAGGACTGCCCCCGGTATTCCCTGTGAAGGGCTCTCAAGGGGCACTAGGAACTGTGTTGGGATTACGCCCAGCGTTCCCTTTCGCAAGGTACTTATTTTATTATTGGTTGATTCCCTTACCCATTATTTTCTCATGTTTCGATACGCTAATCCTAGGGTGATTTGACTCCAACTCTCCTTGGGTAGGACGATCTTTCGTCGGACCCGAACGCCTTTAAACCCTAGACAAACCACACCCTACTCACTCATCTTCCAAAGATGCAGCCCATTCCACTTGTCCTTACAGCAAACCATCAAGACCCATCATACGTGCCCTAATTCATATCCAAATGAAATCCTGCAGTTTTGCTATATGCAGACCACTTAAGCTACGTGACCCGTAAAAAGGGAAGTACATGAAATACTCATCCAGTACCTTTATGATAATTATTAGAGGTCTATTATGATAAATATAGACTAAATTCAGAAAATCATATTTTTCCCAATTAATCTACTATTTATTGAATTTTCCTCAAAAACTAGGCCATAGTCAATTTGAACATGAACCATAAGATTTTCTCAGGTAATGGCCTCCTAAAATTTGTATTCACTAAATAACAGAGAAATATTATTGGTTGCCAACTTTCATAATTTTCCAGATAGTTCTTGACCTCTAAAGGATTTATTTAAGTAATTCCTAAAATCAATTATAATGAAGGAAGTGCCACAAATATATCTCCAATAATTATGTAAAAATTACTAGGGCTTCATAAGGAACTAGAAACATCATGATGAAGAAATTAAAATTTTTCAGACAATCTAAATGTCATTAATAAATTTTCCAAAGTTTCATAGAATTAAATAGTTAAAGAAGCAGCTACCAAATATCATTCTTCAACAATTCCATAAAAATTTACAGAGATGGGTATCATGACTATAAGCCCTTTGCTAAGTTTCATCAAGTTTAATCAAGTATAGTTTTCTGCAAAAATTCCTAAGTGAAAATTGTAAAATATGACCTTGTGAATAAAGTACCAAAATATATTCATCCAAAATTTATTATAAAATTTCCAGAGATATGTATACCCTAAGCAACTACCCATTCAAAAACTCAGGCCTTTTCAGAAAGTTTTGGTGTTAGATCTTTTGGTTTCAAAACTAGTGCCCTAAACTAGGGTTATGGATTTAAGGGGTCTTAAGCCTTCCAAAAGCCCTAAAATTTTAACCACAGGATCATAGCAACCCTATGGACATCATTCCCAAGTTTCAAGTCAACCCAAGGTCTTTTGACCCCAGTTTCTTCAAACCCTAGAGATTTACCCTAAAGGGCCTACCCTAACATTCTAGGGCTACCCTAGTCCAATCCACTCCAAACTCCATAAGTGAGTGTAAAAAGTCAAATTATATCAGTGGCCAAAATTTCAGCCTCTGTTGAGGTGATTTGGTCACTCAAAACCAAAAGTGCCACTTTTGACCAAAATGCCCTTCATAGGGTATAAATAGGGTTGGGTCAAAACCTATTCAACACACATCCAAATCAAATGAAATTTTATACAGGAACCTAATTGGAGCCCAGGGACCACTCACCAAAATTTGGGAGGGTTTGGATGTGTTTAGGGCACCTATTTAATTTATCTAATAATTATTAAATATTTACCAAAACTATAGAAATATTTTCCCCAAAAATTCCCATTTTTGGGCAGGCCCTAGGTATGTCTAGGATAGACTCTCTGCCAAAATTTCAGCCAATTTGGGCTTGGGGTGAAGAGTGGGCACTCAATTTAGTGACTGCCTAGCCCTAAGGGTATGTCCCACCAAAATGGGTGCCCTGGTCTAACCAGTGACCCAAAAGGGTCCAAACAATTTTTGCTGCAAACTAGACACCCTAAGCTACAATGTTCATGTTGGGCAAATTTCCAATCAGGGTCCCTAAGTATTTTTAAAAATTTAATACATTAAATACACCCAGTGTGACAGAAATGAAATGATTTTCATTTAATTCCTATAGTATTTGATCTGATGCCGCGCGAATCTTGGCGCAGATCGACGGCATCTGGTCATCGTCCCCACTGAGCCAACGGCTGGGATTTGTTCTGCCTGGAGCGACTTCCAAGCCCTGCCGCCGGCGATCCAGCCCCTTCCCCGGCCGGCCACCGCCACCAACACCTCCGTTGAGGTGGTGGCTATCGTCAGGCGGCGGCTCCGCCGCCGGAGAGGCGTTTTCCGGCGGATTAAGCAAGAAATTTTCTTGCCGAAACCAGGAGAAATCCCGGATTCAATCGGGCTCAATTGAGCCCGAAACTCAAGCCTAACGATTCCTAGGATCTACCCGCGAGTTAAGGAGAGGAGGAGGACCTTCCTGGCGGCCTGGATGCGAGAGGAGCGGCGGGATGCCATTGGCGACGGCGGCGGCGCTCGGCTTCTGCAACTGCACAGTGGAATGGCTCGTCTCCTCCAGGTAAGTGCTCCAAAATGATCCCCTCGGCTCCCTGAAGGTGTTTAAATGGCAATTGGGGGAGGGGAGAGGCTGGTTCTTCAATGGCCATTATCACCATTAATGGAGTGGCTCGGGTTGTGTGGAGGGGGGCTGAACCCACCCCTTGATGGCCAGGAAACGGCTGGAATCAACTCCTCTCCCCTAGAGGAGTTGATTACAGCCATTACTGGTGGCTGTTGGCCTTCCTTGGCCGGCTTCTCTCTTCCCTTTCCTCTTCCCCATTTTCTCTCTCCTCCATTATCATGGAGAGGAGCTCTTTTCTCTCTCCTAGTCACCTCTGGTTGACTAGTCAACCCCACAAGCTAAAGGCAGCCCACTGGATTATGATGATCATGGGAATGGGTTTGGCCTAAGGGAGAAGTGGCTTGAGCTTGGGTTAGCCCTTTTTGGGCTAAGTTGACTTGACCCTCAATGAGGGTTGACTTGGTCATTTTGACCATCTAGGCTGACCCCATTGGGTCCTGGGTGATTCATTGGCCTCCCCTAAGGTCTGTGTAGGGTTGGGTAGGGTTGACTTGGCACCTTAAAGGTCACTTGACCCTTGGTAAGGTCACTTTGACCATTTTAGAGCTAGAGTTGACTTGGGTCAACATGACCATTAGGGTCCATCCCTATGGATCCTTGGTGACCCATTGACTTCCCTTAGGGTCTAGGTAGGGTTATGTGGGGTTACCCTGCACTTTGGAGGTCACATACCCTTAGTAAGGGTACTTTGACCAGATTAGGGCTTGAGTTGACTTGGGTCAACCTGGCCCCTAGGGCTGACCCCAATGTGTCCTTAGTGACCCATTGACCTCACTTTAGGGTTAGGAGGGCATAGGTGGGGTCCTCTAGACTAGGAGTGGGTCTATTGGCCCTAAGTGGGCTAGGTTGACCTATTCAGGGCTAGGGTTGACCTTGGTCAACTGGGCCTCTTGGGTTGGCCCTAATGGGTCCTTTTGGCTCTAATGGGTCTCCCAAAATGTTTGGGAGTGTTGTGGTAGGGTCTTGGGGTTATGGTGAAGCCCCATTGTCATCCTAAACTATTGTTCAGAATTCTACTATCTGCAGACCATGGTGATCCCTACCTTGGCCTCCTATCTCTTGGCCATTTCTGGCTCCCCAGGGTTTTGTCATGACCTAGTCATGGTCAAAACCACTCTTAGGGGTCTAGTTGGAAATGGGATGTTACATGGGATGACCACAAAAAGGTTAACTTTGCCCGAGAGCGACTAGTAGGTCAAGCCCAGTTGTTTTGGTTAAACGAAGAGCGTCGTGTTGGTAGTTATCATTACGCATGGCCGCACATGCGTAGCCTACTCTCGGATCAATTTGTTCCCGCCTACCTTCGCCCTGCTAATACTAAGCCTATGCGTGAGTATAGTTATGACACTAGATCCATACCAGCCTTTAGAATGACTATAAACCAAACATCCAGACCAAGCGACAGATAACTGAAGATTTGACTAACCTTAAACAAGGGAACAAGTCGATTTCGGATTATATGCGTCTTTTTAAGGATGTGATGGTTAGAAGTGGTGTGAAGGAGTTGCCAAAGATCACCCTCTCTAGGTTTCGTAAGGGGTTAAACCCCTACATCCAAGGTAATTACTGCGTTATTGGCACACTGATCTAGACTCCACTTTTACCACGACATTAAAAATTGAGAAGCACCACCTTCCTAGGAATAAAGCTCACTCGTGTCAGACCGGAAAGGTCTTATTAGGACCACCACCCCCCGTTAGGGAAACCTCTCCTAATATGTCATTTGTTGTGGACTCGATAGATGTTACCACTAGGGTTATACCTCTGTTAGCCTCGACATCTAAGCCCCTAGAGATAGTGACTAGTACCTCTGAGGATTTCAGCGTGGATATAGAATCTCTGGATGATGAAGTTGACCAACTAGGTGAGAGTATCTCTTCACGTACGATAGTGCCCGACGAGTCTGACGATTCTGAAAGTGAGGGAATCCCTATTGATCTAGAAGACGATGTTTGGGATGATGATGATAGTCCAAGCTATGAGAGTATCTCTTTGTCTGTTACGAGCCCTACTAGTGTTGTGTTTGTGCACCCTAATATTGAGTGCCCTCTCCCGGATACGATCCCCATCGCATTAGAGCCCACGAATATACCCATTGAGACTTCATCTGACTTTCCTAAGGAGCCTTTGAGTGAGGATTTTTCCATTATCATTGACGACCCTGACTTAATGGATGTTCCAACTGATTGGTAAGACTCACCTTATGTGAGAAGTTTATGTTTGGATGATTTTAGCGCTACGAACCTGAACGATAGTTCTTTGTTGTTATCACCATTATCTAGAGCTTAATCTGAATTAGAATTGCCGTCAGATTCGATTTTGCCCATTTCTGAGGCCTATACTGATTCTGAGTTGAATGATGTATCTAATGTGTTGGAAGAATTTTCATGTGAGAGAGATATAATTTTGGAAGACGTTATTGAAGTAGACCCGGATGAGCGTCCCATGATGCTGTCTCCGTTGCGTAAAATTGAATATGATTTTGATTCTCTCTCAGTTTTAGTTTTACCGACTCTCCCATCTGATCCGTTCTCTCATTTAATGGGTCGTTTAGGACACGAGTTTGGTATGTTTGATCTGTGTTGGTTTATGTTGCCAACCTTGTGGGCCCCTCCTTTAGACATGACTTGTCGTACAAGTTCTCGTGAGTTGTTATATTTTGTAGCCGGTCTTTTCACCGCGCCTCCTGGATTTAATTTCACGTCACATTTGACTATTCATTTCTCTGTGTGTCCGGCTACGTGTCTATCCTTGTCTGTGTCTGATTTATTGGCTATTGTGCCTCTAGATGTGGTGCCTCCTTCACATACGTATATACCACACCCGATCGCACGTATTTACCCACCGCCATTTGATGACCCTTTTTCCCACACGTTAGTGACCAAGGTTAGGCCCCATGACTTGTATCGCTCACATCTCTTGTCACATCCGGGAGCGTCCGACTATTTTAGTATTAATGATGAGCAGTTTCCCTTGGCATATCTTCATGCCAAGAGTGAAAATATTAATTATAAAATTAGGACTGCTAATTTGAAGCCATTGAAAGTCATCTTTGATGTTAAGGCTCCCGTACCCCCTAACTTAACTCTTATAGCCTCTGTATTTGGGTTGAGACACGTAGCACATGGGTTCACACCTCACGGTAGCAAGATATTTAGGCGCACTTTTAAGAAATTACTCAATCAAGTCGTGTCTTATTATTATTATTTATATGCTTGTTGCTCGCCAAATGAGATCGTGCACGGACTTAAATCACAAGTGCCTTTGACTTGATTTCGTTACCACTATCTTATAAGACAAGTCAACTCGCACTAGTTTATGCCTCTCATGCTCAAAAATTATATAAGCACATTAGTGAAGCGCTAACTATACTAATTACATTTTATCAACTTCATGCTAGCTTACATGAAAGGGCGTCTCACTATATTGTTGGCGATTTAGTTTTAGTGCGTCTCGTCCCTGAACAGTTGCCTTCGGGCACTATAGAAAGTTGGCGAGTTGGCGAGCTGGAACTTTTTCAGATATTAAAGAAATTAGGAGAATTCGCATATTATTTGAAGTTTTCCACTGATTGGGCTATTACCCCTATTTTTAATGTTTCTAATTTAACGTCATATGTTTCTCCACCACTTGAATTATCTGTCTGTCTGTTTGGGTCCTCTTGGTTTTCTTATGATTTGGGTAGTGAGCTTGTGCCTGGATTGCTCTCTTCATCGGTCTTCACTGGAGGTACGTTGGTTATTGATGTAGAAACTTGTTTTCCTTTTTTGCCTAATGCTTTTCCAAAGTTCTCCAGGACCACATTTTCGCATTACAGGATATTCGAACATGAAGTGCTCTCCTCGCCAAGTGGTTTTGCTTGTTGTTACATGGTTTTTTTGGATGATGCTCTCCTGCACCGGTACTTTTACACCAACTCAGCGGTGATGAGTAGTTTTGAGCGAGGGAGGATTGATGGAGACATTGCTGATACGGCCGCCATTGATCCCCGTCTGAGAGAGTTCGTCGATTGGGACAATCGCTGCGGCAAGCTTGAGTATGGGATCAACGTCCGCCGCCATTATATAAAAATATATAATTATAAATTAAATAATTACTATTATATATTTTTAATAATTTTATTATTTTAGCAATTATATTTTAAGTATTTATTTCATGTTTTAATTTTCATTTCATGTGCGATGATGGGTGCATATAACCATCATATTTTCAATTTTCAATTTTGAATTTTGAATTTTCAATTTTGAATTTTGAATTTTGAATGAAGGGTTGATTGAGTGGTGTAAGCCTATATATAGGCCATTATATTTGTCATATTGTTTTAGTGAATGAATGAAAAGAAACCTAATTATAAATAGAGAATTCTCCTCCTCCTCTCCTCCTTGGCCTCCAACTTCCCCTCTCCCCCTCTATATTGATTTCGACCACAACTCCTCTCCTTATCCTCCTTCCTCCTTTCTCTACCCTAATCCTTTCTCCTCTCCACAACGAGCAACAAATCAAAGAACTCCTCCCCTTGAAGAAATTTGTCCACGGAAAGAAGATCTCCCCTTGTGGATCAACTCCGGCGTGAAGCAACGAAGGCGGTCGAGTTTCTCTCCTACCGGCGTGACTCCGATGGCGTCGTTGAAGAACGATCCAAGTAGAGAAATCATAATCATCCATTCCTATAGGGTAACGAATCCTTTCTACCTATTGTGTGTTTCTCTTCCTAGATTAATTCCTGTGGTGGCAGATTCTTTGCGTTGAATTTTGAATCGTTAATTAATCATGGTTTCTTCGATTGGTTTTGTGTTTTTCTTGATTGAATTATTTTTCGAAAAGGTTTGGCGAACCTCCGTTTTATTTTATTGGGAGAGATCTACCTTTTTCAAATCGTATTTATTTGGTAGATCTCTTTTGCTACAACACCGCTCGTTCGGACCGGGTGAGTCCTTTTAGCCGGAAAGGATATTGGCCTATAGTCTTTATTCGATCCTAAGTGGTTTGGCTACCCGTACGTTAGCATATAATTGATAGTGGTGCTGCGTAGAACGATTGTGTGATTATAGGATTGAATCAAGGAGAGGCAAACGTGCTCGTCCGTAGATTTATTTGGTGCCAACGTTCAAGCCTGTATCAATTACATTTATTTTTGTTGAATCTTTAAACAAAAATAAAAAATATATAAAACCCAAAAATAAACAAAAAAAATTTGTATTGATCATTCTTAAGACACACATGGCTAGAACTTAGAGCATAACGTATATGTACAATGATTGAGTTAGGCATGTTAATCCATGTAAACATTGTCTACCCGTGTTATGATGTGTCGAATCTATAGGTGCTTAGTGACTGAGTGTGACTAGATATGTTCGTGTTCGTTGAATATGCCTCTAGGTTTGTGTGGGGATTTAGATAGCGGAATGACTTTACATGGTTCACATATCCATAGATGGAGCACTCTTTTAGTAATTATATGCATGCATGCTATGCCTCGTGATATTGAGTCTACCACATTAGAAATACCTTGAATAATCAATGTCACGATACATATGCATTTCTATAAAGGGTAGAACTTTGGGCCAAATCTATAGTGGTCAAGTCTTGTGTATACAAGTAAAAGTGTATCTATCTATGTGGGTAGATTTCGACTGATTTGGGGATCTTGAACTATAAAATGTAAAATTGATAGCCCAACACGTCTAAATAAAAATGAATGATATCAAGCGTTGTGTCAAGGATACCCCCCTCCCCAAGCACTGCTCACTCCTCCTGATAAGTCTTTATGAGCATTGTGAGGATGAGAACCTTGGTCCAAAAAATCATTTCTATCTTGTGCACAGACAGGAATCTTAAGCTTAGTGCCCCTAGTTTTAGCCTTGGTATAACATGGATAGCAATGTGACGTGATTTTTCACTCTATTCATCTCGTGATAACATGTTTAATTACTGAGATAAACATGTAATGAATGTTAATTCTACTGGATGTTTGTCTTCTGCTGCTACACGTGTACATGCCATTACTCTATCTAACGCTTGCATGCATATGAATTGGACTGACATGACACTATACATCTATAGCATGTACATTCTAGCACACGATTTCTATTCATGACTTGTACAATGTTCCTATGTATTAATTCTATATCACTTTTAGCAGTGTACTCTCCATTGTTATGTGCTTAGTTTCCTTGTATTGTCCAATCCTTTATAACTCTGAGACTTCTTCACACATTTTCTCTATGAGTACTACATTCATCAGCTTGACCTCTATGCTTAATATTCTTTGATTTCATGTTTGGTCACCCCTATTATTTTTTTGCCTCTCATTTCACTTTCTATAACATTCGTTGTTTGCTTTCTTTCTCACGCACATAATATACTGCATGCGCATGTTTCACTTTTGGTCTAGCCCATCCCCTTTTGGTAATATCAAAGGGGGAGAATAGATGGTTCATAAGTCATGGGTAAGGGTAGTTCACATGTAGGGGGAGCATAGTTCGTTGTCTGCACGTATATAGGGGAGCACTATATAAGTGGAGTGCGTGTGTAGGGCATACTATATGTAACCTAAAACCTGAACTTTAAAGATTATCTCATATATATACATTGTATCATGCACTTATTGTTATATCTCATGAATGGGATTTAATATTATCAAAAGGGGGAGTTTGTTGGAGCCGGCGGTTCACAGATCCTCAGTTTGATAATATCAATTCTCATGTTGTATTTGACTATATATTGTGTTTGGTAGAGTGTGCAGGTTTACAGGTTTAAGCAATTCAGGAAGCTCTCATATTCCACTTAACGTCGAGCGGTAGCAGTTACCTTCGGGCGGTAGCATGAATTATTTTGACAAGCGCTCAGGAACTTACTGTGTTAGGCGCTAGCATTGTACCGCACAGCACTAGCCCAGGAGACCCCTGACCTATTGCTAGGTGAAAGATATGGTACCTAAACACCTAGAGGGGGGGGGGTGAATAGGTGACCTAAACCTTTTTAAGACTTTGTTGGCAGCACAACAATTATTTCACAGATTTCTACAGCTAACAGCAATTACAGAATATAAACAGTTAATCCACAGCACAGCACAGCACAGCAGACACACTAATTTATAGTGGTTCCCCAATCTTTGGGTACATCCACTTTCCCCCTTCGCCTATCTAGCAGTGTACTAGATTCAGCCAATCTTCTCCACTATCTCAGAACCCAACAAGGTTCCTACACCTCAGGCCCAAAGCCTTACACTCAGCCACAAAGGCCTACACTCAGCCACCCAGGCCTACACTCAGCCAATTAAGGCCTACACTCAGAGTTCTTCAACTCCTACACTCAGGCAACCAAGCCCTACCCTCAGCCTTTATAATATAGGCTTACAATTCTCTCAGATCCAATGGATCCTACAAGTTAAAATTGAAATACAATAGCTTACTCTACAACTCAGAAAATAAGAGAGGAGTTGAGAGTTTCTTGAAGAGTTCTTGGAAGAACTCAGCTAGATCCAAACTGACTTAGCTTCCTTCAAAGCTTCTTGAGATAGAACTGAATTAGTCTGAATCCTCTGCAGTTGATCCTTGACCTCTGCTTCTTGAGATCCAGAAGATTCTGAATCCTCCTTCTCAGCTTTAGTTCCAAAGACTGAATTCTTGATTGGAGCTCTCTCTCTCCAACTTCTTAGATCTGCAGTTGGACTGTCAGATCTTCTTGTGTTGATCCTCTGTGTATCACTTCTTGATTTAATCTGATCAACCACTTTAAATATTCTCACAAGTTGTAATAACAACAATCAATCAGTTTCTGTAAACTATGGGTGCCTATTTATAGGCTTCCTTCATGGTAACCGGCTGGTCCGGTTCATAACAGACTTCTGATTTCTCTGACAGTTGCTGTAGACCGGCTGGATCGGCAGCTGTCATGTCAACCAGTCACTTCTTGAAATTCTCTAACTGTCAGATAGTGTCGAGACTTTCTGTTCTTAAGTGTCGACACTTATAGACCAAGTGTCGACACATGTTGTGTAAGTGTCGACACAAGTCTACAAGTGTCGACACAATTCCTTGTATGTCTCGACACAGATACTTCTTCAAGTGTCGACACTGAAATTAAGTGTCGACACAAGTACTTGATCTTCATTCTTTAACTGTATTCTTCTAAGTGTCGACACATCTCCTTTGTGTCGACACATCTTCATGTATTGAAACTGTCAAGTGTCGACACTGCTTCTTGGTGTCGACACAAGTCTTCAATTTTATTTCTTCAGCTGAGTGTCGACACATTCCCTTAGTGTCGACACTTGTACTTAGAATATTTTGTAAACTTTTCTGTTCTTTGCTAAGTGTCGACACAGCTCCTTGTGTCGACACTTTCTTCAAGTGTAGACTCTTTAACTAAGTGTCGACACATTGTGCTGGGTGTCGACACTTTCTTCAAGTGTTGACTCTTCTGCCTAGTGTCGACACATTGTGTTGAGTGTCGACACTTACTTCAATTACTGATTCTTCTGTTTGTGTGTCGACACATTGTGCTGAGTGTCGACACATTCTTCATATGTTGACTCTGCTGATTGAGTGTCGACACATTGTGTTGAGTGTCGACACTTGTCCTTAGTCTCTGCAGAATTTTGCTGAGTGTCGACACAACTCCAAGTGTCGACACTTTCTGATGTAGACTCAGCTCTTCTAGGTGTCGACACTTCTGCTAAGTGTCGACACAGCTTTTCTGGGTGTCGACACTTCTGCTAAGTGTCGACACAGCTTTTCTGCATACTTCTTCACTGAGTGTCGACACAGCTCCAAGTGTCGACACTTTCTGTCTGGTGTCGACTCTTCAACCCAGGTGTCGACACAATGACTCCAAGTGTTGACACTGCTTGTCTGGGTGTCGACACAAGCTTTCTCAAGTGTCGACACTTTCCCTCTGGGTGTCGACACATGGACTTAGAAACTTTTAGCTTCAGTCTAGTGAATACCTATCCTGCACAAGTAACTCAAACAAACATCAAATACATTATGATGTATATCATTGAGTTAGGTGAGGCTTCTTCAAATCAGGTACATTTGACCAATGTACCCAACAATCTCCCCCTATTTGGAGAAGTCATAACCCTTAGTCAATGATATACACCATTTATAATTAAAAAATTACAAAATGATGAAAAGCAGATTATAATCAACAGGGTTAACATGAACATGTAAAACTTCACACATATACACATTCAACATTCCAGAACAAATAAGAAACAAACACATTTCAGAACAATCATACTATATTTATCACATATTGTTCTAACATTGTTCCTTATACATTTTCAATGTTGTACAAAAATGTTTTTCATTTAAAAGATTACAACAAGCTTCAAGTTTAATTCCTAATCTATTTCTGATCAGGTTCTTTGATAACAATTCCTTTTCCAGCTTTAACTTGAGCTTTGACAGCAGCAGCAGCAGCAGGCTCAGCATCAACAGGCTTCTTGCCTTTTGAGTCTTTCTTCTTTTGTTCTTCAGCCTTGATTTTCTGCCTCTCAAAGTAATGATAGGGCTTAGGAAAGTACTTGCTAGGCTCCACAGCTGTAGGAGGTAGCTTTCCTAACTTAGCCTTCCTTCTATACTGGACAATGGCTTCCTGCCTGATCTCATGCTTCCTCCATTCAGCTTCTGAGAATCACTTGTTTCTATCAGTAGTATTGTCTTTAGCAGCTTTCCAGGCAGTGAGAATGATATTTCTAGAGGTAGGGCTCCACTGTTCAAAATCTGGCTTTTGTTCTGCTAGTTCCCTAAACCTCTTCTTTGACAGCCTTGTCTCTTCTTCTTTGTCCAAAGCCTCTTGCATAGCTGCTGTTATAGGTTGAGTAACCTTTTCTAAATGGACATTGTCCTTGCCCCCAGATGGGCTATACATAGTGCTCACATCTGCATGAATCATTTCAAAATCTGGAGGTGGATAAATGACTTGAGCTACTTCTTGTGGCTCACCTCCAAAATAGGCAGGGTTCAGTCCAGATTCAGCAACTTCATTGTCATCACACAGGGGAGGATATCCAAGTGTAGCCCTGATTGAATTTGAAATCCATTTTGCATGCTCAGAACTGGCCTTGACTAACACTCTCTCCCCCTTTATGACTTCTTGGGCTACATGGTCTCTTACATCATCCTTCTGGAACCTGATTTGGCTGTCCAAGTACCTTATGCCATCCTTAAAGTAAGGTCTAAGCTTGGTAAGTTGTTCAGAAATGACCTTTTGTGAATCTTTGATTGCAGTCTTGACAGCAGCAATTTCATCTTGAAAAGCCTTATCAAATTCAGCCTTTGCAGCAGCAGATGATGTTGAAGGTTCAGCAGTCTTACTCTTTAGTTCTGTGACTATAGCATTGTGGGAGGCAGTTAAATTATCATTCATTCTTAATTGATTCTCCAGCACATAGCCTTGCTTTAGTGCTATATCATCTACTTGAGTTTTGATCTTTTCCTGATGAGTTGCCAGAAATACCACTGCATTTCCACCCTTGTGGAAGCATTCATTCATCTCTTTCTTGTTCAGGTTCATCTCAAACCTGATTGATTTTATATCTTGAGCTAAATCAAATTGTAAAGACTTGTGGCCTTCATCTATATACTTCTCTATGGCCCTCCTGTGCTCATCCAGCTTAACTTGCATTGCCACCATTAACCCACTGTAATCAGTTGATGGAGCTTGTTGGACTAAGGAGTGTTGAGCAACAGTTTGTAGAGCCTTCTTGTAGCTCTGACTCCTTCTTTTGAATACAAAGAATTTCTTCTTTTTAGCTTGTTCAGTCTCATCATCCTCAGACTCTGAAGTACTGGCTATATTTACCCTATCCTTAGGGCTTGAGGATTTGTCAGCTTGCACATCAAGTGCTTTCTCACTGTCCTGCCTTATAGGCTCTTCCTGAACATTCAAGTTCTCCCCCTCAACAGCAGCACCTATCTCTTCAGCAGCAGCATTCTTTTCTATGTCAAAATCTTCTTGATCTAAATTAAGAAATAGATCTTCCATTGTATATTCTGGGGGTGACTGTGCAGGAGATGTACTGTGTTCATCAACTACTTTAGCAGGAACTACTTCTGGTTCTTGATTTACTTGCTGAGTTTGCTGATGGACATCAGACAAATCAGAATCTATTATAGAAAAATCTAAAGTATTGAGGTCAGAAAGTACCTCTTGGATAATGAGAGTAGCTTGCTCACTCTCCAGTGTAGAGGGTTGTTCTACAGCTGGAGGCTCCCCCTGTCTTGGATCCTTATTCATGGGGCTAGCTGTAGGCAGCTCCCCCTGGATTTCAGCTGGCTCTTGAGGAGCAGGTGACTTCTCTGTAGCCACATTCTCATGACTATCAGGAGTGAAAACAACATGTTCTTCACTACCTGAACTGCTGGAGGACTCCTGAGTCACAGGAGCTATCTTCCTCTTCTTCTTTGGAGGGAAATCTTTCTTAGAAATTTGCTTCTCTGGGGTAGGAACTTCCTGAGATAGTACTCTTTCCCACCTGGAAAATATCCTTTGGTCCATCCTTCTCATGTGATTGATTTTAGTAGCAGCAGCATTACTCATTACCTCTGGTATTGTACCAGCCAGGTAGAGACTTAGTATTCTGCCCAGATTGGGCTTCTTCAGACTCTCCTTAATTTTGTCAAACACAACCATTGACCAGTCTGTTTTTAGGTTGAAGATGATTCTGGTCATAACACTGAACATGGAGGCTGACACCCTGTCATGTCCTCCAGTCTTACTGAGTATTACTTTACCCACAATTTCTGACAGGAATTTTCCTTGAGTATTCATACCTCTCCTGTTGAATACAGATCCAATCTTCAGCTTAGGATCTAGACCACACCAGGTAAGTGCTTCTTTGGTCTTAGATGTAGTCACTTCCTCTTCTTCTTGAATTTTAGGTAGCTGAAGTACCTTTCTCAGAGATTTGGGTGAAATCTTGACCCTGGTGCCATGCACTTTTGATTTGATTTTGTAACCTGAGTCATCTACTGAAGCTCCAGTAAGAAATTCAATAACTTCCTTCTTCCAAATTTTGGTTGGTTCTGAAACCAAGTACTCCAATCCTGAATCGATGACTAGGGTTACCACCGATTGATTTCTTGGATCGCCATCGTCGAACGCGCCACGAACCAGCTCATAGCCTTCATTGACATTCTCCTCGAGCTTGGGAGCCATTAGGGTTTAGAGATTTAGTCTTGAGAAAAGAGAAATGTCGACACAGCAGTTTTGGTCTCGAAACTCTGAAAGCGTGTCGACAAACAAAGACAGAACCCTATTTATACCTTTCTGGTTTGAAGACGAACAGGCGGGATGGATTTCTAAAGATGTGTCGACACTGGCAATAAGTGTCGACACTGACTTATAATGTCTCGACACTCATGTGTCGACACAAGTTTAAGTTATCAGATTTTATGTGTCGACACTTGGTTAAGTGTCGACACCACACTACTCGACATGTAGTCGAGACTTTACTTAGAAAATTCTGAGTAAAACTTAAGTGTCGACACATTATTGAATGTGTCGACACCAACTCGTCATGTGTCGACACTAACATTCTGAAGTGTCGACACCTACTCGACATGTGTCGACACTAACATTCTGAAGTGTCGACACCAACTTCCTAGATGTGTCGACACCATTTTCCTGAAGTGTCGACACTTACTATTCTGTGTCGACATAGACTTGTCTATGTGTCGACACCTTTTTACTTAGCCAATTTTTAGTTCTGTAAACTTAATCTAAGTTTATCATACCTAGTTCAATTTTGAACCTATTGAACTTAGCTTCTTCTAAGGGCTTAGTAAACATATCAGCTATCTGATTATCAGTTTTAACATATTCAAGTGCAATATCATTTCTTTCTACATGCTCCCTAAGAAAGTGATATTTAATCTCAATATGTTTAGTTCTACTATGTGATACAGGATTATTAGCTATTGAAATAGCACTTGTAGAATCACAGAAAAGTGGAGTTCTACTTACCTGAAATCCATAGTCTTCTAGCTGATGTTGAATCCATAGAAGTTGAGCACAGCAACTTCCTGCAGCTACATATTCTGACTCAGCTGTGGAGATAGCCACACTAGTCTGCTTTTTGCTGCTCCATGAAATGAGTCTTCCACCTAGGAATTGACAGGATCCAGTAGTGCTCTTTCTATCTTCTTTGCATCCTGCAAAGTCTGCATCTGAATAGCCTGTTAGATCAAAATCTCCATTCCTAGGGTACCAGAGGCCTAGATAAGGTGTGCCCTTTAGATATCTCAAGATTCTCTTGACTGCAGTCAAGTGAGACTCTTTAGGGCAGGCTTGATACCTGGCACAAACACATGTAGCATACATAATGTCAGGCCTACTTGCAGTCAAGTATAGTAGGGAGCCAACTATCCCTCTATACAAGGTTTCATCTACAGGTTTCCCTGCATCATCCTTGCTCAGAGACATACTTGACCCCATAGGAGTCTTCATGGTACTGGATGAATCCATACCATACTTCCTTATGAGTTCTAGGGTGAACTTGGACTGACATATGGATAGACCACTTCCAGTCTGTTTAACTTGGAGACCCAAGAAAAACTTCAGTTCTCCCATACTACTCATCTCAAATTGACTTTGCATAAGCTTTGCAAACTTTTTGCAAAGGCTACTTTCAGTAGACCCAAATATAATGTCATCTACATATATTTGGACAAGTATGACTTTGCCTCTAGATTCCCTAAGGAATAGAGTCTTATCTATTTTCCCCCTTGAGAACTTGTTCTCAATGAGGAAACTAGATAGGGTTTCATACCAAGCTCTAGGTGCTTGTTTTAACCCATACAATGCTTTCCTAAGTCTATAGACATAATGAGGTAGAGTTGGATCAACAAAACCTGCACGGCTGCTCCACATAGACTTCTTCTTTCAAATTACCATTTAGGAATGCTGACTTCACATCCATTTGGTATACCTTGAATCCTTGATAGGTTGCATAGGCCAAGAACATCCTTATGGCTTCCAGTCTGGCTACTGGAGCAAAGGTTTGATCAAAATCAATACCTTCTTCTTGCCTATATCCTTTTGCAACCAGTCTTGCTTTATTCTTAATGATGACTCCTTGTTCATCTAACTTATTCCTGTAGATCCACTTTGTTCCTATCACATTGTGATCTTTAGGTTTAGGAACCAAGTCCCAAACCTTGCACCTTTTGAACTGATTAAGTTCTTCCTGCATTGCTTCAGTCCACTGTGGATCTTGTATAGCTTCTTCAAATTTCTTTGGTTCTATTTGAGACAGAAAACTTGAATATACTACAGCATTCTGATTTCTGCTCCTTGTCTGAACACCTTGTCTTGGATCTCCAATAATCAGCTCTACTGGATGATCTCTTAGATGCCTGTTGGCTGGAGGCATCCTTACTTCTGGTTGAACTTCTTCAGCATCTTCATCAAGCTGAGTTCCTTGTACTTCTTCAGCTCCTGGTACATGTAGTTCTCCCCCTGGACATAAGCCATTTTCTTCTACTTGCTGTCTTGCAGCAGGTACATCTTCTATGGTTAGCTTGTCCATCTTCTTAGTAAGACCTGTGGGGCTGCATACATTGCTAGACAACTCATTGTTAATTAGTTTTGTCTCATCAAAAACTACATGCACAGACTCCTCTACAACTTGTGTAGTCAAGTTGTAGACTCTATAAGCCTTACTATTATTGCTGTACCCAACAAACACTCCCTCTTGGGACTTGGCAGCAAACTTAGTTAAGTAAGACTTTCCATTGTTAAGTATGAAGCATTTGCAACCAAAAATCCTGAAATAGGATAGGTTTGGTTTCCTGCCTTTCACAACTTCATAGGGGGTCTTGTTTAACCTTTTAGTGATGGTAGCCCTATTTATCACATGGCATGCAGTGTTAACTGCTTCAGCCCAGAAATATTCTGGCAGTGATGAATCACTTAATAGGGTTCTACCAGCCTCTATCAAGGTCCTATTTTTCCTTTCAGCAATGCCATTTTGCTGAGGTGTTCTAGGTGAAGAGAATTCTTGAAATATCCCATAGTCTTCACACAGCTTTGTCATGCTTTCAGACTGAAACTCAGTACCATGGTCACTTCTAATTTTGACCACTGTACAGTTCAATTCATTCTGAATTTGCTTAACAAAGCTATGGAAGACACTAGGTGTTTCAGATTTCTGCTTTAAGAAGAACACCCAGGAAAACCTTGAGTAGTCATCAACAACTACAAAGGTATAGACCTTCCTACCTAAGCTGTGAACTGGCATTGGACCAAATAGATCCATATGCAAGAGGTATAAACACCTCACAGCATCTTTGTTGTCTAAGCTTCTAAAGGTGGATTTAGTCTGCTTGCCCTTTTGACAAGCTGAGCAAATGCCATCTTTGACACACTTAACTTGAGGACCATTCCTCACTAACTCTTTGCTAAAGAGTTTGCTAATAGTCTTGTAGTTAAGATGAGCTAGCCTCTTGTGCCACTTGACACAATGAGAGATTGTCTCATCAGCTACAAGACAAACAGGAGAACCATTGTTCTCAATCATAATGTCTAAACAGTAGACATTCCTCTTTCTATATCCTGTCAAAATGATCTCTTGATCACTTGACCTCTTGATATGACAACCATTTTTAACAAATGAGATGTCATACCCTACATCACTTAACTGACTTATACTAATGAGGTTGTGTTTCAACCCTTTAACATAAGCCACTTGAGTAATGGTAACAAGGTTTGAAGAGATGTTACCAAACCCTTTGATGATTCCTTTTTCAGAACCACCAAAGGTCACTTTAGGACCATTTTTGATTGGAATGTAGTCCTTCAGTAGTCCCCTTGTTCCAGTCATATGTCTGGAACATCCACTATCCAAGTACCATGTTGGGGTATGGCCACTTGGATTCACCTGCAAAACAAATTAATGAACCTTAGAACCCAAAGTAAACTTGGGTCCTTGGTGATTGTTAGTTTGCAACTTGACATAGCTGCCTGCTGGCTTTCCACCAGGTAACTTGCTACTCAACTTGGCACTGGCATTGTGCCAACAATCCAAGGCAAAGTGGCCAACCTTGCCACAACACCAGCATTCAAACTTGTTGTACCTTTGCTTAGGTACAGACTTGGCTGTCTTGACTACAGCAGGCTTATTGAATGTTGGGGCTTTGCCCTTGGACTTGGACTGATCCTTAACAGTCCTAGCTGGTTTAATAAAACCCAATCCAGCCTTTCCTTTATGATGAACAAATTCATCAATCAAGGGTAGCACTGATTTAGGTTTTGAAAACCTAGCAACTAGCTCTCTTTCCTTCTGGAGATTGATCTCCAGTAACTTAATTTGATCATTTTTATAAGTGATAGTTCCCATCTGAATCACAGTAATGTGTTTCAGCCTGGCTACCTCATTGAGCTTTTGATCAAATTCCTTCTCAAAGTCTGTTGCAGCTGCCTTTAGATCAGCAATTTCCTTTGCCTGACTTTTGGCAAGGGACTTGCTTTTCTTATAGGCTTGCAACAGTACTTTATATTCATCTAAGAGCTGATGAATATCTCCCTCAGATTCAGAAACACTTCCATCACTTGATGAAGATGAATCTGACTCTGAACTAGAACTGAAATCTGAACTTTGAGTTGGACTTTGTACCTGACTAGGTCCTGGCTGCTCCAGGATTTTGGTACTTTCAGTCAATGCCATCAGTCCTTGGCACTGACACTCTTCTTGTTCATAGATTGATTCCATGATCTGCATAAACTCCTCTTCTTCTTCAGCAAATAGCCCTATGTAGGCTTCAGCATCTGTCTCAGTGTCTGAAGAAGAAATGTCTGAAAGAGTCTTCTCATTCTTTGCAACAAAGGACTTCTCCTTCTTTCCTTTGAAGTGAGTCTTCTTTTTGTCACTGGATTCTTTTCTTCTCTCAGGACAATCTGCAATAACATGACCCTGTCTATTGCAGCAGTAACACACTATCCTAGACCCAGTTGCCTTGCTAGTCTTTGTCTTTTTCTTGTCCTTCTTTGAAGGCTTCTTCTCCTGATACTGAACTTCTTTCCCTTTGGAAAATGAAGGTCTGGACCTCCACTGTTTCTTCTTCAGGAATTTCTGAAAATGTCTGGTGAATGCAGCAAAGTCTTCATCACTTTCACTGCTTGTAGACTTTGTGCTATCAGACTCATCAGATTCTGATTCAACTACCTCTGGAGGAGGAGTTGATGACTTAGTCCTGCCCTTTCTAGGTACTTCTGACTTGAAGGCAAC
The DNA here is from genome assembly GCA_039583875.1 of Platanthera guangdongensis. Taxonomy (NCBI): domain Eukaryota; kingdom Viridiplantae; phylum Streptophyta; class Magnoliopsida; order Asparagales; family Orchidaceae; genus Platanthera; species Platanthera guangdongensis. The sequence continues at coordinate 252,012,500 of CM077150.1, forward strand.
AGTCCTTTCCCTGTGCTCAGTCCTTGTTGATTTTTCCTCCTCTTTTCTCACAGACAGCTGCATCTCATAAGACAGCAACTTGCCAAATAGTGTGGGAGGAGGAATTTCTCCCAACTTTGCCATTTCTCTGATGGCACAGATCTTAGTGTCCCAATCTTTGGTTAGGGACCTCAAGAACTTATCATTCAATTCATAGTTAGTGAACTCTCTTCCATAGGACATGAGTTCATTAACAATTCTATAGAACTTCTTGTAGCATTCAGTGATGCTATCTCCTCTTCCTTGCCTAAAGCTCTCATACTCTTGATTAAGCAAGGACTTTCTATCTTGCCTAACTTCTTCAGAACCTTCCATGTAGACAATGAGGGTATCCCACATTTCTTTTGCTGTTTTACAGTGAATTAGGTTCTGAAAAGTTGCATCATCAATGGCACTTACTATTATGTTTTGTGCCCTTTTGTCCATAGTGGCTAGGACAATTTCATCCTTGGTCATCTCAGAGAAATCCTTTGGAGTCCTCTGATTTGCATCCAATACTGAGATCTTCATGGGCACATATGGCCCCTCTTTGACTGTGATGTAGATTCTAGGGTCAGAGGCTTCCATGAACAGCCTTACCCTCTCTTTCCAGATTCCAAAAATCTCTTTTCTGCATATGGGCAGTTTCATTGAACCCAATTCCTTGTGATTCTCTGAAGAACCCATGTTTCTTGATTTTCTTGAAACTGTGTTCTGACTTACACTGAATCTGCCAAACTGGATCTCCTCAGACTGTTAGTCCTTTTTGAGGAACCTCCCTCTGATACCACTTGAAAGATATGGTACCTAAACACCTAGAGGGGGGGGGGGTGAATAGGTGACCTAAACCTTTTTAAGACTTTGTTGGCAGCACAACAATTATTTCACAGATTTCTACAGCTAACAGCAATTACAGAATATAAACAGTTAATCCACAGCACAGCACAGCAGACACACTAATTTATAGTGGTTCCCCAATCTTTGGGTACATCCACTTTCCCCCTTCGCCTATTTAGCAGTGTACTAGATTCGGCCAATCTTCTCCACTATCTCAGAACCCAACAAGGTTCCTACACCTCAGGCCCAAAGCCTTACACTCAGCCACAAAGGCCTACACTCAGCCACCCAGGCCTACACTCAGCCAATTAAGGCCTACACTCAGAGTTCTTCAACTCCTACACTCAGGCAACCAAGCCCTACCCTCAGCCTTTATAATATAGGCTTACAATTCTCTCAGATCCAATGGATCCTACAAGTTAAAATTGAAATACAATAGCTAACTCTACAACTCAGAAAATAAGAGAGGAGTTGAGAGTTTCTTGAAGAGTTCTTGGAAGAACTCAGCTAGATCCAAACTGACTTAGCTTCCTTCAAAGCTTCTTGAGATAGAACTGAATTAGTCTGAATCCTCTGCAGTTGATCCTTGACCTCTGCTTCTTGAGATCCAGAAGATTCTGAATCCTTCTTCTCAGCTTTAGTTCCAAAGACTGAATTCTTGATTGGAGCTCTCTCTCTCCAACTTCTTAGATCTGCAGTTGGACTGTCAGATCTTCTTGTGTTGATCCTCTGTGTATCACTTCTTGATTTAATCTGATCAACCACTTTAAATATTCTCACAAGTTGTAATAACAACAATCAATCAGTTTCTGTAAACTATGGGTGCCTATTTATAGGCTTCCTTCATGGTAACCGGCTGGTCCGGTTCATAACAGACTTCTGATTTCTCTGACAGTTGCTGTAGACCGGCTGGATCGGCAGCTGTCATGTCAACCAGTCACTTCTTGAAATTCTCTAACTGTCAGATAGTGTCGAGACTTTCTGTTCTTAAGTGTCGACACTTATAGACCAAGTGTCGACACATGTTGTGTAAGTGTCGACACAAGTCTACAAGGTGTCGACACAATTCCTTGTATGTCTCGACACAGATACTTCTTCAAGTGTCGACACTGAAATTAAGTGTCGACACAAGTACTTGATCTTCATTCTTTAACTGTATTCTTCTAAGTGTCGACACATCTCCTTTGTGTCGACACATCTTCATGTATTGAAACTGTCAAGTGTCGACACTGCTTCTTGGTGTCGACACAAGTCTTCAATTTTATTTCTTCAGCTGAGTGTCGACACATTCCCTTAGTGTCGACACTTGTACTTAGAATATTTTGTAAACTTTTCTGTTCTTTGCTAAGTGTCGACACAGCTCCTTGTGTCGACACTTTCTTCAAGTGTAGACTCTTTAACTAAGTGTCGACACATTGTGCTGGGTGTCGACACTTTCTTCAAGTGTTGACTCTTCTGCCTAGTGTCGACACATTGTGTTGAGTGTCGACACTTACTTCAATTACTGATTCTTCTGTTTGTGTGTCGACACATTGTGCTAAGTGTCGACACATTCTTCATATGTTGACTCTGCTGATTGAGTGTCGACACATTGTGTTGAGTGTCGACACTTGTCCTTAGTCTCTGCAGAATTTTGCTGAGTGTCGACACAACTCCAAGTGTCGACACTTTCTGATGTAGACTCAGCTCTTCTAGGTGTCGACACTTCTGCTAAGTGTCGACACAGCTTTTCTGGGTGTCGACACTTCTGCTAAGTGTCGACACAGCTTTTCTGCATACTTCTTCACTGAGTGTCGACACAGCTCCAAGTGTCGACACTTTCTGTCTGGTGTCGACTCTTCAACCCAGGTGTCGACACAATGACTCCAAGTGTCGACACTGCTTGTCTGGGTGTCGACACAAGCTTTCTCAAGTGTCGACACTTTCCCTCTGGGTGTCGACACATGGACTTAGAAACTTTTAGCTTCAGTCTAGTGAATACCTATCCTGCACAAGTAACTCAAACAAACATCAAATACATTATGATGTATATCATTGAGTTAGGTGAGGCTTCTTCAAATCAGGTACATTTGACCAATGTACCCAACACCAGGCGACAACATTTCTACCACTAGGCGATAGAAATATATCGCTCCGCGTTAGCCACTCAACGATCATTGAGACTACCTAATTCGTCGAGACTGGCTAATTCGTCGAGACAACTAGACTACCGTCAGGCGCTAGCTTGGTATCGCGCCATGGTAACGCACTCAACAATTGTCGAGATGAAAGCGTCGAGATGACTGGACTACCTTGGTGGTTACCTACCTACAGCGACGCGCTAGCATTAGAAAAAGGAAAATATTAGTTTTGAATATTTTTCAAATTTTGGAGGATAGCAGTCAACATCAAATGCGTGAACCTACCGCCAGGCGCTAGCCTTACCGCCGACGGTAGCCTATTTTCACATAGACGTATAAAAAGGCACCTCATTTTCTGTGTTCCTAACTAAGACAAAAAAGAGACTCAGATCTACAACTCCTAGGGTTTGGCCACCTCTTTGTGGTCCAATCTACCATCTCTGTCGAAGGAAAAGAAGACTTCCTCCCTCCCGTTCAAGTACGAAGAACTCTGACAAGCCTAGAACTACAGATCCTATGAATAGTTGATCGGTTCCAAGCCCACGAAGATTTCTAGCACTAATCACAAATCTCTCAATGGAGGAGTCGTATTGAGGGAGATTTGAACTTTAATCTTTTTATATTCTTGTGTACTTTTCTCTTCTTTGTATTCTTGTGGTGAGGAAAATTAACCGGTGAAGGTCGTCGGGATCCGGGAAGGATTTCGTGAGAAATCATTCCGGGGAAGGGACGTCAAGATCGGGAGATCTAGCGGGGCTCTAATACACCTCCTTGCATGAGGGTGAAGAGTCAGCTCGAAGACCTTTCTTGGAGGGAAAGGGAGAGAGCCAACCGGTCAGAGTAGCGGGTTGGTATAGAAAACCAAAAGTTTCTTTCATTCACCACCTTCGATCTCCGGCGTAAGGAAGATCAAATTTTGTAATCTTTCAAAATTATTGCTAATTTTACTTTGGAATGAAATTCATTTACTGCTTATTATCCTATAAATAATGTAGTGTGTGTTAGACTGAAATTATCTGAAAGGTACATAGATTTACAAGGAGGAATTTGCCCAGAAAAATGAGTTTTGTAACATACTGCCACGCGTTAGCTACCTAATGTCATGCGGTAACTTCCTGAACTAGTTTTTTTGGTTAGAAATAATTCGAATTTCTTTTAATGGTTGTTAAACCTTATTCACCCCCTCCCCCCTCTAAGGTTGGCCACTAGATTCAGCACCATATGCCAAAGGTCTCCTTCCTGCATATAGGCAGCTTCATGGAGCTCATCTCCTTATGAGACTCTCCAACAGACAACTTGGTGTAACTAGACTACCCTTTGTAGGATCTGGTCAGACTGTTAAGTCTTTTTTTACCAACCTCTCTCTGATACCACTTGATAGTTAATAGGGTAATAGTTTAAATCACCTAGAGGGGGTGAATAGGTGGTTTGTACTTTCTTATTTTTACTATATTGTTTTGGCTTAATCAAACAAACATAGAAAGCACATAATTGTTTATAGTGGATCCCCAAAGTATGGGTACATCCACCCTCCTTCCCACCTTTCTAATAGTTTGTTAAATAAGGCAAACTTCTTCAAACTCAACTCAAAGAGCTTACAACATAGATCCCTCAAGATCTCTCAGGCTTCCTCCAAACCCTACCTCAGGCCACTGCCCTACACACTCAGAGTAAGCTTTACTCCTACAGCTCAGTGACACTCCAAGTCACCTACCCTACACCTATTATGAAGCCCTACAACTCTGGCTAGGAGGAAAGCCCTACCTTAGGCACACAGGCCCTATAATCTCAAGCACTCATGCCCTACACACTCAGAACACAAATGTTTCGTACAGATATGTAATTTTTAGTTTACAATAGAAGATATTAATGAATTTTAACCAACAGATGTTTGGTCTTCTATTAAGAATGAATAGTAGAAAGCTGTCCTAGAGCAGGAGAGCATGAGATTTGATCTTCAGCTTTAGCCCTTGCTCCACCTTGATTTTTTATCTTCAGCAAAAGTGGGGAAGATCAACTTCTGAGCCCAGAAGGACTCAACTTGTTCTCCTTAGATTAGATCTGGGAACAAATACTGGAAGCACAAAGCTTTAGCTCATTCATAGCACTTCCAGTTCTCATCAACACTCTATCACTTCACAGCACTTAGCAGCGAATCTTACAATGATATAACACATCTCCATGCTTTTCTTTGATCTAGAAGATGCTTTTTATTTGCATCACCAATGTACAATGGCTCTTTATTTGATTTGACATCACATGGCCTAGAATGGAAAAGGCTATCAGCTTTATTAGCTTTCCTCCAAAACTAGATCACGCTAAGTCAACTATTAGTTTTGAATTTTTCTTAGCGGTTGGGCTGAGACAGGCTTCTGTCTCAGTGGCAAATTAACTATCTCAGCGATTCCGCTGAGACCAGTCTGCTTTCTTAGCAAGACTGAGATAGGCAATTATCTTAGTGGTATATGGTTGTGTCCCATCAGTTCCGTTGAGACCAGATAGTCTTCTTAACGGATTTTCGCAGAAGAGTTGAGACCATTACAGCAACTTCCAGGAATGTTCTAACCATGTTTAGAACAACTTAAACCTATAAATAATTGAAGTATAAGGTTTATCAAATATACTATGCACTTAGCATTGATGGTGATGGCTCTTCAAATTCAAGGAATATTGAAGGGCAATATTCTCAACAAAGATCACTCTAAAAACTCGTTGCAATAGGAAAGGTAAATCAATGTACAAGACTATTTCTCCAACTTGATAAAAGTATTTTTAAATAAGTGGTATTTAGTTTTTGTTATTGTTCTCTTTTAAATGTCCTTAATCTAAATTCACTTTTAATCAATCCGCTTGAATTTAAAGAAAAGGTAAAGCTAGTACTTACAAGCACAAGATTAGTCGCTTCTCCGAGGGAACGATCTTTTCTCAATTTATATTACTTGATTCGGCACGTGCACTTATGTTATTATATAAATCTATTTTAGGCATATCAAGTTTTTGGTGTCGTTTTCGGGGAGGTGCTACTAATTTTGTGATTATTTCCTGCAATATTAGTAAATCCCAAGTATTTAGAGATCAAGTATTTACTTTTATTTTATTTTTATTGGGAATTCTGTTTAGTTCATGTCCAGATATCAGAACATTAAACTATTACCTTTAAATTATGAAATTGAACGTACTTGCAGATAAAACAGAAAAACTTTTAGAACGAACAATATTATTCATCATGAGATGGATAATAACGTACAAGATAATATGAATAATAATGAGGGTCAATTTGATCAAAATGGTCAATGTGCTGCGCCACAAATGACATATCGTGACTATAATACACCATTAAGAGGAGGCTTGCACGTCAACATAGCATAACCCGTAGTTGCGGCTAATAATTGAAAATGGACACCACTGTCATGCAACTAGTACAACATAATAAGTTTGGAGGTTTAGGTACTGAAGATGGAAACTCACACTTATGGACCTTCATAGAAATCTAGGACATGTTTATATTTAATGGAGCATCGGAGGATGTAATTCTATTAAGGCTATTTTCATTCTCATTAGAGGGAACACCGAAGGACTGGTTAGACTCATTACCACATGACTATCACCATATGAGAACAACTAGTGGAAATTTTCTTAAATAAATATTTTCACCTTTTAAGACTGCTAAATTGATTAGGAATATAACTATGTTTATGCAAAATCACGGGGAAACTCTTTATGACTCATGGGAGCATTTAAATAATTATTAAGAAAATACCCACATCACGGGTTATCACAACACCAACCACTTTTTTTTGTATAATGGGTTGCAAACCGCAACTATGATTTTAGTTGATGGAGCCGTCGGGGGTTCCATAATGAAGAAATATCCTGAAGACGCTTATGCTATATTAGAAGATATAACATCAAATAGCTATCAAGCTTATGAAAGACAAGGGAATAACAATCCGGTTGGAATCCATCAAGTGGATCAAATTACTCTTTGGCCTCTTAAATGGCTTCTCAATTTAACATTATTAATAAGATGTTAGATTCTTTATCTACCCATACACCTAGTGACCCACTCACTGTAGGACAACTTAATCAAATCATAGAAGAAGCAAATTATGTAGGGGGGAAACAAAGATAAGTACTACCTGGCTTTGCAATCACTATCATCCTGAGTGGCAAAACCATCCTAATTTCTCATGAGAAAATAATCAAGGAATGAATCAACCACCCAGATTTAATCAAAATAAAAATCCAATTCAAAATAATCCTCCTAATAACCAGTAAATTCTAGAAAATTGTCTGATGAACTTATTTTAGGAATTTTCAAAAGAATGATCTAGAATGGTAGGTGTTGAATCTTCCTTAAGATCTTTAGAAACTTCTTTGGGTCAACTAGCATATTAATTTAGTGAAAGACTAATGGGAACATTATCTTCTGACACTACAACCAATCCTATAAGAGATGAACAAAATAATCACTGCAAGGCTATCACTTTAAGGAGTGAGGTAGAAATTTCAAGTGGGGATGAATTGTTAGAAAAATTTAAAGAGGAGGAGACAAAACAAAATGTTGTTAAGACAAGTGAATCATAGGAAGAAAATCTTATAGATTTAAGGAACCGAAGGTACTCAAAATTGTACAACCACTTAATAAAAAGAAAGAACTCATTTATCCTCCACCATCGTTTCCATCTAGGCTAGCCAAAACAAAGCTTGATAAACAATTCCAGAAATTTATGGATATCTTTAAGAAATTAACTATAAACATTCCATTTGCTAAATCGCTAGAAAAAATGTCAAGTTATGTTAAGATTATGAAAGATATCTTATCAAAGAAAAGAAGGTTTGTAAATAAAGAGATAGTAGCATTAACGGAAGAATGTTGCGCGATTTTACAAAAGAATCTACCACCAAAACTAAAAGATCCCAGAAGCTTTACAATACCATGTTCGATATGAGTGAAATTTTCTGGAAGAGAGTTATGTGATTTTGGGGCAAGTATTAACTAAATGTCATTATCTATTTATACAAAATTAGGACTTGGAGTATTGCAGCAACATCTCTTACTCTTCAATTGGACGATAAATCTTTAGCATTTCCTAAGGGAATTGTTGAAGATGTGTTGGTTAAGATAGAAAAATTCATCTTTCTGGCCGATTTTGTTGTTTTAGACATGAGTGAGGATAAGGAGTACCAATTATTTTAGGAAGACCATTTTTAGCTACGAGGAGAACGCTTATTGTTGAAAGGGGGTCGGCCCACTCATGTGAGTATCCCGGGCCGCCCCTAGTCAGACTGCAGACCACCAACCCCAACCCGCTCTCCACACAACCTCATGCGGGCAATCTCCCAAACTGGGCTGACCTCCCTTTAACTGGTTTGTGGTGGTTTGTTGAGGTCAGCGAGGCATTGTGCTCCCGACCTTGATCCCCCGACCTAATTTCGATGAGAAGTGATCCAGTTAAGCGCCCCTACGGGGACTTCCCAGGAGGTCACCCATCTCGGAACTACTCCCATCAAAGTATGCTTAACTATAAAGCTCTTTCACTTCCCATCGCCAATTGAGCTGTAGCTGAATTGGTTATGGGAAGTGAAAGAACTCTATAGTTAAGCATGGTCAAATGGGAGTAGTTCTAGAATGGGTGACCTCCTGGGAATTCCCCATAGGGGGTCCTGACTGGATCACTTCTTATCAAAAGGAGGTCGAGGGATCTAGGCCAGGCAATCGCAATGCCTCAACATCCTCAACAACCCCCCACAAACTAGTTAAAGGGAGGTCGGCCTGGTTTGGGAGACTGAGTGCACGCGGTTATGTGGAGAGCGAGTTTGAGGCTGGTGTTCTGCAGTCCGGCTGGTGGCGGCCCGGGATACTAACATAAGTAGGTCGGCCCCTTTCAACAAAAACTGGACTGCAAGTGGTGGACTCGGCGAAAATCATGAAGCGAAAGTGGTGGACTGGGCAACATGGGCGACCTGTCCGCACGGCCTTTGCAGACAGGACTGGCAACTAGATAAGTCGGAAAAGGTTTTATAGTTAGCATGTGATCTGGCGGCCTGGGCGGTCTATTCACGCGGTTTGTGCAAACAGCAGAGGCGGATAGTCAGGCCACCTTATGGTCAGCAGGCAGTGGATTCCCAGAATGTAACTAGGCGGATAGGGTGGCTATTCGCAGAGCTCACCAAGTCCGGCGAGGGGCGTACTCGTGTGGAGTTCGTAGAGTCCGGGTTGTGGGCTAGACTTGAGCTCGTGAGATCGGCATGGCATGTGCCTTGGTCTAGCTCAAGTGGCACAATCGGTGGTAACCGCAGAGTTTGTAGGATAGAGCGGACTGGTACCGGAGTTTGCCGGGTTGTGCGGATTGGCTTAGACCGGGAGGTTGCGCGGTCTGCACGGACTGATATTTCTATCCACCGAGTTTGGCAGCTATCAATCATGTGTTCTTTGGCTGCGAGCTTGAGGTATGCATATTGGAGTGGCGTCCACAGTCATGTGCATACTGGATCTATGCCTGTAGGTTGGCAGACTGGAGCAATATTCGCAAAGTCCGCTTGTATGGTGATCATGTCTGGCTGGGCCTTGGCGACAAGGTGGATTGGCTTGGTATCCGGCATTGGGGGTGCGACCTTGGCGAACTGGCTGTCTTGCCTAGTTACGGCGGTCTTGTTATGTATTCGTGGATTGGCGAATACACTTGGTGCTCTCCTCGAGATAGAGCGATTATCCTATCAACTAGGGTGGTTATCACACTCCTCGTCGCGCCTATAAATAGGACACCTTGCCACATCAATTGAGGACCAACTGAACAGTAAGTGAACTCGCGGATAGTTGTTGTGGATAGATTTTTCTAGTCGCGCGGTTTGGAGTGTTGACTAGTTTGTGTTGTACAGGTTGTGCGGGAAGCGCTGGAAAGCCAGGGACTTGGTTCTGACTTAGGTCGGGGACGGTGCGGACTCTGCGGTTAGCAACCAGCGTTTAGCAGCAGGTCACAGTTTGCGACCAAGCGGTCTTCTCTTCCGCAACTTGTTTTCAAGTTCAATAAGCTTTCTGCTTCTAGGGGCTTGGTTCAGTTCGGTAGCAGTAGTTTGCTCGCTCAGGAGGCTAGGCAACAGTGCGGTTAGGCGGCTTACAAATCGGCTAATATAGTTCAGCATTGGAATAACGGGTAGTCCATACGGCTAGGTTGCGGTTTGGTGACTTAACAGTCTTAGCGGACTCCGTAGCAGTTAGCAATATAGCCGACGGTTACTCCTTGAGTTCGCGCAGCTTGTTTTTGCCTTATATTTTTTCTGCTTCCATCGGGTACATTGATAATCATGTATCGCCATGTATGTCTCGTGTTGATGCGAAAAACGGCACCACCAGATAACGGTTCGATCACAGGGGAAAAGATGGGAAAAGCGAGGCTGTCGAATAGCCGGTTACTGGTGGTTAGGACTAGTGGATAAGACCGAGAGGGGAGAAAGGAGAGGGAGAGAGATGCCGCTAGAAGAGGCAACACCAGAATTCGCCCGCTGCGGCTAAATGCCACTCCAGCGACGGGCTTTCCTTTTATTTAAAATGTAGCAATTACACTTTTAGAAGAAAGAAAAGAAAGAGGAGAAGACGACCGGTTAGCAGGCCGCAAGGCAAAAAACTCGAGACCGCAGCTCTTGACAAGCGAGCTTCTGGATTTGAGTCAGCGTGATTTGGGGAGTGCTACCTCCCCCTATTTATAGGCTCGGGGGCCTGCCCAAATGGGCAGGGCTAAAATTACCGGCTGCCGGGGGTACAAGAGAACTGGGCAGAGGTGATGAGAAACAAACAAATAAAAATGGAAAATGAGGGAAACTGCGCGGCTTGGCGGATTACCCTTGGCTACCTGGGCGTCTGGGCCCCTAGGACTTGACATTGAGTTGGGCCGTCCTTGACGGCGGCATGATAAGGAGACCATGCGACTTCTTTGTGAACTATTCGGCTTGCTGTGGACAGCGGCTAGAAAATACAGGCTGCCAGGTCTTAAAATCCATGGGAACTAGTCGTGAATTCCGGGTTAACATAATCCCCTCACATTTTTAAGTTTCTGAAAACGTCGAAAATGTCGAACTAAACTGGAGACCGTGACTGCCTTTATTGTTTTTACGTCTATAAAATGACCTGAACTCTGTCATTCTTCAAGATCTCTTTAGAGTCACGGGTCATTACTCGCCACTAGCGGTCAGAATCTTTCAAGCCGGCACGGCTTTCCGCAAAATGGACATCATGTCCTCGATGCTAAACCGTGAGAAGAGATCGATTGAGAAGAAGAAGAGGAAGAGCCGGAAACCAGAAAGCTCTGACCGACAGCTTGAGGGGAAAACTGAGAAGCCGATTACTCCAGCGGCTTCTAATTCTGAAAAGAGGCCGACGGGGGCCGTTGTAGAATCCTCGCAAGCCGCGACTAAAATTGAAGAGGCTTCCTAAATTGCTCCCCCACAAACTGGGACCGCCAAATCCTTTGAGATCACTTACTTGCCATCGGGTTAACCACTCTTAAAGATCTCTGAGATGGAGGAGAAGAGTGTCGACTCTTCCAAACCGCGTGAGTTGTCCACCATAGCGAAAGTAATTGTCGTTGAGGATAACGAGTTGGAGAAGTCACGGGAGGCCGCGTGGTCTCCGCCTGAGAGGAGCGAGCAGGCAGAAATGGTAGTCGGCTCCCTGAAATGGCAGAGGAAAAAGAATGAGACCCTCGAGGAAAGAATGAGGAGGAAGGCACTAAAGATGCAAGCCAGAAACCGAAATGTTTCCGTAAAGACCAGAGCGGCTTATCTTCAGCATAGGTCACGAGAGAAAGAAGTGTCTGAGATTCCACCGACTCCATCCTACAAGATGAATGAGCCAGGGAACATATTTGCGGCTAAAGAGACCCTGAGTGACATCTTCAAGGATATGTAGACATTACAGTGGCAAGACAAGCTATAGACGACCCCGGCGGCTTCACAAGAGGCCAATCACCCCGATGTCGAAGTCACTGGGGAGAAGCCTGGCGAGCCGGCTTCTGTGGTTTCTGAAGGAGCCGAAAAACTGAAAATCACAGTTAAGATAGCGGAGATGAGAAAACTAATCACCGATAAAATGGCGGCAACCACACTTCCTCTCCTGCAAGGTAAACACGAAGATGTTAAGCAAACTATAAACTTCTACAAGTCATGGACATGGAAGAAGGGGGCAGGCACAATTTTTAATCCGTCGGCCAGCTTTTTCCTGACCACGGCTCAACTGAAAAGCAAAGGTCAAGAGACCGCGGGGCTATGGAAAGAACAACTAAAGTGGATAGATTCTGAACGATTCAAGCGGTCAGTGTTTATATTTGATACCGCGTCTATTGAAGGAGAGAAAAACCAGACCGGCGTTCTTGTCCTACCGAGATTCTTGTAAAAGGTAGCAATTATCTTATCAAATCTGACCTCATATTTATCCGTTGCAGGTATACCAGAAGCCGTGATGAAGTCGGGCAATCTGAAGTCCTTCCTGCCTCTACTGCCACCGCCCCTGCTAAGTATCCATGATGAAAAGGCGGCCGAATTCCAAAAGGAAGTCGACGCCTTGGGGGCGAGCTTGAGGGAGCACGGTGATGCCCTTCGGGTTAATGAGGAGGAGAACTGTGTTGAAAGAGAAGAGAAGTGGTCTGCCCTGGAGACCGTTGAAAAGAAGATGCAAACGATGCAAGCTGCTCTGGAGCTGGAGAGGAAAGGAAAGATGGCGCTACAAGATCAAGTCGCAGTGATGGCTACTCGACTTGAAGAATACAAGGAGACAATTCGCCAACTTGAGTACGACCTTCTTGTCTACAAGGGGAAGTATCTAGATCTGTCACAGGTGGCAGGTGGGATCCATCGGCCTGTTGTTCCGACTACTGGTAGGTCGTAACAACCAAGTCGCTCGACTACTGGAGAGACCTCAAATCCTGCAAAAGTCACGGTGACTGGACAGGTCGCTGCTTCTGGCAAAATGGAGGGTCGAGCTAAATAGTTGATCATATTCATCCGTGTTGAGCGCGATGCCTCCTGGTTTCACCGGTCTCTGCATTCGATCCACCATTATGTTGGAACCCCATGGTTGATTTGTGTTGGTTCACTCTTAGGATGATTGACTCACTTGTATTGTCAGAGTCAAAGTCTAGGTCTAAGTTAGTCTTAGCAGAACAAGCTTCACAAAACCAGTATTGGACTTCATTTTTAAGACCAAGACTCAAAAGTAAATTCTGAATTTCATATCAGTTCGGTTTTCGTCGAACTCGGCTCGACGATCGTCGATCTCCGGTCGACGACCTCAGAGATTAGTCTCTGAACTGAGCTCGACGATCTACGAGCTCAGGTCGACGATTTCTCTTTTGTTCTCGGATATCTCAGATCACAGATAGTTGATCTCGGCTCGACGATCTCATTCTCAGCTTGACGATTTCTAGTCTCAGCTCGATGATTGTCTATCTCAGCTTTGCGATTCTTTTATCTGTGTTCGTCTCTTTTTTGGCCAACTGTCGTGAATATTTCATTCCTATTTTGTCAATGCTATTTATGGCATCAAATCTCTGGTAGTTAATGCTTATGCTTTCAATAATTATAGCCGTTTCTATTACAGCATTGACTACAGATTTTCACAGAGTTATTATATTCTATTTCATGCCAAAGACAGTTGAGAAAATTATTTATTGCAGTAATTGTGGCCGTTCTGCCTTCTACTTGACTCCTGCAGAATATTAGAAAGGAATGTTTTTGAATTTCAAAAGACAGAGATTTAGAGAATCAGACATAGCATAATCGACATTCATTCACTGATTCATTCAGTCCTCTGCTAAGACAAGTCCAAAAAGAAAGGGAAAACTAAGAGATACAGAGAGAATATTCAAGAAGGCTTTTTCTTTCACAAAAGAAGATCTCTGCTACAAGTTTTCTCACAGCAAATCAACTTCATCTTCTTCATCTGCTCCAGGCTTTCAAGAGACAATCAATTCATATCAGTCTAAAAGCTTGTTGGAGATCTACATCAACTTGAATACCTACACCCTGAAGCAAAGCTTCCCAGCCTGAACCCTTTTTCGTCTCAGGGGGAGCTTTGACATCATCAACAATCCACTAGTCTTCTCATTGTGATTGAGAAAGAGAATACACCATCACTTTATTCTTTACCACATCTTGTACAGGGTTCTTACTCCCTTCAAAAGTAATTCTTGGTGATATGGCACCTGATCAAAAACCTATTGGATTTTGGGCTCCTGATCAAAAGCTCAAAGGGTCTCTAGATCTACCCGAAAGAGATCTTGTGGTGGCAGGGAACCTGATTAAAAACCTGTAGTGGATTCCTACCAGGGTGGTAGAAGAGTGGATGTACCCAGTTAGGGGGAACCACTATAAATTTCTTGTGTCGTCTAGTTGCTTTCTGTGTTCTTTTGTTCTTGTGTTGTGGTTAGCCTTTGCTTAGTTTTTGTTTAGATTAGCTTAGAAATATTTGCTTTTATCTTTATTGCCAAAAGATTTTTTTTATACTTTAGTAACCCCCCTTTAGAGTAAATTCTATCTACCCCTGCCTTTCAATTGGTATCAGAAGGAGGTTGGTTGATCAACCTTGAGGTTTTTCAAGGTTGTATAGGTTAACACCTGAACCTAAGATCTCTGATAGATATCTGTTTACTGTACTATTTTTTTGTTACACCATGGAACATTACAAGGACTTTGCAAGCACCAGACCTCCAGTTTGCAACTTGCAAAAGTTTGGAATCTGGAAGGCAAGAGTCAAGCTTTATATGAATTCTATTGATGAAGACATTTTTGCTTATATCTTAACAGGAGTACCTCCACCACTAGCTTCCCCTCCAAGTACTTCCACAGACATGACTGCAGTACCTCCTCTAGACTACAATGATGCATACAAGAAGGCAAAGATTGCTGATGCAAAAGTCATGAACATACTGGCACAAACAATGTCTGATGATATATTTCAAAAAGTAGCTGAGTGTGAATCAGCCAAGGCCATCTGGGATTCCTTAAACCAGATGGTTGTAGGATCAGCAGATGAAAGGAAGGACAGGAAAGCTCATCTCATCTCCCAGTATGAGAATTTTAAAAAGGAAGAAACTGAGCAAGTTTCTGAGATGTACAATAGACTCAGTATCATTGTTAATGAGCTGAAAACTCTTGACAAAGACATCCCAGTCACAGAAATAAATGACACGATTCTCATGTGCTTCCCCAGCTCATGGGACTCTAGAATCTGGCCTATCAGAGAGAACAAAAACACATATGAGATGACTACAGAATCAGTCTTAGGAAAGCTGAAATCCTATGAATAGCTACTGAAGACAAGAGAAGCTGAGCAACAAAAGACTGCTACACCAACTAGGATGGAGCAGAATATAGCTTTCAAAGCTTCAGAAGAATCAGAAACTTCACCATCAAATGAAGAGTTGATGAGTCTCTTTGCAAAGAGATTTTTCAAGATGGGGAGAAAAGAATTCAGAAAAAAATCATCAAGGAGTGATGATAAACCAAGGTATGACAAAACCCCCTCTAAAGAGATTATCTGTTTTGGTTGCAGTAAACCTGGACATATTCTTCCAGAATGTCCAGAAAACAAGCATAAGGAAAGGAGAAAGGAGAAAGACTCCAAGAAACACTCCAGCAAACCATCCTCCTACAAGCACAAGAAGGAGAGAGGGTTTGTTGCAGAAAAATGGAGTGACACTGAAGAATCATCTTCCTCCAGTTCTAGTGAAGATGAAGAAGAAGCAAAGGCAAATGAAATTTGCTTAATGGCCATCAATGCTTCAGGGCATGTCTCAGAAGAAGGAGAATCTGAAGAATATTCAGATTGTGATCAGGTATTGGAAGACTTTGACTTTACCTCTGAAGATTTTAAAAATGACTTCAAATCTATGTGTAGTGATCTAATTAGAACTGAGAAGGAAATCAAACTTCTCAGAGAAAAACAATTTAATTATGAAAGCTTAGTATCAGAAAACATTACATTGAAAAATGAAATAGACATGTATAGTGAACAAATCACCTTTCTGAAAGTTGAATTAAGTAAAGCAAAACAGCTAGAGGAATCACTGAATGGAAGAAGCAAACAGCTAGTCGAAATCACCAGCACACTTAATGCTAGACTTCATAGAAGTAAGTTAGGGTTAGGTGCATCATCCAGTGAACCACCAATTGTTCAGAAAAAGCACCTTTCACAACCTGTAAATTTTATTTCTGATAAAGGAAAGAAAAACACTGAACAAGTAAATAAGGTTAATAAAATTCTTGAACAAATTGAAGATAAGGACAAAATTAAAAACCAGAAGAATAATAAAAATAACAATGTTCAGCAGTTATCGTCAAACACAGATCGACGATATATGAACAGATCGTCGAACCTAGAACGACGATCTCTGAACGCAAACTTCAGTAGTAATCATCCCTTGATCTATGATCGGCGATATCAGTCTGGTTCGTCGACCAGAGATCGACGATTTTGGTGCCCCGAGAATGATTATTTTCATTCTTCGAGCAGAGATCGAAGATCTCATCCAACATCGTCGAGCTCAGTTTGACGATCCAACCAGAAATCATCGATCCCAGATTCAGTTAACAGAAAACAAAATTTCAATAGCAACTTCAAACCCTTTAATCAATGGATAATACCACCAAGAAGATATCATCCTAAAGGTTACAAGAATCAACCTGAATGTTCTTACATTTCTAGTTACAGTTATGTACATCAACAAGGACCCAAGGTTACCTGGGTCAAAAACAATTAGTTATTTTTCTTGCAGATAAAGACCTATCCTACCATACATGATATGTTGTATTTTGATAGTGGGTGTTCTAAGCACATGACAGGAAACAAGGCCAATGTAAGTAACTATAAGGCAAAGCTAGGTGCAAAGGTTATATTTGGAGATTCAAGCTTTGGTCAGACATAAGGCTATGGAGAATTTACACTTAGAGTTGTCATATTCAGGAAAGTGGCATATGTAAGTGGCCTAAAACATAACTTGATATCCATAGGTCAGCTATGTGATGCAGGTTATGAGGTATGTTTTACTGAATCTAAAAGCCATATTTCTTTAAACAACAATACTGTGTTATCAGGTATTAGGTTAGGCAATATCTATTTAGTTGATTTTAATTCTGCTTGTTCAGAAATTTGTTTTTTTAACCAGGTTAGCAATAATAATACATTGTGGCATAAAAGGCTAGGACATGTAAATCTTAGAAACATTGCTAGGTTATCTAGGGACAACCATGTTAGAGGATTGCCCTCTTGCCCCTACAAGAAGAAAAGCCTTTGCAAGGCTTGTCAAGAAGGCAAACAAACTAAAAAATAGTTTTAAATCAGTTAATAAGAGTGATCCACCTAGGATTTTGTATCTGCTTCATTTGGACCTTTTTGGACCAATTGCTGTACAAAGCCTGGGAGGGAAGTCCTATACTTTAGTTATTATAGATGACTTCTCTAGGTTCTCTTGGGTTTTCTTCTTGAGAAACAAGTTAGATAACTTCAAAGTTCTTACAGACTTTCTAAAATGCATAAAGATTGAGTACTCTACTCCAGTTGCATTGATCAGAAGTGATTATGGCACTGAGTTTGAATCTCTTCCTATGCAAGAATTCTGTGAGAAGGAAGGTATCAGGCACTGCTTCTCTGCTCCCAGAACTCCTCAACAAAATGGGGTAGTTGAAAGGAAAAACAGAACACTCATTGAAACTGCAGGTACATTGCTTGCTGATGCTCACATGCCTCTATCCTACTGGGCAGAAGCTGTAAGCACATCAAATTATGTCCTGAATAGAAGTTTGATACACAAACTTAAAGGCAAGACTCCCTATGAATTACTCAAAGGGAAGAAACCTAAAATAGACTACTTTAGAATTTCTGGTTGTATCTGTTATATATATAATAACAACAAAGATTATCTTAGAAAGTTTGAAGCCAAAGCTACAATGGGAATCTTTCTAGGATATTCCCAAGTTAGCAAGGCATATAGGGTTCTCAATAAATCATCCATGAAAATTGAAGAATCTATACATGTTACATTTGATGAAGCTAATATGTTTTACAAGGATAAGGAAGCTTCTACCAGTAATCATTTGCAGGTACTAAGTCTATATAAAAAGCTGGATGACTTAAATCTCACCGAGAAGGTGAAATCTCATCCCTCACCTTAAACAAATGAAGATAGTGAAGAAAACACTATGGAAGAAACTCAACTTCCTCCAACAGCAGAAGTAATTCCACAAGAGGAATTCACTCTAATTGCTGTTGCTGAACCAACTCCACCAGCTGATCTTGTTACACTTAGGGATCACCCCAGATCTCAAGTTATTGGAAACATATCAGCAGGTGTACAGACAAGGCATCAACTCAACCATGATGTGATGCATGCCTGTTTTATTTCTCAAATTGAGTCTCAATACATAACTGATGCTGAGCAAGATCCCCATTGGATCATTGCAAAGCAAGAGGAATTAAATCAATTTGAGAGATGTAGAGTTTGGGACTTCGTTCTAAGGCCTAAAGGTTATTCAGTAATTGGAACTAAGTGGGTTTTCAGGAATAAGCTTGATGCCCAAGGTGTGATTGTGAGGAACAAGGCTAAGCTTGTTGCTCAAGGATATAGGCAAGAGGAAGGAATTGACTATGATCAGACCTTTGATCCAGTTGTCAGGCTAGAGGCTATAAGGATTTTTCTGGCCTATGATGCATTCAAGAAGTTCAAGGTTTATCAGATGGATGTCAAAAGTGCATTCTTAAATGGAGAACTTAAAGAAGATGTCTATGTTGAAAAACCTCTAGGTTTTATTTCTCCAACTCATCCATCTTTTGTTTTCAAATTGCATAAAGCTCTCTTGGTTTAAAGCAAGCTCTAAGAGCTTGGTATGAGACCTTAGCCAGCTTTCTTCTAGAGCATGGTTTTTCAAGAGGCATGGTAGATAGAACTCTTTTTATAAAATTACATCATGATAAAATTTTGATATTACAAATACATGTAGATGACATCATATTTGGTTCTACTGATCCCAAATTGTGCAAGAAATTTTCTGATTTAATGCACTCCAAATTTGAGATGAGTAGCATGGGGGAGCTATCTTATTTCCTTGGTCTCCAAGTGAAACAATCCTCTGATGGAATATTCATTTCCCAATCTAAATATGCTAATGAGCTTATTAAGAAGTTTGGGATGGCTGATGCCTCTTCTATGAAGACCCCCATGGCTGCAAATGTTGTATTAGACTCTGATGAACATGGAAAACCTGTTGATCAAACTATGTATAGTGCCATTGTTGGATCCCTACTATATCTAACAGCAAGCAGACCAGATATCATGTTTGCTACATGTTTATGTGCTAGGTTCCAGGTGAACCCTAAAGAATCCCATCTTATTTTTATAAAAAGGATTTTAAGATATATAAAGGGTTGTCCTAATCAAGGACTCTGCTATCCATCAAAGTCAGCATTTGATATGACTGGATTTTCAGATGCTGACTATGCTGGATGTAGAGTGGATAGAAAGAGCACTTCAGGAACTTGCCAGTTCCTGGGTGATAGACTTGTGTCCTGGTTTTGCAAGAAACAAACTTTTGTATCAACATCCACTGCTGAAGCTGAATATATGGTTGCTGGCAGTTGCTGCTCACAGATTTTGTGGATACAAAACCAACTCTTAGATTATGGTTTAAATCTAAATAATTCAACCATTTACTGTGACAGTACAAGTGCTATATCTATAGCACATAATCCAGTGCATCAATCTAGAACAAAACATATAGATATAAGACATCATTTCATTAGAGATAATGTAGACAAAAAGAAAATTAATCTAGACTTTATCTCCACTGATTTTCAAAGAGCAGACATTTTCACCAAACCCCTTGATGAAAAGAAACACATGTTCTTCCTGAATCAGCTTGGAATGATAAATGGGAAGGATTGATTTATTTTCTGTCTCTGGTTTAGGATCTGTTCAAAATCGTTGAATGGAGATCGACAATCTTCAAACTGATCTTGAGCTAAATCGTCGTCCTGAGATCGACAACAGCTGTGTGGAGTAAAAATCGTTGAACGGAGAATCAACGCCTATACTTCAGAAGATAAATCGTCGACCTGAGATCGACGATCTATTTTCCCTCTTCAATCTAAGATCGACGATAATATTTAACTTAAATCTATCGTCGACCTGAGATCAAAGTCTTTCTTAATTTATCGTAGGATAGAGCCCGACCCTTCACATTCTGAAGAAAAACCTACTTAAGGGTTTATCGTCGTGCTCTATCCCGCGCTTTCCAATTTCCCCTCCTGCACTTGATCTCGTGTTCTCTTTTGCAGGTTTCTAATGGTGATTCCGGCGGCTATGCTATCTGCGATGAAATTTGATGCAGGGTTTGACATCGATTTTGATTCGTTCCGCCATTGCGATCCGATCTTCTTGGATATGCTGCAATTTTGTGAAAATCAAGGCTCGAGGAAGTTTATGACAATGAGAATCAAGTTACCAATTGCAGAGATAAAAGAATGGGTTTAATCTTCTACCTATCCAGATGAATCAACCATGATTGGATCTATTGCGGGAAATAAGGTTACTTTAACCCCAGTCATTCTTTCTGAATTATTTGACTTGGTAAATGGAGATGATAGTTTGGATCAACACAGTTCTGAATATAGAACTTTGCTGGGAAGGATGGGGAATCCTGATGGAGTGCCAGCAAAGTTGCTTTAGAAGAACTTATCCGCTCAATATAAGTTTTTGGCTGATGTTGTCGGGAAGGTGTTGTTGGGAAAGCACTCTGCCCATGATAATATTAACAGGCAGCAGTTTGTCATTATGTCTGCTCTGGTTACTGGAAAATCAGTCAACTGGGCTGATTTAATCTTTTCTTTGATTAAAAGGAAATGTTCTAAGAAAGAGGTATGCTTTGGGAGAATATTGGGGATATTTCTCCAGACAAAAGCTCCTGAATTGATGGTCTCCGAGACCCAATTCATCAATGCTAGCAAGAGGTTGGATTCCTCTTTGTTTGGAAAATGGGAAAGGACCATTCCTAGGCATTCTAATGCCTCCAGGACTTCTGAGGATACAAGAGATGACTTAGCTATTTACCCCACTCCAGAAGATGCTCTTGTTTTTGTACACTCCTCATCTCCCTCCCAAATCCAATCCTCTCTAGCTCTTGCCTCACCTATCCTACTCCAGACCCATGGAGATCTTCCTGAAGATCCTCCTGTAGATCATTCTGCAACTCCTCATGCAGTCAATCATGCTTCTCCTCATGAAGATCATCTTGAAGATAATCAAAACTCTCCCCAAAATAATTCTTCTCCAACCACTTCTCCACAATTATCCTCTCAGATTCCCTCTAACCCCATCCAAGGATATGTTCCATCAACCTCTCTTCCCTCTACAACCCCTTCATCAACATCATTTACTGAGTTCACTCGCACAACCTTCTCTTCTATTTGTTCCCACTGTGGACATAGAACTCCTTGCTCATCCTCTGAACCTGAACCCCTTCACCTCAATTTCTCCAGTATATCTAATGATCTTCTGCAATTCATTTCCCCTTCCTTAGAGATTCTTATAGCTCAAGATATTGCTCCTCTAACTGCTTCTATCAACACTCTTACCCAAAGAATTTCTGCTTTCTCCTCTGTCCCTTCTTCTGGGGGCCTGACTATAGAAGCCTCTGCAGCCAGGCAGAGGGAGATATCCAATAACGAAGCTCCTTTGCTTCCCTCAGCAGTTTCTGCAGCAGCAGATGTTCCTTCAGAAATGCAGTTAGATGTTCCTTCAGAAGACCAGTTATTTGTTCTTTCAGAAACAGTTATATATACAGAAGCTACTGATATTGATACAGATTCAGAAGTAATAAATCTTGATACAGACTTAGAGGAAGTAACTCTTCCAGTAGTAGTGACTGTTGGTGATTGTTGCATCAATCCCACAGTGGATATTTTTGACCTATTAAATTCTTTCTGCACAAGTTATCTTGATTGTCTTCCAAGGCCCAAGCCATCTTGTTTGGATATTGTGTGCTACTCTCCTCCCATAACTTCTAAAGTTCTCAGACAGCTTAAGGCAAGTTTGATAGTTCCTCCAGCAGTACATCCTGATGATCAGCTTTCTAGCCCTCCTGGGCCATCCTATGTTATGGATGATAGTCCCATTCCCAGTCTTGATGACATTCTTGCTCAAGACATTTCTATGGAAACTGAAGCAGATATTGCTAAAGTTATCCCTCTTCCAACTGTTAAGGAAATTCCTATAGAAATAATTAGAGAGATTGATGCTCTTTATGATATAGGATCATCTGATGAAGATCTAGATGATGATTCAGAAGATTCTGATTCTGATTCTAAGAAGAAGAAAATATCTACGAAAAGAAAGGCTACTCCCAATACTGCTCCCAAACTAGGCAATACAAATGATACCCCCTTACTACATATTGAAAGGGATTACACCATATCCTGGCATGGAAAAGTGGATGTGGTTATCTAAGAATGATCAAAAGGCTAGGAAGAAGAGCAGGAGATACTCTCCTCCACCTCAGAAGTTTAAGAGAGGTCCTCCTCCTCCTCCTCCTCCAGCAGCAGGAGCCTCTAGATCAGCAGCTCAAGGATCTACTTCTATTACCCAGACCTATCAAAGGCAAGACAGATCTTCAAATCCTCCTCCAAGTGGATCTTCTGATAAACATTCCTCCTATCAAAGGTCTTTTACTTCAGGAAAGCCAAAAGGAAAGTTTAGTGAAGTTCCACCTCCCAGGTCTTTATATGACAGTCAGAAACAGCTACATACAGTGTCTACAAATTTCCAGGACCAATCTACTCAGTTCAGAATTTCTTCTCTTGAGTCAGACCAGGTAGCAAATTTAGAGAGACCTTCTTCTCCTCCTCTTGATCCTGAGCTTGACCCCAACTTCAGAATGGCAAGGTTTAATGAATTAATTGGGCTCTCTCAAATGAATAAAGCCAGGAAAGAAGGTTAGTACCCCTCTAAATTCACTACTATGTCATCATATAGAGAGAAAGAACTCAATAGATTGCAAGTCAGCAAGAAAGTATTTGATCCATCAGAATATATGTCTCTTCATCCTGAAGCAGTTGTGCCTAGAGCTACATCTTAGAAAATTCTAGGAGATCAAGATATGAAGATGACAAAGAAAGAAGCAGAAGATCCCTCCAGAAAGATCATGTTTTCTAAGCCCTCTTCTGCTCCTCCTTCTGGTAAATCGTAAGTTATCTAAACTCCTTATAGTTTAGTTGTTTTTGCTACTTTGACTGAATTATTTGTGTATTACATGCTATAGTATATCTGTTGATTATTTCAAATTTATATCAGATATCTATAGCACTGTATTGCTTTTTGTTATTGTTTTTATTTTGAGTAACCTCACCCAAATAGGGGGAGATTGTTGGAACCCCATGGTTGATTTGGGCTAGGTTCACTCTTAGGATGATTGACTCACTTGTATAGTCAGAGTCAAAGTCTTGGTCTAAGTTATTCTTAGCAGAACAGGCTTCACAAGACCAGCATTGGACTTCATTTTCAAGACCAAGACTCAGAAGTAAATTCTGAATTTCATATCAGTTCGGTTTTCGTCGAACTCGGCTCGACGATCGTCGATCTCCAGTCGACGACCTCAGAGATTAGTCTCTGAACTGAGCTCGACGATCTACGATCTTAGGTCGACGATTTCTCTTTTATTCTCGGATATCTCAGATCACAGATAGTTGATCTCGGCTCGACGATCTAAGTCTCGGCTCGACGATTTCTAGTCTCAGCTCGACGATTGTCTATCTCAGCTTTGCGATTCTTTTATCTGTGTTCGTCTCTTTTTTGGCCAACTGTCTTGAAGATTTCATTCCTATTTTGTCAATGTTATTTATGGCATCAAATCTCTGGTAGTTAATGCTGATGCTTTCAAGAATTATAGTCGTTTCTATTACAACATTGACTATAGGTTTTCACAGAGTTATTATATTCTATTTCATGCCAAAGACAGTTGAGGAAATCATTTATTGCATTAATTGTGGTCGTTCTGCCTTCTACTTGACTCCTGCAGAATATTAAAAAGGAATGTTTTTGAATTTCAAAAGACAGAGTTTTAGAGAATCAGACATAGCATAATCGACATTCATTCACTGATTCATTCAGTCCTCTACTAAGACAAGTCCAAAAAGAAAGTGAAAACTAAGAGATACAGAGAGAATATTCAAGAAGGATTTTTCTCTCACAAAAGAAGATCTCTGCGACAAGTTTTCTCATAGCAAATCAACTTTATCTACTTCATCTGTTCCAGGCTTTCAAGAGACAATCAATTCATATCAGTCTAAAAGCTTGTTGGAGAGCTACATCAACTTGAAGACCTACACCCTGAATCAAAGCTCCCCAGCCTGAACCCTTTTATATCTCAGGGGGAGCTTTGACATCATCAATAATCCACTACTCTTCTCATTGTGATTGATAAAGAGAAGACACCATCACTTTATTCTTTCCCACATCTTGTACAGGGTTCTTACTCCCTTCAAAAGTAATTCTTGGTGATAGGGCACCTGATCAAAAACCTATTGGATTTTGGGCTCCTGATCAAAAGCTCAAAGGATCTCTAGATCTACCTGAAAGAGATCTTGTGGTGGCAGGGCACCTGATCAAAAACCTGTAGTGGATTCCTACCAGGGTGGTAGAAGAGTGGATGTACCCAGTTAGGGGGAACCACTATAAATTTCTTGTGTCGTCTGGTTGCTTTCTGTGTTCTTTTGTGCTTGTGCTGTGGTTAGCCTTTGCTTAGTTTCTGTTTAGATTAGCTTAGAAATGTTTGCTTTTATCTTTATTGTCAAAAGATTTTTTTTATACTCTATTCACCCCCCCCCCCCCCGCCCTCTAGAGTAAATTCTATCTATCCCTCACTTTCACATTACATTAGCCAGATCTATATGACACTCCTGCAGTCCGGTGATCACGTCGCATGAATAGGCAGAGAGGGACCGAAAGGCGATAAACAACAATGAGCAATTTGCATTGGCAATGTAACAAACTATTATTTATTGTTGGACAATGTTGGATGAATAGTCTTTGAACTAAATTATTGTGTAATTGATGTTTTTGTGAACTGATTGCAGCCATAAACTGAATTCACATTAACCTCAACGAGGCAAGTTGCAGGTCAGTTAGAATATGTGGTATAAATTGGCAGACTCATGCCGATAAGATTAACCTTGAAACTGCAAGTCAGAGGCCGATGGGAATGAATGATGTAAGTCAGTTGACTCAGGCCGGGAATAACAGTAAAATAATCGAAAAGATCCAGCAGATATATAACCGTACTGCTTGCGGGCTGCATGGAATAAGCCGAACAGATCAAGCCGTAATATATAACCGCGCGGCCTGCAGACTGTAGTGAATAATAATATACGATTTGCTGGAACTGAAAGTAATGATTCACAACTTAGGTGACCAAGCGGGCAGGTGCGCACAGGGATGCATTGCTTTTCTCACAGGGTCACAAAAGTTATGCAATCAACCCACTACAAAAACCTGTGGACTGAGCGGATACCAAGATTCTTTCTGCACTGAAAGAAATGATTCACAACTTAGGTGACCAAGCAGGCAAGTGCGCACAGGGAAGCATTGCTTTTCTCACAAGGTCACAAAAGTTGTGCAATCAACCCACTATAAGAACCTGCGGACTGAGCGGATACCAATATTCTATCCGCACTGGGGTCTTGTAATATAAGGAACCAAGACTTATGACCTGCAAGGAAGGGATGGAGCTACAGACATGAGTGACCTAATGGGCAGGTGTGCGCAGGGCGCATTGCCTTTCTCAGGAGGTCACAAAATCTATAAACTCTGACAACAAGAGAAGAATGATACACTGCTCTCTTGCCTGGGGTACAAATCAAGTTAATCAATCGGGCAGGTGCGCACAAAGCAGCATTGCTTTTCTCAAGAGATCAACCAATCTGTGGGTCCCCTACAGGAATCGCTCGAGATTATCGAGGAGTGTTCGAGGGTCACAAACTAGGATGATCTATGGGCATATGCATGTGATGGCATTGCTTTTCTGACGAGATCATCAAAGTTGTAACGGTATCCCTTACAATACATGGTAGAGCTAACAACCACCCTGTCCCTCCAAAATGTAGAGGTGGGGTTAGATACCAGTCAGGATCCGCAATTCAGTGGCCCACAACGCTAGAATCTACAAGCTCCCACTGCACGTGCAAAATCTCCAGGCAACACGTGGTCATCGTGGCGTTATGCTAATGACAAAGATTCAGGGGGGTCCTAGCTAAACCCGACGATATCTCCTGATTCAATGATCTTTAATCTTGAGTTTAAGTGGCAAAATAAAACCATTTGGATAAGTGTCAGTATAGAATCTTTGAAGTATGCGTTTAAATGAAGGATATAAAAGCATATTCAATAAGGAAATTTTGGAAATGAGTTGACAAAACAAACAGATTGACGCGTCCATTCCCAATATTGAAGGTGAAGTTCTTGCTGGTTTGATCCACATATTACAAGCCGTAGAGATTGTCCAACACATCTTTGCCCTTTAAAAATCATGTATGAGATGTGTAAACCTTTTGGACAATGTCGCTGAATTTTCCCTGCTTTAGCATTTTCCCCGGTAGGTTTTGAAGAGCTCTACAATCTTCTGTCAAGAGACCATTTTCTATATCATATTCACAGTACTGATCAGAGCCCCTGGACCTCTTATCTACCATATGAGAAGATTTCTTACAATTTGTCTTGTCCCTCGTGATATAATCAGAGTTAATTTGTCCAATGCGAATATAGTGGTAAGCGAAACTAATTACCTCCTTTGTCTTCCAAAAGTTTCAGGAAACGTTGCTCGGGCCTTTCTACGGCCAATCTGTGTCGTTGTGCGGGCGGGCGGATCTTCCTTCGGAGATTTCGAGGCAAGTGGATCTTTCCCCCTTGTATGTATGTTTCTTACTTGATCTTCCTCCTTTATTTCTCCTTCCTTAGAGGATAGGAGTAGTATATGTGGATCATGAAAAGCTCCCTTAGGTTAGGGATCGATTTTCGGTGAAACCATAGAAACTAGTTTTAGTGTTAAGGAAAATTCGGTGGGTATTCGGTAGCAATTCGCCGAGTATAGGTCTCGGGATTCGACGAATATAGTATTTTAGCGTAAGTAGAAATCAGCGGGTATCGGGTAGAAATTCGGCGAGTATCGCCGAATTTGGATAAGTAATTTTCGACTTGTGTCATTTTGAAGTCGTCGTATATCATAGGTTAGCTTAAGGCAGTTCGACGAGTATCGCCAGTCTGTTCGTCGAGTATCGAAAGGACTTCGTCGAGAATCGTCGATTGTGGCTAGTCATTTTCGCCAAGTATAGAAAGATTTGTCGAGTATCATCTTCCAATTTGTCGGGTATACTTGCCGAATTTGTCCTGGACTTGGAATTTTTTCGTTGTTTTTGGCTTTATTGGCTGTGTATGGTCCTTAGAGTGGTTTTAGGTTTCTTTTAAGATTTGCTTTGGGTTTAGACTTGGAATTTGGTTAGGTTTGATGTTTCTTCGGCTGTGATGGTTGACAGTGGATAAAGGACCGCCAACTGGATGTCCGTTTGTGGATTATTACACTTAGAGGATGTTTGTTCTCTATTTTTGAGGACTGTTGGTTTTGGTTTGGACAAATGGTCACCACCGTAGGGCCTTCTTTTTTTGAGACATTTTGGTCTAGGATCCCGGTATGGGACAATTGGTCACCGACTCCGGCCCGGTTTATTTAACCAAGTGTTAATGATTCATGTTTTCGAGCTGTTTGTGCTCATGTTGCTCCTTAGTTCAGTCTTTTATTTTCAGGCTAATACCTGGAGATTTTGTCAAAGCATGGCTTCGTTCTGCACTTGGTGCATTTATCCATGTAAATTCCTTTATTGCAGACTTTTACTATACTTGTATTTATTTGGCTAATCAGCTGTGGTTTTCAGCATTTCTTTTACTAGGGTTTGGTAAACCATTTCTTGTCTTTGTACTTATTACCTGATTAATTTCCTTGGCCACTTGTATTTTCTTACTGTGGTGTTCTTCTTTTGAATGCCTCAAGTTCAGGGCAGTAGCCGGCTGAGCGACTAAGTTTGGGAGCTTGCTAGTGCACTGCTTGTTGCAGATGTTTTCCTCACCCTTGTGAGGTAGTTTCTTTGTATGTTTACTTTAGTACAGAAATGCATACCTTCACTGGGTTCATGTCAGGTTGTTGACTCCCACTGGTGTTTTTCTCTCGAATTGTTAAGTACTTTGCTAAGCTGCTGAGTTTACCTTTTCTGTGGTTATTTATACTTGCTCTCTAGGAAGGCTTTATGTTAGGTTGCACTGTTAGGTATTTTAAAATATAAAAACTACTATTACTACTTCATGCATTCCATATTTGAATACCTAAATCACTATATTTAAACAGTCGTAAAAGCTACTTCTACTACTACTATAAATCTAGGGTCTTGCATATCATAAGTTGTCCTCCGGGGACGTTTATACTCATGTAGAATGTTAAATCAATATAATCAAAGTATTTCCGCAAAGTATAAATATATTTTTCCTAAGTGGACTAGTTGAGTCACTAAGTCGAGGGATACGGCTAACCATTTAACATAAACTGGATTTTTGTTGAATAATTTATAAATCTTTCGTAAAGATTTTCGGTTAGAGTTTGGCCTGAGCGTCTGCAGTTATCCCCTGCTGGCGTGGCTTCATGACACACATTTTCCCTTACTCTGATATACCCTTTAATGCGGGAAAAATACGAATTGTGATAGTTGGTATCAGAGGGATGGGTTGTTAGATAATTGGTGAAATAGCTATCTCTAGTTAGTGTTGGTTGTCCAGTGTAATTTCATACACACACTGATGTGTAATCAGTACATCTTGGCAGAAGCATGAACACTACACTCATAGCATGATAAGAAGTATAGGGAGTATATTATGTAGTATGGGATGCATAATATGTGTTTGTATATAAATCCACCATAGGTGGCAACATGTGACGGTTATGTAGTATGGGATACATAACCATCATCACATGGGTTCCCATTAGCACGTTTTCTTTTTTTGTTGCATGCGATGTTATGTAGTATGGGATGCATAACATTTCATGTGTACGCCGCCCATAACATGCATTAAGGACTTTTTAGATTGCATAGAACAATATTCATGGCATAACATTGCATCAGCACACGTGCCAAGCTAAAGATTTACATGACATACGTACATACATGGTTTTGAGTTAGAAAGAACAAGAAATTCATGCATTCATGGTTAGGCACATGAGTCGATGGGATGACGGTATATCATCCTAAGTTTAGGCATGACATCATAATTGGAATCCCAGAGCAAGTTAGCAGCATGAGCAAGTACTTAAGTATGTTTTGTCTGGACTATGTTGTTGTTGCTAGTGGTTGGGATAGGTTTTTATTAATGTTCATTGTTTTAATAGAACCGTGCCTAAGCATGTGGCAACTAGGTTGACTTACCAGTCAGAGGGCAAGTCTTTAGGTGTACAAAGCGATGCGGTGATTGAAAGTCTGCAGCAGGGTAATGAGACGTTGTCTAGGCAGATGGTGGACATGTAGTCGCAGATCCAAGCATTATTATTGGTTGTGTTAGGACATCTGCCACGAGTGCAGGACCCTGCTGTGGGTCAGACTGTTCCTGTTCTAATTCCCCCTGCTCCTCTGGTGCCCCCGGTGTTATTGCCACCAGAGATGACGTTTATCTCGAATTTCCAGAACTGGGACCCCCTACTTATGATGGTAGAATAGATTTCATGGCTTTGGATGATTGGATAATAGACATCGAGGAGATGTTTGATTACTCAGGAGTTTCAGCAGACTAGAGAGTGATGGTCGCTGCATATCAACTCAAGGGACTCACTAAGATTTGGTGGCTGAGAGAGAAGGAGAACCTTAAGGATGGGTGTTCATGGGAATCCTTCAAGGAGTTGCTATTAAAGAAGTTTATGCCTTCGGTCAAACGAGACCGTCTGATGAATGATTTTCTACACCTTAAGCAGAGGCAGCTTACTATTACCGTGTATGAGGTGGAGTTCAGCAAACTGAATCGCTTTGCCCCGGACATGGTGTCTTCAGAGTCTAACCGAGTTAAACGATTTCTTGGTGGTCTTAGGAATGACATCCAGCAGCTAGCTAGTGCTTATGGGTCTGAAAGCTATGTTGAGGTTGTGGAGGCTATTTTGAAAGTTGAGGTGATTGACAATGCCAAGAATCGAGGTCAACAAATGAGAAAGGATAAGAGGAAGACCGGTGAGAGTAAGAGTTCCCAAGAATCCGACACCGCTTTAGGGAAAAGAAGCAAGGAGATATGCAGCTTCTGTGGCCAGCCAGGCCATCCGTTTGAAAGATGTTAGTAGAGATTAGGAGCTCAGAAGAAGGAGCAGGTTCATGCGATTCAGGGCGCTCCTAAAGGAGATTTGGTTTGTTCTATATGTAAGCGGAGGGAGAACGACGCTGTCCATTATTGGCATAAGGACAAGACCTGCTTCTAGTGTGGGCAGAAGGGACATGTTAAGTCGAAGTGCCCGCAGGCTCAGCCCCCGTTGCAACCAGTACCACTTCAGGCTTTGCCGCCGCCGCAGCTATTTAACAAGGGGAAGGGCAAGCTGTACGTGATATCTTTTTGAGGATGCTCAGACTTCTTATCAAGTTATTTCAGGTTAGATCCTAACCTATTTCTAGCTTTTAATTTGTATTTGTAGTTAGACGTTCCTTTCCTTAGTTGCGTATACGATTTTATATAGGAAAGTTTAAGGTCAAGAACCGTTGGGCGCGTGTTCTTTGCGTTTCTGGTGCTACCCACTCATTCGTGCCTAGAACCTTTGTAGAGCATTATGGTTTGACCCTTGATCTTATTGGCGATGCATTTTGTGTTAAGTTTTCGTTTGGCGAATCTGTGGTATCGGACCAAAGCATTCAAAGTTGTCTGATTCTGTTAGGAGATTTTCTAGCAGTTGCTGATTTAAAGGTGATAGACTTGGAAGATTTTGATGTGATTTTGGGTATGGACTGATTGTCCAAGTATGATGCGATCATCCAGTACAAGGTCAAGTGCTTGGAATTCAAGATGGACAACGGTCAACCCAAGAGCATTTATGGCTTTTCGAGCCAAGTTTCTCCGATTATTTTTGCGGTACGTGATCGAAAGCTGCTAAATTCCGGATGTTTTCCTTGTATGTTTCAGTTTTGACGACTGATAGTTGTTTGCCACGAGTTGAGGAGATTTCTATTGTGCGTGAGTTTCCAGATGTATTTCCTTATAAAATTCCCAGTCTTGCACCCGAGAGAGACATGGAGTTCATCATAAATTTGGAGCCGGGTTCCCGTCTTATTTGCTAAGGTGCAGTACCGTATCGCCCCGCTTGAGTTGAGGAGCTGCGTATCCAATTGGATGAGTTGCTACATAACGGCTTTATTAGGCCGAGTTCTTCTCAGTGGGGTGCTCCAGTATTGTTTGTAAAGGAAAAGGATGGATCGATGAGGCTTTGCATCGATTATAGAGAGCTGAATAAGGTGACCGTCAAAAATAGATATCTCCTGCCAAGGATTGATGACCTATTTGATCAGTTGTGTGGTAGCTCTGTGTTTTCAAAGATTGATCTTCGTTCAGGCTACCATCAGTTGAGGATTGATGAAACAGACATTCCACAGACTGTTTTTCGTTCATGGCATGGGCATTTTGAGTTTTTAGTAATGTCATTTGGATTGACTAATGCACCCTCCACCTTTATGGACATGATGAACAGAGTATTTAAGGATTTCCTGTGTCGTTTTGTGGTTGTTTTTATAGATGATGTCCTGATATACTCCCACGGTGCTGAAAAACATGCCCAGCACTTGTGTTTAGATTTTGTACGAACAGGAAAAAGTAGACCGGAAATTTGGAGTAATGAAAACTTTATTATCCAAAAACGGTATCAATTACAAAGGTATAGCCTCCCTTTTATAGAATAGAGGAGATGAGAGAGATTACAAATAAGCAATGTGGGACTAAAAAATTACAAGATATGCAGCTTTACAAAAAAGACAAACCGGACAGGTCGTGCGGTTAGACAAGCCAGCTAACCTCCCGATAACCATCAGAGGAAAGAACAAGCACCACAGAGAGGAGGCCTCCACAGGAGACCGCTAGACCGCCCGGTCTCCAAGTCATTTGAGACAGACCGCCAGACTGCTTGGAAACCACACAACAATAGCCCGACAGACTAGCTGGCTGGGATAAACCACCAGACCGCCCGACCTTCGAACAGCAACAGACTGCCCGACCTCCATACTCCAACACTCCCCCTCAAGCTGGAGCATAGATATCTATCATGCCCAGCTTGTCGCAAATGTGAAAAAAGGAAGAAGACATCGGCTTAGTGAAGATGTCGGCCAACTCGTTGTCGGAAGTGACGAACGAAGTACAAATCTGTTTCTTCAAGATCTCTTCCCGAATAAAATGACAGTCGACTTCTATGTGTTTTGTTTTATCATGAAATACCAGATTTTTGGAGATATATATCGCGGCCTTATTGTCACAGAACATAGGAAGAGCATAGTTGTAGACCTCTCCTAAGTCAAGCATGAGAGCTCGTAACAATTTCAACTCACATGTGGTCGATGTCATACTGCATTATTCTGCTTCTGCACTAGATCTGGAGACCACCGACTTTTTCTTGCTCTTCCAACTCACAAGATTTACTCCGACAAACGTGCAGAAACCTGATGTTGACTTGCGGTCACCTTTGTCATCAGCATAGCTGGAATCTGAGTATGCTTCAACCCTTAAGTTACCATTCTTATAAAAAAGGAGGCCTTTCCCTGTCGCAGCTTTAATATACTCCAATATCCTCAGGGCAGACTGTAGATGACACTGCCTCGGAGTTTGCATAAACTGGCTCACCTTGCCCACAGCATCAGAGATGTCGGGTCTGGTTACCGTGAGATAAATGAGTTTGCCAACCAGACATCGGTACCTCGTAAGATCAGATTGAAGGGGCGAGTCATCTATCCAAGTTTTGTCTTCTCCAGCAGCCATGGGACATCGGGCAGGTTTAGCACCAGTCAATCTTGCCTCCTTTAGAAGATCAAGAGCATACTTTCATTGGGAAAGGACCATGGAGTTGGGCTTTCTAGAGATTTCAATCCCCTGAAAGAATTTCGGGGAGCCCATATCCTTTGTGACCAGGTATTGACGGAGGTGTTTCTTTATTAAAGTTACCCCATCCTGGTCATCGCCAGTAAGAAAAATGTCATCAATATATACCGCAAGAACTACCAGACCTGAGGCAGTTTTCCGAACGAACAAGGAGTGATCTGTAGAACTTCTTACAAAATCAATGGCCGCAACAATGCCGCTAAACTTGTCAAACCAGGCACGAGGGCTCTACTTTAGGCCATAGATAGCCTTCTTCAGCTGACATACTCGTGTCTCCCCCGGATCAACATACCAAGGAGGTTGCTCCATGTAAACTTCTTCCTACAGATCTCTATAGAGAAAAGCATTCTTAACATCCAGTAATAAAGAGGGAGAAAGCGGTGATGATGAGGAAGAAAGGGAAGGAGGAGATTGTGAAGGTGATGGTGGAAAAATCTCGATGGTAGTAGATGCAGTTGAGGGGATGGTGGGAGAAGACAAAAGAGCTGGAGATGGGTAAGAGGAGAAATAGGAGACATTCTCAAAGAAGGTCACATCCGCGGCTACGTATTGTTTTCGAAGTATATGATCAAAATAATAGTAGCCTTTTTGAGTTGTTTAGTAACCCAAAAATATACATTTTGTGGCATGTGAGTCAAGTTTGTCATGTGTGGCAGAAGGATTGTGCACAAAGGCCGTGCACCCAAAGATACGTAGAGGAAGAGGAAACGAATCCTTTGCTGGATATAAAATATAGAATGGAGTTTGTCCGTGGAGAACGCTGGATGGAATGCGATTAATGAGGTTACAGGAGATGAGGACAACGTATCCCCAATAGGAACGAGGAACGTGCATCTGTGTCATCAGAGTGCGGACGACGTCAAGAAGGTGACGGTTCTTGCTTTCCGCCACCCCATTTTGTTGGGAGGTATAGACACAGGTGGTTTGATGAATAACACCATTTTGCATACAAAAAGAAGAGAAAGCATTGTTAAGATATTCCTTAGTGTTGTCAGAACGAATTATTTTAACAGACATGTCAAACTAATGCTTAACCATATTATAAAAAGATGTCCATACAGAAAAAAGTTCTGAGCGATCCTTTAAAAGATACACCCATGTATATCTAGAGAAATCATCAATAAACGTTACAAAATATGAACTACCCCGACCAACAGTGAGGGTAGGAGAAGGACCCCAGACGTCGGAGTGAACAAGTTCAAACGGCCGGGAAGATCCACGACCTTGCTTTGGTGGGAAGGAGGAGCGGTGATGCTTGCCAAG
This sequence comes from Platanthera guangdongensis, assembly GCA_039583875.1. Classification (NCBI taxonomy): domain Eukaryota; kingdom Viridiplantae; phylum Streptophyta; class Magnoliopsida; order Asparagales; family Orchidaceae; genus Platanthera; species Platanthera guangdongensis. Next base: position 252,046,914 of record CM077150.1, read on the forward strand.
ATAACATGCTTCACAGTTGAGAGGTGGACTTTGCGGAGGAAGATGTGGTAGAAGCTGAAGGAGAAGACATGGACGAGCATGACCAAGACGAAGGTGCCACTAGAGAAGATCAGTAGAAGAGGTGGAGAAGGCGGAGAGGGCGGATACATTGTCAAGGAAGTAGAGGCCGCCTCTCTCAGTCCCAGTAGCAATGGTTCGTTTGGTGCCCGGATCATGAAAAGAACAGGTAGTATAAGTGAATGTTACAGAGCATTGTAGTTGTTTGCAAAGCGAAGTAACCGATAACAATTTGCAAGGGAACTTGGGCACGTAGAGCGTGTCCGCCAGGCTAAGAGACGGAGTGACTTGAACAACACCCGTTCCATTGACCGGTGAGGGAGAGCCGTCCGCAACAAGGACCAGGGGCAACCGGTCATGCTGTTCGAGGAGAGAAAAACATTGCAGATTGCCTATCATGTGATTGGTAGCACAAGAGTCGATCAACCATTTACCTTGAGTAGTGACGTGGGCACTACCGGAAGACGTGACCACAGAGGCGGACGGCTTCGAAGAGGAAGTGGAAGCATCCCCAGATGGTCGAAGATGAGGATGCTTCTTCCAGCAGCGATCAACCTTGTGGCCGGCACGGCCATAGTGAGAGAAACGATAGCAGGAAGCACCACGGTTGCTTGAGGGGAGGTGGCGGCCACCAGAGCCACTGCGTTGAGTATGGTGAGAGGAGTTGTCCGGTTGAGGAGGGGAGGATAACATCGGACATTGGAACAACGATGTAACAGCGGTGATGCGGGCAGTGATGGCATCCAGGGTGGGAGACTCCACCTCACCAAGGATCTGTTGACGTATCATGTCATACGACTCAGGAAGTCGTAGAAGATAACACACAACCAGAAGCTCCTGGAAGTGTTTGTGTTCCTCAGCAAGATCAACAAAGAAGGGGCGATTTTGTAGAATTTCGGCTCCGAGAGCCTGAACTTGCTGGTAAGCGGCCGCGGGAGACATGGAGGGACGGTCAAAGAGGTCCGTATATAGAGTATAGATGCGAGACGTCTGATCCCCCTTGGAGTAGAGAGCGGCAAGATGTAGACAAGCTGCCTTGACGGTTTCATCATGACGGATGACAGGGAGGCATTCATCAGAGAGGCTGTTAGCCAGCCATGTACGGACAAGGGCATCGCTGGCATCTCAATCGTCAAAGAGAGGAGAATCTTGTGGAGGAGGGTCTTCGGTGAGATGATGACATTTGCGTTGAGAGCAGAAAAGGAAGGTGAAGGAGACACTCCAATCCGGGTAGTTGGGACCGATAAGCTTGGAAGCGGTGCCAAGATTACCCGAAGGAGTTGGAGGAGTAGGAGGATCAGCAGCAACGGGAGTAGCAGCGGTAAAGATATCGGAGTTGGCCATAGAGGAGAGCAGCAAGAAGAATAAGCTGCAGCTAGAAGAGAAGTCGCGACCACTAGAAGCTGGGCGCGACTACAAAGAAGGGGAGTGGCTAGAAAAGGTCGCGGCGACTTAAAAGACAAGTCGCGGAGACTAAGAAAAGTGCACGGCAAGACAGAGAAATCAAGAGGCCGCAAACACAAACGGGCAAAGATAGGGAGAAACAAACGCGCGAACAGTGCGAAGGTCAAAGAAACAAGCCGCGAAGACAGGTCGCGGGAACAAGCCGCGAAGACAGGTCGCGGGAAGAATAAACAAGACGCGCAGACAGAGAGGGCTCATAAAATCAGGAGGAAAAGACCGAGTCCTCTGATACCATGTGCGAACAGAAAAAAATAGACCGGAAATTTGGAGTAATGAAAACTTTATAATCCAAAAAAGGTATCAATTACAATGGTATAGCCTCCCTTTTATAGAATGGTGGAGATGAGAGAGATTACAAATAAGCAATATGGGACTAAAAAATTACAAGATATGTGGCTTTACAAATAGACAAACCGGACAGGTCGTGCAGTTAGACAAGCCGGCTAACCGCCCGACAACCATCAGAGGACAGAACAAGCGCCACAGAGAGGAAGCAGCCACAGGAGACCTCTAGACCACCCGGCCTCGAAGTCATCTGAGACAGTCCGCTAGACCACTGGGAAACCACATAGCAATAGCCCGATAGACAAGCTGGCTAGGATAAACTGCCAGACCGCCCAGCTTCTGAACAGCAACAGACCGCCCGGCCTCCATACTGCAACAGTTTTGTCTACCTTGAGAGAGCATAAGTTATATGCCAAGCTAAGTAAGTGTGAGTTTTTGCTTCCTCAGGTTTCTTTTCTGGGTCATGTGGTTAATATGGATGGAATTACTGTGGACCCTGAGAGCTGTTGTCATGGATTGGAATATGTCTGCCACTCCCAAAGAGATAAGGAGATTCCTAGGGTTGGAAGGATATTATAGGAGGTTTGTAGAGGGTTTCTCTATGTTGTCTGCACCATTGACGAAGCTTACGCAGAAGAATGCAGCTTTTGTTTGGAGCGATAAGTGTGAAGAGGATTTTTAGGAACTGAAGAGGAGATTGTGCATTGCTCCGATTTTGGCCTTGCCTAACGAAGGAATAAAGTATGTTATTTATGTGGACGCACCACACGTGGGACTTGGTTGTGTATTGATGCAAGAAGGTAAAGTGATAGCGTATAGGTCGAAGTAGTTAAAGACTGATGAAAGATATTACCCTATGCATGATCTAGAATTCATAGCTGTGATTTACTCCTTGAAGTTATGGAGACATCTATTATATGGTGCTCTGTGCAAGATTTATACTGACCGTAAGAGTTTGAAGTACGTCTTCACTCAAAAGGAATTGAATTTGTGCCAGCGGAGATGGTTAGAGTATGTGGCAGATTATGATATTGAGATCCAATACCTTCTGGGCAAAGCTAATTTGGTAGCTGATGCCCTGAGTAGTAAGTCAGCAAAAATTTTTAATCTTTAGGTGGATTCGCTGGTGGAAGAATTTCTTCTGATGGATATATCGCTGGGGAGTAGCGACTCGCCCAGCAGTTTTGAAGTATTAGAGCCTTAGTGGATATCACTGGCGAGGCTACATCAAAGGGATGACCCCGATTTGCGGCACCTTTATAACAGAACCGTGAAAGGGGAATTATCGGACTTTTCGATTAATTACGCGGGTACCTTGAAGTACCGCGGTAGATTTTGCATTCCTGTAGTTGAGGACATCCGAGTTAAGTTGTGCAAAGAGGCACATGGTTCTAGTGTTGTCTACCACCCCGATTCTACTAAAATGTATAAGGACCTGAAGCAGATCGTTTGGTGGTATGGTATGAAGGGCGATATAGCTAAGTTCGTATCAGAATGTTTTACTTGCAAGCGAGTTATGGTCGATCATGGATGGCTTGGAGGCAAGTTAACGCCCTTAGAGATTCCAAGTTGGATGTGGGAGAGCATTTCGATGGATTTTATTACTAGATTGTTGAGATCTCCCCGAGGATACGTTTCTGTTTGGGTTTTAGTGGACAGATTGACGAAGTGTGCTCACTTCGTGCCGTTCAAGACCGACTAATCCATGACGAAAATAGGCGAGTTATATTTGGATGAAGTCATCAGGTTACATGGGGTTCCTGTCAGTATTGTATCAGATCGAGACTCCGGGTTTATGTCTCCCTTTTGGAAGAGTTTACAGTAAGGGTTGGGTACTGATTTGAGGTATTCCACCGCTTATCATCCGCAGACTAATGGTCAAACGGAAAGAGTAAATCAGATCATGGAGGATATGATCAGGTGTTATATTTTGGACCACTGAGGAGCGTGGGATGAGCGTTTAATACTGATGGAGTTTGCATATAATAACTGCTATCAAGAAAGTTTGCAGATGGCCCCATTTGAGTCTTTGTATGGGAACCGTTGTAGAACTCTCTTGTTTTGGGCCGAGGTTGGTGAAAGACCGTTGTTAGGTTCTGAAGTGTTATAAGAGATGGAGGTTTCTGTAGATCATATTCGAGAGAAGCTTCAGATAGCTCAACAGCGATATGAGAAGAATGCCAATCGACATAGGACCGATTTGGAGTTTGTTGTTGGGGATATGGTGTTTCTTAAAGTTTCCCCAATGTTCGGTGTTAAAAGTTTTGGAAAGAACCATAAGTTGGACCCGAGGTATGTGGGACTGTTCAAAGTTGTTGAAAGGATTGATGTGTCAGCTTATAGGCTAGATTTTCCCACAAATTTTCTCGGTGTGCACGATGTTTTTCACGTGAGCCAATTGCGGAAGTGTGTGCTAAGCGACAGAAAAGTTCTTGATTTTGTGTGCCAGTTGGAGCCTAATCTTTCTTATGTGGAAGTGTCTGTTCGTGTTTTGGATACTCATGATCGGGTATTACGAAGGAAGACAATACTGATGGTTAACATTTTGTGGTAGAACCAAGACGTGGACAGTGTTACTTAAGAGTTGGAGTTAGCTATGAGGGAGGCTCATCCTCATCTGTTCTCCTGATGTTTTTGGTAAGTGTTTTATTTTTTAGCTTATGATTTCTTTTATTCTATTTGGGATTTGATCCTATTTATGTTAAGTTTTGGGACTAAACTTCTTTTTAGGAGGGGTGGTTGTAATGCCACTGATTTTTCGATATTTATTTTTATTCCCGTAGTGGCATAATTTTGACATCAGGGCGTTACGTGCACGCGTGTTTGGCATGTGCTGTGGTTAGAGCGTGGTTTTTGCTCTTTAGGTTTTCAGTGTGCCTGGGTTTAGCCTGTTTGCAAGATTCCCTTGCGAGGCGGGTCTGTTTTGGTGACTCGGTGGAGCCTTTTTGGCAATGCTTGTGTTTTGGCTTTGGGTGGTGTTTGCCCGAGTTTGGTTTGTCGGATTTGAGTTTTGACTTCGCCGTTAGATTCGTAGCATCGGTATTTAGCTACGCTGTAATTTTCGTAAGATTTCGAGTTGTTATGGATTTCAGATCGTTTTGTATTAATTGATATTAATTGTAATGTAATATTGTGTTATAGTAATTAATTATAAATATATATATATACATATAAAATTTGGCATTAGATCATGCGGTTACTATTCATCATCTTCCCAAAACCCGAGCGGCGGACATTTCACGATAGGGAGGATGGAGCGAGCTTTCATCCCGTGTTATAGGTAGTTCGGGTGGTCGGTTTCGATGATTGAGAGGAGATTTGTAAAGCTCTCGGTGAGGGCTTCGCGATTATGGTAAGATCTTCTTGTTTCCCCGATTTTTGTGAGTTAGGTTTTGAGGTTTTGACCTCCTTTCTCCTCCAAAAGTTTCAGGAAACGTTATTAGGGTCTTTCTATGGCCGATCCATTTCGCGATGGGGCGAGCGACGCTTCTTTCGGAGATTTCGAGGCAGTGGATCTTTCCCCCTTTTATGTCTGTTTCTTACTTGATCTTCCTCCTTTTTTTCTCCTTCTTTAGAGGATAGGAGTAGTATAGGTGGATCATGAAAAGCTCCCCTAGGTTAGGGTTCGATTTTCCGCCAAACCAAAGAAACTAGATTTAATGTTAAGGAAAATTCTGCGGGTATTGGGTAGCAATACACCGAGTATAGGTTTTGGGATTCAGCGAGTCTAGTAGTTTAGCCTTAGTAGAAATCGGCAGGTATCGTGTAGAAATTCGGCCAGTATCGTCGAATTTGGATAAGTAATTTTTGGCGTGTGTCATTTTGAAGTCGTCGAATAACATAGGTTAGCTTAAGGCAGTTTGGCGAGTATCGCTAGTATGTTCGTCGAGTATCGATAGGAATTCGTCGAGAATCGTCGATTGTCGCAAGTCATTTTCGCCGAGCATAGAAGGATTCGTTAAGTATCATCTTCCAATTCGTTGAGAATCATGGAGGTTCATCGGGTATACTTGCCGAATTTGGCCTGGACTTTGATTTTTTTTGTTGTTTTGGCCCGATTCATCGTGTATGGTCCTTTGAGTGGTTTTAGGACTCATTTAATTTTTTCTTTGGGTTTATACTTGGGATTTTGTTACGTTTGATGTTTCTTCGGCTGTGAAGGTTGGCAATGGATAAAGGACCGCCAATTGGACGTCAGTTTGTGGATCATTACACTTGGAGGATGTTTGGTCTATGTTTTTGAGGACTGTTCGTTTGGGTTTGGACAAATGGTCAGCAATGCAGGGCCTTCTTTTTTTGAGACATTTGGGCCTGGGAGCCCGGTATGGGACAATTGGTCACCGACTCCGACCCGGTTGATTTTATCAAGTGTTAATTATTCACGTTTTCGAGCTGTTTGTGATCAGGTTGCTCCTTAGTTCAGTCTTTGCTTTTTAGGCTAATACCTACAGATTTTGTCAAAGCATGGCTTCGTTCCACACTTGGTGCATTTATCCATTTAATTCCTTTATTGCAGACTTTTATTGTACTTGTATTTATTTGGCTAATCAGATGTGGTTTTCAGCATTTCTTTTACTCGGGTTTCGTAAACCCTTCCTTGTCTTTGTACTTATTAACTGATTAATTTCCTTTACCACTTGTATTTTCTTACTGAGGTGTTCTTCTTTTGAATGCCTCAGGTTCATGGCAGTAGCCGGCTGAGCGGCTAAGTTTGGGAGCTTCCTAGTGGACTGCTTGTTGCATAAGTTTTCCTCACCCTTATGAGGTAGTTTCTTGGGTTGTTTACTTTTTTACAGACATACATACCTTCAGTGGGTTCATGTCAGGTTGTTGACGCCAACTGGTGGTTTTCTCTCGAATTGTTAAGTACTTTGCTAAGCTGCTGAGTTTGCCTTTTTTGTGGTTGTTTATACTCGCTCTCTGGGAAGACTTTATGTTAGGTTGCACTGTTAGGTATTTTAAAATAAAAAACTACTATTACTATTTCATGCATGCCATATTTGAATACCTAAATCACTATATTTAAATAGTCGTAAAAGCTACTTTTACTACTACTATAAATATAGGGTCTTGTATATCATGAGTTGTCCTCCAGGGACGTTGATACTCATGTAGGATGTTAAATCAATATAATCAAAGTATTTCCGAAGCGTTTAACAATATTTTTCCTAAGTGGACAAGTTGAGCCACTAAGCCAAGGGATACAGCTAACCATTTAACTTAAACTGGATTTTCATTAAATAATTTATAAATCTTTCGTAATGGTGTTCGGTTGGACTTTGTCCTGAGCATCTGCAGTAATCCCCTGCTGACGTGGCATCATGACATGCATTTTTCCTTACTCTGATATACCCTTTAATGCTGAGAAAATGTGGATTGTGACACTGGGTGACCTATCCACATGGCCTGTGCGGACAGGACTAGCGGCTAGCCAGGTTGGCAAAGGTGCTGCAGTCAGCTAGTGCTCTGGTGGCCTGGGCGGTCTGTTCACGTGAGTTTTGCGGATAGAGGAGGCGGCTAGCCATGCCGGCTTGTGGTCAGTAGGAAGTTGATTCCTAAAATGTAACCGGGTCGATAGGGTGGTTATTCGCGGAGCTCGCCAAGACCGGCAAGGTGCGGACTCATGTGGAGTTCGCGGAGTCTGGGTTGCGGGTTGGACTTGAGCTCGTGAGATCGTCATGGCGTGTGCCTTAGTCTAGCTCTGGTGGGGCAGTTGGTGTTAACCGCGAAGTTCGCCGGTTAGAGCAGGCAAGTGCTGGAGTTTGCTTGGCTGTGCGGACCGGCTTAGTCTGGGAGGTCGCACGGTCTATGCGGACTGATATTTCTATCTGCCGAGTTCGGCAGCTGTCAGCCTCGTGTGCTTTGGCTATGATCTCGGGGTATGCAGACTGGAGTGGCATCCGCAGGCGCATTCAGTCTAGAGCTATGTCTGCAGATGGGCAGACTGGGGCAATATTAGCAGAGTCCGCATGTATGGAGATCAAGTCTGGCTAGGCCTTGGTGACAAGGAGGATTTGCTTGGTATCCGGCCTTGGAGGTGTTAACTTTGCGGACTGGCTGTCTTGCCTAGTTGCGGTGGTCTGGTTGTGTATCCGTGGATTGGAGGATACATTCGGTGCTTGCCGCGAGATTGGGCAGTTATCCTATCAGCAAGGGTAATGATCAAACTCCCCTTCACGCCTATAAATAGGACCCCCTATCACATCAATTGAGAACCAACTGAACAGTAAGTGGACTTGCGGATTGTTGTTGCGGACAGATTTTTCTAGTTGCGCGGTTTGGAGTGTTGACCAGTTTGTGATGTGCAGATTTTTAGGGTAGTGCTCAAAATTCAGGGACTTGGTTCTGACTTTGGTCAGGGACAGTGCCGAATCTGCGGTTAGCAACAAGTATTTAGCAGCAGGTTGCGGTTTGTGAACCGACGGTCTTCTCTTCTGCAACTTCTTTCTCAGTTCAATAAGTTGTCTGCTTCTGACGGCTTGGTTCAGTTTAGTAGTAGCAATTCGCGCAATCTGGCGGCTAGGCAACCTTGCGGTTAGGCAGCTTGTAGATCGGCGGATAGAATTTAGCATTGGAATAATGGGCAGTCTGTGCAGCTATGCTGCAGTTTGGCAACTTAGTAATTTTACCGGACTCCGTAGCGGTTAGCAGCAGAGCCGGTGGTTACTCCTTGAGTCTGCACTGCCTTTTTTCCTTGTATTTTTTCTGCTTCCATCGGGTACATTGGCAATCATGCCTCGCCAGGTATGCCTTGCTCTTTAAAGATTTTTTATAGTACAAGATTCTTGCTCTTCTAGTTGCATCTAGCTTACTTGGGCTCGGATAGGTTGAGTGTTCTTATGCCTGGCTTCCTGTTTTCCTCTTATCATAAATGTTACACTTATAGACATCCAAAAGGGAGAGTTAACAATAAGAGTTAACAATAAAGAAGTTACATTTAACATTCTTAAAGTAATGAAATTTCCTAACGATAAAGAGAAATGTTATGATATTGGTGAAGAAGATGTGCCTAACCAAATGATACATGATAAGGGAGATTTAGAACAATAGCTTTTGACAATTTTAACAATTGAAAAATGGGAGGAAGATTTAGAAATGGATGAATGTGTCGAGGCTCTTGAATCTTATGGTAGGTTACCATTCGACAAAAAATTTGAACTAATAAGTAGGTCAAGTGAACCTAAAGTCATTAAACCATCTATCCTTGATCCTCCAATATTGGAATTAAAATCTCAACCAGAACATTTAAAATATGTTTTTCTAGGGGAAGGTAACACTCTACCAGTCATCATCGATGCTTCATTAAAACATGAAAATGAATAAAAATTACTTGAAGTCTTACGAGAATTTAAGGGGGATATGGGATGGACCCTTGCCGACATTGGAGGGATTAGCCCATCTAATTGTATGCATAAAATATTACTTGAAGATGAAGCAAATTGGTCCATTAAACATCAACATAGACTTAATCCCCCTATGAAAGAAGTAGTAATTAAGGAAATAATAAAATGGCTAGACGTAGGGATTATCTATCTTATTTTGGATAGTAAGTGGGTGAGTCTAGTACAGTGGGTACCAAAGAAGGGAGGTATGTCGATAGTGAAAATTGACAATAATGAATTAATACCCACTAGGACTATAACAGGATGAAGGATATGTATGGACTATAGAAAATTAAATAAATCAACTAGAAAAGATTTGCATTAGCATTCCTTGACCAAGTACTAGATAGATTTGCTGGGAGCAAATATTTTTGTTTCTTAGATGGATATTAAAGTTACAATCAAATCATTGTTGCACTAGAGGATCAGCAAAAGATGATTTTTACATGTCCATATGGAACCTTTGCATTCCGAAAAATGTCATTTGGATTATGTAACGTCCCTGCTACATTTCAACGTTGTATGGTTTCTATTTTCACTAATTTAATGTATGAAGGAATTGAAATATTTATGGATTATTTTTCTTTGTTTGGTCAATCAATTAATGATTGTTTGGAAGCATTAAATATGATTTTGGAGAGGTGTGTTCAGACTAACTTGGTATTAAACTGGGAAAAATGTTATTTCATGGTATGTGAAGGAATTGCCATAGGTCATAAGGTATCTAATAAGGGTTTAGAAGTCGACCGGGCAAAGATTGAAGCAACTGAGAAACTCGCTCCACCAACGAATGTCACAGGCATTTGTAGTTTCTTGGGCCATGCAGGATTTTTTGAAAATATCAAAGACATTATGTAATCTACTCAAAAAACAACTCCTTATATTTTTGATGATAAGTGTTTAGTTTCATTTCAAACATTAAAGAAAAATTTAGTGTCCTCTCATATTGTTAAAGCACCGGATTGGTCGTTACCTTTTATTCTAATGTGTGATGGTAGTAACTAAGCAATGGGAGTCGTTTTAGGGTAAATATACAATAAAATTTTTCGCACTATATATTATGCATGTAAAGCACTGATGAATGCTCAAGTAAACTATACAATCACAGAAAAGGAACTACTAGAGGTAGTCATTGCATTTTATAAGTTCCATGCTTATTTGATAAATTCCAAGGTTATATTTTTCACTAATCATGCGGTAATTTGGTACTTAGTAAACAAAAAGGATATGAATCCTAGACTTATTAGGTGGGTTCTCCTACTACGGGAATTTGATCTTGGGATCAAAGACTATAAGGGGGCTGAAATCCTAATAGCGGACCACTTATCGCTCTTAGAGTAAGAGTGCGAAAAGAATAGACAAGTAGAGATCGATGAAAATTTTCCTGATGAACAGATATTAGCTATCACTGAGGGTAGCTTTCCTTGGTATGCAGATTTTGTGAACTATACTGTAAGTAATGTATTTTCCCCAGATATGGACTATCAACAAAGGAAAAGATTTCTCCACTAGGTGGGATTTTACCTTTGGGATACTCCGTATTTGTTTAGGATTTATGCTGATTAGGTGTTCCGTAGATGCATACCGGAAGTAAAGGTTCATAGTATCTTTGAGAAATGTCATACATCTCCTTACAGAGGATATTTTATGGTAGAAAGAACCACTATAAAGGTATTAGATGCCGATTTTTAGTGGCCGACATTGTTCAAGGATGCTTATATTTTTGCTAAACAATGTGATAGATGTCATAGAGTGGGTAATGTCAATCGAGGGGTCAGCATGCCTCTGAATAATATCTTAGAGGTGGAAGTGTTTGATGTATGGGGGATCAACTTCATGGGTCCATTTGTAAATTCAAATGAAAACCTATTCATTCTATTAGATGTAAGGTATTTCTCTCGATAGGTGGAAGTTATAGACGCACAGAAAAATGACACCAAAGTGGTACTTAAATTCCTTAAGTCGAATATTTTCACTAGATCTGGTATACCAAGAGTTATAATAAGTGACGACAGGGCACAGTTTTGCAATTTACAATACAAATCACTTTTAAGAAAATATGGAGTAACACATAAAGTCGCCCTTGCTTACCACCCTCAAACTAATGGGTTCTCTGAGGTTTCAAATACAGAAATTAATTTAATTCTGGAGAAATCGGTGAGTGCAACTCGTAAGAATTAGTCACAAAAACTAAACGATGCATTATGGGCGTATATGACTGCATTCAAAACTCCTTTAGGCGTAATCCCTTACAAAATTATTTATGGAAAATCTTGTCATCTTTGCATAAAACTGGAGCATAGAGCGTACTAGGCAATTAAAAGATTAAATTTTGATCTTCAGGAAGCGGACAAGAATAAACTTTTTCATCTTAATGAATTGCAGGAGATTAGATTTAATGCATACGAAAATACTAAGTTGTATAAGGAACGAACTAAGAAATGGCATGACTCGAGGTTGAAAAAATAGGAGTTCAAAGTAGGACAACTAGTCCTTTTATATAATTCAAGACTGAGATTATTCCCTGGGAAATTGAAGTTTAGGTGGTCTGGACTATTTCGTGTGAAAGAGGTGCACCCGTATAGAGTAGTCATAATTGGTAATGAGAAGGATGAGTCCAAGTTCAAAGTAAACGGACAAAAGTTAAAGGAATATTCTAGAGACAATGATCATCACGAGATGATGGTCATAAACGTTTGATGAAAATTTGAGAGGAAAATGTCCGGACGGGACATTTTAAATGAGGCACTTGGTGGGAGGCAACACATTGTATATTATAATATATAAATAAGTATAATTATATATATATATATATATATAAATAAATTGTGTTTGTTTTCGTTAGTATAAAGAAAAATTAGAGGGAGCAAATCCACGTGATTCTATGTGACTGCGTTTAAAAAAATCTATAAGAGTAAAAAATCTAGAAAAAAATGAGCTGGAATGGTCATTTATTATTGAGAATGAGTTGTTGCAATGACCTGAAATGTTCGTTGCAACACTTACTTTGATGTCCGAGCTCTTAAGATAAGCACTGCATAGCTCTTCGACATCGGTTCAACTGAATCAGCACGTTTTCTACTCCTTTGTTGGTCTATGGTCTAAATTTTGCAAATCAATTAATGTTCTATAACCTAAATTGCTATAATTTATTTCTAGTCCCGCTTATACCTTATTAAACCCGAATATCTCAAAATTTAAACCGCTTAAAGATATAATATTCCTTTCCAAATAATCCCCCACTGACATCATTCCTCGATCCACCGGATAAGTTTAGGAAAAAGGGGGAAAGGCGAAGGCGATCGGCGGGCATCTTAACCATTTCATATCAAGTAGCGACTCCACCTCCGATGGAGTGCAAGCATCGACGCCATCAACCGCCGGTGAATTGTGGCAGACAACGAGCGACGAACAACGAATTCAGTTGTTGAAATTTTAGAGAGCACCAACAAGGTTTGTAAATTGATAAGGTGGTAGCGACTGATTTCTAAAGACGTGTGAGTGGCAGACGGTGAAATCGTTGTCAGATTTTTGGTGTGTGTACGACAAACTGCCCCGGAAAACAAGTTGGGTGTTTTTGCAGTCACCGATTCGGGAGACTCCTATGGTATAACTTCCAACCGTAGATCTAACATGACAAACTATGTTGATGTTCAGTCCTTCTAATTTCATTTTTTATGCTTAGTCTAGATCATGGCATCGAGGAGAAAAGAGAAAGGAAAAGGTAAAGAGGTGTCCAGGAAAAATGTCTGGTTTTTGACCGAGAATGCTCGAGATCATTTTGAAACTCTCAGGACAATCCACTTCATTTATGAGCGAGGTTTTAAGATGGAAGCTAGGGATTGGAGTTTTAAGTATGTAAATTATATTAGGGCTCTCTAGTGGGAATCATTTTGTCACACTAGGACGGAGGCAATTTTACCATGGGTGTATGAATTATATGCTAATGTTAGGGACTCAAATGGGGAGAAAGTGTTTATGGGAGGAAAGAGTGTGGAAATTTTGGCCAATCAAATCAATGATCTCTTCTATTTGGAAAGCAATATTCATGATGGTTATGCCAATATTCTGTCAAGTTTTTCTATAGAGGAAATGGTGGTGGCAGTTTGTTGTACACCGAAGCCGGATTGGGCGAGTAAGTCAAAAAGGACCCTGCATGCAACATACTTAAATCGTGAAGCCAAGGTTTGGCTCCTATTCATCAATGCAGGGGTTATGCCTACACGGCATCTGAACACAGTGTTGATGGAAAAGATCGCTATTATTTATAGTATCTTGAGGGGGATAAAACTGAACATGGGAGCACTCATTTCTACACTTCTAAAGAAAAAGGTCAAGGAGAACAAAGTGTGACGGCTGTGGTATCCTATTTTGATTATGGAGCTTTGTTGGATGGCGGAGTGGATCATGGTGAAGATGATATAACGACTTAAATCGGGCACCCAATCACAGAAACAGTAGTGGCAGTTAATATTAAGGTGGTTGTGGGAGCTCAGGAAAGGCGGGACAAGTGGAAGTCAAAAGATGATGCTCAGACTACAAAGCTACCGACGTCTAACCCCTTTTATACTGATATTAAAGTGGCATAAAGTGGTACCAATCCCGATGTTTTGATGGAGCACATCGAGTATATAAAAGCCTATCAGTGGTGTTAGTACCTTTATGAAAAGGAACAGTTTGAGGATATTTGTGCGAGCCTGCTTAAGATCATGGAGAAAGCAAAGATCTCTGTGTTGGAGCCAAGTTTTAGGATGTTGGGTCAATTTGACAATGAAGGCTACCATCTGACTTCGGACCGGACTAGAGTTGACCCAACGATGGTTGTTGCAGTTGAAGAGAATGACGACGAAGAGGAAGATGAGGAAGAGGAGGAAAAGGAGGATGAGTAGAATTATCGTCTTTCTAGCTTTGTTTCTTTCTGTATAGTTATGATGACATTCTGCTTTGGACAATATTTTGTTGTGTTATGTTCCGGAGTATATGGTGGTGATATATTTTGTGATTTGATATTTTGGATGATACATGTTGTGCTTCACTTATATGTGTTTTGACGCTATATGATGATTAATGCATTGCTTTCATATTATGTTGATCTTACACTAATCGGGAAATGAGTATTATGATGTCATATGTACCTTGTTATGTATGTTTTGTTTTGTTATTGACTGCACTTCTTATGATACATCTAGATGAACACCCGTATATTAACATATCGCTTGATGCTGACACTGCATATTAGTTTGGCATATCAATTGAGCAGTTAATTTGGAAAATTGTATAGAATTGCGTGTTTACCTGTTTTGCAGGAATTTTATTAATGAAGCTCATTAAGAAAAAGAGGAATAAACTCCATGAAACTGTTGTTAAGCCAAGAATAATTAGATAAAGCTACTAGCATTCCAAATTTAGGGAAGTTATTTATATTTTAGTTACTTTCTTTTGTGTGATTATGTGCATATTAGTAAAAACCATTTAAGAGTATCTTCATGGTAAAAAGGGTTTCTTTGCTGGGGACTAGCAAAGGACCTAAGTGTGGAGGTGGGGGTGTTATATCCTCTATCATTTGGATGAAGACTAATTTATTTAACCACGAATTGAATTATCTCAATTCTTGTTTTAATTAATCATTAGGCTATTCTAGACATATTCAATGATAATTAATTGGTATGACTGAACAATCCAAAAAGTTCAATAAGTGAATTTGAAATTAGTAAGATTATTTTTTTTGATAAAGCTCAAATTAAGCATTTATTTTATGCACAAAATATTTGTTTACTTCCAATGAAATATTTTGATATTGACCATTAAAAATAATGGAGAGGGGTGAGCAAGAACTATGTCAATAATGTAAGCCTAGACATGAGCTTAGGTAGTATTCCATTTCGATTATCCACTAAAATATTTTATCTTAAATCTTTTCATACACATTGCATGTTTAAATATCATATGTTCCTACTAGATGTACCTTAGTAAGATATTCATTTATGGGTGTTTAATTTCTCTTATTAAAAAATGGTTAAATTTCATATTGATATGTAGCCTAAGTATATGTCTACATACTTAGAATGATCTCAATTATGATTGAAAAAGGGGGGGGAAGAAATTTGTGTCATAATGATATGCGGCCAAGGTATGTGAATGCATACTTGGAATGATCCCAAGTATGATAAAATAAGAAAAAATAGACATCATAGTGACATGTGGCCAAGGTATGTACACTAGTACTTAATGATCCCAACTATGAATAGCGAATGTTAAAAAAATATATTGTAAACCCCATACTTTGGTGAATTATTAAGATTACTAACTAGGGAATATCATTCCACTGTCAAAGTTACTCATAAATTCCTAACCAAGCCAAATCATATCCTATTTTTAATAGAACTACTAACTCATGTGGAGGCTAAATCGAAAGTTTAACCTATTCTTACCCTTTTCAGTAATTGTGGAGGTTCAATAAGAAAATTAAGGTGGGAGTGAATTATTTTCTAAAGAATAGGACGTGTCACACTAAAATTCTTAATTGAGCTTTATCTTGTATGAAAGTAATGGATTTATAAATGATTGAACTCTTATTGATTGGTAATCTTATCAGTTGAGTAAAGTGAATTTCTCGAGTTTGTTTTGATTAATTTGTTTTTAAAAAAAGATCATTTGAAATTACTTCGTGATATTATCTCTTCATTCACGTTAGTGATATGACTTATCTTTGATAGGGACTAGCAAAGGATTAATTGCAGAAGTGTGATAACTTCCTAAAAAGAAGTTATCTTGTTCTTTATTTTGATTTAATATTCATCATTATGAGAGAAAAAAATTAAATGAGTAAAAATATTTTAAAAAAATCATATATATTTTATTTGTGGGTAATACGGCTAATTTTCCTATGTTTCTTGGTAGAAATGTAGAAAAAACAATCCAAAGAAGTAAAGTTGCACTTTTTTTGGCCTGCGCAGGTTGTTGAAATAACCTAAAAAAGTTGTTGCAACAAGTTCTAGACGAATTTAAATTTTAGAATTTGAATTTTGCGTCAAAATCAAAATTTCAAGGAGGCATTTTTTGGGAGAGGGTTGCACGTTTTTATGAGGGAGATCTCTTGCCAAAAGAGATAATTGGAAATAAATTAGATAGAGAGATCTAGAGAGTCATCATCTTGGAGAAGAAGAAGAAGAAAGTTAAGGTTTGGACACACTGGCAAGAAGGAAGAAGGCTCTAAAGCAAGATCTGGACACAAATTCATGCAGTGTTTAAAATCTTATAATCATGTCTAGTAAGATCTTTCTTATTATGTGGTTTCATCCTTCCATCATGAACTAATTTTCTAAGCCTTGTATATTGAGGGTACTTTGACTTATTGTGATATTGTGATTTTAATTTCTTTTTTATGATTGTTTGAAAACTATCTTTATTGGATTTATGCTTTCATTTTGTGGAAATTTTTGATTAAGAATTTTCTTCTAAATTGTGTGGTGCGATTTGAGAGAGGAGTTACGTTATTTTAGTGTTGAATCCTTTCTTTTGCGTAGCAATATTAGAGAGAGGAGTCGCGTAAATCTTTATCCATATTCCACTGTTTTATTGCGCTGCAAGATTCGAGAGAGGAGTGGCGTAAGTGTAACATAAATTTCAATATAGCATAAAGAAAAAAAAGAGATTTCATCTTGTGTTAGCAACATTGATTTGTGCGCTTTATGTTATTCTTTTTCTACCAAAGTTAGAGATAACTGAGGGAATTAGGGTAAACAGATTTCGGAGATCGAGATATGATGAAGTACACTTTGAAATCATTGTAGGATAGTATTTAAGCATTTCATAAAGGATCACTATAAAAACTAACTGCAATAAGCAAAGGAAATCTATTTTGGGCATATCAATCTATTTTGGTCGTTATTACATAAATCTATTTTGGGCATATCAATCGACCGCCCTAGCATGAATCTAAATTGATTATCAGAGATGTTAGTCTCTTATATTACTCTTCTTTCCATAACTCGTTCCCATAGTTTCATGATATGAATCATCAACTAAATTCCTCTATATTTAACACAATTTTGTATATCTCATTTGTTCTTATACAAAGATACCAAGATACTTTCTCTCCATTGGTCTGCCATCTTCTTTGACTTTAGTATCTTATTGAAAAAACATGTAAGACCCAAAATTCTTTCATTCCCTAGACATTTGCAGACTTCTATTGGTATATCATCTAGCTCAAATGCCTTTTCATTTTTCATCATCTTTAGAGCATCATTTACCTCTGATACTTGAATTTTATGATAAAATGTTATGTTCATATACTTCTCTGATTTACTTAACTTGTCCAAGTTCAATTCATTATTTATTATTTCATTATAGAGTTGATAAAAGTATCTTTTCCATCGCTCTTTAATATCCACTTCATCTATCAAAACTGTATTTGTCTCATCCTTTATGCATTTTATATATGCCATGTTCTCCATCTTCGGTATCTAATCACATATGAAATTCTCCATAAGCTTGACCTCTTACTTTACCCACTACATGTTTAGGTTCTTTTTTGGCTACTTTATAAATGGCTAAGTTTTCATCATTCCTAAAAGCGTGGAGTGATTTATAGCTATCCCTCTTTGCCCTTACTTTGTCTGCACTTCCTCTTTCCACCACCAAAATTCTTTATTTGGGGGGGGGGGGGCGACCTTTTGATACTTCAAGTATGTTCTTTCCACTTATCCCTAAATACAAGGAAATAACCTCTCATGAGACACTAGGATCAACATAATGATCAATAACTAGTTGTTTCATAACTGTTGTCTTGAAAACAACCTTCTTTTCCATCTTTAAGTTACACCACTGAATTTTTTGTAACAACATTAAATAATAACAATAAATTCACCATTAATTTCTTGCGAAAACACTATTTAATTCACCATTATATTAAACTTTCTACTGGTTTAGGGGCATTTTAGACTTTTTGGGTTTGCCCTAATTTTCTAATAAATAAGAAGGGATAGGGCTCTTATTTTTTGGAATTGTATTACGTAGCTCTTTTTGCTTTTCTCCCTACTGTTGATAGTGAATAGACCCTCCCCGTGGGCGTAGGCGCTACTCGCTGAACCATATATATTGCATCATGTTTATTGTTTGATTGTTATGTGATTTTGATTTTTTTGCATCTTCATACAATAAGTGGTATCATAGGGAGGTTGCAATGTGATTTTATTTTTGAGGCGATTGTATGTGAGGGGTGGAACTCGGATGTGGATCTTCTATTTGCAAAGAGGTGGTCTGCACTACAAAATATTGGTTGTCATTCTACGCAGCAAACTGTATAAAGAAAATACAAAAATATAAGGATCCTTATTATTCAAAAGAAGGAGAGGGTCGCATGACGGAGGCATCGCCAGTGTGCAAGTGTTGGAGGTGGAGGCATATCTAACTTTCCTTCCCATCTTCGGCAGAGGCGACAACTGACATTCAAAAGTAGCAGATCCAACATGGAGGTTGGAGTCATCATTGATTTCAAAGGGTCATTCATTGGCGACACTAGAGAGTAGAACCTGATATGATCCCTATGGAGCTCGGATTCGGTTCCCTATAGATCAATCAAAAATGGGAAACACCAGAATAACTTCATAAACTTCCAGTGTAGTGGAATCTAAGGTTTATCGTATGGGTTTGCGTCAGATCGAAATTGATGTTATCAAGTTTGAGGACAGGGACAACTTCAACATGTGGCAATACGGGGTGAAAAATGTCTTATGTTCTCTAAATTTGGAGGATGTTCTTGATGGTAATGAATGTCCTGGGGAATGATTAAGAAAACTTGGTTGAAGATGTACAGAAGTGCATGCAAGTTGATCAGAAATTGTTTAACACAAGAGATCAATATAGGATTATGATAGAGACGTTTGTACGAAAACTTTGGAGAATGTTGCAGAACAAATATCTAAAGAAGAGTGATAGAATGATCTCTATGTGAAGAGTCGATTGTATAAGTTTCAGATGAGATGTAGACTTTTGATTGATGAGCATTTGAATGAGTTTACAAAACTATTGACAGATCTATTGAATTTGGGTAGGATTTTGATGACGAAGATAAGACAACAATGCTATTTAATAAGATGCATCTCAATTGGTGATGAGAAGCAAAAGAACTTTATAGTTATGCGTTCTCGGGCTGGAGTAGTCCTTAAATGGGTGACCTCCTGGGAATTTCCCATAGGGGTGATTAACTGGATCACTTCTCATCGAAGGGAGGTTGCGTCTTCCAACAACCCACTTATGCATGAAGAGGGGTTGGGGTGCATAGTCTATATACTATTTGAGGCTTAACCCTTTCGAGCATTGTGTTGGGGTGTCGGCGGTCGTCCTTTCGAGCATGGTCTTGGGGAGGCCATTACAACAAAAGTGCATTATAGTTAAGCGTGCTCAATTTGGAGTATTCCTGGGATAGGTGACCTCCTGGGAAGTCCCCGTAGAGGCAGTTAACTGGATCACTTCTCATCGAAGGGAGGTTGCGGCTTCCAACAACCCACCTGTGGGACTGGAGAGGGTTGGGGTGCATGGTCCATAGACTATTTGTGGCTGAACCCTTTTGAGTGAGGTAGTGAGGGTGCCGACGGTCATCCTTTTGAGCGTGGTGTTGGGGATACTGTTACAAAAAAGTACATTTTTGCAACGGCCACCTCAGCACACGGCTCGAAAGGACAACCACTGGCACGCCCAGCACCATGCTAAAATTGGTTCAGCCTCAACAGGTCTACAGACTGTACACCCCAACCCCTCACCAGTTACACTGGTGGGTTGTTGAAATCCACAGCCTCCCTTCGATGAGAACTGATCCAGTTAAGTGCCCTTACGTGGACTTCCTAGGAGGTGACCCATACCGATCGTAGCTCAAATGGTTATGAGAAGTGAAAGAGCTTTTAAGTTAAGAATGCACAGATTGGAGTAGTTCCGGGATGGGTGACCTCCCGGGAAGTCCCCGTAGGGGCGCTTAACAAGATCATTTCTCATCGAAGGGACGATACAGCCTCCACCAACCCGCTAGTGCGACTACAAAGGGGTTGGGGTGTACAGTCTACAGATCTATTGAGGCTAAACCCTTTTGAATATGGTGATGGGGTGTTGTCGGTCGTCCTTTCAAGCCATGTGTTTGGGAGGCTGTTACAAAAAAGTGCACTTTTTTTAGAACGGTCTCCCTAGCACCACGCTCGAAAGTACGACCGCAGGCACCCACAGCACCACGCTCGAAAATGTTTAGCCACGAATAGTCTATAAACCATGCACCCTAACCCCTCTCCAAGACCACAGTCAGGTTGTTGGTGTTCTCAACCTCCCTTATGTGGTAAACTCAAGTTAAGCGTCATTACGAGGACTTCTCAGGAGGTCACCCATCCCAAGACTACTCTAGCTCGCATCTCATCACCAATTGAGCTGCCGAGTTCCTCTTTGGTATGAGGTGGAAGAGAAATAAAAAGAGTGGGCGATGAAGGAAAGGGGGAGAGATGGAGAAAGAGAGAAGAGGGAAGGGCAGAAAAAAGGAAGGAAGGGAGAGAGGAAGTAGACAATGTTATAAATAATGTCTCTCTCTTGCTCGTGCTCGCTGACTCTTAGCGGGCTTTGCCAGCATTCGAGCGGGCGGTACCCGCATTCGAGCGATCTTTTCCCGTAATAATATGACCATATGATTTATAGTCAAGACAATATAACTTTTAGAAAAAAAAAACTCATACTAAATGAGAAAAGGTTTAGCTAAAGTTGTTAATGAAGAAATTAAAGTATAACTAAGGTTTACAATGAAATTGATGTGGAAATAATATCACAATTAATGACAGATGAAAAACATAAAATGATTAAAGAAAAACTTTAAATTCCACTTCCCCATGGATGAGCTTCGAAATTTATAGTTAATTACTTTACTAAATAAAAATGAAAAAAATAATTACTTATAACAGAATGTGCAAATGGAGGGCACAAAAGAATCTTATTATTCTAAGCAAAATGAGGGCACACAAGAAACAACAACAAAGTAGAGATTTTATTAAAGAAAACAAATCACTAAATATAAGTTTTCACAATATCATATTGCTACACATTAATGTTTATAATGCATTCATTACAATGCACTTATTTTACTCCTTAAAACTCACAACACTCTTCTAGCTTTAGTTAAGTACTTCCCACAACAACCACTACAAATTTTCTCCAAGGTTTTCACCTCTAGGAGAGTTCTTTTCCCAGCAAGTTCAAAGCCCAAACTCTACGGGTGACCTTCAGCTTCCCCTCATAAGTGTACTCCATCAAGCGTGCTTGTACTTTTTTTTTCTACCTCACATGGTCTTCTTCGCCAAATGTGGCAACATCTTTTTAAAAAAGGCGCGGCCAAAAGTGGCATCTTAAAAATAAGTGTCGTGAATACAATGATTCTTTAAAAAAAATACAGCATAATCTTCAAACCATTACAGTTGCCATTGTCAGTCACTTGTGCATATAAAGAATGCAAATTACTTTATCATATCTCTCATTATTCTTCATTTAGACAAGAAAATACATGGAACGTATTAAGGGAATATATGTATACATAATAATCTTCATTTGTTAGCATAGTATATTCACATTAACGGCATAAAAGTATAATCTTTATAACTAAATATATACAAATTTTGAGTAGTTGTTAAGATGGCTCTAGTATACTCTAGAAATCCTATATTCTGATCATGAAAATAACATGAATAAATTCATGAATTAAATTCTATCAATATAATTAAATAACTCAGAGTTTTCTTTCTGAAATACAATACAAAATGTGTATAACAAGTACTAATCAATGTCCATTTCCTATACATCCTGTATTTTAATATAGGGAAACATATTCTCTTGAATTCATAAGAGGTTCCACGCACTGATTACACTATTTTTATATCATGATGGCCATATCCTTGTCTCAGGCAATCGGATGGTAAAACAGAAAAATCTAATTGCAAACCTCAGTTGATTGCTTGAACTTGTAACATAATTTTTAAAATAATAATGAATTTATTGAACTTAGCCACTTGATTTAGATGTGGTTAGAAATTAATATTTTCTAAAGCTTGCTTGATTGCTTTCTGTACTCTATATATAAGAAAAAAAGAGCCTTTGGAATGGAGAATGTCAAACTAATAAGTTTTCAAAATGTTGAATATCAGTAAGAACTAACTTTGTCAATTTTATATATATATATATATATATATATATATATATATATATATATATATATATATTGAAACTGGTGATTTCATTTTATACTCACTTTGAGTGTGAAGATAAAAGCCTCATTTTTGAAGAATCTCGAAAGTGGTTGAATATTTTAAAAAACATATTGATTACTAGCAATATCCAATCAACTAATGAACTCATTATTTTTTTAAAGCAAGTTCCCTACAAGTTATCAAATGAGCCTTAAGAGATAATATAATTTCATTATACTATGACAAAGCCATCCTTCATATCCGTTTTCTAAAGCATGAGGAAGGTCCCAATGGAAAATCGTAACATAGGGTTTGATGCCTGCAAAAGTCATAAATTGTGTAAGTAGCGAACTCTGAAAATTATAATTCTTAAATGTCTAACAAATTCTTCCTTCCAACTAAATATTGATTTTTTATTTCTCCCAAATACCTTTAGCAAGCAACCCATGTATCAACATTTTGTAGTGATCAACCCCTACCTGATTAATTTAACCAGTTCCATCTACATAAGCAGTCAGGATCATTCCATTTAGTTAATTGTTTAGGCCTCTTTGCAGGGATATTGCTACTGATGAGGATGATAATAGATATTTACTATGAATAAGTCCAAACATACCATTAATAAAAGTCGGGTAATTAAATATTTAGAGATAATACAAGCAATACAGATGACTGATGAGAGATTTTAATATAGTTTTAAAATAAGTCCAAACTAATATCCCAAAATAGGAAAGCGTACCATCGAAATATAATATAGGACATGTTGTATTAGACTCGGGGCCTGTTGAGTACTTCTACTCACGCAAATTAATATTATTTTATCTAATGATAATCATAGAGAATAATTAAAATAAAAAAAATTTCCATGGAATGCAAATTAAGACTTGACCTAGAATCCCTTTGAATTAAAATAGACTTTCTTGAAATGATAAAAGCACAAGCTCCTAATCACTTACTTCGACCGTGGAGGTTCCAAGAATACAAAAGCGTCTCTCTCGAGCTCATGCTTTTGACTAACATTAGGTTGATCGATTAAGACCCCTCGATCAGTCGAAACCCCTAAGCTTGCTTTAAGCGGTGAGCCCCACTATTGGATTTGACTCCAATCCGGCGAATTTATGTCGTCCTCTCTCGAGGAGTGCATTCAACTCCTTTTATCTTTAGGCGATCTACTCATATCTGCAACCTCTCGGTCATTTAAGATACGGATCTAAAATCGAAGAACATATCTGCGAAATATGAATTCGACACAAAAATAATCAAAGATAAATCGATAGCGAGCAAAAATAGAAAGCTTGACAATTTTGAGAAAAATTAAGAAAGTTTATTTCATTACGAAGTTCATCATGATCAAGTGCTAAATAATGTTTAGCTACTTAACATGATGAAGTAACTACAATAAAATAAGGACAAGAACATGATAGAAAAGGTGCTTGAATTGAAAATTGAAATTACATAAAGAACTGAAATGCAAAGTTAAGAAAATAAATACTAAAACTGGCTAAGAACTACTCCTAGATGCCTCCTAGATGCCTCCTCGATGTTTTTTTGCTTCTGGAATTGTCTGGAATTTATAGGAAAGTTTGCTGGATGGTCACGCCCGTGACCTAGGGCGTGTAAGGCTCGGAAACTGCTGTCTTGAAAGCCCGAGAACGTTGGAGAAAAACCATCAAAAGTGTCGTTCTGCGAGTCACGCCCTTAGGTCACGCCAGTGGCCTAGGGCGTCTCAGGTCTATTACAGGAAACAGTGGGAAGGAGAAATGGCGGGAAATAAACTCTGATAGTTATGGGAAGTCACGCCCATAGGTCACGCCCGTGACCTAGGGCGTGTAGGCTTGAACGCTTTGCAACAGACACTGCTGATTGATGACCATGTAATGACGGGGAGTCACGTCTATGGTTCACGCCCGTGACCAATAGGTCACACATGTGTCCAGGGTGTGTAACTTGAAAACCACCTGGAATCGAAAATATAGACCCATCAGCTAGTCACGCCTGCTAGACACGCCCGTGACCCATATGTCACGCCCGTGACTGGGGCATATAACTTTAATTCGACGTGGCAAGTACTCTGGAGCTCCTTTATGGGTCACAGCCACATGTCATGCCCGTGACCTGAAGGTCACGCCCGTGACCGGGTCATGTAAACATGATTTTTCAAGAAATTCTCTGTTTGTTCTCCTTATTAGCCTTGCATGGTCCAACTTGTTATCTGCAGACCAAATAGACCAAAAATACGAAAAGAAACAATTTATAATACAGATTAATATAAAACTAAATAAACTATACTATTTATTTAATAAAAACTAAACTAAAATAACTATATAAATTGACTTATCAATGACACATGAAATAAAGTGGTTCCCCAAACACAGGTACATCCACTATTCTACTGCAGCTGGAACTTTACTATCTCTAGTGTTGAGTTTTTTGATAAAGAGACTCTTAGAACATGAATTTGTTGATAAGGTCTCTCTGAAACCAAGTGAGATGTTGACAAGGGAGCTCAATTGCCATGTTTTTTGATAAAGAGAATCTCAGATCCGGGAGTTGTTGATTAGGTCCCTCTGAAACCAAATGAGTTTTTGATAAGTGAGCTCAACCACTAAATCTTTTGAGGATGAATTCTTAGTACTCATTTGTACAGGTTGATTTGAGATGGATTTTCCACAGTGCATCCTTCAAAAATTTGAAGGAAACGATGTTTGGCAATATTGTGTGGATTCGGGATGAGAGCGTCAATCTACTCTTCTTATTGATCACTACTCTGGGGAAGAAGGTTGAGCTATGATCTCCAACAGTGATCCTTTAGGATGAGGGCTTCTTCATTTGATTCATCTGAGAGAGGGAGTCTCTTCTTTTTTATCCTTAAAGTTTAGAAGAGTATTCCTTTTATTGCATACTTGAGGAAGATGAATCTTCCTTCTCTTTTGTTTTCCCTTATTTTTTTTCTTCTTCTACTTATTCTTCTCCTTCTTATTATTCTTTTATTGTTGTTTATGTTCTCCTTTTTCTTTCTTTTGTTTTTCTTCTTGTTGTTGTTCTACACCTGTATAAATATTTATATCCTTGTCTCCTTTTGAATTCACGTATAGATTTCTCTAAGCATGCTATGAAAGCTACTACCTAAGGCCAAGACAAATTGCTAAAAAATGATCTTCTAACGGCTGTATTTTATCGGCAATCTTCGGCTTGGTGAGGTGATCATTGGAGTAGTTCTGAGGAATAGATGCATGTCCAATTTGTTGAGTGGCTTCTCGACACTGTTTTGGTGAAGCTGATTCTTCTTTCTGATTTCAGCATTGTCTGAAGATTTGTCCCTTATTTGAATGATTTCGACGTTGTCCGGATTTTTCTTTTTGACATGTCTTACATATTCAGCGCTAAGTTCTAGCACTATTTCAAGATAGCGACGTGTATGAAGATGTCCCATTGTCATTTGACATTGCTTGATTGAATTTTGACGTTGCTTGACTTTGACGCTGAGTTCTTTTGTCGCTTCCTTAGGAGAAGATCTTCTAGCCTAGATTCTAAGTCTTTAATTATTATAGAAATTACCCTTTTATATAACTTGAGTAATGTTCAATTAAACGACACATTAAACTGTAAATCAAATCAAGATGCAGGTTTTTCCCAATTATGTCCCCCTCCACCTACCCAAGTCCGTCCATCCCCCAACAAAATACCACTACCTTTACCCAGGCCCTGCCTGGCTCCATAACATAGGGAGAAGAAGGTCAAAGGCCCCCTCTCACCATCCCGAAGGACAAGAACCAAAGGGCGGGTGGGGTGAGGGTAGATGCTCCCTCTCATCATCTCTTTCAGTTAGGCAGGCTATATATGCCTCCTTTAAAATAGAAATAATGGTTCAAAATTTTCAAGAGGGTCACAACAATAAATAGAAGAGATGGTTGTGAGAAGGAACTGTGGAGTTTCTTATATAGCAGTGTGTTCTCTATTAGCTTCTTTGTCTACACTCTCGAATAAGATTTTGATCAATCATTTCTAAGAATAAATTGGGACCAAAAAGAATGTGCTCAATAAAAGAATTTATTCGCCACATAAATATAACAGGTATGACAAATTATGTATACATAAAAGTGGTTATTGGCAGCCCTTATATGTCTATTGGCAGCCCAAAGATAATAGCAACCCAAAAATGGCTATTAGCAACCTGATGGATATTGGCAGCCCCAAAATTAAGTTTTTAAAATGCATATTAGGAAACATTTTCAACATAAAAGTTGTAGATCTCGACGAGATCTAAAACTTTTATGTTGAACACTTTTTCTAAAAATGTCATATAGTAGGACTATTTTCAAAAGGCGCGGAATCCGGGCGGAACTCGCATAATTCCGCCCGGATTTCGCGCCTTTTGAAAATAGGCCTACTATATTGCATTTTTAGAAAAAGTGTTCAACGTAAAAGTTGTAGATCTCGTCGAGATCTACAACTTTCATGCAGAATACGTTTTCTAAAATTGTCATATAGTAGACCGTTTTTCAAAAGCCGCGTGTTCCGCGTTTTGGGCTGCTATTAGCGGTCATTATATGCGTGTTTTTTATTATTTTGTCGTGCGCCAATAATCAAAGCTGGGCTGCCCATATAAATGCCCTAAATTAATGATCAAAGTAAGAATTAGAGAAATATAAGTTTCATGATCATACATTTTTATTATTATAAAAGTATTATATGATGACAAATATTCAAGAAATATTAATGCCAAGGCCACTTAAAATAATCAAAACTCATATAAAAGAGTACCTTAACTTATATAAATGCTCATACAAACTTATAAGTTAGGATTTTAGGAATTATAACTTATCATATAAAAGAGCTCATACTAATTTATATGATAAAGATCTGTAGTATAAATGTCCTAATAAGCATATGTATGCTATGACATGCTATGCATGTTTTGTTTCATACAAGTGGAACTCACATACACGACTCTGTGATCACAAACCTTTAGTTTCCACTTTTTGGAGTTAACTGAACTCTCTGGTACCATCGTTGTGGCTATGGTAGCAGTGGAGTAGGCGTCTCCACTTCCTAAGCAGGTATGCACACTACCAGGCCCAGGCCCTTCGTACACCTCTGTACACATCCTAGGTGCACTCTAGAGTCTCTGCGTACTAATTTGATGGCTATCTCCACCAGTCTTTTTGGTTGAGTGTGCATTTTTGGGGATTGTCCTCCAGACTGCAGTGTAAAACAACCCATTGGCCCCTCAAGCCCTAACATCTCACCAAGAGTCACCGTACTGCCATCAGTTTGATGACTGGTCCAGTACCGCATGACTCGCCACTAACATGTTTATATGCACATGCAAATTATTTCAACCCGAGCCTCCAGCTCGCAGGACTAACCAGTCCTAATATAAAACAACCGAGCCTTCATCTCGTAGGACTAAACCTGTCCTGATATCAAACCCCAGAGCCTCCAGCTCGTAGCACTAAACCCGTCTTGATATTAAACACACGAGCCTCGAGCTCGCAGTACTAACCTGTCCTGATATACAACACCCGAGTCTCCAGCTCGCAGGACTAACCTGTCCCGGTATCAAACACCTGAGCCTCTAACTCGCAGGATTAAACCCATTTTGATATCAAACACTCAAGCCTCCAGCTCGCAAGACAAAACCCGTCCTGATATACAACTCTCGAGCCTCCACCACACAGGACTAACCTGTCCCGCTATCAAAAAGTCGAGCCTCTAGCTCGCTAGTCTAAACCTGTCATGATATCAAATACCAGAGCCTCCAGCTCGTAGGACTAAAACCGTCCCGATATTTAACTCTTGAGCCTCCAGCTCGCAAGATTAACCTGTCCCGGTATCAAACACTCAATCCTCCAAGTCGCAGGACTAACTCGTCCTGCTATACAACTCCGTATCATCCAGTACGCAGGACTAACATGTCCTGGTATCAAGCACCCGAGCCTCCAATTTACAGGACTAAACTTGTCCTGTATCCCTCCAACCCTACACCGGTGAGTTTGCCACATTGTTCCCTTAACCTATTAGACTACTCTTGTCTAATTTTTGTTATGCATAATAGTTTATGGTTAATCTTGTACTTCCTGAGATCTATCTATTGAAGGGCTCGCAGCGGTACTAGGGAATACGATGGGCTGAAGCTCAAATCCCCTTTCCAGGACACTTACTTTTATTAGTATCTACCCATTATTAATACCACAATCTCGTTGTTGCTCTTGAGTAAACCTAATGACTTAGGATACTTATTTGGAGAACGACGATCTTTCGCTGGACCCTGCCGAAGCCATTCTCTTTGGTGACTTGCACTCTAACACTCGAAACTAGGTAGTGAAAAGATTGTGACCAGGGTTTCAACTTCCCAACACATCTCTCAATTCAACTATATATCATTACTCTGAATGCCCTTATACTACATGTCACTTTTACTAAACGCAGCTCATGACTTGACCCTAACCTATATGAGGTGATTTTTGATTCCTTGGGCCAAATTCCTCCAAATTTTTATCATGGGCTAATCATATGATTATTAGTGACAGATCAGAATTTCATAATTTTTCTAATTATGTTGGACCATAATTAAAATTATTTAATTAAGTGACCTAAGTCACATTGAACATGAACTACCATAACTAGAGGTCCTCAAGGTCCAATTAATTTACCTGATGTTCATCTTAGTTAAAAGGATCAGTAAACCAAACATCCTAATTTTCCAAAATGATTTTACCCATGTTTTCTATTTATGACTAAAATCACAATATTACCCCTTTACAAATGAAATACAAAGAATTATCAACTAAAAAATTAGGTAAAATTCCTAGTAATTAATATTTTTAAGATAGAGCTCAGAACAAATTTTCATAGTTATATCTAGAGGTTTGACCTAGGATTTCTACAATTCAAAATATCTACGAAAATGCCATTATCATTACAAGTATCATAAACAGTCGTCCAAAAATTCTAATAAAATTTTACAGGGTTCATAATACTTAAATAAGGGTCTAAACAAACTATCATAATTTTCCAAGTGAACTAATCATTCTTTTAATCAAAATAACATAAGGGTATAATTGGAATTATACTATTTTCACAAGATATAGTTCTGAAAAATTTTCACAAATTTTTCTAGAGAAATGAAATGATACTTTAGGGCTTCTGTCAATACTCTAGAATTTTTCAAGTTCAATTGCCCCAATTTTCTTTTAAGATACATAAGTGTGCGAATTTTGAAATAAATCTAAACTATGGGATTTTTTATTACAAAAATCCCATTTTTTTTACATGAAAGCAGTATTCCACCTCCCTAAATCTCTGGCCAAAATTTCATGGACATGCATTGGGTCAAATGGGATTAATTCCCATTTTGCCACTTTGACTATTAGCACACCATTTTCACTTATACCTTCACCATGCATGTTGGATCCTCTGACATGCAGAGGTCCAAATGGCTCCATATTTTAACAAGGTATTAAAATGGTATTAGAGTCATGCCAACCAAATTTGGGTGCATTTGGAGTTGAAGGTCTCCCTAAATTTCATTTATTTGATAAATCAAATTTTTACTAAAACTATAAAAAAATGTTTGCCAAAACTTCTGATTTTTGGGCACAGTCTAAGTCAATTATACACACATGTATGACCTAAGTTTCACTGCATGTGGATTTATAGTGTAACCTAGGCACACATTTTAATTTATAACTTATCTTAGGAGCAGTCCTAGGATAATGGCTCTACAAGGAGCTACAATGCTACAAATGGCGTGCTTAAGGTGTCAAACTAAAGTTTAGACCTAGATCTACAACTTTCATGTCGGTGATAATTTTTTAATTTGCCTCTAAGGGGCCTAGATTTAACATGCACTTTGCAGTATAAAATGTGACAGAAATTTAAAATGATATTTAATCATCCTATAGTTTAATATGATTTTAATCAACGATATTGGGTAATCTTCTCCAATGAGCCAATGGTTCAGATTCAACCCGCCTGTAGCAGCTTGATCTCATAATTTCGGCCACCTAGGCCACTACCACCTCCAGAGATTATCACCACCACCTCTGTTGAGGTGGTGGCTAGTGTTCCCCGATGAGATGGTCATCGAAGGTAGCTCCTCTAGTGAACCCAAGAAATATTAAAATGCTCAGAAAATCTCACATATATCCCATGACATCGGGCTCGATTGAGCCCGATATCTCTATAATTTGATATAGATTTTTAGCACAGAGGGAGAGGAGGAGAAACAGATCTTGATTAGGGCCCGACGACAGCGGTGGAGGCGATTGGCTGTGGACTTTCTCCTCTTTAGTGAGCTTTCTCCCGAGCTTAATAATCCACCAAAAGCTTTGATCCATGTCTCGAATTGCACTCCATTAGACCTTATGAAGCTAATGGGATGGTTTATTTTGACTGGATGTGGTTGTATAAGGAGATATCACTATGGGAATTTTTGTTCAATCTTTGGATGCTTAACCATGAGCTCCAAGTGTCCACCACCCCT
Source organism: Platanthera guangdongensis (assembly GCA_039583875.1). NCBI lineage: Eukaryota > Viridiplantae > Streptophyta > Magnoliopsida > Asparagales > Orchidaceae > Platanthera > Platanthera guangdongensis. The sequence continues at coordinate 252,077,801 of CM077150.1, forward strand.
TGAATCTTGCTGGGGAATACTGTGTGGGTTCAGAGGTGGGCTCGGGAAGAAAGGAGGAGGGTCACACGGCCTTCATTCCATATTTCCCTTCTTTTCTCTCTCTGCCACTTAGGAAAATTCCCAAAATACTCTCATGCATGTTACTACCCTCCAAAACCAAAGGGTAGGAGCTGTAATTGAGCACTTGGGCTGCTAATGGGCCATATTCCATGGCCTTAGCCCATTGGAAATGGGCTTGGCTTCTTAATTCCTCCTTTAGGCTTGATGTTAACCAAGTTTGGCTTTTAGGTTGACTTGGTCAATTTAATGAGTGGGTTGGCCCCACTTGATGGTCATGAACCCTATGACATCACCCAACATGGGTTGGGCCATGGCTCAAGGCCTTAGCCCATTAGGAATAGGCTTGGTTCTTAAATTCTCTATTTAGGCCTAAGGTTCACCAAGTTTGACTTTGGGTTGATTTGGTCAATTTGATGAGAGGGCCGGCCCCACTTGATGGTCATGAGCCATTTGGCACCACCCAACATAGGTTGGGCCATGGTGATGCCCTACTTGGGGTAATTGGACCTATGTATGTGGTTTTGACCAAATTAGGGTTAGGGTTGATTTTGGTCAAATTGGGTCAATGGGTGACCCTATGATAGGGCTTTTGGGTCACTTAGATTCCTTTTAGCGTTAGGTGTATAGTGGTGAAGTCAATTTGTACTTATGGTTTCAATTTGGGCTAGTTTAACCTAAGTGGATTTGAACCACTAGTGTCTATGAGCTCAGTGTCAGAGATTCTTAATTCTGGCTCAATAGTAGTCTCAATATTAGTGGCTGACAGACCTGGAAGGGTCGGGTTTTTATCTTTAAGATACTTATCCTCAAAGAAAAAAGAATCTCTAGATTTTATTATAGTATTTGTTAAGAGATCTAGAAATCTATCTGTAGGACTATCATCTGCACATCCTAGATAGATATAGGTGTTTGTACTAGATCCAATCTTAGCTCTCTTGTAGTCAGGTATCCTAACATAAGCGATATAATCCAAAGTCTTATGATTGTCAAATCTAGGAGGTCTTTTAAACCAAAGCTCATAGGGTGTTTGTTTCAACTTTGCAAGAGCAACTTTATTAAAAATGTGATTTGAAGTGAGTACAACTTCACCCCAATATAGATCTTTTCAGCCAAATCTCCATTTAGAAATATAGTCTTGACTTCCATCTGATGAACAGTAAAATGTTCAATAGATATTAACGTGAGAAGAATCCTAATTATGCAATGTGACAAATAGGTGAGTATATATCAAAGTAGTTTATACCACTCACTTGATGTAATAGCATCCCCAGCCCACGGCTCGAAAGGACGACTGCTGGCACCCCCAGAACAACGCTCGAAAGGATTCAGCCTTAAATAGTCTGCATACTATTCACCCAAACCCATCTCCATCCACCTACAGGTTGTTGGAGGCCGCTGCCTCCCTTTGATGAGAAATCATTCAATTAAGTGCCCCTATATGGACTTTACAAGACTACTCCAGCCCGAGCATGCTTAAGTATGGATTTTGCCAACTTCTCATCACCAATTGAGCGGTCGTAGCCTCCCTTTGATGAACAAACTCGAATGGTGATGAGAGTTGAAAGTAATCCATAATTAAGCATGCTTGGGCTGGAGTAGCCTTCGGATGGGTAACCTCCTGGGAAGTCCCCATGCAACCCACTTAACTTGACTTTTCCTCATCGAAGGGAGGTTGATGTTGGATCTTACAGCACCCTTAGAGGGGGGTGAATGAGGGTTAATTAATTTTTCTTAACCTAAACAAACTTTACTTGATGAATAAAACAAGGCTAGTAGAAATTACGGAATGGAGACTATTTTTTCATAAGCAAACTTAAACACTCTGAAATATAGAAAACCTAAAATAATAACAATTTATTTCAAAAGTGCTAAAAGTGAATACAAGGTGTCTCTATAGAGGTAGAGACCAAGGCTTATGAAAAGTACAATATACTTTTGTTTTTGCTGGTCCTTCTACCAAGAACTGATAGGCTAAAGCATATCTATCCATAGATCTTGTTACTAGCCTCCCCTAGATCTACCTCGATCTAGACGTTGCACACAAGGCAACGATTTCTCCCTAAGACACACAAGGACTTGGATGCCATGCACAAGGAGACGATCTTCCAAAAATCCTCATAAGGACTTAGATGCCATGCATAAGGCGGCGATTTCCCCTAAGCCATGCAAGGACTTAGACGCGACGCACAAGGTGGTGATTTCCTCCTAAGCCATGCAAGGACTTACACACCACGCACAAGGTGGCGATTTCTCTACCGATTTCAAAGATGTTAAGATAAGTTACAAAATAGAAATTCAGAATAAAAACTCCCTCAAAATAAAGCTCTGAAGATGACGTCGAATCCTTGCAAAGATTGTCTAAGATGCTGCACACGAACCGTCTCTTCTTCGCTCTTGAACGTTCTTGGGGAAATGTGAGTTTTTTGAAGGCTGGAGCTCTTTGGATAGAAAGCACGGGAAAAATACTTCAGGTAAACTAATTCCCCCATCTCCACGGAAAAATGAATCACTTTTATATATTAGCGATATCTCTAGGCAACACTAGCTATCGCCAATCAGCGGTATCCTACTGGCTGCCACGTGTCCCACGATTCTGAGGTTTCCGCGAGAAACTTTGATCGTGGCGCTATCGCCGGGCGACAGTGGCTATCGCCTGGCGATATTTCTTTTTCGCTTTTGTTGTCTGAACCATTTCCAGAGTGTAGATGACTTCGATCTCATTCCGGAATGGGGTGGCATGTTCCGTAACTCCTCCCGGATTGAAAGTTATGGCTGTTTGAAGTTTAGCACTCATAACTCATCATCATTTTTTCTAAAGTGTACACACCCCTGGATCATGCCCATGACTGAGGACTTCTCTCCTCATTCAACATGTACAACTTGCACATTATAAACACAAAAAAAAGTAGATCAAATACATCACAGTATTTGTTATTCTCAAACTAAGAGATGCGGAATGCATGCTCTAACAATCTCCCCCTTTTGATAATAACAAATACCTATATGAGAAATTCGTGAGTTTAAGACCATTTATGTTTATAGGTTAGTGTGGTAAAATATATGCATGAATAATAAGTTTATGACATGGTAGCTTTAAATCAAAGCATACTCTACTTATATGAAGGCTCCCCCTACACAAATGTTCCATATATATTTTGCTCCCCCTAAATATTGGTTCCACTAGATTTCTCAGTTTATTCTCCCCCTTTTGTTATTAGCTAAAGTGGGTAGGGATGAATATATTCCTTTTAATATTGATAGGGATAACTTACTGGAAGATTAATCATGATCGAGTAATAAGATAATATAGCACTTCTTATATCATTACTCCACCTACATAGATATTTCCTATGAAAATTTCCATGTACTCCCTCTAAAAATTTAAGTTCATGCAAGTTATTCTTCCCCTTTTGATTGTATCAAAGGAGGGTAGAGTTGTGTGTATGCAACAAAAATTAGTTTGTTCTATATAGATAACGAAAATATGATGTTATAAAAAGTTTGTTAAATACAACTTGTTAGAAATAAATATGGTGGAGCATAAAGTAGTAAGCAACATGAGTAAGCATTTTTATTTTAAGATACCATTTGTTGAAAAAAAATCAAGAATAAGTGCAAGTAATATTCACATCAAAAAAGTATAATAAGCATTCTTAAAAACAAACATCTTTTTAGAAAGTAAGAGCATATAAAGGATAATGAGTTTTAAAACTGAAAAGTTGATGTTTGAGTTAAAGTCCCAATAGATGTTATTCTATTGATATATAATTGCAATCATGATTTGAAAATATCAAGAAAAGATACAAAGCTACATTGTAATAAAATTTGCATTTCAAGTAAACAAAAACATTGAAGTGGTCATGCTTTGTTATCTAGTGCATTTAATTAATTTTGTAGAGAATTGTGTAGATATGTATTAGGATCGAATTACCATGTGTATATGTTTTATATATGATAATAATGTGTACAAAAGTGATTTGATAAAGTATACAAATGTATTAATCAAAATGAATGACATATATAATGAAATAATATAATATTAAAATACACAAATAAAATTACTTACATGATATTTCAATGCACACACATAAAAAGTACAACTACCAAGGTGCTTCACACACACAATGCTCATGAAGACTTATCAGGGAGCGAGGTAGTGCTTGGGGGATCACATTTATTCTTTTTAACATTGTTTTTATTTTTGTGATCCAGTGTACTAAGAGAAGTGGTGAATATTATTATTTGTTAAAATACACTTTACAATCTTTTCCAAGATACTCAACCTCATAGTGCTCACTAAGACTTATCAGGAGGGTGAGTAGTACTTGGTGGAGTTTTCCTTGTCATTTATTCTACGCATTTTATGTTTGTAACCAAGGACTCTAAATACACTTGTTTTGCAAACAATATAATTTAATTTTTTTTAAACCACTTTTCTCTAATGAATAAGTGCATGAAAAACAAATAATTGAAATAAATAATTCAATACAGTGTAGGTAATCTATTTATGCATTTTAATTATTATGTTATTACACTACGCAATGATCCAAGTATATGATTAATAACACTTGTAGGTTATCAAAATAAGTGAGTGAATGAACCATTATCAAACATAAAACATTACTCATACTTAGAGGTTTACTAAACAATCCTACACATACTTTTCTACAATCGTGTTCATTGCACATAACAAGATAATAATCAAGACATGACATGAACAACAATGTTGTATGAAACTTGAAAATTAAATTAAACATTGTATTTAATATTTAATGAATATAATTAGTCATCCTTGACAATGACAATGAATAGCAATCATTTTTTATATATATAGTTTCTAATTTTTTATAACATTATAAGACAATAAACACACATAAATAAATAATAAGTAAACAAAACATATTTTTTTTCTAATGGTTTTTGTACAACCCCGTGTCCGGCGAGCGGGTCCCGCCAGGGAGGTCGAGCAGACCTAGCCCCGCGACCCGCACACAAGCGGCAAAACGGATATACGGCAGGAGGGCTGGCCCGCTCCCGCCCATTTCAGGCGAGCGAGCCGTGCGAGGCGAGCGAGCGGGTCGCGCGGAGAATCACTGGCCAAAGCGGATGAGTTTGGCGACCCGCAACTAGCGAGCCGATCGGGGTCGCGGTGACCGCCGGCCAGCCCCCACACGCGACCTGGCCGCCAGTCCGCCCCGGCAGAAGACAGGCAGGTCGCGACGGTCCGGCTCGCGCTCGCCTAGGGAGAATAGGCGAGCAGCTTGAGCCAGGCCGTGCCCGCCTCCCGCGGAGGAGGATTGGAGGTGAGCTGACTCCCAAGGGGTGCGAATAGCCCCTCAGAACAGCGGAGCCACGCTATTGGCAGACCAGGTTGGACTGCGCATAGCTACTTAGAACAGCGGAGTTTGGCTGTTGGCAGACCCAACCAAGGGCTTTTTGGTATTTTCAGGTCAGTTCTTTCGGTTATTAGCAGTTCAGATTCCAAAAAACTATAAATAAGACCCAAGGGGTACCTCAGAGGACACGCTTTAAGTGCCTCCTTACTCTCGTTTTCAAGTGTACTCTGAGGGTGCCTTAGCTCGGCTTCTGGCTAAGGAGGGGAAGCGCTCAGAGATCTTTCGGGTTTGTGGTGGGACCTCCCTGCCGAGCCCTTGGGTCTGTTTCTTCTTGTCTTCTTCGTTGTTTTTCTTGCATGAGCAAAGTAGGCTCGAGACCACCCCTTCCCCAAGGGTCGAACTCCACAAGAGGCCGAATTCCGGTTTCAACATTTTGGTGCGGTGAGCGTGGACAGTGGTCAGTGCAGAAAAGCTTCGGCGAGCTCAATGACGGGAGGACAAGGATCTGACAGGCAGGACTCGCCGCCCCCCCCCCCCCCCCCCGCCTCTCGCAATGGTGGGGATGTTGGAGGACTTCAGGAACGAGGTGCTGAGCCTCGTCAAGTTCGCACTCGGCGCGCGGGCCGAGTGCTCGACTCCGGCAGCCCAGATCGCGGCCGCCCCCTCTTTAGGCAAAGACGCTCCCGGCAGGCGAGCCGGGAAGGAAGTGGTTGAGGAAGGCCGAGGGTGCGAGCTACCGGGGCGCGAGCTCTTCCCCGGTTCGGCAAGCCGAGGCCGGTTCGGCGAATTGGGCTCGCGGGACTCACCGGCTCGCCCAGTGGGGGGAGGCAGTCCTTTCAGCGAGCTGGTCTCCTCAGCTCCAGTCCCAGATGGGTTCAGGGAACCCGAGATGTCTTACTATACCAGGAAGGGAGACCCGGTCCAGCACGTCCAATGGTTCGAGGATGTGGTCTCCATCCGTGAGATGTCGGACGGATTCAAATGTCGACTCTTCGCCATCACCTTCCGAGAGAAGGCGAGGGAGTGGTTCCATCAGCTGCCGGCTAGTTCCATCTACTGCTTCGAAGACTTGCGCAGAGGGTTCATGCTGAGGTTCACCACTTCGAAGAAGAGGAAGAAGGAGTCTGAGTCCTTGTTCCACATTAAGCAAGGAGTGAACGAGACGTTGGGGAGCTATGTGGATCGATTTCAGGAGGAAGTCACCCAGGTCCAAGAGATGTCGGGCCATAGTCTAATGATGGCCTTTACCCTGGGCCTGCAGCAGGCTTTATTCCGAATGGAGCTGAAGAGAGTTCCCCCCTCTCCTACGAGGAGCTGATGGAGAGGGCGGCAAGAGAGGTCGACGGGGAGGCGTCGAACCCGGAATTTGCAAGGAAACTGGCCAGGTGGGCAACTGAGGAGGAAAAGGAATCGAAGGGAGGAAGAGGACAGGAAGAGAGAAGAGGGGAGCCTAGGCAGAGGGAGCAGAGGCAGCTCCAGTGGCAGCAGCAGCCGAGGTGGGGGCACCAGGAGCCCGACCAATGGCTGGGCTGGAGACCCGAATGGCAGGGGCAAGGGCCACCGCGAGGCTACTACGGATGGGGTCACCATCAGGGGAGGCAAGATCAGTTCCACCCTCCGGGCTGGAGGCAGGTCCAGAGGCCCCGGCTCCCCGATCAGGAGGAAGCCATGGCCATAGCTTTGGGAGCAAGGAGGGGGATCATGAGGAGGAGGAGAAGGGAGGTCAGGGTAGAGCTGCCCTATTGCGACTTCCATCAGGAAGAGGGGCACGCAACAGCTACGTGCCCGGAATTCTTGGAGATGAGAGGGAATAGGGAGCGACAGCGGCAGCAGCAGGAGGCGCGACAAGAAGTGAGGATCGAGGAGGTCCTGCCTCGGGCGGAGGAGGATCGCTGTGAAGACCGGGTGGATGTGGGGACCCGAGGAGGGATCGGAGTGATCCACGGAGGGTGGGGGTTGAGGCTTCCCGCAAGGCAAGCCTCCACACCATGTACCGCGGAGCGTTGCCTCCACATCCCAAACCCCGCCCCCGGAGGAGAGGATCACCTTCTCCAGAAGTGATATGCCGGACCACGAGGATCCGTTCTGTGATGCGCTGGTAATTAATGCCGCCATCGAGAATTTCACTGTCTCTCGGATCCTCGTGGATAATGGGAGCTCCGTCAACGTCGTCTTCAAAAAGGCGTTTGACGCGATGAAGGTGGAGGCGAAGAGGGTGCTAGCCTCGGATGGACCCTTGTTCGGGTTCTCAGGAGAAAGGAAGGAAGTAGAGGGAGGAGTTGGCCTCCATGTCACCCTGGGAGGGCAGTCCCGAAACTGCAAGTTCGTCATTATGGACGCCCCCAACAGCTACAGCGCCATCTTCGGGAGGCCTCTCATCAGCGCCTTCCGCTGCGTCCCCTCGTCTTTCCATCAGTGTTTGAAGTTCAACGCTGAGGGGGTCCAGGTCAGGGTCAGGGGGGACCTGAAGGTTGCGCGGGAGTGTTATGTCACCGCGGTGAACACCATCTCTTGGTAGGAGGGAGCCGAGGAGATGGGACGGAGGATGGAGGAGGTCGAGCAGGAGGCAGAAGGGGAGGAGCCAGGAGTGAAGGACCACGCAGGAGAGGCGGCAGGAGGAGATCTGGAGGAGGTAGCCGAAGTGAGGGGCGCGGGAGAAGAGATGGAGGTAGAGGTCCCTATTCCGGAGGAAGGGGATGCTGAGGGTTGGGCGGAGCAGTCCAGGCTGGAGGCCGCGGAGGAAGTGGTAGAGCTGGAAGTGCTCACCCGTGGAGGTAGGATGGAGAAGATCCGCGTCAGCGGGGGGCTGCCCCCGGAGGACCAGGGCAGGATGCTGGAGTGCATCCAGAAAAATGTGGACATCTTCGCCTGGAACGCCGCGGAGATGTCGGTGGTTGACGCGGATGTGGCTTGCCACCACCTCAACCTGGACCCGGGAACACGCCCCGTTCAGCAGAAAAAGAGATCCACGGCAGACAAGCTAGCGGAACCCATCAGGGAGGAGGTGGCGAAGCTTCTCAAGGCCGGCTTCGTGTCCGAAATTTAGTACCCCGGCTGGGTCTCCAACGTCGTGATGGTTAAAAAAGGAGACGGCCGTTGGCGAATGTGTATCGATTTTTCATTACTCAATAAAGCTTGTCCTAAGGACTGTTATCCTTTGCCTCGGATCGACGCGCTGGTTTACTCAGCCGTCAGCTTTTCTGTAATGAGTTTTTTAGATGCCTTTTCAGGTTACCATCAGATCAGGATGCATCCCCCGGACATCAAGGATGTCTCGTTCATCACAGGGGATGGATGCTACTACTACAAGATGATGCCATTCGGGCTGAAGAACACTGGGGCCATCTACCAAAGAAATGACGGATAGGGTCTTCAAGGAGCAAAGGGGGAGGAACTTGGAGGTGTACGTGGATGACCTCATGATCAAAAGTCGGGATGTGGACTCCCACCTCTGGGACCTGGAGGAGACCTTCGCCACCCTGCGTAGATGCAAGATGCGGCTGAATCCCCTTAAGTGTGTCTTTGGGGCCAGCTAGGGGAAGTTCTTGGGGCATCTCGTCACCCCCGCGGGGGTCGAGCCGAATCCAGACAAGGTCAAGGCTATCCTGGAGCTGGGGTCCCCGCGGAATGCAAAGGAGGTCCAACGGTTGACAGGGAAGCTAGCAGGGCTGAGTCGCTTCCTTTCTCGGGCAGGGAAGAAGTGCCCCCCCTTCTTCAAAACACTGAGGGGTGGTCAGAGGTTTGAATGGACCAAGGAATGAGAGGAGGTGTTCCAAGCCCTAAAGGCGCAGTTGACACAGGCTCCGCTACTCCAAGGGCCGAAGGAGGGTGAGGATTTTTCTTATATCTCGGGGTCGGGGCAGAAGCTCTGAGCTCCGTCTTGGTTCGGGAAGAGGGAAAGAGACAGCTCCGTGTCTATTACGTCAGCCGGGTCCTGAGGAAGGCCGAGCTCCGGTATCCGATCTTGGAGAAGCTTGCATTCGCCCTAATCATCTCGGCCCGGCGGCTGCGACCTTACTTCCAGGCACACTCAATCCGAGTGGTGACCGACCATCCCCTCCGCAACATCTTCGAGGGGGTGGAGCATTCAGGCCGGTTGGCCAAGTGGTCGGAGGAGCTGAGCGAGTTCGATGTCTCCTTCGTTCCGCGGCTCTCGATCAAAGCTCAGGCGATGGCCGACTTCCTGTCCGACTACGTGATGGAAGTAGCGGAGGAGGAGCTCACCCGCCCGACTCCTTGGAAGGTGAGGGTGGATGGAGCCTCAGGGAGGCATTCCCTTAGAGTGGGTGTGGTCCTAAAAATCCCCCAAGGGACTCAGATCGAGCAGACGGTGGTGGTGCACTTTCCCATTACCAACAACCAGGCCGAGTACGAGGCAGTGATAGCGGGGCTGCGCCTGGCCAGGGAGCTGGGGGTGCGGGATGTGGAGGTCCTAACCGACTCCATGGTGGTGACTTCCCAGATCAACGGGGAGTTCGAAGCAAGGGAACCCACTCTGAAGTTGTACTTGGCCAAAGTGAAGGGGGTCATAGGGACCTTCCAGACCTTCTCCATCCGACACGTGCCGAGGGAAGAGAATGAACAAGCCGACCAATTAGCAAAGCATGGTCCCCGGGCAAGGGGCACCGTCACCGACCTGTTCCGCCCCTCCATCGAAGAAGGGGATCTCAGGGAGATCGACCAGCAGGCTTCGTGGATGGATCCAGTAGTAGTTTTCCTCTCCACGGGAGAATATCCGGAGGGGGTAGACAGGAAGAAGCTGAGGCACATGTCAGCTTACTACCTCCTTAAGGATGGGCAGCTATACAGGAAGACCCTCTCCGGGATGCTGTCTCGCTGCGTAGCCGAGGGTGAGGCGCAGAGGATCTTGGAGGAAGTCCACTCCGGGGAGTGCGGGAGTCATTCCGGGAGTCGGACACTGGAGGGAAGGATAGTCAGGCAAGGGTACTTCTGGCCCACCCTGGGCCGAGACGCCGCAGAGTTCGCAAAAAGATGTCATAAGTGCCAGCTGTTTGCCCCTCTTCAGCTACAGCTGGCCCAACGGCTCAAGAGTATCACGGCCCCCTGGCCCTTCGCAATCTGGGGAATGGATTTGGTTGGGCCGTTCCCCCAGGCCAGCGGTCAGAAAAGGTTCCTCCTAGTGATGATCGACTACTTCTCGAAGTGGATGGAGGTGAAGGCGTTGGCCAAGGTGACCTCCCAAGTGATCAGGAACTTTGTTTGGGGGGAGATCATCTGTCGCCATGGGCTGCCCCAGGCCATCGTAACCGACAATGGACCCTTGTTCGCAAGTGCCGAGTTCACCAGCTTCTGCGAGCAGCTTGGAATCAACCTCAGGTTCGCCTCGGTCCACCACCCCAGGAGCAACGGGCAGGTGGAGGCTGCGAACAAGATCATCGTCAATCTCCTCAAGAAAAAGGTGGAGAATTTGAGGGGGAGCTGGGTAGAGCAGCTCCCCATAGTTCTTTGGGCCCTAAGAACCACCCCTGACACGGCTACGGGGGAGACCCCCTTCAAGCTCTCCCATGGGTGCGAGGCGGTGCTCCCCATAGAATTTGAAGTCCAAACACCGCGAGTCGGGGCGGCCAGGGAGGGACGAGAGGAACGGCGAGCCGAGAACGAGGCGGAGCTGATACTCTCCCTTGACATGGTGGAAGAATCGAGGGACCTTTCGGCCATCCGACAGGAGGAGGTAAAAAGAAGGATGGCCAAATACTTTGACAAGCATGTCAGGGTCAAGCAGTTCGCGGAAGGAGACCTGGTGCTGAAGAAGGTGGACGCGGCAGGGAGGTCAGCGTCCGTAGGGAAGCTCAACCCCAGCTGGGAGGGGCCGTTTATTATGAAGGAAGCTTTGAAGTCAGGGGGTTATCGGCTCCAAAATGTGGAGGGCGAGACCCTGAGTCTCACCTGGAGTGGAGACGACCTGAAAAGGTTTTTTCCCTAAGCGCCTGTAAGCAACACGTTGGTTATAATGAATTCCTTCCCCCCCCCAGTATTGTCGTAGCCAACTAGCATAGAGAATTGGAATGAATTTGGACCCCGAGAAGATCCCGCTGCCAGGCTCTCACCTAGCTGGCAGGGCCGGAAGTCACTCGGTGTCATCCCTAGCCTCGAGAAGATCCCGCTGCCAGGCTCTCACCTAGCTGGCAGGGCCGGAAGTCACTCGATGGAATGTATTTGGACCCCGAGAAGATCCCGCTGCCAGACTCTCACCTAGCTGGCAGGGCCGGAAGTCACTCGGTGTCATCCCTAGCCTCGAGAAGATCCCGCTGCCAGGCTCTCACCTAGCTGGCAGGGCCGGAAGTCACTCGATGGAATGTATTTGGACCCCGAGAAGATCCCGCTGCCAGGCTCTCACCTAGCTGGCAGGGCCGGAAGTCACTCGGTGTCATCCCTAGCCTCGAGAAGATCCCGCTGCCAGGCTCTCACCTAGCTGGCAGGGCCGGAAGTCACTCGATGGAATGTATTTGGACCCCGAGAAGATCCTGCTGCCAGGCTCTCACCTAGCTGGCAGGGCCGGAAGTCACTCGGTGTCATCCCTAGCCTCGAGAAGATCCCGCTGCCAGGCTCTCACCTAGCTGGCAGGGCCGGAAGTCACTCGATGGAATGTATTTGGACCCCGAGAAGATCCCGCTGCCAGGCTCTCACCTAGCTGGCAGGGCCGGAAGTCACTCGGTGTCATCCCTAGCCTCGAGAAGATCCCGCTGCCAGGCTCTCACCTAGCTGGCAGGGCCGGAAGTCACTCGATGGAATGTATTTGGACCCCGAGAAGATCCCGCTGCCAGGCTCTCACCTAGCTGACAGGGCCGGAAGTCACTCGGTGTCATCCCTAGCCTCGAGAAGATCCCGCTGCCAGGCTCTCACCTAGCTAGCAGGGCCGGAAGTCACTCGATGGAATGTATTTGGACCCCGAGAAGATCCCGCTGCCAGGCTCTCACCTAGCTGGCAGGGGGGAAGTCACTCGATGGCAATGGATTGCGACCCAGAACGAATCATGCTGCCGAGCTCCCACCTAGCCGGCAAGGCCGGAAACTACTCGAATGGTGATAATAGCAGGTCGGAATCACAAAAGTTAACCGAAAAGGGAGGGGTCTAACATAGCCCCCCAGCTCCAGGGAAGGCGGTCGAATGGAGGCGAGAACCTGGGCGAGAATCCGCAAGAAATTTGGCAATACAGACAAAGGACGAGCCAGCTCGCCTCGCTTAGTGGGCGAGCAGCCGCCTCATCAGGGCTGGGCCGCAGGGGCAGGCCGCCCCGCGCGACAATAGAAAATATACAAATAAGGCAGGTGAGAGAGCATTTATAAAAGCAATGATAGGTGAAAATCACGAAGTCTAGGCGCAGCCCGCGCGTACATCTCAAAACAGCTAAACATACATGATAATATACATCTAACAAACGAATGTCAAAGAAGCGGGGTTGACACGAGACTCGGGGTGAGAAGTCCTAAATGCGCTGGAAGGATTGGTCTCCAGGGTCCGGTACGGGGAGGAATAACGCCGGAACCACGTCGCCCGCCGAGAGCTCCGCCGCCTCGCTCTTGAGAAGATCCACCCGTCGCAGCATTTGCATCGTGTATTTCGCGGCGCTGGCGGCGTTCTTTTGCATCAGCACCTCCAAGTCGTAGTCGGAGAGGTGTTCGAGCGGACAGACCCTGCTGTCTGGAGGAGGGACAGCGGCGGCGGCCTCCAGCTCGCGTACCCGTGCCTCCAACACCGACTTGTCCTGACCAAGGGTGGCGATCTCAGCACCCATCCGACTAGCCGTCGTGGCATCCTGAAAAGAGGAAAAGAAAGTTATAAGGTGGATTCGCGAGAAAGGGCGGTTGTCGAGGGCGAGCACATGCCACCCCGCCCAGGTACTGCGCGAGGACTCCTCTGCCGCGTCGGCCCGCCTCCTCTGAAGGATCGCGTCTTCCTGAGCAAGCTTTTGGGCCTCCTCCCTCTCGTCCGCCAGCTTCTTCAGGGAGGTGGCGTTCCGCTCCAGCTGGGTGCAACGCCTCCCCACCATGTGAGCCAACTCCAGGCCGCGCAGCTAGGCCCGCGTGCTCTCGTGAACCAGCACTTGCGACTCCTCTTTGTCATAAATAGCGGAGTCCTCTCGCGAGTAAAGGCCGAACGAGAAGTTGTAGGCCTCCCCGCCGATGGTGTCCTGCTCTAGCCAACTCGGCAACAAGGTCGAGATCGCGACGCGATTTGACTCCTTGTCCCACGACAGGAGCGGGGCACCGAGCTCGTCCAGATATCTCTCGCCGTAGCCAAAGTTGCGGTGACCCCTCGGCACCGGCTTCGCAGCAGCTTGAGACCCGTCCGGCGGCGCAGAGGTGCCCGCCGCCCTGTCCGGGGTATCGCTGGTCGAAGCAACCAGCGGGGGCGAAGGGCCCTCTGCCGGAAGGACCGCAGGGGCCTTGCCTTTCCTTTGGCTCGCAGCGGGTTGCTGACCCGCGGTCTTCGCCACCTTCGGCGGAGGGGTGGGCTGTCCGCCACCCGGCCGCTTCTTGGCCGGGACCGACAGGGGGTCGCGCTGAGCGGCATCCGCAGCCTGAGCTCGGGCGAGAACCCCGGGAGCGACCCGAGCGCTCTCGTAGGGGGGTGAAGAGGGATGTCGCGCTCGCCTGCCAAGGAAAAGGGGTGAGGTAACGAAAAAAGAGGGGGTAAGGCAGAACAGCGGCGAGTGGCAAACCTCCCCCTAGCGGGACGACGGCGAGGTCGTCAAGGTGGCGGCGCAGGTACGCGACCTCGAAATTATTCCCGGCGAAGAACCCGCACAAGTCGGCCTCGTGGCCCCCTAGGCTGGGCGGAGGGTAGCTCGCCTCGCTAAGCTGCACCGGCGAGTAGGGGACGTTGTCGAAATCCCCTTTGACGAATAGGAACTTTTTGAGCCAGTTATGACTCTTATTTACCGTCTCCCGCACCTTGAGGTGGGCGCTCGAGAAGTAGGCGGTCCCATCCCGGTTTGCCCGGAAGGAGAATAGTTTCCGGAAAACGGCGAGGCTGAACTCGACTCGCTACTCTCGCAGAAAGCAGGCGAACCCCACCATAACGGCTATGGAGTTCAGGGTCATCTGACCTAGGACGACCCTGAAATACTTCAGCACCTGGCGTACCTCGGGCCACAGGGGAAGTCGCAGGCCCACCTCAAAGTGAGCTAGGGGGATAGCGAGCTCGTCCCCGGATAAATCGTTGATCTTTTCTCTATCCCCGGGCCGTCTCGCAGAAAAGCCCGGTGGAACGTGGTCGCCAAGAGCGTCCAGGTACTCGCGTTCCGAGATGACGGCGTGAGGAAAATCGTGCTCTGAGAAGGTCTAGGAGCACTTACTTCGTCCGTCCACGTCGTCGCCGCCTCCGCCCATTCCCACCGAATTGCCGCCGAACGTGCGAGACAGATCCAGAAGGCGAGCACGAGCCGTACTTCGTGGGGAACGGGAAGCGAGAGAGCATTTTGAATCGGTGAGGGAATAAGGGCCGGCAAGGCCTATTTATAGGGAAAGAGAAAGGGCGGGAAACTTCCCGCCGAAAGAGGGGGTGCAGATAGCAAAAATCAGCCTGACGTTTCGACTTCACGGCGCGCGGCCGCGCCGCCGAGGCCAGTCAGGCGTGGTTCTCGCCCGGCCGTGTCCGCGCAAAACTTGAGCGGGTGACTCTCGGCCCGCACCCGTCCGGTATTCCGCGCGAGCCGGGAGACACCCGGCTGGCGAGCCCCTCGGCTCACCCCGCCCCGATCGGCAGGTCGGGCAAAATGAATCTCTCCCCTGTCCCGCCCCACAGAGAACAAAAGCAACAACGTGGTGATTTCAACATGCATCAGCGACGAAAAACTAGGCCCATAGGCGGGCAGAAAAGAGTTGCAAATCGTTACAAATACAGGATAGCCTTGAAATGGTAGAAACTCCGCGATATCCCGCGAGCGGGGGGAAAAAGGGCTGGATCAGTACTCGATCCACTGCCACCTGCCCCGCCGCTTCGTTCCCGTTCGCGGCGGCACGCGAGGATAGTGGTAATCGCGAACCGCCACCAGCTCCCGCTCAGCAAGGCCGACTTGCTCTGTGGCGCTCCTGAGACGCTCCTCGGCTCGCGTAATGTGCACGCCCGGTGAAGTGACATCGTCGTCTTCTGCTGCGCGCCGGGGTCCCTCCAAGGCCGCGAGCCGGGCCGCGGTGTCGGCTTTGTCTTGATCGACCCTCTTCATGATCTCCTGAAGCAGCAGCGTGTGTTTTTGGAACAGCCGCGTCACCTGCCTCTTCATCCCCACCGCATCGGTCGGGTCGCCCAGGTAATCAGAAATGCTGTCCATGTCGGGCGGAGGCGAATACCCTTCGCTCGTCTCAGTTTCGGAGGAGACCATGTTGTAGCCTACAAAAGGACGATTCAGGAGGAGCGAGCGAGGACAGAGCCAACGGTGAGTACAAGCATACCAGGGGTTGGCACGTCGTCCACGCCTATGGATGGACGAGAGGAGCCCGGCCGCCCCTGAAAGGCTTCTCCCTTGAGGGCCTCAAGAGATTTTCCCAGTCCGTGGGAGCCGGCGAGCGAGAGGTTTCCGGAGGTGGGCGGTCCAGACCTGGGGGACTAGCAACCCTCTCAGACGACAAGGGATGGGGGAGATCCTCCCCCCCCCCCCCCCCCCCCCCCCCGTTCCCCACGTCCCCACAAGGTATTGCCTGCAAGACAGAGATCAGAAATACAACAATAAACCGAAGAGGAAGGTCACGTACCCCAGAAGCGACCTCAACACCCGCCGCCGAGCTGGAGCCCGGGAAGGCGCTCGCCGGAGACCGCCTAACAATCTTTCCCTTCGCCGCCTAAAGAGAGGGCCGGAAGACCCACGTGCTAGCCAAGGGGCGGCCTCGAGGGCCTCCTCCGAGTCTTCTGACCCGCTGCCGCCAGGCGAGCTCGCACCTCCTCGCTGACCGGCATCGAGAAACTGAAGTCTGTTCAAGGAAAATGAGGGGATCTGGGGAGCCCCCCCTGGGCTCAGCGGTATATTTATAGCCGGACAGTGGGCCCCACCAGAAGATTCCCTGCCAGCTCAGCACAGCACTCGCCGAACACGCGGGTTGGATGATTCTTTCCGAGCTTGAATCAAGCTCAAAAAGAGCGGGGATTGTGTACAACCCCGTGTCCGGTGAGCGGGTCCCGCCAGGGAGGTCGAGCAGACCTAGCCCCGCGACCCGTACCCAAGCGGCAAAACGGATATACGGCAGGAGGGCTGGCCCGCTCCCGCCCATTTCAGGCGAGCAAGCCGTGCCAGGCGAGCGAGCGGGTCGCGCGGAGAATCACTGGCCAAAGCGGATAAGTTTGGCGACCCGCGACTAGCGAGCCGATCGGGGTCGCGGTGACCGCCGGCCAGCCCCCACACGCGACCTGGCCGCCGGTCCGCCCCGGCAGAAGACAGGCAGGTCGCGACGCTCCGGCTCGCGCTCGCCCAGGGAGAATAGGCGAGCAGCTGGAGCCAGGACGTGCCCGCCTCCCGCGGAGGAGGATTGGAGGCGAGCTGACTCCCAAGGGGTGCGAATAGCCCCTCAGAACAGCGGAGCCACGCTGTTGGCAGACCAGGTTGGACTGCGCATAGCTACTTAGAACAGCGGAGTTTGGCTGTTGGCAGACCCAACCAAGGGCTTTTTGGTATTTTCAGGTCAGTTCTTTCGGTTATTGGCAGTTCAGATTCCAAAAAACTATAAATAAGACCCAAGGGGTACCTCAGAGGACACGCTTTAAGTGCCTCCTTACTCTCGTTTTCAAGTATTCTCTGAGGGTGCCTTAGCTCGGCTTCTGGCTAAGGAGGGGAAGCGCTCAGAGATCTTCCGGGTTTGTGGTGGGACCTCCCTGCCGAGCCCTTGGGTCTGTTTCTTCTTGTCTTCTTCGTTGTTTTTCTTGCAGGAGCAAAGTAGGCGCGAGACCACCCCTTCCCCAAGGGTCGAACTTCACAAGAGGCCGGATTCCAGTTTCAACAGTTTTATAATATTTTAATTAGTTTTTTTCTAAAATATCTTTAAAAATAACTAGTATAAAATAATATACACATGTTCAAACCAATATGCATGATATAAATAATCATAAAGTGTAAAATAATGTTCATGCAATCAATATGATATTAGTATTTCCTAGATTAAACTACCCAAGTTATATGTCTACACCCTAGCCCCGTACTAAGTGACGGATGGGCATGAGGAGCTACACGCGTGTCTTGGGTTGGGGTGTTAATTCCATATGCATACAAAAGAGGACACTACACCAAACACTCTTTCCCCCCAATGCCTCACAAGTCCCCACTAGAACCCTTCCCCGGTTAAGGACAAGACATTATTTATAGATTAGCATTTCTATTACATAAACACCTACGCCCCCGCTATTGTGAGACATACACAATAGGTGAAAGATCGCATGCATACAAGGACATCATGATAGAATTATGATAAAAGGTAAACTATGGCCACTTATATATGATATGACTTCTATTCCAATTTATTCAGTTAGATTGATTTACCTTTAGTCATAATATGAGAAAGTCATATAGCAAAAATATACCTACAGTGTCCAAGGAATGTTGCTTAAGAAAAGCAAAAACAAAAAAACAAAAACAAACTAGTAAAAATAGAAGGAACATTGCAAATCGTGAAGTATACTAACGAGTAGTTTTGGTTTGAAACACTAAACTGAGTTGATCTAATAATAAATGGCACGTCTCAGCGGATAAGCTAAGATAATGAAATAAGCTGCTGGGACAGAGTAATTCTTATACATGTGTGAACTGCTGAGACTATCTCAGCAGTCTCAGCGGTTCAGCTGAATCATTCTCAGCCGATTCAGCTGATCTCACTGATTTCTAGTGAATAATGTCAAAACATGTTTGACATACATTAACAATTGATTTTTCCATTTATCAAATTAATTGGGATTACGGTTGTTAACCTAACATGCTGATATGGGTCTTTTAGCAGCTAACTAATTTAGAAGTTCAATTGATAGTTAACCTAGCTAGTTAAAGTGATTTATGAGATATCTAACATCATGGTATATTGATTTCATTGTAAATTGAAAACACAGATATAGACAAGTAGATTTATAACATAAACACAAAATGTACATGATTCATTCAACATTAAGCATTCCTAACTCAATTTTGATAGAATTGAACTTAGCCTCATCTAATAGATTATTGAAGATATCAGCAACTTGATTGTCAGTGGGGACAAATTCAAGACAAATGTTTTCACTTTCTACATATTCTCAAATAAAGAGATATATAGTTTCTATATGCCTAGTCCTGCTATGTGACAGGATTCTTAGCAATATAAATTGTACTGGATGAGTCACAATATAAAGGTGAGTGACTTACCTGATATTGTAGTCCTCTAGTTGATGTTGTACATATAGAAGTTGTATACACGAGCTCCCTACAGAGATGTACTCTGACTCAACAGTGGATATAGCAACACTTATCTGTTTGCTGGGTTCATTGATCACAATGTCCTGGATTTGAACAAGGCCCACAATTCAATGGTATACACATGAATGTATTTTATGCATGCTCTAAGATCAATGTATGCAGGTTATTCTTTATTGCACTAATTTGATAGGTAGTCTGAGTCATAATGATATTTGGACTCAAGACAGGATGCTGGCAAAGCAGAAATCTGGCTAGGTCTAGAAGCGTTCAGTGAAGGCAGTTCACTCAACGCCAAGAGGCTAAAAGCATTGACATAAGCTCAAGCAATCAAATCCTCAGTTTTGCTGTCAAGAAATCTGTCTAAGGACAGAAGCGTTGAGTGAAGGCAGTTCACTAAACGCCTACTCAACAAGAAATCTGTCCAAGGACAGAAGCATTGTGTGAAGGCAATTCACTCAATGCTTACTCAACAAAGATTTTGTCTAAGGTAGAAAGCATTGAATGAAGACAGCTCACTCAACAGAAAATATGTCAAAGTACATAAGCGTTGAGTGAATACAGGACACTCAACGCCTCACCAAGAAGCCGGGCAAAGGATAGAAGCGTTGAGTAAAGAAGTTGCACTTGATGCCTTCATTTAGAGAAATTCAACCAAGTCCAGAATCTTTGACTGATGAAGGATCACTCGACGCCTAAACTATTAGACTATAAAAGTCTATATGTGCTGAGTGATGAAGGCTCACTCAATGCACTCAATGCCTAAAGATGCAGAATTTAGCTAAGTACTTTTGCGTTGAATGACAAGGCTTCACTCAACGCCTGTGCAGATTGTCTGGAATTTGCTTAAGTCCACAGGAACTGAGTCATGCTGATGTCAGTAGAAATTCAAATATCGTGGGTTTTGCATGTTGGCAGACAAAAGGCATCGCATGCCTTAGTACTTCAGTTAATGCAAAAGCTGTGATGTCGTTGCCCATTCCAAGAGTCTATACTGTGTATAGAGTCGTTGGATTTACGGGAGATAAAAATCAAGTTTCGAAAAATTTAAAAAAGCTTTTTGCCTTTTTGGAGAAGAAATTTTTTGGTCATCTTCTTCCTGAAAATGAAGAAGAAGAGCACTACAACTGGTGTTCAACAGCAAGTCTTAAGACTTCAGACTAGGTTGGCTAATTGAAGAACTAAAGCACAGAAATATTATCTTGTCTTCATCAACACGTTCAGAAGCACCAGTTTATGAGATTCTTCCCAGTACATGCTGAACCAACCTAAAGATCTACTTCCTTGGTGCTGTGAAGAAGTTGGGTTGAGCTCACTCAATCCAAAGAGAAGGCTAAGAGAACACTTTCTCTAGAGCAAGTCATCAACAACAAAATTACTCTTTTTGTAGGATGATTTGTGATCTGATTTGTAAGCCTGAAATATAAAGTCTGAGTTATAGGATCCTTTTATGGATCTGAGGTAGGGCCTGTATGCCTGAGGTAAGAAATTTATTCTTTGAGGTAGGATCCAATGGTGGATCTTAGTGTGAGGCTATCCTCTTAGCCTGAGTGTAGGACTTTGGTAAGTCTGAGGTAGGTGATCAGAAGGATCACTAAGCTATAAGAGATTATATATCTGAGTGTAGGGCCTTAGGTCTGAGATAGGACTTGGAGGAGTCTAAGAGATCATGAGGGATCTATGTAGCTCATTAAGCTGAGTCTTGTTGGAGATTGTCTTATCTAACACACTGTTAAAAAGTTGGAAGGGAAAGTGGATGTACCCATACCTTGGGAAACCACTATAAATACTAGTTTGCTGGTGTCAATTCTTGAAAGCTAACATAAAGTAAATCAATCAACTAACCAAACTAAAAGAAACTCACAAAAGACTTAAAAACCTATTCACCCCCCCCCCCTTCTAGGTGTTTAGCTACTCTTGG
Organism: Platanthera guangdongensis; assembly: GCA_039583875.1. Classification (NCBI taxonomy): domain Eukaryota; kingdom Viridiplantae; phylum Streptophyta; class Magnoliopsida; order Asparagales; family Orchidaceae; genus Platanthera; species Platanthera guangdongensis. The sequence goes on from CM077150.1 coordinate 252,098,505, forward strand.
AAACAAAGACTTTCAAGTGATATCAGAGGGAGGTTATTCAAAAAGGACTTAACAGTCTGAACAGATCTCCATGTGTAGCAGAAGATTTGCTCCATGGGTTCAGGTGAGAACCACAAGGAGTTGAGCTCCATGATGCTCCCTATCTGCAGAAAGAAAAATTTGGGGATTTAGAAAGAGAGGGTTAGGCTATTCATGGAAGCCTTAGACCCAAGGATTTTCATCACAGTCCAAGAGAGACCCTTCATTCCCATGAAGATATCTGTCCTGGATGCAAATGACCAAACTCTAAAGAAATACTCTGAGATGACCAAGGATGAAGTCATCATGTCAACCATGGACAAGAGGACACAAAATATCATTATCAGTGTCATAGATTATTCCACCTTCCAGAACTTGGTCCACTACAAGACAGCCAAGGAAATGTGGGACTCTCTTATTATCTATATGGAGGGGACAGAGGAGGTGATGGATGACATAAAATGCCTCATGAATCAACAGTATGAAGCATTCAAGCAAGGGGAGAAGGACTTCATAGCTGAATGTTATGAGAAGTTCTTCACAATAGTGAACAATCTGATCACCTAAGGCAGATAGTTCACTAATTATGAGCTGAAAGACAAGTTCTTGAGATCCCTGAACAAGGAATGGGATATCAAGATCTGTGCCATCAGAGAAGTTGGCAACCTGGCCAACACTTTACCTCAGAACCTATTTGGGAAGCTGTTATCCCATGAGATGCAGCTGAACTCCAGGAAGGTTGAAGAGGATGCAACCAGATCTCTCAACAAAGAGAAGACAGTGACCTTCAGAGCTGAAGCCACAAGAAGAAGTAGAGAAAAGACTACTTCTCCTCCAAGGAGAGTTATTGAGTCAGAATGCTCAGAACCTAGCTCATTTGGGAATGAATTATCAGATGGAGAACTAGTAAAGTTCTCCAAGCAGTTCAAGAAGTTACTGATCAGGAGAAGACAGTGAAAGAATTGGGGCTCTTCAAGCTCTTCATCAAGAAAGCCCCACTCCAGCAAAGATAGGACCAAAATTGACCCCTCTAGGGAAAAGTATGACTCCAAACATAACAAATATATTAAGACTAATGTTGTTTGTTACTATTGCAATAAGAGTGGACATGTCATTGTTGAATGTCTAGTTAAGAGGAAGGAGCTGATGAAGCATGATGGCAAAAACCATCACAAGGTCAAGAAGACTGAAAAGAGCTTCTTGGCCAAGAAGACTTTTAGCCTATCAGACAGTGATTCTGAATCTTCAGAATCAGAAGAAGAGGAGGACTACATTGGCCTCATGTCCATTGAAGAAGATTCTAAACTTCCTGCAGCCACATCTGGCATCAAGGCCCCACCATCCTCAGTTGATAGTGACTGTAAAGAGGATGAGGAGTACAGTCTCATGGCCATATCAGAAGACAATCAGGACATTTTTGTTCCTGATGAGGTACACTCTATCCCAAGCTCTCCTTCTATCTATGAGTCTGGCTCGGACTCTGATGCATATACTTCCTCCAGTGGGAAAGAGGTATCAGATTCTAAAGATGATGTCAATCAATTGATTGACAAGTATGGTGCAATTATTGATGCTCTGAAGAAGAGAAAAAGTATTGCCAAGAGACAAGCTGAGGAGATTGTCTCTCTATAGCAAGTTGCTTCCCTATAGTCTAATTCAGCCCCCATGCTAGCTCAGATGATGAGGGAAATTAGTCAGCTGAAGACAATCTCAATTATCCAAATTGGGACCATAAGCCAGAAGAACAAGATCATCTTGGATCTTGAAGAGAAGCTCCTTAAGGAGAGAAAGTTAGTGGCTGAATTTTCAAAGCCCAAATCAGTGCTGCCACTTATAGCCTCATTTGCCTCTCAACGGGATAAGAGAGGTTTGGGGTTCAAATGGAACTCCATAGATGCACAGTCTAAAGGGAAAGGCAAAGATCTAGTAGTGCCTCAAACTACCTTTCATAAGGTAATCCTCCCATCAAACAGGTATGATCAGGATAACATGTATGGTCACTGGAAAAATGGGAACTCTTCTTATAAGAATACAAGGGTATCTTACTATGGAGGGAGAAAGTACATGGGTGTGAGTGCACTGAAGTCTCCCCATGGAGAAATCTAGATGGCCCATTATGGGCCATTTGTGTTTAGTACTCCTGCCTCCACACTCAAGAATAAGGGAGTAGCCCATTCTCAGGATCTTCCAGCAAAAGCCCAGACTAAGGGTCAGTCTGTTAGTAACCCTGACTTGGCAGTCTCTGATTCCATCAACGGTATATCTACTGCAAAGAAGACTATTGTTGGTGGAACTCAGAGTAAGCCAGGTACATATACTGTCAGACTCTCCTTCAGTCAGATTCTTATTGAAAGAAATAAGAAGAAGGCTATAGCTCTCCCCTCTGAACATACAGCTATTAATAGCTTGCACACTTCGAAGGCTGTTTAGAAGAGGAGATACAATATTCATGAATGTTGGTGTTGTGGTAAAGTGGGTCAATTTGCCATAGATTGTTGGCACGACCCTAGTGTGCCAAGGACAAGAATGAGTATTCATGTTAGAAGTGTTGCAGGTAGACATGTTTAGTTTCAAGCTAACAAAAACCAAGGACCCAGTCCCTTTTGGGGTCCTAACATAAACTAAACTATGTTTGTAGGATTGTCCAAGTACCCATGCACCAATATGTTACTTGTACAGTGTATGTTCCGGACATATGTCTGGAATAAGGAGCAACCTGAAGGCTTATACTCCTGTAAAGAATGGACCTAAGGCGATCTTTCAAGCTTTAGACAGAGGAGTCGCCAATGGTTATGGTATGATCACCAATGGCATAGTCTCCATCACAAAAGTATCTTATATGGAAGGATTGCAACACAATCTGATTAACATAAGCCAACTATATGACATTGGCTATATCATTGTCTTCCACAAGGATGAGTGTCTGAATAAGGGATCAAGTGACCAAGAGGTCATTTTGACAGGCATTAGGAGTGGAAATATATATTGTTTAAACTTTTTTATGTTTAACTACAGACTTACCAGTTTGTCTTATAGCAAATGAGAAAGTCTCTTATTGTGTGCAATGGCATAAGAGGCTTGCTCAGTTGAACTACAAGACAATTAGCAAGCACTTTTGTGAAGGGCAAGTCAGAAATAGACCGAATATAAGATGCACCAAGGAAGGCATTTACTCTACATGTTAAAAGGGGAAATAGACCAAGGCATACTTTAAGAGTATTAGGGCTAAGGATTCTGAGATGTGTTTGTACCTCTTGCATATGGACTTGTTTTCTCCTATGCCAGTTCAGTCTAGGTAGGAAAGTCTAGACACTTATGATAGGTGATGACTATTCCAGATTTGCTTGTGTTTTCTTTCTGAAGAAAAATTCAGAAACCCAATACATCTTTATGTCCTTTGTTAGGTAAATTCAAAATGAAAAGGAAAGTTCTGTGTTTAAAATCAGAAGTGATCAAGATACTGAATTTCAGTATCTTAACATGACAAAGTTCTATGAAGAATAAGGGATTCATCTGGAGGTTTCTTCTCCAAGAACACCCTCAGCAAAATGGTAGAGCTAAGAGGAAAAATAGAACTCTCATAGAAGCTGGAAGGACACTGCTTAGTGACACATCTCTCCCAATATACTATTGAGCTGAGGCAGTGAACAGGGGTTGTCATGTCTTTAATAGAGCTTCTATCAACAAGTATCACAAGAAGACTCCCTATGAGATTATGAAAGGCAGAAAACCAAATCTAACCTATCTTAGGATCTTTGGAAGCAAGTGCTTTATTCTCAATAATGGAAAGTCCTACTTGACTAAGTTTGCTGTCATGTCTTATGAAGGGATTTTTGTTGGGAACAACAATCTTAGTAAAGCATATAGAGTCTATATCTTAGAAAATCAAGTTGTAGAAGAGTGTGTTAATGTTGTGTTTGATGAATCATCAATGATTAATGGTGAGTTGCCTAGCTCCTCTAGATCTGCTGGTGTAGAGTTGGAGATAGATAAACTAACCATTAAGGACACTGCTCCAACTGTCCAAGAATATGATAGTGCATGCATTCCTGAAGAAGGACAAAGTTCAATGGACATGGGTGAAGACTAGCAAGACCCAGCCATTGAAGAACATGATGCTGAAGAAAGAATATCTTCTGCTATCTGGCATTTGAGGTATCATCCCAGAAAACAAATCATAGGAGATGAAATACAATGGGTTACAACAAGGAGCAGAAGCCTCAACATTGCTAGGTACTCCAGATTCCTATCTCAGATTGAACCTAGAAGGTTTGAAGGTGCCAACATAAACCCATTTTGGATTGTGGTTATGCAAGAAGAAATGAACTAGTTCAAGAGATGCAATGTCTGAAAGCTGGTTCCCAGACCACAAGGACATAACATCATTAGAACCAAGTGGATCTACAGGAAAAACTTGATGATAATGGTGTTATAATAAAGAATAAAGCTATACTGGTAGCCAAGGGATACAGGTAAGAGGAAGGTATTGATTTTGATCAAACCTTTGCACCAGTTGCTTGATTAGAAGTTATAAGATTGTTACTTGCATATACTGCACATAAAGGATTCAAGGTCGACCAAATGGATGTAAAATCAACTTTCCTAAATGGTGACCTAAAAGAAGAGGTCTATGTTGAGAAACCATCAGGTTTTGTTAATTCTAACTCTCCTAATTATGTATTTAAGCTTAGAAAAGATTTATATGGGTTTAAGCAAGCCCCTAGGGTATGGTATGTAACCCTGTCTAGCTTTCTCATTGAGAACAAATTCTCAAGAGCAAAGATAGACAAGATATTATTCCTAAGAGAAGTCAAGGGTAAGATCATCTTAGTTCAAATCTATCTAAATGACATAATTTTTGAGTCTACTGATGATGGCCTTTGCAAAAAAGTTTGCAAAACTTATGCTAGGGAAAAATGAGATGAGCAGTATGGGTGAACTCAAGTACTTCTTAGGCCTCCAAGTAAGACAATCAGAGGATGCTCTATCCATCTCTCAGTCTAAGTTCACCAAGGAGTTGATTAAAAATTTTGGAATTTAGAGCGCCTCCAATAATGAAAACTCATATGGGGTCAAATGTGTCATTAAACAAGGATGAGTTAGGGAAACCTATTGATGAAACTTTATATAGAGGAATAATTAGCTCCCTCCTCTACCTAACTGCTAGTAGGCCAGACATTATGTATGATATATGTGTTTGTGCTAGGTACCAGGCTAGCCCTAAGGAATCTCATTATTCTGCAGCAAAAAGAATTTTGAGATATCTCATGGGCACACTTGATCTTGGTCTGTGGTACCCTAGGAATAATGACTTTGAACTGTTTGGGCATTCAGATGCAGACTTTGCAGGTTGCAGAGAAGACAGGAAAAGCACATCAGGTTCCTGTTAATTACTAGGAAGATGGCTTGTATCTTGGAGCAGCAAAAGCAAACAAGTGTTGCAATATCAACAGCTGAATCAGAATACATCTCAGCTGGTAGTTATTTTGCACAGCTACTGTGGATCCAGCGTCAGCTTCAGAACTACAATCTCAAGCTAAGTAGAACTTCTATGTTTTGTGATTGTACTAGTGCAATCTCTATAGCTAGGATCCTATCTCCCATAGCAGGACTAAGCACATAGAGATTATGTATCATTTTATTAGAGAGCACGTGGAATGTGAGGACATCAGTCTTGAGTTTATCCCCACTGACAAGCAAGTGGCTGATATCTTCACCAAGCCATTAGATGAAGCCAAGTTCAATACCTTCAAATTTGAATTTTATATGATGAACTAAGTATGGCTTCAGTAGCTCCTCATGCATTTTATATTGCAGGTAGTATTAATTCCTCTAGGATAATAAAGATGAAATGGACTAAGTGTCCAAGCATCAAATGGGCTGAGTCTAAGTACCTAGGTGTTGAATGCATCGAGTGTGTTGAGTGCGTCGAGTTCGTCGTGTGTGTCGAATGCGTCGAGTGTATCGAGTCCACTCAATGCTTACTACTAGGGATTTCTATTTATGGCTAACTAATGGGATTAATATCAACCTTTGATCCCCTCATGATCATCATATCAGGTGCGCGCCTCTCCACATTCTTAAATAAGAGGATAGTATAAATAGAAGTGTGTGTGCTTAGAACAAAATACACTATTCCTAGCCCTTGTGCCTTTCTACCCAATGCGATGACAACTCGAAAAATCTACGGAATTTTAGAGAAGTCATGGTGCTAAGAGGATTGGTTTTCCTGTTTGAGGGATCAAAGTTAGTCAGAAATGGGTTCAAGGATACACTAGAGGAGGTGCAGCTCATTCTCCATCTATTGTAGGTCACCAACATACAACGCATTCTTTCCGAGCCAAGTTTGCTTTGGAAGAGATAAGTACTTGAGTTTTACTCAAATTCCACGGTCGACTCTTCCACTACTAAAATGAAGTCATCCATCAGCATACATAAGATCAAGATTACCCCCAAAAGATTGATCAAGGCTCTGCGTCTGCCCAAGTTCTGGTCGTTAGATGAAGAAGAGGAACTGTATCAAACTGATGTCAAATCTTCAGTGAAGTGGTATGGGCTTTCAAAGCACACCACTGGTTTTATTTTGAGGAAAGAGATGAATCTGAATGGAAAATTTCTAGCAGATATAATTGGAAAGGCTCTGCTTTGTAAGACTGGCTCACATAATAAGTGTACAACCCCGTGTTCGCCGAGTGGGCCCACCAGGCCGGGCGATCGAGCGAGAGCAACCGACCCGCATTAGAATAGCCAACGGGCAAACTCAGAATGACCGGATTGCTCTCGCCAAAGTTATACGGGCAAGCTACGCTAGCCGATCCATCCAGCTCGCTCTCCCATAGGCGACCTGGTCGCCAGCCCGCCTCACAATAAGAGCTGGTATGTTGCGTTGGCCTGGCTTGTGCTCGCCTTAGGAGCGAAGGAGATCTGTGAGAGCCAGGTCGTGTCTGCCCCAGCGGGGTAATGAGTTGAGGCGAGCCAACCCGGTGTTTGGAAAACACGCCCTGAGGGGTCCAGAGGCAAAATTACCTGGATGCCCTTGCTGGGGGTGAAAATAGCATGCCAGAACAGCGGAGTTACATTGTTGGCAGACCCAGTTGGGTTGCATATAGCTGTTCAAAATAGCGGAGGTTGGCTATTTACAGGCCGTTTCAGAAATCTATAAATAGACCCAAGGGGGTATCTCAGAAGGCATGTTTGTTCTGTGCCACGATTTTCTAGCGCTTTCTTAGATATCCTTGCTCGGCATTTGGCTAAAGAGGGGAAGCGCTTTAAGATCTTCCTGGTGTGTGGTGGGACCTCCACGCCAAGCCAATGTGTCCGTTTCTTGTTACATTTCTGTGGTCGTTCGGCTTGCAGGGGAGAAGTAAATGTGTGATTACCCCTTCCCCAAAGGCGAACTCCACATAGAGCGAGTTTTTGGTTTCAACATTTTTTGTTTGGTGACTGTGGAGAGTGGTCAACACAGAAAATATTTGACAAGCTCAATGACTAGAGGATCAGGGCAAGGCTCGGACAAGTCCGACACGCCAACCCATCCACCTCTCGCCACGGTGGGGATATTTGAAGACTTCAGGCAGGAGGTGCTCTCCTCATCAGGTTCGCACTCGGCGCGTGAGTCTAGTTCTCGACTCTAACGGTTCCAGTCATAGCCACCCCGACTCTGGGGGAGGATGCTCCTGGCAGGCGAGTTGGGAAGGAGTTTGCCGAGGAAGGGAGAGGATGCGACCTCCCCAGGTAAGTGCTCTTCCTGGCCTCGGCGAGTGGGGGCCGGTTCGGAGAGATGGGGGTGCGAGACCCTCCGGCTCTCCCAGTAGTGGGAGGCAGCCCCTTCATCAAGTTGGTCTCTTCTGCGCCAGTTCCAGAGGGGTTCAGCGAGCCAGAGATGTCTTACTACACCGGGAAGGGCGACCCGGTCCAGCATGTCCAGTGGTTTGAGGACGTTGTCCTGTTCCGACAAATGTCGGATGGGTTCAAGTGCAGGCTCTTCATCATCACTCTCAAGGAGAAGGCCAAAGAGTGGTTCCACCAGTTGCTGGCCAACTCCATCAACTACTTTAAGGACCTGCGCTGGGGGTTCATGCTGAGATTCACCACCTCCAAGAGGAGGAATAAGGAGTCGGAGTCTTTGTTCCACATCAAGCAGTGAGTAAACAAGACCTTGGGGAGTTACGTCGACCTATTCCAGGAGGAGGTCACCCAAGTCCAAGAGACATCAGGGTATACCCTGATGATGGCCTTTACTCTGGGGATGCAGCAGGGTTTCTTCAGGATAGAGCTAAAGAGGGTACCCCCCTACTACGAGGAGCTGATGGAGAGGAAGGCAAGGGAAGTCGACGGGGAGGCGTCGAACCCAGAGTTTCCCCGGAAGCTGGCCAGGTGGGCCATGAAGGAGGAGCCAAGAGGTGGCAGAGGTCAAGAGGAGAGGAGAGCTGAACCCCGGCAGAGGGAATAACGACAACAACAACAGCAACAACAGCCCAGGTGGGGGCGCTAGGAGCCGAACCATCGGCTAGGTTGGAGGTCGGAGTGGTAGGACCAGGGGCAGCAGAGAGGTTTACATGGAGGAGACAACCGTCAGGGATGCCAAGGTCAGTTCCATCCTGCGGGTTAGAGGCAGGCCCGAAGACCCCCTCTCCTCGATCAAAATTTGGCTATGGCTATATCCGTGGGGGAGAGGAGGAGAGCTATAAGGAGAAGGGAAGTTAGGGTGGAGTTGCCTTACTATGTCTTCCACCAAGAGGAGGGGTACGCCACTGCCACATGCCCAGAGTTCCTCAAGATGTGGGGAAACATGGAGCAGCAGCAGCAGCAGCAAGGTCGCCAGGAATTGAGGATTGAGGAGGTCTAGCCTCGGGCGGAGGAGGATAGGTGTGAAGACCGGGAGGATGTTGGAACCCGTGGAGGGATCATATTGATCCATTGGGGGTGGGGATTAAGGCTTCACGGAAGGCGAGACTCCATACCATGTACCGTCGGAGCGTTGGCTCCACATCCCAGACCCCACCCCTAGAGGAGAAAATTACCTTCTTGAGGAAGGATATGCTGGATCATGAGGATCCATTTTGCGATGCGCTGGTCATCCAGATAGCCATCGAGAATTTCACAGTCTCCCGTATCCTCATCAATAACGGTAGCTCCATCAACATCATCTTCAAGAAGGCATTTGACGCGATGAAAGTAGAAGCAAAGAGGGTACTTGCCTCAGATGGGCCTTTATTCGGATTTTAGGGGGAGAGGAAGGAAGTGGAAGGAGGAGTAGGGATCCATGTTACTCTAGGGGCAGTTATGTAACTGCAGGTTCGTCATTGTGGATGCCCCCAACAACTACAATATCATCTTCGAAAGGCCCCTCATCAGTGTATTCTGCTCTGTCCCTTCACCCTTTCATCAGTGCTTGAAGTTCAGCGACGAGAGGATCCAGGTCCGGGTCTTGGGAGACCCCAAGGTGGACATGGAGTGATACGTCACAGCGGTGAACTCCATCTCTTAGTAGAAGGGAGCCGAGGAGTGGAGCGGAGGATAGAGGAAGCAGAGCAAGAGGCTGATGGAGAGGAGATGGAGGTGTAGGAGAGCTACTCCCGGGAGGAGGTGGAAAGAGTCCAGGAGGAGCCGGCCGTGGCGATGGCCGTGGGAGAAGCGATGGAAGCATAGGAGGTTCTTGTCCTAGAGGAGAGGGAAGTTGGAGATTGGGGGAGCAATTCAGGCTGGATGATGCAGAAGATGTCATGGAGATGGAAGTTCTCACCCAGCGAGGAAGGGTGGAGAAGGTACGCATCAGTGGGGAGCTGACCCCGGAGGCTCATGGCAGGATGATGGAGTGCTTCCAGAAAAATGTGGGCATCTTTTCCTGGAGCGCAGTGGAGATGCCGGGGATCGATGCGGACGTTTCCTGCCCCCATCTCAACCTGGACCCGGAGTCCCGCCCCATCCAGCAGAAGAAGAGGTCCATCGTGGACAAGCTGGTCGAGCCATCATGGAGGAGGTGTCCAAACTCCTAAAGGTCGGCTTTGTATTCGAAATACAATACCTCGGCAGGGTGTCCAATATAGTTATGGTTAAACACGAGATGGCTAGTAGCGTGTGTATGTCGATTTTTCTTTACTTAATAAATTGTGCCCTAAGGACTGTTATCCCTTGCCTCGGATCGACACGCTAGTTAACTCAGCCGTTAGTTTTCCTATAATGAGTATGCTAGATGCATTTTCAGGTTACCACCAAATCAGGATGCACCCCCCCCCCCCCCCCCCCCGACATCAAAGATGTCTCCTTCATCATGGGGGATGGGTGTTACTGCTACAAAATGATGCCCTTTGGGCTAAAGAACACATGGGCGATGTACCAAAAGTTGATGGACAGGATCTTTCGAGAGCAGAAGGGGAGGAAATTGGAGGTGTACGTGGATGACCTCATGATCAAGAGTTGAGGCGTGGACTCTCACCTCCAGGACCTGGAGGAAACCTTCACCACCCTGTGCAAGTACAAGATGAGGCTGAACCCCTTGAAGTGCGTTTTTGGGGTCAGCAGGGGGAAGTTCTTGGGTCATCTCCTTACCCCTGCGTGGGTCGAGCCAAATCCTGACAAAGTCTGAGCGATCATGGAGCTGGGATCGCCTCGAAATGCTAAAGTGGTGTCGAGGTTGACAGGGAAGTTGGCAGGGTTGATCAGGTTTCTCTCACAGGCTAGAGAGAAGTGCACCCCCTTCTTCAAAACATTGAGGGGGCCAGAATTTCGAGTGGACCACGGAGTGCGAGGAGGCATTCCAAACTTTTAAGAGGCAGTTGACCCAGGCTCTCTCCTCCAAGGGCCAAAAGGATGGGAAGACCTGTTCCTATATCTCAGGGTCAGAGCTGAGGCCTTGAGATCCATCCTGGTTCAGGAAGAGGAGAATAAGTAGCTCCCCATATACTATGTAAGCTGGATCCTGAGGAAGGCAGAGCTTCGTTACCCTATCCTAGATAAGCTGGCCTTCACTCTGATCACCTCAGGTTGGAGGCTCCAGCCCTATTTCCAGGTACACTCCATCTGAGTGGTGACTGACCACCCCCTCTGTAACATCTTCGAGGGGGTGGATCATTCAGGCAGGTTGGCCAAATGGTCAGTGGAGCTAAGCGAGTTTGATATCTCCTTTATCCCCCTCCTCTCCAATAAGGCCCAGGCAATGGCCTACTTTCTGGCAGTCTACATGGTTGAGGTGGCAGAGGCAGAACTCACCCGCCCAGTTCCATGGAGGGTGATGGTAGATGGAGCTTTGGGAAGGCATTCCCTGGGGGTGGAGGTGATCTTGGAGAGCCCCGGGGAGCGAGAATCGAACAAATGGTGGTGGTGCACTTTCCCATCACTAACAACCAGGCTGATTATGAGGTCGTGATAGAAGGGTTGCTCCTTGCTAGGGAACTGGGGGTGCAAGATGTGGAGGTCCTTACTGACTCCATGGTAGTGGCTTCCCAGATCAATAGGGAGTTCGAGGCAAGGGAGCCTAAACTCCAGCTATATTTAGCGAAGGTGAAGGGGGTCATCGACATATTCCGGACCTTCTCTATCCTACACATGACCAGTTAGGAGAATGAGTAGGTCGATCGGTCGTCAAAGCATGGTCCCCGGGTGGGGGGTACCATCACCAACTTAATCTGCCCCTCCATCGAAGAGGGAGAATTGATGGAGTTAGATCAACACCACTCGTGGATGGACCCTTTCACAACCTTCCTTTCCACATGGGAGTATCTAGAGGGGACGGACAAAAAGAAGTTCAAGTACAAGTCGACGTACTATCTCATCCATGATGGGAAGTCATACCGGAAGACCATAGGATCTTGGAGGAGGTCCACTCCGGGGAGTGTGGAGTCACTCTAGGAGTCGGACCCTGGAAGGAAGGATTGTCAGGAAAGGATACTTCTAGCCTACCCTTGGCTGTGATGTTGCAAAATTCACAAAGAAGTGCCACAAATGCCAGTTGTTTGCCCCCCCCCCCCAACTACAACCAGCCCAGCACCTCAGCAGCATCACAGCCCCCTGGCCCTTTGACATCCGGTGAATGTATTTGGTAGGGCCTTTCCCTCAGGCCAGCGGGCAGAGGAGGTTCTCACTTGTCAAGATAAATTATTTTTCTAAGTGGTTGGAGGTGAAGGCGCTGTCAAAGGTGACTTCCCAGGTTATCAGGAATTTTGTTTAGGGGAGATCATCTGTCGGCATGGGTTATACCTGGCCATTGTCACGGACAACAGGCCTCAGTTTGCTAGCGCCGAGTTCATCAGCTTCTGCGGGAAGCTCAGGGTTAATCTCAGATTTGCCTCGGTCCATCACTCTAGGAGTAACGGGCAGGTGGAGGCGGCAAACAAAATCATAGTGAACCTCCTTTTTAAAGCCAAAAATGACCGCTGTGGAGTTCGGGGTCCCAAAAGAAGGGTGACCGCGCAGCTACTACCCTCAAGCGAAAGATCTAGGCGCTATACTAGGAACATGAGGGTCAGACTCATGGTCTCAGTGTGGAGGTCCCACCGCATACCCAGAAGACTGACAAACTCTTCCCCTCCTAAGCCAAACACTGAGCAAAGTCACCTTCGGAGGGCACTCTTGGCCGACCGGAACATCTAAGGAGGGTCTCAAGACCAACTCTCTCCTATCCAGATGTGTCTCCTTGGGTCTATACAAAATGCTCCTCACCCGCCCTACTAATGGCGCAATCTCGCCGAGTAATTCTATGACACGCCACCCAAGTGGGGCCACTAATAGCGTAACTTTGCTATTTTAAAAGGATGACAACATGACATCAGGGGCTTCCCAACAACTATACCTCGGGGGCCCCCACGGGGCGAGCGGTTCACGAGCACACCACTCGCCCAAGACAGAAGAAGTAAACTACACATACACAGAGCATCACAGATATTATAAATAATTACAGGAATATGAATTCCATATTTTGGCACGCAGGCCGGCAATATAAACAAAAATAGGCCTTCGAGGGCCGGCACAAGCTTGGGACTAAGCCCACTACTCCCCGCTTGGTACTGCAACACCTATACGCCAACGTCTCGACAAGCGACTGCCAGGTGAACATCTGTCGGCTAACATAAGTTGGCAAAATATATTGCACACACCCCTTTTTTGGGGTTATAGTGTGCATTCCCTGCAAATAGATAATATACAACTTCCTCGGAGTCTTCTCTGGGAACCCTAGAACATCACCAATACGGCTCACACGTCCGGATGGGCTTCACGCAGCATGCCTAAACCCGTATGTTGGAACACCCTATTACTAATTTGGGTCAGGATCACTATGTCTTTAGGAAACCTGTTTTTGACCTCATTGTATAGATCTAAAGGTCAATTAGAATTGAGTCTAAGGGTTAGTAGTTAGGTTTGGAAGCTGCCCTCAAGACCAAGGTTTTTCAATTTGGATACTAAGTCATTTCGTCGAGCTCAGTACGACGAATCGTCGAACTCCAATCGACGATCGTTGAGCTCACTTCGACGGATCGTAGAACTCCATTCGACGACCGCTGAGCTCAACTTCAACAAATCGTCGAACTCCATTCGACGATCTTCGAGCTCAGTTCGACAATCTTGACTCCAGTATTGATTCTCTATCTCTGAGCTCAGTTCAACGATAGTTGAGCTCAGATCGACGATCTTTGTTGCTGAATAAGTCCAAATCGCTGAGCTCAGTTCGACGATAGTAGAGCTCAGTTCGACGTTTTTTTGAAGAGTTCAATGACTTTCAAGATTCAAATTCAGAACAGTTAAGGAGTTATTGTCAGCAATTAATTCAGAAGACCTTGTAGCCGTTTTCATTTATTCTGGACCAAGTTTCAAGGGATTATCAAGGAATGTTTCTTTAGACTTTCCCCCAGAAAACAATTGCAATTAAGGAAGTCATTTAATGACAGGCTAACGTCTATTATTGACAGAGGATCATTTTTATTAAGAACAAAGGAATAAAAGACAAGATTTTTGAATCTCTCTATAAACACAAAAACAAGAAGAGAGTGGACAAGAAGAAGAGAAAAAGATTCTCTGCTACAGCTCTTCTCTGGAACAACATCTTTCTCAACAACAATCACTCGAGAGAAAAAGAAAGAAAGCTATAGACATTCTCTGTCTCAAAAAGAATTCATACAAGAACACGCAACCAAGGAGATCAACCAACTGAAATCTTCAGATCTCTTTTGATTCAAGTGTTCAAGTCCATCATCATTCAAGACTCCAGACACCTCATATTTCAGCTGTTGCTGAAATCATCAATTGCTGGAGATCAACTTTCTGAAGGCCTATCACCCTACAGCAAAGCTTCATTTCCTGATCAACTACAGATCTCAGGGGGAGCTTTGACAACATCATATCCACTTAGTCTTCTCAGCTGCTTTGAGAAAGAGAAGACTTTCATCACTCTCTCATCCCCACCTCTGTAAAGGGTTTTTCAAACTCCCTTCAAAAGTTTGTGTTTGGTTTTTGAGCACCTTATCAAAAGCTCATTGGTGGCATGACACCTGATCAAAAAATCTGATTTGGTTTTTGAGCACCTTATCAAAAGCTCATTGGTGCCCAGGACACCTGATCAACTCATCCTGCAGTGGATTCCTACCTAGGGTGGTAGAAGAGTAGATGTACCCATGTTTAGGAGAACCACTATAGCTCCTTGTGTCTTCTGGTTGCTTGTCTTTATTTTTGTTTATGGCTGTGTTTGTTTTGTGATTAGATAGGTTTATGTGATTAGATTTAATATTTGCTTCCCTGTTCACTCAGATTACAACAACTGTTGTAAAAAGATTTTTATGCACCATACTCTATTCACCCCCCTCTAGAGTATATCAGATCTAGCTCACACTTTCAATTGGTATCAGAGCCAGGTTGGTTAAACATACCACACCTTGGTGGTTGCACAGGCTAACACCTGAACCCAAAGATTCCTAGTTAGATCTGCTTTTTTGTAGATTTTGTTATTAGATTATTTCTTCACAAATCTTGGCCCAAAACAAAGATTATGCTAGCACCAGACCTCCAGTGTGCAATCTATCTAAGTTTGCACTTTGGAAAGCAAGGATTAGACTATACATGAATTCTATTGACGAGGACATTTTTAATTCTGTTTTGACAGTTTGTCCAAGACCTCCAGAGAACATAAGCACAAATATTGTTCCACCTCCATCAGGAACAGATGCTGATATCAAGAAGTGGAAGGTAGCAGATGCAAAGGCTATGAATATCTTATCCCAGACTATGTCAGATGACATCTTCCAAAAGGTGGCTGAATGTAATTCAGCAAAAGGAAATCTGGGATAAGCTGTCTGAAATAGTCTCAGGATCAGCTGATGAAAGAAAGGACAGGAGATCTCACCTCATATCCCAATATGAGAATTTCAAGAAAGGATAAGCTGAGCCAGTAGCTGAAATGTATAACAGGCTCAGTCCGATAGTTAATGAACTCAAGACTTTGGATAAATAGATCTCACTGACTGAACTTAATGACAAAATCCTAATGTGCTTCCCAAGCACTTGGGATTCAAGAATCTGGCCAATCAAGGATGTCAGAAGTCTGAATGAGATCACCACAGAAGCTCTCTTGGGCAAGCTCAAATCTTATGAGCTGCTCATTAAGAGCGGAGAAGAAGAGCAGAAGGCTGCTTCACCAGCCACAAGAAAAGAAAAGACAATAGCTTTCAAAGCAACTGAAGATCAGCCTGAAGACAAAGTCACAGGCAATGATGAGCTGCTTAGTCTATTGGCCAAAAGATTCTACAAGATGGCCAGAAAGGACTTCAGAAAGAGATCATACAAGGACCATGATAAGCCAAGGTATGATAAGTCAAATAATAAAGAAATTGTTTGCTTTGGTTGCAGGAAACCAGGGCACATTGTACCTGACTGTCCAGAGAACAAAAATAAGGACAGAAGGGACAAGAAAGAGAGAAGAAATGACAAAGACTTCAAGAAGAATGGCAATGGCAAACCCTCCTCAAGCGAGAACAAACACACAAGGAAGGGATTTGTTGCTGAATCCTGGAGTGAAACTGAAGAGGAGTCAGAAGCTTCATTCAGCTCCAGTGATGATGAAGATGATGCTGAAGAGAAGTAGTTCTGCATGATGGAAATCAATGCCTCTCAACACAATTCAGATGCAGAAGACTCAGAGTCAGACTCAGAGACTCAACTTGAAGAGGACCAGGTAATTAGTTCTTTTGATTTCAATTCTGAGGACTTTAAGTCTGAGTTTAAAGCATTATGTTTAGACTTACTCAAATCTGAGAATGAAATTATTTCTCTCAGAAATCAATTATCTGAACATAGTATCTTAAAGTTAGAAAACCTCAAACTCTCTGAGGAGTTGGAGTGCTGTAGGGAGCAGATAGCTTCACTGAAAGGTGAGCTATCTGAGGCCAAGAAGCTTGAAGAATCCCTTAATGGGAGAAGTATCAACCTGATGGACATCACAAGCACAATGAACTCCAGATTCAATAGTACATTGGGCTTGGGTGCTTCATACAGCAAACCTATAGTTCTAACAACCCCAATCAAGTTCATTTCTGATAAAGGGAAGGGAGTTGTAGAGGTAGCTAGGAAAAATTCTGATCTGCTTAAGAAAACCAAGATCCAGCAGAAATCGTCGAACGGAGCTCGACAATCCCCGAACGCAGATCGACGATCTCAGGCAAAATCGTTGAACTCAGGTTGACGATCTCTAATTTCTGAACTCTGCCACAGTCGACCATCGAACGGAGCTCGACGATCTAACCCAAGATCGTCGAACGCAGCTCCACGATCGTCGAACAGAGATCAAAGCTTTGGAAATTTCTTCAAGGGTAAATCAAAATCCAATCCTAGGGGTCCTTCATCCCAAAGCTTTAACCCTTATACTGAATGGATAATACCTTGTTGAAGTTGGTGACCGGCCGGTCTGGAGGTTTGTCTTGGCGGGTTGAAGACCGCGCGGTCCGGCGGTCTGTCTCAGCCGGCTTGGAGAGCGGGCGGTCTGGCGGTCTACCCTGGCAGTCTCTCTTCCTCTCTGGTGGTAGCCGTGCGGTTAGCCCTGCTGTCTAACCGTGCGGCTTGTGCGGTTTGTTTTGTATAGTCCGCTTAGTCCTGTAAATTTTTAGTCCCACATCTCTTATTTGTATTCTCTCATCTCTCCTCCATTCTATATAAGGGGGGCATACCTTTGTAATAGATACCTTTTTCGGATAATAAAATTTCAGTTAAAACCATTTCGGTTTGTTCTCTGTTCGGTTTCTACATGGTATCAGAGGACACGGTCATTTACTCCTGATTTTGTGCGCTCTCTGATTCTCGAGGATTTTTTTCCGCTCTCCGCGACCTGTCTTGCGGCTTGCCCTCTCTTCTGTCCGCCGCCCTGTTCGCGCGGCTTGCTTCTCCTTGGTTCTCTTCTCCTGCTGCTATTCGTCGCCGCGACCTGTCTCGTTGTCGCCGCGCTCCTGGTTCCTTCTTGCCTCTCCGACTTCCTAGTCGTTGCGGCCTGTTTCTGTTCGCCCGGTCTGCGACTTGTTGTAGTCGCTGCTTCTTGCCTCCTCTTCTCTTCTGTTCGCTCGGCCTTCTCAGTCCGCGCGACCTCTTCTCCGCTGGGCCTTTGACTGCTTTCTAGCCGATTGATTCTTCGTCTGTCTGCGCGACCTGTCCGCGCGGCTTGCCCCTTCTTTTTCGCGAACCATCTTCGCGATCTCCTCTATTCGTCGTGCTCTACTTCTTGTTGCCTTCTACCCGCTCCTGCTTGCTAGTCGCCCCGGCCTCATATTTTGCCGTGCGACTTGTTCTCCTCTGTTCGCCCGACTTTTTCAGGCCGTGCGACATCTTTCCCTCTGCTTTGCTCTGCTTCTTGGTAGCGGCCTTCCTAGCCGCACGACCTGTTTTCTGTTCGCCCGGCTTGGTGCTCTTTTCTCTTCTCGCGGCTTGTTCTTATCATCGCGGTTTGCTCCTCTCTTGCTTCCATGGCTTTCCCCTCCTCCAGCCTGTCCGCCTCCGTGGTCACCTCTTCTGGTAGTGCTCATGTTGTTACTCGCGGAAGATGGCTAATCGACTCTGGTGCAACAAATCATATGACAGTGTGGATCGTTATAAGGCTCGCCTGGTTGCCAAGGGTTTTACCCAAACTTATGGGATTGATTACTTTGACACTTTCTCTCCCATGGCTCGACTCAGCACTATTTGAGTTCTTCTCTCTGTGGCTGTCAACAGGGATTGGCCTATCTCGCAGCTAGATGTTAAGAATTCCTTCCTCTATGGTGATCTGCAGGAAGATGTTTACATGGAGCAACCTCCTGGGTATGTTGCTCAGGGGGAGACACGGGTATGCCGGCTAAAGAAGGCTATCTATGGCCTCACGCAGAGTCCTCGTGCTTGGTTTGACAAGTTCAGTGGCATTGTTGCGGCCATTGGTTTTACAAGAAGCTCAGCAAATCACTCCTTGTTTGTTCGGAAAACCTCCTCTGGTATTGTTATTCTTGCGGTTTATGTTGATGACATTCTTCTTACTGGCGATGACCAGGATGGGGTATTGATGACCAAGAAACACCTTCGTCAACATCTGGTCACAAAGGATATGGGCTCCCCGAAATACTTTCTGGGGATTGAAATCTCTAGAAAGCCCAACTCCATGGTCCTTTCACAACGGAAGTATGCTCTTGATCTTTTAAAGGAGGCAGGACTCACTGGTGCTAAACCTGCACGTTGTCCTATGGCTACTGGAGAAGACAAAACTTGGACAGATGACTCACCTCTTCTCTCTGATCTTACGAGATACCGGCATCTGGTGGGCAAGCTCATATATCTCACGGTAACCAGACCTGACATCTCTTATGTTGTTGGCAAGGTGAGCCAGTTCATGCAAGCTCCGAGGGAGTGTCATCTACAATCTGCTCTGAGGATATTAGAGTATATTAAAGCTGCTCCAGGGAAAGGACTCCTATTTCAGAAGAATGGTCACCTAAGGGTTGAAGCTTACTCCGATTCAAGCTATGCGGATGACAAAGGGGACCGCAAATCGACTTCAGGTTTCTGCACATTTGTTGGAGGCAATCTTGTGAGTTGGAAGAGCAAGAAACAGTCTGTCGTTTCCAGGTCTAGTGCAGAGGCGGAATATCGCAGCATGGCATTGACTACATGTGAGTTGAAGTGGTTGCGTGCTCTCATGCTTGACTTAGGAGAGGTTTACAACTATCCTCTTCCTATGTTCCGTGACAATAAGGCCGCGATACACATTTCCAAAAATCCGGCCTTTCATGAGAGAACAAAACACATAGAAGTCGACTGTCATTTTATTCGGGAAGAAATATTGAAGAAACAGATTTGCACTACATTTGTCACTTCCGACAACGAGTTGGCAGATGTCTTCACCAAGCCGGTGTCCGCTTCCTTTTTCGACATCTGCGACAAGCTGGGCATGATCGATATATATGCTCCAGCTTGAGGGGGAGTGTTGAAGTTGGTGATCGGGCTGTCTGGAGGTTTGTCTTGGCGGGTTGAAGACCGCGCGGTCTGGCGGTCTGTCTCAGCCGGCTTGGATACCGGGAGGTCTGGCGGTCTACCCTGGCAGTCTCTCTTCCTCTCTGGTGGTAGCCGTGCGGTTAACCCTGTTGTCTAACCGCGCAGCTTGTGCGGTTTGTTTTGTATAGTCCGCTTAGTCCTGTAAATTTTTAGTCCCACATCTCTTATTTGTATTCTCTCATCTCTCCTCCATTCTATATAAGGGAGGGCATACCTTTGTAATAGATACCTTTTTCGGATAATAAAATTTCAGTTAAAACCATTTCGGTTTATTCTCTGTTCGGTTTCTACATACCTCCAAGGAGATATCATCCTGAAGGTTATAAGAGTCAACCTGGGATGTCTTTTATTTCTGAATTTAAAGGTTATCAACCTAGGCCCAAGGTAAACTGGGTCAAAAACAAGTGAATTATTTTATGTGCAGGTGAAGACCTATCTAAGATCAAACCAACAATGGTATTTGGATAGTGGGTACTCTAAGCACATGACAGGAAACAAGGACAACCTCACATCCTTTAAAGCCAAGCTTGGACCCAAAGTAATATTTGGTGATTCAAACTTTGGACAAACTAAAGGATATGGTGCAGTCCAGATTGACACAGTCACATTCAAGAAGGTGGCCTATGTGGAAGGACTGAAGCACAATTTGATAAGTATCAGTCAGCTATGTGATGAAGGCTACCTGGTGACTTTCAGCAAGGCCCTATTCAAGATCAAGTCAGAGGACAACACAACTGTGTTGACAGGTAAAAGGAAAGGTAACATCTATTTAGTAGATTTTCTTTCAACAGATGTAGATATTTGCCTGTTTAATTCTGTTAGTAGACCTAATATTCTATGGCATAAGAGATTAGGACATCTAAACCTTAGAACCATTGCTAGGCTATCCAAGGACAACCTTGTTAGAGGACTACCTTCTAGCCCCTACAAGAAGGAAGGACTATGCAGGGCTTGTCAATTAGGCAAGCAAACTAAAAATAGTTTCAAATCACTTAATAAGAGTGATTCACCTAGGATTTTGTATCTGTTACACATGAATCTCTTTGGACCCATTACAGTACAAAGCCTAGGAGTGAAATCTTATACCTTAGTAGTTGTAGATGACTTCTCTAGATTCACATGTGTGTTCTTTCTGAGGAAGAAGTCTGATAACTTTAAGTGTTTGACAGAGTTTCTCAAATGTATACAGATTGAGTTCAATACTCACATTGCCCTGATCAGAAGTGATCATGGCACAGAGTTTGATTCTCTTCTTATGCAAGAGTTCTGTCAGAGTGAAGGGATCAGGCATACTTTCTCACCTCCTAGAATTCCTCAACAAAACGGGGTAGCTGAAAGGAAAAATAGAACCCTTATTGAATCTGCCACTACATTATTGTCAGATGCTCACCTTCCTCTATCTTTTTGGGCAGAGGCAGTGAACTCCTCCAACTATGTGCTGAACAGAAGTTTAATACATAAACTAAAGGAAAAGACTCCCTATGAATTACTCAAAGGGAAGAAACCTAAAGTTGATTATTTTAGAATTTTTGGTTGTATTTGTTATATACAAAATAATGACAAGAGATATTTAGCAAAATTTCAAGCTAAAGCTGATGAAGGAGTGTTTCTGGGATACTCCATGATTAGTAAGGCTTAT
Source organism: Platanthera guangdongensis (assembly GCA_039583875.1). Taxonomy (NCBI): domain Eukaryota; kingdom Viridiplantae; phylum Streptophyta; class Magnoliopsida; order Asparagales; family Orchidaceae; genus Platanthera; species Platanthera guangdongensis. The sequence continues at coordinate 252,119,650 of CM077150.1, forward strand.
AGGATTTATAATAAATCATCTCTTAAAATTGAAGAATCTGTTCACATATCATTTGATGAATCTAACGTGTCTTTCAAGGAGAAGAACACTTCTACCATAGAACCTTTGCAGGTACATTCTCTTGCTGAAGATTTGAACAGGTTACAGATTACTCAAAAAGAGGAAAGCAGTGAAGATGAAGAAAGCATTCAACATATTGAAGAGAAGCAACTTGAAGAGCCAGTTGTTGTACCACAAGAGGAAACAACAACATAGGTTGGTGAACAATCAACACCCCCTGTTGATTTAGTAACATCAAGAGACCATCCAATTTCCCAAGTAATTGGAGACATCTCAGCTGGTGTGCAAACCAGAAATCAGGTCAACCAAAACTTGTTGCACACTTGCTTCCTATCTCAAATTGAACCTCAATCCATTCAAGATACAGAGCAAGATCCACACTGGATCATTGCAATGCAAGAAGAGTTGCATCAATTTAAAAGGAACAAAGTTTGTGAACTAGTGCCAAGGCCTAAGGATCACTCCATTGTTGGAACAAAGTGGGTGTTCAGAAACAAATTGGATGATCAAGGAGTAATTGTAAGGAACAAGGCAAGGCTAGTTGCTCATGGATACTCTCAAGAAGAAAGCATAGACCATGACCAGACTTTTGCACCAGTTGCAAGACTGGAAGCCATCAAAATCTTCTTAGCTTATGCAGCACACAACGGCTTCAAGGTATATCAGATGGATGTAAAGAGTGCATTTCTCAATGGAGACATCAAAGAAGAAGTCTATGTCAGACAACCTCCAGGTTTTATCTCTCCAACTTATCTTGATTATGTTTTTAAATTGAACAAAGCATTACATGGTCTCAAGCAAGCTCCTAGAGCATGGTATGAGACCCTAGCATGCTTCCTTCTGGAAAATGAATTTATAAGGGGTAGAGTAGACCAAACTCTTTTCATTAGAACTCATAAGTCTCATACCCTACTTGTACAGATTTATGTAGATGATATTATTTTTGGTTCTACTGATTCAAACTTGTGCAGAAGGTTTTCCAACCTAATGCATTCTAAATTTGAAATGAGTAGCATGGGTGAGCTATCCTTCTTTCTAGGATTGCAAGTCAAACAACATGCTGAAGACATATTTATTTCTCAAACCAAGTATGCAAATGAATTGGTTAAGAAATTTGGTATGTCTGAAGCATCTTGCATGAAAACACCTATGCCTACAAATGCTGTATTGGATGTTGATGAACATGGGAAACCTGCTGATCAGACAACATATAGAGCAATGATTGGATCTTTACTGTACCTTACAGCTAGTAGACCTGATATAATGTTTGCTACATGCATATGTGCTAGATTCCAAGTGAGCCCTAGAGAGTCACACCTAACATTAGTAAAAAGGATTCTCAGGTATGTTAAAAGTTGTCCAAATCTAGGTCTCTGGTATCCAAAAGATTCAGCATTTGACTTAACTAGATTTTCTGATGCTGATTATGCAGGATGCTGAATTGACAGGAAAAGCACCAGTGGAACTTGTCAGTTTCTTTGTGACAGACTTGTCTCTTGGTTTTGCAAGAAACAAACATATATGTCAACTTCAACTGCTGAGGCTGAATATATGGCTGCAGGCAGTTGTTGTTCACAAATCTTGTGGATTCAAAACCAACTCCTAGACTATGGCTACAACTTAGAGAAGTCTAAAATCTTTTGTGATAACACCAGTGTTATTTCTATAGCTCAAAATCCAGTCCTCCATAGTAGGACAAAATACATAGAAATTAGGCATCACTTTTTAAGGGATAATGTTGAGAAAAACAAAATTGAACTTCAATATATCCCAACTGATTTGCAAAGGGGAGATATTTTCACCAAACCCTTGGATGAAAAGAAACACACCTTCTTCCTAAATCAGTTAGGAATGTTAGATGGAGGAAGTCTAAAATAAGTTCCAAGATTTTAAAACTTTAAAAATTGACCAAGACTAGACAAACATCTTGATTTTTCTAAGTGTCTAGAGTGTATTTCTGTTCTCTGAACTGCGCTCGACGATTTTCCACCAGATCGTCGAACGGAGATCGACGCTTTCCGAAATCGTCGACCGGAGTTCAGCGCTTCTCAGATAGTGTTCAACTATCTCTCCAGGTCAATGATCGTCGAACGGCGCTCGACGATTTTATTCTCTGAACTATCGTCGAACGGAGCTCGACGCTCTCCAATATCGTCGAACGGAGATCGACGATATTGAAGACCTTTCAGATTCCTTTAGCAGCCCCAATCGTCGAACTGAGTTCAACGATCTTTCCTTTTCTGCGTCGAACCCTAATATAAAATTCATTTTTCGGTCGTCGTTCTCCTTTTGCGCTTTCAATCTCTCTGCAAAAAATCTCTTTCCCTCCAAACATCTCTACACTTGGTCGTTTTGTTTGTTGATTTTTGTAGGTAACAATGGCCGTCTCAGTTGCCGTTCTAGCCGCAATGAAGTTCGATGCCGGATTTGATATAGACATGGTGTCTTTCAACACCAGTGATCAGGTTTTTCAAGACATTCTGGAACTGTTCAAAGAGCAAAAGCTTGTTACCATCATGTCCACCAGAATCAAACTGCCTGCTGATGAGATTAAGGAGTGGGTCTACACTGCCCACAACCAGGACCAAAACATAGTGGTTGGTTTAATTTCTGGAACCCAGGTACCTTTGACTCCTGTTATTCTGACAGAGGTTTTTGAATTAAATTCTGGAAGAGATTCTGCTGAATTGTCTGGAGAGGAATTTTCTACCATGCTTGCTAGAATGGGTCACTCTGATGCTAACCCTAGCAAGCTGTTGAAAAAGAACTTAGCTGTGGAATATAGATTTTTAGCTGATGTAGTGGGAAAGGTTTTGCTGGCCAAGCATTCAGCACATAATACCATATCCAGGTATCAGCTGTGCTTGATGGGTGCTTTAGTGGATAGGAAACAGTTAAACTGGGGAGAGGTCTTCTTTGACCTGATCAAGAAGAAAATAAACAAGAATTTTGTTAATTATGGAAGGATTCTAGGGCTGTTTCTCCATCACAGATGCCCTGCCCTGCTTGTATCATCTGGGATGCACATTAATGCCTCTAAGAGGCTATCCTGTGCCCTCTTTGGCAAATGGGACAGGCAGATAGTGAAGCATAGCAGGCCCTCTGCAAGCACAACTACAGGCACAAGGACTGTATCAGTCTCTTCCCCTCAAGTCTCTGCCCCTGCAGAAGACTTGCCTGCTGCTTCTTCTCCTCCTCCAACTCTTATTCCATCTCCACCAGTCACCTCCACCATTCAAATTTCATCCACCATCATTATTTCCAGCCCATCTCCAACATCAATTCCATCTCCAATCCCAAGTCTTCCAATAACAGAAGAAATCTTCCATCCATTACACCACTACCCTCAACCAGACATTGACACATCATCAAACATTCCCTCATTCAATCTTCTAGATGATTCCTTCATGGATGACGCACCTTCATCCCCTCCTGATCTACCCTCCTCATCTACATCATATCAACAACTTCTACAAGATATCATTGATCAACCCTCTTTCACACCCTCTATCTCCATACCACTGTCTTCCATTTCCACAATCCCCACACCTCAACCTTCACTTCTACCATCCACCAGCTCTCCACCAACATCACCAGTTGCTCCACCATCCTTCTCTACCTCTGCTCAAGTCCCTGCTGAGCAAGTAGATATTCCTGCCTTAGCTGACAAACTATATGAACTGATAGCTCCCAGGCTATCCCTTCTGTTGGAGACCTCCGTGCCTCCACTCTTAAAGTCAGTTGCAGACTTCTCTGCCAGGCTCTCCTCCATCTTTCCTCCTCAGGCAATCCCTTCATTTGGGTGCCTTGATCCAGCTCTCTCTGAATCTAGGCAGGGGGAGATGCCTCATGAAGATGTGAGATTGCATGCTGCTGCTGCTGCTGATGTTCCTACAACTCAAGCTCCAGTTTCAACTCCTCCAGTTGTTGTCTTCTCAGTGGACCTCAGGTCCTTACTATCAGTTTTTGATTCATTATATTTCAGTTGTCTTCCAGTGAGTAATGCAGTCCAGCCCTTAGAGGATCTCTCCAAGGCCATTGTGCCCTTTTCAAACTGTGATTCTAGCTTAATAAGCTCCTACATAAATTCAGTTTATGCTGCTGCACATGTTGCTGGTTCTGTTAGTACTTTTGTGGCTGATGTTTCAGTTCCTGAGGATATGCAGACAGAGGCATATGATTTTGAGCCTACTGTTATTGCTGATGTTATTACTGATGCTATTGCTGATGCTGAAACTATTATCTCTGAAAGTAGTGTTTCTGAAACAGTTTTCTCTGAATCTGTTGCTACCTCAGCTGCTACTGTCACTACTGCTGATATATCTTCTGAAAGTATTGCTCCAGAAAGTTCTGTATCTGTTGTTACTCCTACTGCTGCTACAACCTCTGCCAGTACTATATCTGTTGTATCTGTTGCTGCTACAACTACTGTCTTATCTGCTCCAACCCAACTTCAGAAAGATTATCTGAAAAAGATTGATGCTTTATATGATGAGCAAAGTTCTGAAAGTGATGAATATAGGACTGACTCTGATCATTCCTCAGCCACCATAGCCAGGAAAAGAAAGGCAAGGAGCAAGGCTATGAAAAGAGTTCCCCCAGCCAAAGTCAAGGACACCAATGACATACCTTATTACATTCTTCATGACTGCCCCATTACTGAACATTGGATGCAATATTCCAAGAATCAACTTAATACCATGAAGAAGAAAAGGAAATATGAGAAAGGATCTTCTCAGTTTCATCATCCTCATCCTCCTCCACCACCTCCTCCTGATGCAGGTGCAGGTGGAAGCTCAGCTGCTCAACCTTCTACTAGAAGTCAAACCCCCTATCAGCCTCATGCAAGATCTCAATATAGGGGACGCCAATCCAGAGGTTCTCAATCAAGGAGAGGAAGTTATAGAGGAAGCCAAATGGAATTCCAAGTTTACTCCAAGGGCTATTCTAGACAACATCCGTACTTTAGGGAAGGACAAGCTTCATCAGATACAACTTCAGGCCCTTTTCCCTACAAGCTGAAAGAAGTAGTCTCATCCAGAGCTCCTCCAGATAACCCTTCCAACAGATATGAACCTCCAGTGCCCTTTGAGGATCCAGAGAATAACCCTACTGCATGGACTGCTAGGATGAAAGAATTAGCTGCCCTGGATCTGATTAAGAAAGGTAGAGAGCAAGGCAGAGACACCTCCAGCATTACTACCCTATCTGAACAAAGAAAGAAGGAAGTTGAAAGATATGCCTCCATCAAATTCTTTGATTCTAAAAGATACATGGAGCTGCATCCTGAAGCTGTGGTACCACGGCCTAAACAACAAACTTCTTTAGGTGCAGCTGATGACAGAAGATCCAAAAAGGAAGCTCTCAATCCTAATATAGAAATTAAACTTATAAAGATCAAGGAGAAGGAATAATTCTGTAAGGTGACAATTATTCTGTTTTGTGATCTATCTGAGTATATCTGTGATTCTGCATGTCTTGTTTATTGTATTTTTGCTTTGTTTATTGTTGCTTCTATTTCAAATTCTGTAAATAGTAATCCTAACCCAAATAGGGGGAGATTGTTGGAACACCCTATTACTAATTTGGGTCAGGATCACTATGTCTTTAGGAAACCTGTTTTTGACCTCATTGTATAGATCCAAAGGTCAATTAGAATTGTGTCTAAGGGTTAGTAGTTAGGTTTGGAAGCTGCCCTCAAGGCCAAGGTTTTTCAATTTGGAGACTAAGTCATTTCATCGAGCTCAGTACGACGAATCGTCGAACTCCAATCGACGATCGTTGAGCTCACTTCGATGGATCGTCGAACTCCATTCGATGTTCGCTGAGCTCAACTTCAACAAATCGTCGAACTCCATTCGACGATCTTCGAGCTCAGTTCGACGATCTTGACTCCAGTATTGATTCTCTATCTCTGAGCTCAGTTTCACGATAGTTGAGCTCAGTTCGACGATAGTAGAGCTCAGTTCGACGTTTTTTTGAAGAGTTCAATGACTTTCAAGATTCAAATTCAGAACAGTTAAGGAGTTATTGTCAGCAATTAATTCAGAAGATCTTGTAGCCGTTTTCATTTATTCTGGACCAAGTTTCAAGGGATTATCAAGGAATGTTTCTTTGGACTTTCCCCCAGAAGACAATTGCAATTAAGGAAGTCATTTAATGACAGGCTAACGGCTATTCTTGACAGAGGATCATTTCTATTCAGAACAAAGGAATGAAAGACAAGATTTTTGAATCTCTTTGTAGACACAAGAACAAGAAGAGAGTGAACAAGAAGAAGAGAAAAAGATTCTCTGCTACAGCTCTTCTCTGGAACAACATCTTTCTCAACAACAATCACTCAAGAGAAAAAGAAAGAAAGCTGTAGACATTCTCTGTCTCAAAAAGAATTCATACAAGAACACACAACCAAGGAGATCAACCAACTGAAATCTTCAGATCTCTTTTGATTCAAGTCTTCAAGGCCATCATCATTCAAGACTCCAGACACCTCATATTTCAGCTGTTGCTCAAATCATCAATTGCTGGAGATCAACTTTCTGAAGGCCTATCACACAACAGCAAAGCTTCATTTCCTGATAAACTACAGATCTCAGGGGGAGCTTTGACAACATCATATCCACTTAGTCTTCGCAGCTGCTTTGAGAAAGAGAAGACTTTCATCACTCTCTCATCCCCACCTCTGTAAAGGGTTTTTCAAACTCACTTCAAAAGTTTGTGTTTGGTTTTTGAGCACCTTATCAAAAGCTCATTGGTAGCAAGACACCTGATCAAAAAATCTGATTTGGTTTTTGAGCACCTTATCAAAAGCTCATTGGTGCCCAGGACACCTGATCAACTCATCCTGCAATGCATTCCTACCTAGGGTGGTAGAAGAGTGGATGTACCCAAGTTTAGGGGAACCACTATAGCTCCTTGTGTCTTCTGGTTGCTTGTCTTTATTTTTGTTTCTGGCTGTGCTTGTTTTGTGATTAGATAGGTTTCTGTGATTAGATTTAATATTTGCTTCCCTGTTCACTCAGATTACAACAACTGTTGTAAAAAAAATTTTAAGCACCATACTCTATTCACCTCCCCTCTAGAGTATATCAGATATAGCTCACACTTTCACTGTACTCACGCTTCCGGGTGCTAATGCAGTTAATTGCAGGGACGTACACGTCAACCCGTTGGAGGGCATCCTTCCCCCACTCGTCGGTGGAGAGGTGCTTCCATGCAAATATGGAAAATAAGGGCTTCACCTGCCCAAGAAGAAATTTCGTTACCCTTGACGCATGTTTGGCGACGGTGCCGGGAGAGGAGCTCCTGGCTAGCTTAGTCCTGAGTGGTTGTGACGGTGGCCGATCTCCACTCCAGGCCTAGCCTTGCTCTAATTGTAATCTCGATCCCTCTTGGGGGATGAAATCCCGATGCCTTCTTTGACCGAGCCTTATTGGGAGAGGTAAGAAATCCTCATCTTCCTCTTAATGACTGAACCCTTGCAGAATATTTTTGGTGGTCGAGCCCTTGTTGGAAGAGGAAGTAAATCTCCCTCTTTAGCTCCATTTTTCCATGGTGGTGGCCGATTCGAGCTCCAGGCGGCGGAGCTATGCTGTACGAGGCCGATCTCGGCTCCAAGTGGCCAGACTTTCCCTAGGTGGTGACGGGAGGGAAGAAGGGAGGCGGCATCGGGCACTGCTGTAGGCCGGCGGGAGAGAGAGAGGGGGCCGGGGTTGCTGCTCCAGGCCGAGAGAGAGAGGGGCAGGGGTTGCTGCTCCAGGCTGAGAGAGAGAGAGAGGGGCGGGGGTTGCTGCTCCAGGCCGAGAGAGAGAGAGAGGGGCGAGGGTTGCTGCTCCAAGCCGAGAGAGAGAGAGAGGGCGGGGGTTGCTGCTCCAGGCCGAGAGAGAGAGAGGGGCGAGGGTTGCTGCTCCAGGCCGAGAGAGAGAGGGGCGGGGGTTGCTTCTCCAGGCCAAGTGAGAGAGAGGGGTGGGGGTTATTCCTTGCTTGGGCGGTGGGCGGAGAGAGAGGGGGAGGCGGCTGTCTCCTTCCTTGGCCGAACCCTAGCGGGGGAATCCAGCACCCCCGCTTGATGCCTCTGCCTCCCCTTTATCCTGATATTATGATATCTATATATAATATTATGATATATTATAATATATATAATATTAATATATTATATACTATGATATTAATATATAATATTAATATATTATAATATTAACCAAATATTTATAAAAAAGCCTTTACAAACAAAACCTCTACGCGCGTGCACGAGTGCCCGCATGTCCTGGAACGGGGCTGTACCACACTACCGCTCATAGCATGTCTCGAGCGCGCCACTTGGGGAGGATCCAGCGATACTAGATACGGGGTTGTACATAATCCCCGCTCTTTTCGTGGTTGGTACAAGCTCGGAAAGAAATGTCCAACTCCAAGTATCCGGCGAGTGGGAGCCGACCCAAAGAAAACTTTTGAGAGAAACTGAAAACTGCACTTAGAACACTAATCTCTCCATGCCCCTTTTGATCTTTTTGAACCACTCAAAACCTGAAAATGCTCCCTGCTATTGAATTGTCCTTATACCTTTACTTACAATAAGTACATAATTTCTCAAGATATTGTGAAACAACAAAGCCATATATTTTTGTAATGTGTTGAACACACGGAGCTAATCCTTTCCCCCCGGGTGTGCCTACCGCCCTGCCCAGCTAATGAGATCCTGAGCAGTGAGTCTACATGGGGCTGAGCAGCACTCGGGGTCCCTTACCCCCACAGGCGAGCCTACGGACCTGCCAGCTAGATAGGAGCCTGCGCAGCGGGTCTACCTGGGGCCGAGCCAGGCTCGGGGTAGTGTTGGGGTCTCTGAACATAAGCATCTCCAAGAAACAACCCTCTCCCCCACAGGCGAGCCTTCGGACCTGCCAGCTAATGAGAGCCTGCGCAGCGGGTCTACCTGGGGCTGAGCCGCGCTCGGGGTAGTGCAGAACCAAGGACCAGAACCTGACCTCTCCCCCACATGCGAGCTTTCGGACCTGCCAGCTAGTGATAGCCAGGAAGCGGGTCTACCTGGGGCCGAGCCGCGCTCGGGGTAGTGTAGAACCAAGAACCAGTACCTCTCCCCCACAGGCGAGCCTTCGGACCTGCCAGCTAGAAGGAGCCAGGTAGCGGGTCTACCTAGGGCCGAGCCGCGCTCGGGGTAGTGCAGAACCAAGAACCAGGACCTCTCCCCCATAGGAGAGCCTTCGGACCTGCCAGGTAGTAGGAGCGAGGCAGCGGGTCTACCTGGGGCCGAGCCGCGCTTGGGGTAGTGCAGAACCAAGAACCACGACCTCTCCCCCACATGCGAGCCTTCGGACCTCCCAGCTAGTAGGAGCCAGGAAACGGGTCTACCTGGGGCCGAGCCGCACTCGGGGTAGTGCAGAACCAAGAACCAGGACCTCTCCCCCATAGGCGAGCCTTCGGACCTGCCAGATAGTAGGAGCCAGGCAGCAGGTCTACCTAGGGCCGAGCCGCGCTCGGGGTAGTGCAGAACCAAGAACCAGGACCTCTCCCCATAGGCGAGCCTTCAGACCTGTCAGCTAGTAGGAGCCAGGCAGCGGGTCTACCTGGGGCCGAGCCGCACTCGGGGTAGTACAGAAACAAGAACCAGGACCTCTCCCCCACAAGCGAGCCTTCGGACCTGCCAGCTAGTAGGAGCCAGACAGCGGGTCTACTTGGGGCCGAGCCGCGCTCTGGGTAGTGTAGAACCAAGAACCAGGACCTCTCCCCCACAAGCAAGCCTTCGGACTTGCCAGCTAGTAGGATCCAGGCAGCGGGTCTTCCTGGGGCCGAGCCGCGCTCGGGGTAGTGCAGAACCAAGAACCAGGACCTCTCCCCCACAGGCGAGCCTTCAGACCTGCCAGCTAGTAGGAGCCAGGCAGCGGGTCTACCTGGGGCCAAGCTGTGCTCGGGGTAGTGAAGAACCAATAACCAGGACCTCTCCCCCACAGGAGAGCCTTCGGACCTGCCAACTAGTAGGAGCCAGGCAGCGGGTCTACCTGGGGCAGAGCCGCACTCGGGGTAGTGCAGAACCAAGAACCAGGACCTCTCCCCCACAGGCGAGCCTTCGGACCTACCAGCTAGTAGGAGCCGGCAGTGGGTCTACCTAATGCTGAGCTGCGCTCGGGGTAGTGCAGAACAAAAAACCAGGACCTCTCCCCCAAAGGCGAGCCTTCGGACCTGCCAGCTAGTAGGAGCCAGGCAGCGGGTCTACCTGGGGGTATCCTCTCCAACATAAATATAAAGCAAACATAAAGGTAAACAAATAACTCAAAAGAACTGTTAAACCGGTCAATCAAGTCAAAGTCTGACACGAGTCACCTCTACCAGCTACGTCCACCCTCCTGAGAACTAGGGTTGATCATATAATATTCTCCCTAAGGCATGTTTTGATCTCTAGGATAGAACATCTTATGTGATTTACATATATCTTTCTTGTTTCACTATTCTAAATCAAATCATAATTTAAAATTCCTGTTCTCATATCTTATCACATTTGGTATTTTTTGATAGAATAAAATCTTCTAACTTTATTAATGTATCAGGCTCTCATGGCTATACTAGCAATTAGATATTTATAAATAATATACTAACAACCAACCTCAAGTAGGATTTCAATTAAGAGAAATACGGTAAGTAATCTCTACTTGGTTCATTATACACATCACTTTACCTGTCTTGTGTTACGTGGTAATACAGTAAGCATTCTTCGCTTCATATTCATAAGTATGCTTGTCATGGGAGGGTGAACGATTGAGACTTTAGTAGTTAGTTGTCTACTAATTTTTCCTATATAAATCTAAAAACCGAAATTATGCTTCTATTTCACTTATAACAAACATCTCTTTGCTTAACCATGACAAATGTTCAGAGGAGTTATGAGCAGATGTGGTGGTAATTGGTAGTGGTACTGGTGGGTTATGTTATGCTGGACTTTTAGCTAAATACAATCAGGATGTTATTGTGCTGGAAAGTCATGATGTATCTGGTGGTGCTGCACATTCATCTGAAATTAAGGATTACAAGTTTAATTCTGGTCCATCTTCGTTCTCAGGATTTCATCCTACATGTTCGCAAGCAAACCCCCTAGCACAGCTGAATTAGTTATGGTTCATGAATGTAGTGGTACTCTTTGGTTTTACTGTTCTTTTTACTCCCACCTCTCCCATCCTAAAACACACATTTGAGAATAATTGTTAATATACGTTTTCTGGAACTTAGATGTCTTGCATAAGTCTGAACCCAGTATGCTAGTACTAACACTTCAACCCTTCTACTGTGCATTTCCTAACCTTAAAATTTTAGCCAGTGGAACATTATTTTAAGTGCCACTTTTTTACTGTGAGAGTTCATACTTTGGCATTGGAGAAACATTCGAGACGAAATGCTAGGATGGTTAGGAGCGACAAGAGGCGAATGGGAGGGGACTCCTTTCATCACATGACCCTGGTCGTCACTTGGTTCCTCTTCTATAGCCATTACGTTCGACTGAGTTTTTTTGTACTGGTCACTCTCCACGCTCACCACACCATAATGTTGAAGCCAAAAATGACCTCTGTGGAGTTCGAGGTCCAAAAGAGGGGTGACCGCACACCTAATACCCTCAAGCGAACGATCTAGGCACTATACTAGGAACATGAGGGACAGACACAAGGTCTCAGCGTGGAGGTCCCACCGCATACCCGAAAGACTGACAAACTCTTCCCCTCCCAAGGCAAAGACTGAGCTAAGACACCTTCGGAGGGCACTCTTGGCCGACCGGAACATCTAAGGAGGGTCTCAAGACCAACTCTCTCCTATCCAGATATGTCTCCTTAGGTCTATACAAAATGCTCCTCACCCGCCCTACTAATGGCGCAATCTCGCCGAGCAATTCAACGACACGCTGCCCAAGTGGGGCCACTAATAGCGTAACTTCACTATTCTAAAAGGATGACAACATGCCATCAGGAGCTTCCCGACAACTATACCTCGGGGGCCCCCACGGGGCGAGCGGTTCACAAGCACACCACTCGCCCAAGACAAGAAAAGTAAACTACACATACACAGAGTATCACAGATATTATAAATAATTATAGGAATATGAATTACATACTTCGGCACGCAGGCCGGCAATATAAATAAAAATAGGCCTTCGATGGCCGGCACAAGCTTGGGCCTAAGCCCGCTACTCCCCGCTTGGTACTGCAACACCTATACGTCAACGTCTCGACAAGCAACTGCTAGGTGAACAGCCGTCGGCTAACATAAGCTGGCAAAATATATTGCACACACCCCTTTTTTGGGGCTATGATTTGCATTCCCTGCAAATAGATAATATACAACTTCCTCGGAGTCTTCTTCGGGAACCCCAGAACATCACCATTCTGGCTCACACGCCCGGATGGGCTTCACACAGCATGCCTAAACCCGTACTCACGCTTCCGGGTGCTAATGCAGTTAATTGCAGGGACGTACACGTCAACCTGTCGGAGGGCATCCTTCCCGCACTCGTCGGTAGAGAGGTCCTTCCATGCAAATATGGAAAATAAGAACTTCACATGCCCAAGAAGAAATTCCGTTACCCTTGACTCGTGTTTGGCGGCGGTGCCGGGAGAGGAGCTCTTGGCTAGCTTAGTCCTGAGTGGTTGTGACGGTGGACGATCTCCACTCCCGGCCGAGCCTTTCTCTAGTTGTAATCTCGATCCCTCTTGGGGGATGAAATCCTGATGCCTTCTTTGACCGAGCCCTGTTGGGAGAGGTAAGAATTCCTCATCTTCCTCTTAATGACTAAACCCTTGCTGAGTATTTTTGGTAGCCGAGCCCTGGTTGGAGAGGTGGGGGTTGCTGCTCCAGGACGAGAGAGAGGGGGGCGGGGGTTGCTGCTTCAGGCCAAGAGTGAGAGAGGGGCGGGGGTTACTGCTCCAGGCCGAGAGAGAGGGGCGGGGGTTGCTGCTCCAGGCCGAGAGAGAGAGAGGGTCGGGGGTATCTCCTTGCTTGGTCAGTGGCCGGAGAGAGAGGGGGAGTCGGGAGGCTCCTTCCTTGGCCGAACCCTAGAGGGGGAATCCAGCACCCCCGCCTGATGCCTCTGCCTCCCCTTTATCCTGATATTATGATATCAATATATTAATATTATATATATTATAATATATATAATATTAATATATTGATATCATAATATCAGAATAAAGGGGAGGCAGAGCCATCAGGCGGGGGTGCTGGATTCCCCCGCTAGGGTTCGGCCAAGGAAGGTGCTGCTCGGCTCCCCCTCTCTCTCCGACCACTGCCCAAGCAAGGAGCAACCCCCGCCCCTCTCTCTCTCCCTCTCGGCCTGGAGCAGCAATCCCCGCCCCTCTCTCTCTCTCTCTCGGCCTGGAGCAGCAGGCGGCGGTGCTGCTCCAGGCGGGGGTGCTGGATTCCCCCACTAGGGTTCGGCCAAGGAAGGAGCCACACGCCTCCCCGTCTCTCTCGGACCATCTCCAAAGCAAGGAGCAACCCCCGCCCATCTCTCTCTCTCTCTCGTCCTTGAGCAGCAACCTCCGCCCCTATCTCTCTCTCTCGGCATAGAGCAGCAACCCACGCCCCTCTCTCTCTCTCTCTCTCGGCCTAGAGCAGCAACCCCCACCCCTCTCTCTCTCGGCCTAGAGTAGCAACCCCCGCCCCTCTCTCTCTCTCTCGGCCTGGAGCAGCAACCCCCGCCCCTCTCTCTCATCCTTTAGCAACAACCTCCGACCCCCTCTCTCTCGGCCTAGAGAAGCAACCCCGGCCCCCTCTCTCTCTCCCGCCGGCCTACAGCAGTGCCCGACGTCGCCTCCCTTCTACCCTCCCGTCGCCTCCTAGAGCAAGTCTGACCACTTGGAGCCGAGATCGGCCTCGTACAGCATAGCTCCGCTGCTTGGAGCTCGAATCGTCCACCACCATGGATAAATGGAGCTAAAGAGGGAGATTTACTTCCTCTTCCAACAAGGGCTCGGCCACCAAAAATAAACTGCAGGGAAAGACAAAATGCTCACGAGACGGGCCGTCACAGTGGCGGTGGTGCGACCGAAATTTCTATGGCTTAAATTGACGTGATATTGATCGGTTCACCGAGAAGGTGCCCTGAGTGCACGGGGTGTGTGGCCGTGCACGCCTACAACTGTGATATAGTGTTATTACTCTACTGCTTGGTTATACTAATAAAGTGCAGGGAAGGAGCATCGCTGCCCCGGATTTGGGGCGGGATCGTTATAATTTGGTCAGCATTGCTGACCGTTGCCTTTGTTTGCCACCGTGCGGTGGATTGTTCTTGTAGGTACTGCTGGACCGAGCGGTCAATAGCGGGCTAAAGCCCAAGTTAATTTGTCGGCCCTCGAAGGCCTAATTTTGGATGTTTTCTTTTATTCATGTATGGACGACCTGCGTGCCGAGGTTTGGAAAACATTTAATTTAAGCAAACTATTGTAAGGCCTTAAGGATAGTACTTGTGTATTTGTACTTCATTCCTATTGGGTTTTGTTTAGTGGACATTCATGCTATTAGCTGGGTTCTTTTATTTACAACTATTAAAACTGCTTCTGCTAGAATGACTCTGTGTAGGACGTTGCATTGGTTGGTTGGTTTCCATTGAGTAACCTTCCGGTCTGTCTGTGGTATATGGCGTCAGGCCCCAGCCGGACCTACTGTTATATACTATGTGACGGATATGGGGTGTTACAATTTGGTATCAGACTACTGGTTTCGGTCAGGCTTAAATGAATTCATGGTCGAATTCTTTTTAAGGGGTGGTGAGCACATGTCTGTGCATCATCGTTATAACAGCAAAAGAACAGATGAATGTCCACTTAGGAATTAAAATACACGTGTTTAAGGAACCTGCGTGTTCCTATAATTGCATTTTGTAATTTTGTTTGGTCGTTTAACGGTGTTTTGTATCACTATAGGTGACCAGAAGCGGTGGGCCATCGGAACGTCGAGTTTCTGAGGCTAGCAGTACACCAAATAATGCTCCTGCAATACCTCCATCGGCTGAGACCATACGATTGGTGGCTGAAGCAGTGTTTGCCATGATCAACGCGCAACCTGCAAGGCAAATACAGCAGCCTGCTCCTGCGATGGAGTAGGTACCACTCTAAGCGGCTGAGGAGAGAAGGGTGGAGCAGGTAGTAGAGGAACCGTTGGTGCCGAGGAGTGCAACAGAGAGACAGCTCAAACATGTTATGAGCTTTAATTCTCCTGTATTCTCGGGGTTGGGAACCCCATCCCAAGTTGAAGACTGGCTCTCTAGGGTGAAGAGAGTCTTGACAGCGACAGAGATGGAAGAGTGGCAGATGACCACTATTGTTACGTTCCTTCTAGATGGTGAAGCTAGATTGTGGTGGGAAGGCTTGGAGCTACATCACTTGAGGGGTAGGCAACTTACAGACGTCTCGATAGAAGAGTTCTCGAGACTATTCTTGGCTAGGTACCTCCCTTCGGCGCAGAGGATAGCTTTGGAGAACGAGTTCCTGAAATTGGTACAAGGGGAGAATAGCGTGGATGAATATCTCCACGAGTTTACTCGATTGAGTCCGTATGCTAGATCCACCATCGCGGATGAGGAGCTCAAGACGAATCGATTCTATGAAGCTTTGAGAGATGAATTGAGGCTACTACTCTCAGGGCCTATGATGCAGGGTTTCTTGACCCTGGTCAACACGGCCCGGTCCTTAGAGAAGGACATGAAGAATGTTCAAGCTAAGAAAAACGTTGGTGACAAGAAGACTGAATTCAAGGTGCCGACTACCTCGTAGTCTAGGTACCGTATGTTCTTCAAGAAGGCTAGGACTTCGGGTCCAGCTCCTCCTTCAGGTGCTTTTGGGGCGATTACGCGTCGTACCCCGGGCGCATGTTTTATTTGTGGAAAGCCGGGGCACTTTGCCCAGGATTGCTGGAGCGGGCGTCCCAAGTCCGAGAGAAAGCGGGAGCAACATATGAAGAGAAGGGCAAGGCGGTGTGGTCAACCGCGTCCCATTATGCTCCGACTCAACCGAGGGTTTACAATCTTGGCCAATAGCAGGCCATCAAACAGGCGGATGTGGTGACAGGTACGATTTAAATTTATAGCAAGTTAATCTTATAAATACTTGTTATGTGCATGTCACCTTACCACTGCTTGTTTAGGATTTGTTTTGATTTGTGAGAATCCGGCGAGAGCACTATTTGACACGGGAGCTTCACACTCCTTTTTGTCCGAGGAATTCATATCGCGCATCGGAGTACCTACTTCGACGGTGAAGGACAAACTGGATGTGATGTTGTCGAATGGGTGTTCGATGCGCGCTGATAGAATCTGCAGCGTGAAGATTCGTATTGGGAGTCAGGAATTCCATTTGCAAGCGTCGTTATTGCCGCTAGTGGAATTCGATGTTATATTTGGCATGGACTGGCTCTCAGAGCAGCGAGCTCATATTGATTGCGGTAGCAAGGAAGTCAAGTTGGGAACAGGACGTGAGACCACTTTTACGGGCTTGAAAGGGGCGAGCAGGACTTTGATGTCTGATCTTCAGGTGGTGAAGGCGGTTTGTGCTGGATCAGAGCTGTTCTTTACACTAGTGGAGGTTGCAAAGCCTAAGCCTACATTGGACAGTATTTCAGTGGTATCGGAGTACCCTGATCTGTTCCCTGGCGATCTTCCTGGAGCCTCGCCTCAATGGGAGATAGATTTCACGATAAAGCTAGTGTCAGGTGCGAAACCTGTGTCACGCTCTCCTTATCGGCTAGCGCCTAAGGAGATGGCGGAGCTGAAGGTGCAACTTCAGGAGTTGTTGGAGCAAGGTTATGTGCGTCCAAGTTCGTCGCCTTGGAGCGCACCGGTCCTTTTTGTGAAGAAGAAGGACGAAAGGTTGAGACTCTGCATTGATTATCAGGAGCTAAACAAGCTAACGGAAAAGAACAAGTACACGATCCCAAGGATTGATGATCTCTTCGATCAGTTAGTTGGGTCATTGGTGTACTCTAAGTTGGATCTCAAGTCCGGTTACTATCAGCTGAGAATAAGGGAGAGTGATATCCCTAAAATAACATTCAGTATGCGATACGGGCATTACGAGTTTACGGTTATGCCGTTTGGGCTGACCAATACGCCGTCGGTATTCATGGATTTGATGAACAGGATGTTCAGGGAGTACTTGGACAATTTCGTGATCGTCTTCATCGACGATATTTTGGTGTACTCGCAGTGTGAGGAAGATAACTTCAAGAACCTGCATTTGGTATTGGAGACGCTGAGGAGGAATCAGCTGTACACCAGTTCTCCAAGTGTGAGTTTTGGTTATCCTCTGTGGCTTTCCTTGGTCATATAGTGAGTGGAGAGGGTATTGCGATGGATCCGGCGTAGATTGTTGCGATACGGGAGTGGCCTGTGCTTTCTGGGGCTTGCCGGCTATTATAGGAGCTTTGTGGAGAACTTCTCGCAGTTAGCGCTACCTCTCACTACTTTGACGAGGAAGGAGCAAAAGTTTATTTGGACGCCGGAGTGCGCACAAGCTTTTGCGGAGCTTAAATGTCGGTTGTTCACGGCGCCGGTTCTTACTTCGCCGAGTGGGACCGAAGGCTTCGAGATATATAGTGATACTTCAGGCAGCGGTTTGGGTTGCGTGCTACTGCAACAAGGAAGCGTGATAGCTTATGGCTCGAGAGAGCTAAAAGTGCGCGAGAGGAATTATCTGATCCATTACTTGGAGTTAGAGGCCGTGATTTTTGGTTTGAAGCTGTGGAGACACTACTTGTATGGAGTGAAGGTCGATATTTATACCGACCATCAGAGCCTGAAATATTTGTTGGATCAGAAAGATCTGAACATGCGGCAGCGTAGATGGATGGAGTTCCTAGGGGACTATACATTCAAGATCCATTACATATCAGGGAAGGGCAATACGGTTGCTGACGCGTTGAGTCGTCGGGCTCCAGCTCAAGCCAATTAGTTATCGGTCCATGACGAGCGGTTGGTTCGGGAGTTGGAGGCGTTGGAGATCTCTTGCGTAGACAAGCAGTCAAGTGCTGAAGCGTTATTGAACTGGACTGAAGTTTAGTGTGACCTGGCGGATCGTATTCGGCAGGCTTTGGATTTGGATGGCTACATGAAGCAACTCATGATAGAGGCTGTGGATGGGTCAAATTCCCAATATGAGGTTGTGGATGGATTGCTTTGGAAAGACGGTCGTCTATGCGTCCCAAGCGTGGGCAATTTGCTGGTGGATTTGTTGTACGAGAAGCATCATACCAAGTACTCGATTCACCCGGGGAGCACGAAGATGTACTGCGATGTCAAGAAACTGTTTTGGTGGCTGGGACTGAAGAAGGATGTGGCACTATACGTGGCGAAGTGTCAGACTTGCGCCTTGGTGAAGGCGGAATGGCAAAAGTCGGGAGGATTTTTGAAGTCCTTGCCTATTCCGGAGTGGAAATTCGACAACATTACTATGGAATTTGTGCACGGGTTGCCAAGGTCGCAAAAGGGGAACGACGCCATTTGGTTGGTCATAGATCGTCTAATGAAGGTGTCGCATTTCATTCCGCATAGGAAAGATGATCCGGTTGAGAAATTGGCGAAGTTATATGTGGATAACATAGTACGGCTTCACGGTGTGCCCCGCAGCATCGTGAGTGACCGAGATGGGCAGTTCACATCCAATGATTAGAAGTTGGTGCAGCAGATGTTGGGAACAAAGCTGAGTTTTAGCACAGCCTTTCATCTGCAGACGGATGGGTAGACCGAAAGGGTCAATAGGATAATGGAAGACATGCTTCACATGTGTGTCCTGGACTTCGGGAAGCAATGGGAGGACCACCTATACTTGGTGGAATTTACGTACAACAATAGCTACCAGGCGAGTATTCAGATGACGCCCTTCGAGGCCCTATATGGTAGGAAATGTCGCACGTCGTTGTCCTGGTTGGAAGCGGGTGAGTCAAAGTTGTACAAGCATCAAGAGGTGGAAGATGCTACTTCATTGGTGCAAACCATTCAGGAGAGGTTACTAATCGCTCAGCACCGTCAGGCGAAGTACTATAATGACAAGCACAGGAACGTGGAGTTCGCTGTGGGCGACTGGGTGTACTTGAAGATCAAGCCGTTCAAGGGTGCCTCGCGGGTGCGGTGATTGAAGAAGCTAAGCCCGAGGCACCTTGGACCGTTTGAGGTTCTGGAGTGGATTGGCGAAGTGGCTTATAGGTTGAAGCTATCGGTGGAGCTTAGTGGTTTACATGATGTATTCCACATATCGGTGCTACGGAAGGCGGTGCTAGAGCCTTCGCAAGTGATCGCGGTCGATCAAGTGCCGGTCGATAATGGGTTGACGACGAAGGTCAAGCCCGTACGGATTGAGGACTCGGAAGTCAAGCGGCTACGCAATAAAGAGATCAGGATGGTCAAGGTCCGTTGGGACAATTGCAGTCGGGAAGAGCTCTCTTGGGAGCGAGAGCAGACTATGCTTGATGAGTACCTGGAGTTGTTCCGATCAGGTACAATTTTAGTTTTGTACTTATCTTTAATTTATGTAATTTCGTGGACAAAATTCTTTTAAGATGGAGAGAGCTGTAACGCCCCGAAACTCAAAAGAGCGACGGGAGGCATTTTGAGCCAAATTTGGAATTTGGTAGGGGGAACACAGCCTGGGACACGGTCATGTCCCAGGGCATGTCGTGGTCGTGTCGACGATCTGGCCAGCGGGTCGACGATTTTGGGTCGATGATCGTCGAGCAGCGAACACGGCCGGTGACACGCGTGTCACAGGGCATGTCGTGTTCGTGTCGACGATCCGGCCGTCGTGTCGATGATTTTGGGTCGACGATTGTCGAGCAGCAAACACGGCCTGTGACACGGGCGTGTCATAGGCCGTGTCCTTCACGGGTTGGTTTAGTGCTGTGTAGGTCGGAGAACACAGCAGGGTACACGGCCGTGTACTAGTTGACACGGGCGTGTCAAGCCTGACACGGGCGTGTCGGTACCCGTGTCCTTTACGGGACGCGTAAAATTCGACGGCAAATGGGGGACATGGCCCTGGACACGGGCGTGTCATAGGCCGTGTTCGGCCCAGATTTCTGATTTTAGGCCTGAATTATGGTCGTTCGTTTCTTTAATTTGAGATCGAACGGCTGGGGGTTATTCCTGAGGAGATATACCCGGGATTGGGGTTTCAAAACCCTCATTTTTATTCTCTTGTTCTCTTTCTAATATCTAGAGAGAGGTGAGAGCAAGGAGGAAGAAGAAGCTTAGATCCGGTCACCGGCGGAACTTCGGAGCTCCAAATCGCGAGCCGACTTCGGATCTACGAAGGCAAAGAGAGTGCGGTGCTTTCCATCCGCATACATTTCCATGGCGCCAAGGAAGAACGCTAGGGTAACGATTCTCTTCTTGAGCATGTGAAGCTCTCCTTCTTTTGCATAGGAAGCCCTCTCTCGCGAGTTTGCGGCGAGTTGGAGGCGTTCCTTCGGGTAGATATGTAAATTCCCCGTTGTGTAGAGTTCGTATTCGAAAACGGACATAGGCATGATGTGTGAAGCCTACCCGGACAAGTTGGTCTGTATCGGTGATGTTGCATTGCATAATGGTCGGAGAAGACTCCGTGCGAATGTTTGTTTTTCGGGTTTTCTACGAGATAGATTGCATCAGGGAGCCTTGGGGAGTAACTCCAAGGTGCACCCGGAAAATTGCGCAGACGCGTGGTTCTGCCAACATGGTGGCCGGGGAGCCAGCTTGAACATAACTGGGTTATGTGATGTGTAAACGGATTGGGACTCGGGAAAGTTTGACCCACGCATATGGCTTAAATTGTCGTTGCGATGTGATCACGGGTTAGGCGGAACCCTACCCGCTCTATGTCATTTGGTTGGAGCCGTTGTCATAGATGGAGGTCTTAGGCGGTCTATGACTTAAAATGACGTGACCAATGCCGGAAAGACAAAATGCTCACGAGACAGGCCGTCAAAGTGGCGGTGGTGAGACCGAAATGCCTATGGCTTAAATTGACATGACATTGACCGGTTCACCGAGAAGGTGCCCTGAGTGCACGGGGTGTTTGGCCATGTGCGCCTACGCCTGTGATGTAGTGTTATTACTCTACTGCTTGGTTATACTAATAAAGTGCAGGGAAGGAGCATCGCCGCCCCGGTTATGGGGGCGGGATCGTTATATATTGGTCAGCATTGTTGACCGTTGCCTTTGTTTGCCACCGTGCGGTGGATTGTGCTTGCAGGTGCTGCTGGACCGAGCGGTCAATAGTGGGCTAAAGCCCAAGTTGCTGTGCAGGCCCTCGAAGGCCTAATTTTGGATGTTTTCTTTTATTCATGTATGGCCGGCCTGCGTGCCAAGGTTTGGAAAACATTTAATTTGAGCAAACTATTGTAAGGCCTTAAGGCCAGTACTTGTGTATTTGTACTTCATTCCTATTGTGTTTTGTTTAGTGGACATTCATGCTATTAGCTGGGTTCTTTTATTTGCAACTACTAAAACTGCTTCCACTAGAATGACTCTGTGTAGGACGTTGGATTGTTTGGATGGTTTCCATTGAGTAACCTTCCGGTCTGTCTGTGGTATATGGCATCGGGCCCCGGCCGGACCTACTGTTATATGTTATGTGACGGATAGGGATGTTACACTGGATATAACTCAAGAGAGTCTACCCAGACCCCAAGCAGATCCCGCTAGTAGCTGACAGGGATGGATATCACTAGAGAGAGTCTACCCAGACCCCGAACAGATCCCGATGCCAGGCTCTCTCCTAGATGGCAGTGTTGGATGTCACTAGAGAGAGTCTACCAAGACCCCTAGCAGATCCCGCTTCCAGGCTCTTACCTAGCTGACAGGGCTGGATGTCACTCGATAGAGTCTACCCATACCCTAACCAGATTTCGCTATCAGGCTCTCACCTATCTGGCAGGGCTGGATGTCACTCGAGAGAGTCTACCCAGACCCCGAGCAGATCCCGCCGCCAGGCTCTCACCTAGTTGGCAGGGCTGGATGTCAATCGAGAGAGTCTACCTAGTCCCCGAGAAGATCCCGCTGCTAGGCTGTCACCTAGCTGGCAGGGCTGGATATCACTTGTGAGTCTACTCAAACCCCCAATTGGCTAGTAGGATAGGTCTTGATGAACGGGATGATGTCAGAAGTCGGGGCCCAGGCATCCGAATGTCAGAGGAAGAAATTGCAGGGTTAATAGAATGGGCTCGGCAGGTTGGCGAGCCAGGAGTGCCGAGTCGAGACTCTGGCGAGTCGCCGAGCCAAGACTATGGTTCGGCGAGGCGAGCCCTAGGGACATAATTACCCAACACCCGAAAAGCGACCAAGGTCACGAGGACTCAGGCCAAATCGCGAAGTCAGGGGGCCCAACTCAGGCGAAGCCAGGAGAATTGGGTGCGAGTCGAGTCGGCTGACCTCCTCTATCTCGCGAGTATAATGAAGAATCTGGACTAAGGAGACGGCTCGCCACTAGGGATGCGGCTAACTAAGGCTCCCATATTTCCTGAGCTAAGTCCAGAATGGACACGGTACCTCGTTCGCGGGATGAGGGATAGGAGACAGCAAGCATGAGGATCGAAACAGGCCGCGAATATAAAAGAGAAAAGACGAAGCGACATTACAGAGAGGCGACATTAAAAGCAGCAGTTCCAAAAAGCATATTTCATTAATTAATGACAAAATTACAAGTTTGGGGGCTCGACCCGCATTTATAGTACAATAAAAAATACAAGAGGCGCGGCGCGGGAATTCAGCGAGACGAGCCCTTGAGCAGCGAGCCCCTATAGAGGCGTTGGTAGGACTCGTCACCTGGCTTTGTACCGGAAGGAATAGTTCTGGTAAAACCTCGCTCGCGGAAAGACTCGCTCCCTCTCTCGTGATGAGGCCGGCTCG
This sequence comes from Platanthera guangdongensis, assembly GCA_039583875.1. Taxonomy (NCBI): domain Eukaryota; kingdom Viridiplantae; phylum Streptophyta; class Magnoliopsida; order Asparagales; family Orchidaceae; genus Platanthera; species Platanthera guangdongensis. The sequence goes on from CM077150.1 coordinate 252,142,577, forward strand.
CTGCACTGTCTGGATGGTATTCTTCTGCAACATTTCCTCCAGCTCGTACTAGGTGCAGTGCGCGAGCTGGCATCTTCTACTGGAGGACGGCGGAGCAGCTGCAGCGGCCTACAGCTCCCCCACCCGCGCTTGTAATCCCTGCTTTTCCTTCTCAAGGGTGGCAATCTGCAAGCCCAGGCGTATGGCCATCGCTGCATCCTGCGAGGAGAGATAGAATAAACTTGAGAAAAAAGAATAACCTTAGAAAAATGAGTGTGAGTCACGTGACTTACCACCCCTCCCAGTTAGGTAGCAAGGATGGCATCAGCAGCGTCCGCCCGCTCCTTCTGGTGCTCCGCCTCCTCCTGGACGAGACGGTAGGCTTCTTCCTTTTCATCTGCCATATTCTTGAGTGAAGGTGCATTTTTCTCTATCTAGGTGCACCGCCGACCTACCATGTGGGCCAGCTCCAGGCTGCGAAGCTAAGCTCGCGCACTCTCATGAATTAGCACCTGTGTAGCCTCCTCGACGTAGGTTGCGGCGTCTTCCAACGCTTAGAGGTCTAACGAGAAGTTATAGGCCTCTCCACTGATGGTTTCCTACTCTAGCCAGCACGGCAGTAGGGTAGAGATGAAGGCCCGGTTCGTCTCCTCGTCCCACTGGAGGAACGGAACGCCATGCTCATCCAAGGCCCCCTCGCCGAAGCCAAAGTTACGGTGCCCTCTCGGCACCGGCTTCACGGTGGGCTTAGTCTCTTCTTGCGGCTTGGAGGTGTTGTCCGCCCCACCGGGGGAGCCATTGGTCGAGGCAGCCGCAGGGGCGGGATCCCCAGCTGGTTGGCCCGTCGGGGCCATACCTTTCTCCCGAGCTGCCGGAGGTGTGCCGCCCGTGGTCTTCAACTTCTTGGGCGGCGGCGGCGGTGGAAGCGATTCATGTCTAGGCCTCTTCGGGGGGCAGAGACATGTGGATCGCGATGTGCGGAAGCCGCGACCTCTGCTCATGCAAGCTCGCAAGAAGCGAGTCGCGCACTCTCATAGAGAGGGTGCAAGGGAATATCCCGCTTGCCTGCGGAAAAGTAATTATGAGGAAAATGATGAAGTAAAAAGAAAAAAGAGAGAAGCGCAGGTAGCTTACCTCCCCCGGGCGGGACAGGGACAAGGTTGTCCAAATTCCTGCGCAAGAATGCAGCTTCAAAGTTTTTCCCTGCGAAGAACCTGCACAGCTCTGCTTCATGGCCCCCAGGCTAGGTGGGCAGTAGCTCGCCTCGCTATGCTGGAATGGCGAGAAGGGGACGTTGACAAAGTTCCCTTTGACGAAAAAATATTTTTTTAGCCAATTGTGGCTCTTGTTGATGGTCTCCCGCACCTTGACGTGGTTGTTGGAGAAGTAGGCGGTCACATCTTTGTTTGCCCGGAAGGAGAACAGCTTGCAGAAGACTGCGAGGCTGAACTCGATCCGCTCTTCACGTGGGAAGAACGCGAACCTGACTACCACCGCAATAGAGTTAGGGGTCACCTGGCCGAGGACGACCCCGAAGTATTTCAGTATTTGGCGGACCTCCAGCCATAGGGGGAGCCAGAGACCCGCCTCGAAATGCACCGTGGGGATGGCAAGCTCCTCTCCTGAGAGGTCTTTGATCTTCTCCCCCTCCCCAGGTTGCCTCACCACGAAGCCCGGCTGTATGTAGTATCCTATAGCATCAAGGTACTCGCCTTTCGAAATGGCGGCATGGGAGAAGTTGTGCTCAGAGAAAGTCCAGGTGCACTTGCTCCGCCCATCCGCATCGCCGCCGCCACCACCCATCTCGCAGGAAGATTGCTGAGCGGGACGCTGCAGTTCTCACAAAAAGAGGTCGAGTTGGGTGTCACAGGAAGTAGAGAATAAGGGTAAATCTTAAATGCAGTAGGTAAGAAAGGGTTGGCAAGGCCTATTTATATAAAGAAAAAAGGCGGGAAAATGTCCCGACGGCGGGAAAAGTGCGGATAGCAAAATGCGCCCTGACGCTTCGAATTTCGGGCCCATCGCGAGCTCCTCACAACTCGCCTTTGTGCCACAAGACAATTCGGCAGCGAGATGTGCTCACACTCGTCCTCCCAAGAGGCAGGCGAGCTGCGATTCGCACACACCAAAAACAGCATGCGAGCCGCTTAGGCTCGCGCTCTGTGGACACCCGGCTCACTCCCACCGAGACAAGATAGGCAGGCTAGGCAGGCCAGTTCAATAATCTCTCGCCCGCTTAAAGAAGGGGTAGGCGAGCAAGAGCGCCTCATCTGCACTCACCCAGATAAAGGCTAAACAGTAAGAGTATAAAAATAACATGCAGAGAACATAAGCCCATTAGCGGGGGAAGAGTCAAATTATTACAAACAGGTTAAATGTCCTGAAAGAGAAACTTTGTGGCCTTACTGCGCGAGTTAGCATAGAATGTGGGTGCGACACAGGCCTGGCAATCAGTAGAGGGGAGAGGGCAGGTGGCTCAGTACTGGATCCACTTCCACCTGCCCCGCCCCCGCATCCCGGATCGAGGCAGCACGCGAGGATAGAAGTATTCACAAACCGCCGTTAATTCCCGCTGGGCCAAGTCGACCTGCTCCGTAGCATGCCTAAGCTACTCCTCGACCCGCGCGATGTGCACCCCCAGATAAATAACCCCATCCCGTCAGCTGGACGCCTCATTCCCTCCAGAACCGCGAACTACTCCTCGGCCTCGACCTTGTCCTCGTCTACCCTGTTGCAGACCTCCTGTAGCAGCATTGATTGTTTTTGTAATTGCCGCGTCACTCTCTTCTTCATCCCATCAAAATCAGCAGGTCGCCCAGATATTCAGAGATATGATCCGTGGAGGGGGAGGCAAATACCCCTCGCTGATGTCAACGTCGGAAGAGGAGATCGCGTGAAAACCTACAGAGGCAAAGGTCAGGAAAAGCAAGCAGTAATAAACAGAAGAATACAAACTCACCGGGTGTCGGCACTGTACAACCTCGTATTCGCGAAGAGTGGGCCCCAAGCATGGCGCAAGACTTGGTGAGCATTTTTAAGCTTTTTGGGAGTTTTGCACTCCTGGAGGCCAATTTTGGGTGGACCTAGGTAAAATACTAGTAGGGGAGGAAATATTTCTCTCCCCCCCCAGGCCCCTTTGAAGAGTCGCCCGGCCTCAGGCCGCCCAAGCTGCCTCAACACGGCCAGGCCGCCCAAGCCGCCTCAGCACGGCCAGGCCGCCCAAGCCGCTCAGCCAAGCTAGTCGTCTTGCAGCAGGTCGCCGCCTCGCCAGGCTGCATCTCGCCTTGCCTCATATCGCAGCAGGCCGCCGCCTCGCCAGTCCGCGGCTCGCCTTGCCCCGTCTCGCAGCAGGCCGCCGTCTCGTCAGGGTTCAGCTCTCCAGACCGTCGGCTAGCCCAGGTCGCCGCCTCTCCCAGGTCAGTGTCTCGCAGCAGGCCGCCGTCTCGCCAGGGCTTAGCTAGCCAGGTCGCCGCCTCGCTAGGCCGTAGCTCGACTTGCCCCGTCTCGCAGCAGGTCGTCATTACGCCAGGTCTCAGCTCGCCAGACCGCCGCCTCGCCCAGGCCGCTGCCTCACCCAAACCGTCATCCCATCCCAGCAGGCCGCAGCTCGCCCGGCTTCAGCATGCCTAGTGGCCGAGCAGGCTGCCAGGTCGCCACTTGTAGGCCACCTGTCCGCCCAAGCCGCCCCCCCCCCGCTTCCCGCCTAACCGCCAGGCCGCCCGATTAGATGGGCTACCCCTGGTGGACTGCAATTAGCCGTTTCGGACAGCGGGATTTGGATGTTGGCAAGCCAATCCGGGGGCATTTCAGTAATTTTCAGAGCAGTGGAGGTTGGTTATTTGCAGGCCATTCCCAGAAAACTATAAATAGGCCCTTAGGGGTGCCTTGGAGAGCATCACTTCTTCACTCTCTCTTCATCCTCCAAGGCACCCTAGCTCAGTATTGGCTAAGAAGGGGGAGATCTCCAAGGTCTTCCGGGTGTGAGGTGGGACCTCCGTGCTAGAGCCGAGGGTCTGTTTCTAGTTTCTTGAGCCTTTGGTCCGTGACATCCCCCTGAGTGTAGTAAGTGTGAGGTCACCCCTTTCAAGGGACCCCGAACTCAACGAGAGACCAAGCTTTTGGTTTCAACATTTCAGTGCAGTGAGCGTGGAGAGTGACCAGCATAGAAGATCTTGGGAGGGTGTCATGGCTGGAGGTCAAGGTGGTAGTGATGATCTCGGCGAGCTCCCCAACGCAGGACCCTTTATGGGAGGGAAGAGTTCATGGCATCCATCTAAGGCATCATGGTGATGCTGCAAAGTATTGCTCCTCGGGGTCGCAGCTCCACTTCAGCCCCCCAGGAGCTAGCTCCCCCCCCCACCCCCTCTCGACGAGTCGACCCCCAGGGGTCTAGGCGAGGTGACCCCAGTAGGGGGAGAAGGAAGTGTGCCAGGAAGACGGCCCGCGAAGGAGAGGATGGGAGATGGGGTCGAGCAAGACCTCACCGGCCGGGAGTTGTTCTCTAGCCCGGCGAGTGCTAGCCTTCCAAGCGAGCAGGTCGCACGAGTAGAGGTGGCGAGACCACCCCTCAGGGGATCACCCTTCAACGAGCTGATCATCTCAGCTCCCATTCCCGAGGGGTTCCGAGAGCCTGGCATGGCTTACTATACCGGGAAAGATGACCCCGTCTAGAACTTGCAGTGGTTTGAGGATGTCATCTCCATCAAGCCGATGACGGATGACTTAAGTGTCACCTTTTCGCGTTCACGTTGAAGGACAAGGCAAGGGACTAGTTCCACCAACTCCCACCGAGGTCGATCTATGGGTTTGAGGACTTGAGCCGGAGCTTTCAGCTTCGCTTCTCCACTTCCAAGAAGAGTCCTGAGTCCATCTTCCTGATAAGGCAGGGGGCCTAGGAATCGCTGGCCTGTTACGTTGACAGGTTCCAAGAGGAGATCCTGGATATCCAGGAGATGTCGGGGTATTCCCTCCAGATGGCATTCACTGTGGGGTTGCGCGGGGGGTTCTTCAAGATGAGCCTGACCTGAAAGGCCCCCCTTTCCTACGAGGAGCTGATGGAAAGGGCGACAGAGGAGATAACAACGGAGACGGCCAACCCGAAATTTGTCAAGAAATTGGCAAGATTGACAGAGGCAGAGTTGAAGGAGCAAGATGGCTCGAGGCATTAGGAGGGGAGAAGGAGAGAGGAGTAGAGAGCTCTGGGGCTCCAGGGACCTCAAGAAGGTCTGGAGCAAGGTTGGAGGCAGCATGGAGGACCCGTTCAGGGTCCAAGAAGAGGTCACATCCAAGGTGGGGGGATTTTCATGAAGGCCGAGGGAGGTTCAACTTCCAAATACAAGCCCCTAGGCAGCTCCTACCCCCACCGCAGCAAGCGATGGAGATTGGCCAAACGGAGGGGAGGAACTGCACGGGAAGGAGAAGAGTCAGAATAGAGTTACCCTACTGTGAGTTCCACCAGGAGGAAGGCCATGTGACAGCTACTTGCCCTGAATTTCTGGAGTTAAGAAGGACAAGAGCTCCGACACCACAGCCTCATGAGCCTCAACAAGCGCAAGAGCCAGTGCGGATTGAAGAAGTCCGACCCGAAGCGGCAGGGGAGAGATGTGAGGATATGGTTGATGTGGGCACCTGGGGAGGGATCCGATGATGTACGAGGGAAGAGGGTGGTAGGAAAGAAGCGGATCATCGCTTTATAATAAATTTTGCTTGCAGTATATCAGCTATGATTGAATATTTGTGATCCATGAAATACCTCACCTCGAGATGATTCCACTGTCAGGCTCCCACTAGCTGGCAGGGCAGGTTGATCTATCGGAGGGAGAGAAGGTCTAACCTCGAGATAGATTCCGCTGTCAGGCTCTCACTAGCTGGCAGGTCTGCTTGATCTCTCGGAGGGGTGAGTAGAGCTCACCTCAGGATGATTCTGCTGCCAGGCTCTCACTAGCTGGCAGGGCTGGTTGATCTCTCGGAGGGGGGAGTAGACCTCACCTCGAGATGGATTCCGCTGCCAGGCTCTCACTAGCTGGCAGGGCAGGTTGATCTCTCGGAGGGGGGAGTAGACCTCACCTCGAGATGGATTCTGCTGTCAGGCTCTCACTTGATGGCAGGGCAGGTTGATCTCTCGGAGGGGGGAGTGACCTCACCTCGAGATGGATTCCACTGTCAGGCTATCACTAGCTAGCAGGGCAGGTTGATCTCTCGGAGGGGGACTAGGTCTCCTCGAGTTTGATTCCGCTATCAGGCTCTCACTAGCTGGCAGTGCAGGTTGATCTCTCAGAGGCGGAGTAGGTCTCGCCTCGAGCTCGATTCTGCTACCAGGCTCTCACTAGCTGGGAGGGCAGGTTCATCTCTCGTAGGGGGAGTAGACCTCACGTCGAGATGGATTCCGCTGTCAGGCTCTCACTAGCTGGCAGGGCAGGTTGATCTCTCGGAGGGGGAGGAGGTCTCGCCTCGAGATGGATTCCGCTGCTAGGCTCTCACTAGCTAGCAGGGCAAATTGATCTCTCGGAGGGGGAGCAGGCCTCGCCTCGAGATAGATTCCGCTGTCAGGCTCTCACTAGCTAGCAGGGCACGTTGATCTATAGGAGGGGGAGTAGGTCTTCTCGAGATAGATTCTGCTATCAGGCTCTCACTAGCTGGCAGGGCAGGTTGATCTCTTGGAGGGGGAGTAGGTCTCGCCTTGAGATGGATTCCGCTGCCAAGCTCTCACTAGCTGGTAGGGCAGGCTGATCTCTCGGAGGGGGAGCAGGTCTCGCCTCGAGATAGATTCCGCTGTCGGGCTCTCACTAGCTGGCAGGGCAGGTTGATCTCTCGAAGGGGGAGTAGGTCTCGCCTCGAGATAGATTTCGCCGCCAGGCACTCACTAGCTGGAGGGGCAGGTTGATCTCTCGGAGGGGGAGTATACCTCACCTCGAGATGGATTCCGCTGTCAAGCTCTCACTAGCTGGCAGGGCAGGTTGATCTCTCGGAGGGGGAGTATGTCTCCTTGAGATAGATTCTGCTGTCACGCTCTCACTAGATGGTAGGGCAGGTTGATCTCTCGGAGGGGGGAGTAGACCTCACATCGAGATGGATTCCGCTGCCAGACTCTCACTAGCTGGCAGGGTAGGTTGATCTCACGGAGGGGGAGTAGACCTCACCTCGAGATGGATTCCGCTGCCAGGCTCTCACTAGCTGGCAGGGTAGGTTGATCTCTTGGAAGGGGGAGTAGACCTCACCTCGAGATGGATTCCACTGTCAGGCTCTCACTAGCTGGCAGGGCAGGTTGATCTCTCTGAGGGGGAGTAGGTCTCCTCGAGATAGATTCCGCTGTCAGGCTCTCACTAGCTAGCAGGGAAGGTTGATCTCTCGGAGGGGGAGTAGGTCTCGCCTAGAGATGGATTCCGCTGTCATGCTCTCAATAGCTGGCAGGGCAGGTTGATCTCTTGGAAGGGGGAGTAGACCTCACCTCGAGATCGATTCTGCTACCAAGCTGTCACTAGCTGGCAGGGCAAATTTATCTCTCGGAGGAGTAGGTATCGCCTCGAGATGGATTCCGCTTCCAGGTTCTCACTAGCTGGCAGGGAAGGTTGACCTCTCGTAGGGGGAGCAGGTCTCGCCTCGAGATAGATTCCGATGTCAGACTCTCACTAGCTGGCAGGGCAGGTTGATCTCTCGGAGGGGGAGTAAGTCTCCTCGAGATAGATTCCACTATTAGGCTCTCACTAGCTGGCAGGGCAGGTTGATCTCTCGGAGGTGGAGTAGGTCTCGCATCGAGATGGATTCCACTGCCAGGCTCTCACTAGATGGCAGTGCATTTTGATCTCTCGGAGGGGGAGCAGGTCTCTCCTCGAGATAGATTACACTATCAGGCTCTCAATAGCTGGCAGGGCAGGTTGATCTCTCGGAGGGGTAGTATGTCTCGCCTCGAGATGGATTCTGCTTCCAGGCTCTCGCTAGCTGGCAGGGTAGGTTGATCTCTCGGAGGGGGGAGTAGACCTCACCTCGAGATGGATTCCGCTGTCAGGCTCTCACTAGCTGGCAGGGCAGGTTGATCTCTCGGAGGGGGATCAGGTCTCGCCTCGTGATAGATTCCGTTGTCAGGCTCTCACTAGCTGGCAGGGCAGGTTGATCTCTCGGAGGGGTGAGTAGGTTCCACCTCGAGATAGATTCTGCTGCCAGGCTCTGACTAGCTGGCAGGGCAGGTTGATCTCTAGGAGGGGAGAGTAGACCTCACCTCGAGATGGATTCTGTTGCAAGGCTCTAACTAGATGGCAGGGCAGGTTGATCTCTCGAAGGGGTGAGTAGGTTCCACCTAGAGATAGATTCCGCTTCCAGCTCTCACTAGCTGGCGGGGCAAGTTGATCTCTCGAAGGGGTGATTAGGTTCCACCTCGAGATAAATTCCACTTCCAGGCTTTCACTTGTTGGCTTGGCAGGTTGATCTCTCGGAGTGATGAGGAGACCTTCCCCTGAGGCCATCTCGTCATCCAGGCTCCCATTAGCTGGCATGACAAGTTGACCCCTCGGGGAGTCCAAGTGTTTTTACTCTGAGGCTGTCTCGTCACCCAGGATCCCATTAGTTGGCATGTCAAGTTGACCCCTCGGGAAGGCCAAGTGTTTTTTACCCCGAGGCCGTCTCGTCACCCGGGCTCCCATTAGCTGGCATGACAGGTTGACCCCCCTGGGAGGGGCTAAGTACTTTTCGGCTCTAAGAAGGCCACTCAGCGAATACGTTGGGTGGGACGTTTCTTTCTGAGATTGTGCCAACCTTAAAAAGAGCGGGGATTGTGTACAATCCCGTATTCGTGAAGAGTGGGCCCCAAGCAAGGCGCAAGACTCTGTGCGTGTTTTTAAGCTTTTTGGGAGTTTTGCACTCCTATAGGACAATTTTGGGTGGACCTGCGTAATATACTAGTAGGGGGAGGAAATATTTGTCTCCCCCCCGAGTCCCCTTTGAAGAGTCTCCCAGGCCCCAAGCAGCCCAAGCCGCCTCAGCACGGCCAGGCCGCCCAAGCCGCCTCAGCACGGCCAGGCCGCCCAAGCCGCCTCAGCACGGCCAGGCCGCCCAAGCCGCTCAGCCGAGCAGGTCATCTCGCAGCAGGCCGCCGCCTCGCCAGGCCATCGCCTCGCCATACCGCCGCATCTCCATGCCGCAGCTCGCCTTGCCTCATCTCCCAGCAGGCCGCCGCCTCGCCAGGCCGCCGCCTCGCCAGGTCGCGGCTTGCCTTTCCCCGTCTCGCAACAGGCTGCCGTCTCGCCAGGGCTCAGCTCGCCAGACTGCTGCCTAGCCCAGGTCACCGTGTCGTAGCAGGTCGCCGTCTCGCCAGGTCTTAGCTCGCCAGGTCGTCGCCTCACCCAGGTCGCCGCCTCGTCAGGCCGCAGCTCACCTTTCCCCATCTCGCAGCACGCCGCCATCTCGCCAGGGCTCAGCTCGCCAGACCGCCGCCTCGCCTAGGCCGTTGCCTCGCCCAGACCACCATCCCAGCCCAGCAGGCCGCAGCTCGCCCGACTTTAGCATGCCTAGTGGTCGAGCAGGCCTCCTGTCCGCCCAAGCCCCCCCCCCCCCCCCCCCCCCGCTTCCCGCCTAACCGACAGGCCGTCCGGTTTGAGGGGCTACCCCTGGTGGACTGCAATTAGCTGTTTTGGACAGCGGGATTTGGCTGTTGGCAGGCCAATCCGGGGGCATTTCGGTAATTTTCAGAGCAGTGGAGGTTGGTTATTTGAATGCATTCCCAGAAAACTAAAAATAGGCCCTTAGGGGTGCCTTGGAGAACATCACTTCTTCACTCTCTCTTCATCCTCGAAGGAACCCTAGCTCAGCATTGGCTAGGGAGGGGAGATCTCCAAGGTCTTCCGGGTATGATGTGTGACCTCCGCGCTAGAGCCGAGGGTCTGTTTCTAGTTTCTTGAGTCTTTGGTCCGTGACATCCCCCTGAGTGTAGTAAGTGTGATGTCACCCCTTTCAAGGGACCCTGAACACCATGAGAGACCAAATTTTTGGTTTCAACAAGCACGTCGCCCGCACCAGCAGATGTCCAGGAGGTTCCCGGTTGGCCCTAAAATAGCCCCCCTTCAAGAACAGCGAAGGATTTCCCTAGCCCGGGGGGGATTGCCGACTGGAAAATCTTCTAAGAGGCATGCCCCTGGGCCGAAGGGCTGGCAGCTCGCTCAGTTATCAATGGGAGGGAATGACCCCGCTCCTCTCCATCGCCTCCATTTTCGCTATGCGTCACCTGCAAAAAAAGGAATTAGAGGCAGAATGGCGAATCAGACAGGAGGTTCACGTACCTCACGGGAGACCTTGGCACCGGCCGCCGAGCTGGACCCCAGGAGGTCGTTTGCAAGAGACCGCCTGACGATTTTCCCTTTCATCGGCCTAAAGAGGGGATCGGGCGATCCACATGCCAACCATGGGGCGACATCAAGAACTTGCTCCCCAGTACCCTCCCTCGCGGCCGCCAGGCGTGCTCGCATCTCTTCGTACATAGACATCTTTCAGCTATAGTTCACAAGGGAGATTAAAGGAGGACGAGATTTTTCCCAAAGGCCCGATGGTATATTTATAGCAGGATAGTGGGACCCACTAAACGTTTCTCTCCAACTCTGCAAAGCTCTCACCAAACACTTAGGGTTGGATGATTCTTTTTGAGCTCTGCCAAGCTCAAAAAGAACGGGGATTGTGTACAACCCCGTGTTTATCGAGTTGGTCCACCATGCCAGGGAGCGAGCCAAAGCAACCGGCACGCGTAAGAACAGCCAACGGGCGAACTCAGAATGGTCGGCTCGCTCTTGACAAAGTTATGCATGCGAGCTGCGCGAGCCGGTCCATCCAGCCTGCTCTCCCAAAGGTGACCTGATCGCCAGCCCGCCTCACAACAAGAGCTGGAGAGCTGCGGAGGCCTAGCTCGCTCTTGCTTAAGGAGGGAAGGTGAGCTACGGGAGCCAGGTCGCGTCCGCCCCAGCAGGGTGACGAGTTGAGGCTAGCCGACCCGGTGTTTGGAAAACACACCCGTGGGGTCCAGAGGCAAAATTACCTAGATGCCCTTGCTGGGGGTGCAAATAGCTTGTTAGAATAGCGGAGTTACGCTATTGGCAAACCCAGTTGGGATGCACATAGCTGTTCAAAACAGCGGAGGTTGGCTATTTGCAGGCCATTTTCAGAAAGCTATAAATAGACCCAGGGGGTATCTCAGAAGGCACGTTTTTTCTATTCCCCGATCTTCTAGCGCTGTCTGAGATATCCTTAGCTCGGCATTTGGCTAAGGAGGGGAATCGCTCTAAGATATTCTGTGTGTGTGGTGGGACCTCCACACCGAGCCCTCTGGTCCGTTCCTTATTCCATTTCCTTGGTCGTTCGGCTTGCAGTGGAGAAGTAAGTGTGTGATTACGCCTTCCCCAAGAGCGAACTCCACAGAGAACGAGTTTTCTATTTCAACAATAAGATATCAAGGAAGATGCTTGAACTCATGACCAGGATTATTCTATCAAAGATAACAGACATGGATATTGTATTGTTTGACAGAATAGTGGAATGTATCCCAGAACCAAACCTGGGAAGGATTTTATCGCTATATCTGCATAGAACTATACCGGGGATCCTCAACATGAGGCTAGGAATAAAGATCCATCACATGAGGAGAATGGACTCCAAATTGTTTGATAGGTGGGAAACCGTTCTGCTGCCACAGCAACAGAGTGTTGAGAAGAAGAAAAAGAAAGTTGTACCAGTGACTAAAGATTGCCCAGAAAGTAGTTCTTCTGAGAAGAGTGAGGAAGAGATAAAAGATCCTCAGCTGACTGAAAGTAGTTCCTCTGAAGAAACAAGGAAATACATGAGTGCTCAGGTTTCAATTTCCTCTGAACCTGCAACAAGGAATCAATTTGGTGGATATCAATCCAAAGAGATTCCAGCTGAAGCCTTTGAGATACTGACTAGACAGGTAATAAAAACTATTTGTGCAGATATTGAGGGGGAAGCATCCCAGATGGTTGCAGATGTTGAGGGGGAGACATCCCAGATCGCTGCTACTGTTGAGGGGGAGCAAGTTTAGTCTGATATGCAAGACAAGCTTGACTCTTTTTTAGAGAATCTGCAGGACAGAATAGATCAGGTTCCTAATGAGCCAGTATGGCAAGTTTTCAGTACTCCTGTTGAGGATGAACAAGCTCCTGCAACAATGGAAGAAGATGTGCTTAACATAGCTATAGAAGAGCAGATTGTCCATAAGGTTAGTGTTGAGGTTGAGGGGAAGATTCACTATGAAATCCCTGCTCTAGAAATAACGTATATCATATACTCCTCTGAGTCTGAAAAGGGTACTGCTACTGTAGATGCTAATGTTAGTGCTCATTCCTCTGAGTATATGATTGCTGACTCAGATGAAAGAAATATTGCCATGAAAAGAGATGAAGATATATGTGAACAAGGTACATCTCATCAAGCTGAACAGATGTCACCTACATTCCTAGCTCAACTGAAGGGTCTTTTGGATGATCAAAGAAGGTAGTTGGAGCACTACATTGGTAATTTCATCGAGGAATTAAGAAGGGATCTTTCCACTGAAATCAAATCCATCAGGTTTGAAGTCAACTTGTTAAAAGCTAACATACTAGCATTCTTCATGAGGGATTCTCCTACTATAACATTTATTGAAGGCAAGCTGGCAGAAACTAGTTTTTTTTTGTTAGAAATAATTCGAATTTATAGTAATAGTCGTTAAACTTTATTCACCCCCACCCCCTTTAAGGTTAGCCACTAGATCCAACATGTGTTATCAAAGGCAGGTTACTTCAAAAAGCCTTAACATCCTGAAGTAAGATGGCCAATACGGTTCACGCATTTCCTGAGGGATGGGTGTTGGAACCAGCTTCCTAGTCCCTCCTATAGTTCGAAACAGGATGCAGCCCCCACGTACTCTCCCTGCGCTACCGTCCTGACGAGAGTCAATGACCTGAAAACAGACCGAGGGGACTCAGCTTGGAGGTCCCGCCTCTTACCCGGAAGAACGGGGAGTCTTCCCCTCCCTAGCCAGTGCTGAGTTAGGTGCCTGAGAGGAAAATAGTGGAAAGGTTCAACAACCATCTCAGACACCTTATCGGTCTATTTATAGGCCTCTGAATCTGAACTGCAAATATCACTTCTAAATCCACCTGAAAAGACCAAAACACCCTGGGCTGGGTCTGCCAATAGCCAAACTCCGCTGTTCCGGAGAGCTATATGCAGGCCTCCAGGGGTAAAAATGTAAAACTATCTGGGGCACAAGGGTAAAATCCCCCTTGTGGGTAAAAAGGTAAAGGCCATCTTTTTTCATGTGGCGAGTGGGGAGGGGCCCGTTAAGTTTTAGGGGATCTCGCTTGTGGGTTACTCGCCTGCGCCCGGAGGCCTCGTCTAGCGAGCTCTCGCCAAGCGAGGTCTCGCCTAGAGAGGTCTCGCCTTATCTCCCGGGCTGCCCCCTCCTTTCTAGGGGGTCGGCCTCCCCCGTCTCGCCGGACTTCCTTCCTTGCTTTGTCGGGCTACTCGCGAGCCCAAGGTTGTACACAATCCCCGCTCTTTACGAGGTTGCCCTAACCTCGGAAAGACAAGTCCAACCGCGGCTCGCGATGCTAAGATTCCTTTATGAGAATCTTGGGTGGGCCCCTCCTCCCCTCATACTGTCTATAAATATGAGGAGAAAGCCTTCATTTGGAACTCTTTTGCCTTCATCCTCTCTTTCGGAATGTCTCATAGTCAAAGTTTCTGCGAGCGTCTTGCGATTGTGCGAAGGCGAAACAAAGCCGGCACGGATTCCCTTTTTCCAGATCTGGGGCGCACTCCCCCCGTAGCCTCTCCGCCCTCTCGCACAAAGAAAGCGAAAGCTGTCTACGCTCCTCTCTCGGCGGGCGCAACCTCTTCGGCCGCTCCGATAGACAACCCATTCTCTTCCTCAGGGGGGAGGCAGGTGATCACGTTATCTCTCCTTTCTCTTGTTTCGCCTGTCTGATTATGCTTTCTCAGGGAAGTTTCGCTGATTCGCCGGTGCCTGCCGATCCCCCTGATAATGTAAGTCAAGTCCCTCAGCGCACAGACTCGCCCAAGGTGGCCTCTCCACCTCCCTCGCGGAGAGAAAACCTCTCGCGAGTTGCGGGGAACCCTCGAATCCCAAGTAAGATCTCATCCCTTCTCGCCTCTTGGTTGATTCGCCTTCTTCCATTCGGCTTGCGCGGGCTCACTATTGCTTGTGATCTCTCGATACTTTCGCAGGAATCCATTTTGATTCTGATACTGAGGAAGCTCCCGCGTCTCCTCCCCTCTCATCTCTTCCTCATCCGGGTGAGATCGAGGACTACTTAGGTGATCCCATGGACCCTCTGGAATTGAAACGGAGGACTGCCCGGATGTTCCGCAAATATACACACATAACTCGCGAGATGGAGCTCGAGAAGCAAGCCTCCGACCGGTGCATGGAGTGGATTGAAGCAGATCACCACCGCCTTTCCGCAATGGTGGAAGCGGACGGGGTGCTAGACGGGACCGACCCCCAGGCCATACTGAACGAGACGGATGAACATCTCCGTCTCGCGCGCCGCGGCGTGATCGCCGCTCGCGCCTTTCATCTTCCTGGCCGCCCGCCCTGTGTGGGAGGAAAAGATGGCCGCTGGCAGTGGGTACGGAACTAAACTATCCCAGTCCCGTCTCGCCTCCTCTGGATCTCGTTCTTCTTAATGTCGCTGTTTTGTTACTGCTATGTTGTACAAACTTATTCGGGCGAGACGCCCCCTTCTGCGGGACGATTTATTTTCTGACTTTTGGTCACGCAATGGTCGTATCATGTCGTCTTTTCATTATCGCCATGATTAGATATTACTTTATTTTATTAATCCTGTAATGATGACTTGCCTCGAAAGGATGTCTGCGGCGCATCCGCCTCTTGAGTTCTAGAGAGAGAGTGAGAGAGGGAGAGTGAGATAAGAGAGAGAGAGAGGGGGAAAGAACGAGGCGCCGGGATGTCCCCTCATTTCCCGCCGCCTTACTTTCCCGCCCTTTTCTCTACCTCTTATAAATACCTTCAACCACTACCACTACCCCTCACTATAGACGGGTAGCTATCAGAGAGGTACTCGCGAGCGAAGCGAGCGTGGTCTTCCTCCGGCAGTCTGCCGAGAGGGAAGTCATGGTCGACAAAACGCTTCCCGCAGCGGCTGCGTCCCTCGCCCTCTTCGATCTTCTTCTTCCCCATGATTGGCGAGAAAGCGGAAAAAGAAAGAATGGATGGCCCAGAGAGAGAGACGCGAGATGACGAAGGAGAAACGGGAACCGGGATCAAAGAGGGCGAGGGACGCAGCCGCTGCGGGAAGCGTTTCGTCGACCGCCTAAGGTGGGCGAGTGCATCAACACCTTTTATCCCAACGAGCTGGCTTTCCCGGTCTCGCACTTTGAGGCAGGGTTGAGGCTTCCCCTCTGGCCGGAGGTTAAATTGGTGCTGAAGTACTTCGGGGTCATCCCGGCCCAGTTCAACCCCAACGCCATCTCCATGTTGGTCCCCTTCGCCTGCTACCTGCGGCGAGAGCGTATCGAGTTTACTCTAACCGCCTTCCGCAAGTTGTTTGTCTACCACGCCAAGGACGACGACATTTCTTACTTCACAGGACAAGGCCTTAAAGTATGCGAGACACCGAACAAGAACCACCATTGGTTGACACGGTTCGTCTTCATACGCGGGGATCTAGGAGGCATCCCCCTCGCCCCGGTATCCCCCGCCGAGTGTTATTATGATACCCCCAAGGTGGGGGGTGCCGAAAAAGAACTCTGCGATTTCTTCGTGGGGAAGAATTTTGAAGTCCAATACCTGCGTCGAGACCTGGACTCGCTCCCCGCCGTTTTCCCGGGCGAAGGTACACCTCTATTTCCTTCTGTCCCCTTAAATTCTTACCTTCCGCTGACTGTCACTTTATCTAGGAGAAAGGACCGTCCCCGTCCATCCCCCTTATCAGAGCAATCGGGCTCTCGCCTTGGCGAATATCGCGGCGGAGGCTGCGAAAGATACGCTGACCCCTGTCGCCAAGAAGAGGCCCGCGGGCAAGGGTGCCTCTCGCCTCAGCCCCAAGAAGAAGAAGAAATTCGTGTCCTTCGAGAAGGAAAGCCGGCCAAGAGAAGAGAAGAGCTAGTGGGGTCTCTATCCCCTATCACCCTGTCGTCTCCCTCGCCTCCGCGACGACCCGTCTCGCCAGCCCGCGAGACGGTCTCTGCAGAACCGGCTATCCAAAGCCGGGTTCAGCCCTCTCAGCTTCCTCCTGGCGAGGCTGGCTCGTCCAGCCGCCCGGCTCCCGCCTCACACCCTAACTACAATATGGGGTCCGCGACGGAGGATGACGTCGGCGAGCCGGTTCTGATATGGGAGCAAGACCTCAACCGCGTGTCAGTGTCCACCCTTCTCCCTTCCTGGAAGTAACAGGACCACCCCACTAGCCATGCCTTCTCCCTAGGCTTTGGGCTGTATGGCGGTCTTGGCTCCGAACCTGCTGACAACGAGGCATCGCGGGACCTCATTCTAAAAAGCGCCCACTCGCAGTTTCGCTCCCTGGAGCTCGCGCACCGTTTCTCGCGTCGTCTCGTCTTCAACAACAGGAAATGGAAAGAGGCGGAGACCGGTCTCGCCGCGGAGCGCGAGAAGTCCATTGACCTGGAGAAGCGGTTGAATGTTGCCGACAAACTCCTTGCACAGAGCCAGGGCGGCGTGGTAAGTTTCCTTATCTTTGCCCCGCTAGCCTTACCCTTGCTCCTTATAGTCCCTTACTTTCCCCACTCCCGCAGGATGCCGAGATGGCTAACAGGATGCGCTCGTGTATCGAGGAGCTGGAGGGGGAAAACAAGAAGCTGAAAGCCGAGAACCTTCGCCTCCGGAGCAGTGCGACACCCCCAACAGATCAGTTTCCCGTTCCTTCTCAATATTCCGTGGATGAGGTGGAGGCCATCTGCCGGGACTCAAACATCAAGACGGCGGAGGTTGTCCTCAAGATGATGAAGGAGCTGGGAGTGGTGCGCGCTGATGCGGAGACGGTGACCGTCCGTGACATAGTCCCGTGCTTGTTCGATGAGTCGGACGACAGCGCCTCCTCAGACAACGAGTAGTGCACGATCCCCTGCAATGTCTTCCTCTCGCCCTCTTCTTTTTGTCTAACACTTATGATTCTGGTTCCCTTTCTTAAAAGGAGAGCGAGGTGTCTCTGCCTTATTAATTTTTTTTAAAAACTTTTTATATACTAACGGCCGCTCCCTCTTTGGGGCGTTGTGTGTAATAGTTACTTAGGAGGTACCTTTTTAGATGTTATTTTAATAGCTACCTTAATCATCCACCCTCTCGCTTAGATACTAGTCCAAGGTGTAGGGCTATTTTTTGGGACGCTGTTTAATTACTACTTTTATTGCCTTCCATTTCGCTTAAAAACTTGCGCGAGGCACCCTTTATCGCTTTTTACCCGTCTTGATTACCTCCGCTAGCGCCGCGCCGCGAGATCACCTCGCGCCGGAATCCCTGGGTCCTGCCGTCTCGCCCAGTCGGTTTCGGCCACTTCAGCTCACTTGAGCCTGGGATGAGGAAAATCCTCCCACCAGTTGCGAGACCACCTGTGGCGAGTGCCGGCCAGGGACCCTCTTCCCTGGCCCAATTCCTGACCCCTCTCTGTTTTAGGGACTATCACCCTTTTGATGAATCATGGATTTTTCCCCACGCGAATTCTTACCTTTAGACTTTTCCCCTCAAGTGAGTACCGCCCTTCCGAAACACCCTCAACCACTGAGCGAGCCTACAGCCCTGCCAGCTAGATGGGAGCCTGGTCAGCGGGTCTGCTCGGGGTCACCTCTCCAAAACACCACCAACCACCGAGTGAGCCTACAGCCCTGCCAGCTAGACGGGAGCCTGGTCAGCGGGTCTGCTCGGGGTCTCCTCTCCAAAACACCACCAACCACCTAGTGATCCTACAGCCCTGCCAGCTAGGTGGGAGCCTGGTCAGCGGGTCTGCTCGGGGTCTCTTCTCCAAAACACCACCAACCACCGAATGAGCCTACAGCCCTGCCAGCTAGATGGGAGCCTGGTCAGCGGGTCTGCTCGGGGTCTCCTCTCCAAAACACCACCAACCACCGAGTGAGCCTACATCCCTGCCAGCTAGATGGGAGCCTGGTCAGCGGGTCTGCTCGGGGTCTCCTCTCCAAACCACCTCCAACCACCGAGTGAGCCTACAGCCCTGCCAGCTAGATGGGAGCCTGGTCAGCGGGTCTGCTCGGGGTCTCCTCTCCAAAACACCACCAACCACCGAGTGAGCCTACAGCCCTGCCAGCTAGATGGGAGCCTGGTCAGCGGGTCTACTCGGGGTCTCCTCTCCAAAATACCACCAACCACCGAGTGAGCCTACAGCCCTGCCAGCTAGATGGGAGCCTGGTCAGCGGGTCTGCTCGGGGTCTCCTCTCCAAAACACCACCAACCACCGAGTGAGCCTACAGCCCTACCAGCTAGATGGGAGCCTGGTCAGCGGGTCTGCTCGGGGTCTCCTCTCCAAAACACCACCAACCACCGAGTGAGCCAACAGCCCTACCAGCTAGATGGGAGCCTGGTCAGCGGGTCTGCTCGGGGTCTCCTCTCCAAAACACCACCAACCACCGAGTAAGCCTACAGCCCTGCCAGCTAGATGGGAGCCTGGTCAGCGGGTCTGCTCGGGGTCTCCTCTCCAAAACACCACCAACCACCGAGTGAGCCTACAGCCCTGCCAGCTAGATGGGATCCTGGTCAGTGGGTCTGCTCGGGGTCTCCTCTCCAAAACACCACCAACCACCGAGTGAGCCTACAGCCCTGCCAGCTAGATGGGAGCCTGGTCAGGGGGTCTGCTCGGGGTTGTTTCTACAAATCATCTCGCCTCTGGTGCCTCACAAAGGTCACCCGCACTTTCATCGCATCAAGAAAGCACATCAGGATGGTAAGCATTACACATTAATAATAATAAAAGGTGCGATGGAATAGAATGATGTGGATAAAATCTCTTCAAATCATCACCACTCCGGGCTCGCTCGAGAGATACCCCGTCCACATCCTGGAGGTGGTACCCTCCTGACTTTAAGACTTATTTTATTACAAAAGGACCCTCCCAATTGGGGTTCAGTTTTCCTATAGAGGCTCCTCTACCCGCCGCGTCAACCTTTTTTAGGACCAAATCTCCTTTCACAAACTGTTTTACCCTTACGTGCTTGTCGAAGTACCTCGCCATCCGGCGCTTGACCTCCTCCTGCCGAACCATGGCTAAATCCCGGAGCTCCTCCACGAGATCCAACGAAAGTCTCTGTTCTTCTTCGTTCTCTGCTCTCCATCCTTCGGTTCCTTCCCTAGCTGCCGCTACTCTTGGTGATGTGACCTCAAACTCGACAGGTATGACGGCCTCTGAGCCATGAGAGAGCTTGAATGGGGTTTCCCCTGTGGCTGTGTTTGGTGTGGTCCTCAAGGCCCATAGTACTGAAGGCAGTTGCTCGACCCAGCTTCCTCTCAAATTTTCCACCTTTTTCTTCAATAGATTGACAATAACCTTATTAGCCGCTTCGACCTGTCCGTTACTCCGTGGATGATGAACAGAGGCAAAGCGGAGATCTATCCCCAAACGAATGCAGAAGTCCACGAACTCCCTGCTTGCAAACTGTGGTCCGTTATCCGTCACAATGGCTAGGGGCAACCCATGCCGGCAGATGATCTCCCCCCATACGAAGTTCTTGACTACCTGCGAGGTTACCTTAGCCAATGCTTTCACATCCAGCCACTTCGAAAAGTAGTCCACCATGACTATCAGGAATTTCCTTTGGCCACTCGCTTGGGGGAAGGGGCCCACCAGATCTAGTCCCCATATAGAGAATGGCCAAGGAGCTATGATGGTCCGCAACCTCTGGGCCGGCAGGAGCTGAAGGGGGGCAAATTCCTGACATTTTTGACACTTTTTTGCGTATTCCTCCGCATCTGTCCGGAGGGTGGGCCAAAAGTACCCCGGCCTCAGCACCCTCCCTTCTAAAGTCCGGCTCCCCGAGTGACTCCCACATTCTCCCGAGTGGATCTCTTGCAGAACCTTGGGAGCCTCCTCCTCTGACACACATCTGGCCAGCAGACCCGACAAGGTTTTGCGATATAGAACTCCATCCTTCAGCAGGTAATACGCCGATTTGTATCTGGTATGCTTCTTGTCGAGTTCCATTGCGGGTAACTACCCTGATGCCAAAAAGGTGATAAAGGGGTCCATCCACGACCTCTGCTGGCATATTTCCATAAGCTCCCCTTCCTTTATAGACGGTCTGAAGAGTTCCGTCACCGTTCCCCCGGCTCGAGGGCCATGCTTGGCGAGTTGGTCAACCTGAGTGCTCTCCTCCCTCGGGACGTGCTGAATGGAGAAGCTTCGGAACTGCCCTATGATGTCTTTGACCTTTCCTAGATACAACTGGAGGGTGGTCTCCCTTGCCTCGAACTCCCCTTTGATCTGGCCTGCCACCACCATGGAGTCTGTCGAAGCCTCAATGTCTTGTATGCCCAGCTCCCGGGCTAACCTGAGTCCCGCAATGACCGCCTCATATTCCGCTTGGTTGTTGGTGATTGCGAAATGGATCTTCAAGGCCTGCTCAATCTGGGTCCCTTCCGGGCTAATCAAGACCACTCCTCCTCCAAAGGAATTTCTCCCTGACGCTCCATCTGCTATCATCTTCCAGGTTGCCTGGGGGGACGCCTCCGTTTCCTGGACCTCCACTATGTAGTCAACCAGGAAATCGGCCACCGTCTGTGCCTTTATGGCGAGCCGAGGGACGAAGGCGAGATCGAATTCACTGAGTTCTATTAACCATTTTGCCAACCTCCCCGAGTGCTCTACTCCCTCCAGGATGCGACGGAGGGGGTGATCCGTTATCCACTTGTATGGAGTGAGCCTGAAAATACAGCCGGAGCTTTCGGGCCGAGATGATGAGGGCAAATGCTAACTTCTCAAGAATGGGGTACCCGAGCTCCGCTTTTTTCAGGACCCTGCTCACGTAATAGATCGGAAACTGTTTCTTCCCTTCTTCTCTCACAAGGACAGAGCTCACCGCCACAGCGCCTACCCCCAAATATAGAAATAAGACCTCTGCTTCCCTTGGTCCCTGGAGTAAGGGAGCCTGGGTAAGCTGTTGTTTTATGGCCTAAAAAGCCGTCTCGCATTCCGAGGTCCACTCGAATCTCTTGCCTCATCGCAGCGTTCGGAAAAAGGGCGAGCACCTCTCCCCCGCTCGAGAGAGGAACCTGCTTAGCCCGGCCAACTTGCCGGTGAGGCGCTGGACTTCCTTAACATTCCTAGGGGATTCCAATTCTAGGATTGCTCTTACTTTTTCGGGGTTGGGCTCCACTCCAGATGGAGTGAGTAGGTGTCCCAGGAACTTTCCCCTGCTAGCACCGAAAACGCACTTCAGGGGGTTGAGTCTCATTTTATACTCCCTTAGGGTTTCAAAGGTCTCTTCAAGATCTTGGATATGAGCCCCGAGGTCCTTGCTTTTGATCATCAAGTCGTCTACGTAAACCTCGAGATTCCTTCCTCTTGCTCTCGGAAAATCCGATCCATCATCCTTTGATAGGTCACGCCCGCATTTTTCAAACCGAAAGGCATCATATTAAAGCAGAAGCATCCATCCTCCGTGATGAAGGTGACATCCTTAACGTCCGGAGGATGCATGCGTATTTGATGGTACCCAGAAAACGCATCCAAGAAACTCATAATGGGGAAACCGACGGCTAAGTCAACCAGCGCGTCGATTCGGGGCAGCGGGTAACAATCCTTAGGGCATGCTTTATTTAAAAGAGAAAAGTCCACGCACATTCTCCACTTACCCTCCCCTTTTTTGAACATTACAACATTACTCACCCACCCCGGATACTTACAGGCGGACACAAACCCCGCCTTAAGCAATTTTTCCACTTCTTCTCTAATCGGTCCGGCCATCTTGGAGGCGATGGCCCTCTTCTTCTGTTGTATGGGGCGAGTGTTGGGGTCTAGATTGAGGCGGTGACAGGCGACTTCTGCATAGACCCCTGGCATGTCCGCGGCGCTCCATGCGAAGACGTCAATATTTTTCTACACGCAGGTCCTGATCTTCTCCCGGTCCTCCGGGGTGAGCTCGCCACTGATTTTTATCCTTTCTTCCCGGCCTTCCTTGGTGCGTATTTCTACCTCCAGGACTTCCACGGCCGCTTTCAGCCTTGATGGCTCTTCCTCACCTTCCTGCTCTGCCTGCACATCCTGCTCCTTGGTTTTGCCTTCTACGCTGGCCATCATCCTCTCTTCACCCGGCTGCTCTGCCTCCCACTTGCTTGCCTCCACTTCCTCCTGTCGTGAGGCCCTTCTCTTTCCTGGCCGGACCTCCTCCCCGGACGGCCCTCCCTCTTCTTCCCTCTGCCTTCTCTCTCTCCTCCCCACCTCTCCATTCAGCTCCTCTCCCCCTGCTGCATCCGTCTTTTCGTCCTCCTTTCCAGCCACTTCCAGCCCCTCCACCATGTCCCAGTTCCTCACCATTTCTCCCTCTCCCTCCGCTCTTTCCTTCTCCTTTTCTTATACCACCACCATCTCCCCGAACTCCTCTCCCGCCATTTCTGGCTCCCCTGCAATGCCTCCCACCATTACTACTTCTTCTCCTCCCGCGTCTTCCTCCTCTCTTTGCTCTTCCTCGCCTCCATGTTCTTGTTGCCATTGCTCCATCCGCTTCTCCAACTCCTCCGCGTCTCCCTGCCAGGAGATGGTGTTCACTGCCGTCACGTAGCATTCCCTAGCGGCCTTTGGATCCCCCCGTACCCTAATTTGGGTACCTCCTGAATTCAGCTTCAAGCATTGGTGAAACGATGATGGAATGCATCTGAAAGCGCTGATTAAGGGGCGTCCAAATATAGCGTTGTAACTACTGGGGGCATCCACTATGACAAAGCGGCAATTCCGGGACAGCCCTCCCAGGGTCACCTGAATTCCCACTCCCCCCTTGACTTCTTTCCTTTCCCCTGAGAACCCAAACAGCGGTCCGTCCGCTGCCAGCACCCTCCGGGCCTCCACCCTCATTGCATTGAATTCCTTCTTGAAAATCACATTCACTGAGCTCCCATTGTCTACCAGGATCCGCGACACCGTGAAGTTTTTGATGGCGGTTCGTATCACAAGTGCGTCACAGAAGGGGTCCTCATGGTCAGGCATGTCTTTTCTTGAAAAGGTAATCTTCTCGTCTAGAGGGGGGGATTGCGAAGTTGAGGCGACGCTTCGGCGGTACATAGTGTGAAGGCTCGCCTTTCGAGCCGCCTCTATCCCCACCCCCCCCCCCCCCATTGATCACTCCAATTCCCCCGCGGTCTCCTTCATCTACTCGATCCACGCAGCGATCCTCTTCTCCAGTGACTGTTACTTCCTCTATCCTCACCGGCCTGGGCTGCTCTCCTGCCCCTCGAGTTCTCCTCATCTCTAAGAAGTCTGGGCAGGTAGCCGTTGCGTGACCTTCCTCCTCGTGGAAGTCACAATATGGCAACGCCACCTCCCCCCATGTCTTCCTTCCCGAGGGTTCCTCCTCCTTCCTGCTCCTGCCCCTCTTCCTTTCTCCCGACCCCTTCCTCTGCCTCAGCCGATGGCCATTGCCTGTTGCGGAGGGGGTAGGGGTGGTCTATGACCGTATCCCCACCCCTGCTGGTGGAACCTTCCCGGTCCTCCCTGTTGGTTCCTCCCCCCTTGGGGAAATCCCCTACCTTGTCCTGGGACTGGGCCTCCCTGCTGCCTCCATCCCAGCTCCGGATAGGCCTGCGCCCTTGGCTCCTCTCTTCTCCTCGCCTCTGGTTGCCTCCCACCTGACTCTTTTGATTCTACCTCAGTAAGCCTTGCTAGCTTCTTTGCAAAAGCTGGGTTCGCCGCCTCCATCGCTATTTCCTTTGCCGCCTTCTCCATCAAGCCCTCAAAGGATAGCGGCGCCTTCCGGGTGAGGCTCATCTTGAAGAATCCTTCCTGCAGTCCCACCGTGAAGGCCATCTGGAGGGCAAACCCCGGCACCTCCTGTATATCCAGAATCTCTTCTTGAAACCTGTCCACGTACTGAGCCAGCGACTCCTCCGCCTTCTGCTTAATTAAGAAGATCGACTCCGGGTTCTTTTTCCTTTTCTTAGATGTGGAGAACCGGAGCTGGAAACTCCTACTTAAGTCCTCGAAGCAGTATATCGAACCTGTCGGGAGTTGATGGAACCAGTCCCTAGCTTTGTCCTTTAGGGTGATTGCAAAAAGGCGGCACTTAAACGCGTCTGTCATGGGTCTGATCGAGACAGCGTCTTCGAACCACTGCAAGTGGTGGAGAGGATCATCCTTCCCTACGTAGTAGTTCATCTCGGGCTCTCGGAAGCCCTCGGGGACGGGAGCGGACAGGATCAGCTCGCAAAAAGGGGACCCTCTCGCCGCAGGTCTCGTTGCCCCTACTCGCGCGACGACCTCTCCTGGCGAGATGGCACTCGTCGGGCTTGGGAACAGCTCCCTTCCCGCCATGTCCCTCCCGCTCCCTTCCATCATCACCTCCTTCCCCGGCCTTCTCCCCGGGTCATCCTCTCCTACTCACGTCGAGACGAGTTCTTCCTGAGTCGCGAGGGCTGGCACTGGAGGCAGTGGAGTTGAACAGTCTCCCTGCCGCGAGATCCCTTGCAGTAGATCCATGATCCCCTTGATCGAAGCCATAAACTCCGCTCTCCCTACAAATCCCCCCTGGTTGTCCGACTCCCCTCCTTCTCCTTCTCCGTGATCTCCCGCCATGTGGTTGCTCAAGGTTCTTCTCTGAGGGCTACTTTCCACGCTCACCGCACCAAAAATGTTGGAACCAGCTTCCTGGTCCCTCCTAGAGTTCGAAACAGGATGCAGCCCCCACGTACTCTCCCTGCGCTACCGTCCTGACGAGAGTCAATGACCTGAAAACAGACCGAGGGGACTCAGCTTGGAGGTCCCGCCTCTTACCCGGAAGAACTGGGAGTCTTCCCCTCCCTAGCCAGTGCTGAGCTAGGTGCCTGAGAGGAAAATAGTGGAAAGGTTCAACAACCATCTCAGACACCTTATCGGTCTATTTATAGGCCTCTGAATCTGAACTGCAAATATCACTTCTAAATCCACCTGAAAAGACCAAAACACCCTGGGCTGGGTCTGCCAATAGCCAAACTTCGCTGTTCCGGAGAGCTATATGCAGGCCTCCAGGGGTAAAAATGTAAAACTATCTGGGGCACAAGGGTAAAATCCCCCTTGTGGGTAAAAAGGTAAAGACCATCTTTTTTCATGTGGCGAGTGGGGAGGGGCCCGTCAAGTTTTAGGGGATCTCGCCTGTGGGTTACTCGCCTGCGCCCGGAGGCCTCGTCTAGCGAGCTCTCGCCAAGCGAGGTCTCGCCTAGCGAGGTCTCGCCTTATCTCCCGGGCTGCCCCCTCCTTTCTACGGGGTCGGCCTCCCCCGTCTCGCCGGACTTCCTTCCTTGCTTTGTCGGGCTACTCGCGAGCCCAAGGTTGTACAATGGGGTGTGAGTAGACCACCACTATTCATGGGTAGTGACTACAGTCACTGGAGAACACAAATAAATTGCACCCACCACCACTGTAGGCGATACCATCTTAGTCAAACCACATGATAAATTGGATGACGCTGACATGCTTAGATGTACGAACAATGCCAAAGCAATGAACTATTTATTTTGCGTATTGGATAAAATAGAATTTAATAGAATCTGTAACTGTGAAACTGCATTGATATATGTCCTCTACTTGAGCTTACTCATAAGGTACCTCACAGGTTAAGGAGTCGAAGATATTCCAACTCGAATCTGAATACGAACAATTTTGGATGGAGATCGATGAGGAAGTAGACATCATGTATACACACCTCACCAAGATTGTCAACGCCTCAAGATCCCTCGGTAAGAGCTACTCAAATGGTGATTTGGTGAGGAAGATCCTGCAATCTTTGCCTCCTCGCTTCAACCCGAATGTGATTGCGATTGCTGAATCACATGATATCTGCACCCTGGAGATAGAGAGCCTCATTGGAAACTTAAAGACACATGAACTTGAATTAAAGATTCAATCTGAGGAGTATCCCAGGGAGACAAAGAAGAAGGGGTTGGCACTGAAGGCCGCAGGGGAGAGAAAGATTGTTGAAGAATCCAAGGAAGATGACGAAGAGAGTCTTTATGTCCGAGAGTTCAAAAGGTTCATGAAGAATCCCAAGAGGCAGGGAAAATTTAAGATATTTTTGAAGAAAGGTACTGAAGAAGGCAGGAGGTGGAACAAACCGTCAAAGGAGATGGAGAGCGATGAAAAGAATACCCTACCTGAGTGTTATCACTTTCACAAGCCTGGGCACATAAAGAGGGAATATCAAAGACTTCAGAAGGATGAAAAGGAGAAGCAAAGCCGGCACAAAGGAAAGAAGAAGGTGCTAAAGGTGCTGACTTAGGACGAGGATGGATCTAACGAATCAAGCACCTTAGACTCGAGTAGTGAAGATGAGGTAAATCTGTGCCTCATGGGAAGAAATAAGGATGAATCTGAAGTTGAGTCCATTGTCTAGAGTGACACTGAGATAACTCCAACTTCCTATAGTAAACTTCTTGAGATTTACGAACACCTATGTGATAAGTTAGATAGTGTTATACTTGAGAAGAAGTACATTAGAAATGAAAACAAGAAAATTAAAAAGGTCATAGAAAATTTAAAAGGTGAATTAATAAAATGTGGCAAAGAGAAGACCGAGTGCCTTGAGTTTCCTCACTCGATGGCAATGATCGAAGAGCTAAAAGCAAGTCTCTCCAAGGCATTGTTGAAAATGAATAATCTTGCAAACGAAAAGAATGTCTTGAAAAAAAGACTTTGAATGTCTCTTGCTAAAATATAAGAAGGCAAACAACAGTTCGCCAATCGGTGTGTAATGCTAGTCACTGAAAACACCGCCTTAAAGGCGAGGATCCATGATCTTAACTGTGTTATCCAGAAATTTGGAATAGGACAAAAATCTTTGAATATGTTGTTGGGTGCACAGTGTTATGGATCTGTAAAATTTGGACTAGGATATGTAGGTCCGATTCTACCACCGAGCAGCAATCATAGTCAAGCAAAGACTATAACGAACTATAAGGATTCATACAATAAGTTTAATAATTCTAGAAGGTTATCCCCATCCTCAAGCATGAGCTCTAAGAACACGATAAAGACAGCATCCACTGTGTATACTTTGTCTGCAAATAGTCAGAGGTTAGGTCACACATCTGGGTCGTGTCTGAGGAAAGGTAACAAGAAAGCTATGCAAGTCTGGCTACAAAAGTCTTCTACCTAACGTATAGATGGAACAACTTGGATAACCAGATCTCTACCCTCATCATATTTTTAGGTGTATTGGCAGGCTAAGGACATGAAGAACATGTGGTACTTGAACTCTGGGTGTTCCAAGCACATGACAGGATACAAAGACAAGTTCATTAGCCTGGAGAAGAAGAAGGGAGGCATGGTGTTGGATCCCTAGTTTGGATTTGGGCTAAGTTCACTATTAGGTTGTTGACCCTTCATGTATAGCCTAGGGTCATTTTGTTAGTTCTAAGGTGTAGGTCAGTCTGACTAGGTTAGTCAATCTTTGATCCAGCCCTCAGATGAAATCAGAGATTCAGACTTAAAAGAATAGCAGTCATTAAGAGTTCAAAGAATCAGTTCGAAGTTCTTCGAACTCAGCTCGACGATCGTCTATCGCAGATTGATAAACTCAGAGTTCCTACTCTGAGTTGAGCTCAACGAACTTAGAGCTCAAGTCAACAATCTTCCCTCTTCTCTCAAGTTCTTAGCTCGACGAACTTCTATCTCTGGTCGACGAACTTGGAGCCCAGCTTTGACAGTTTATTTTTCCAGATCAACTTTCTCTGATCTCAGCTCGACCAAGACAATTTCTCAGCGCCACGAACTTGGAGTTCAGGTCGACGAAATCTGTTCTGAGCTCGACGATTTCTATCAGTTTGGCATTTTCTCTCAGTTTGATTTCAGATTGGATTATTCTAAAGCAGTAATTCTCTGATAATTAATGCTCATATTCTCATGAATATAGTTGTTGCTTGTCAGCATTAATTATGGATTTCACAGAGTAATTACTTGACTTATTTACTGAGACAGTTGAGGAAATGCATTTAAGACTATTTTCAGTCGTTCAAGTCCCAGGATTTCAGCATTAATTCAAGGATAGAATTCAAATTCAAATGCTATTTTTTGGAAGGAATATAAAAGGACTGTTTTCAGAAGAACACACAATAAGGAAGAGAATAGACATAGAGATTTCACTGAGACACAACAGCTGATTCAAGTCTTACAGAGAATCTCATAGAGCTCTTCATCATCAGCTTCAGAGCTTTTCAAGGGACAAATATTCAATATCAGTCCAAAAAGCTTCTAAAGATCTTCTAAATATTGAAGGCCTACACCATGTTCAAAGCTCTCATCTTCCTGAACCATTCGACTTCTCAGGGGGAGCTTTGACAAGATCAAATCCACTAGTCTTCTCAGTTGTTTTTGAGAAAGAGAAGACAACATCAATTTTATTTTTCCCCCTATACACAGGGTTTTAACTCCCTTCAAAAGTTAACCACTTGGTTCTTAACTCTCCGTAACAAAAGACTTAGCTTAGTTTTTGGGCACCTGATCAAAAGCCTAAAGGGTTGTGAGATATCCCTTCAAATAGATCTTGTGGTGACAGGGCACCTGAGGAAAAACCTGTTGGTGGCAGTGCACCTGATCAAAAACCTGTAGTGGATTCCTACCAGGGTGGTAGAAGAATGGATGTACCCAAGTTTAGGGGAACCACTATAAATTTCTTGTGTCGTCTGGTTGCTTGTTGTTTTGTTGTTGTTGTGTGTTGTGTGTTGTGTTAGCTAGCTTATAATTCCTGCATTTTCTTAAGAAATATATATTACTATTTTTAATTCCGCTATAAAATCCGATAAAGTTTTTAAAATACTCTATTCACCCCTCCCCCCCCCCCCTCTAGAGTTAAATAGATCTATCCTCTCAGGTTGTAAAACTTTTACCATCCTTCAATTGGTATCAGAGGATATCTGATCTCTTTCAATTGGTATCAAAGCCAGGTTGCTTTGGTTTCAAAGACTTACATCTGAACCAAGATGCTTTGATAGATCTTTTTCTCTCTAGCCTCTTGTTTACAACATGGCATAGAATAAGGAATATTCTAGCACCAGACCACCTGTGTGAAACTTGAATAAATTTGCACTCTGGAAGGCCAGAATCAAACTCTACATGAACATGAACTCTATTGATGATGATATTTTCAACTCTATTTTGGCAGGTCTCCCTCAACCTATAGCTGCTACTACAACTACCAATACACAGGAAGTTCCACCACCTGAGGGACTAATGCACAAAAGAAAGCCAAGATGGCTGATGCTAAAGCAATGAATATTCTGGCACAGACAATGTCAGATGACATATTTTAGAAGGTGGCTGAGTGTACCTCTACAAAGGCCATTTGGGACTCACTGAACCGAATATTTGTTGGCTCATCAGATGAAAGAAAATACAGGAGATCCCTCCTCATATCACAGTATGAAAATTTCAAGAAGGAGGAATCAGACACTATTGCTGAGATGTATAACAGACTCAGTGTCATCATAAATAAACTGAGAACCCTGAACAAGGACATCTCATTAACTGAGATAAATGACAAAATTCTAATATACTTCCTCAGCACTTGAGATTCCAGGATATGGCCAATCAAGGAGGCCAGGAGTTTAAATGAGATTTCTACAGAATCTTTCCTTAGCAAGCTCAAGTCTTATGAGCAGTTGATCAAGACAAGGGAGGCTGCTGAATAGAAGGCTTCTACATCTTCAAGGAATGAGCACAACATTGCTTTCAAAGCAACAGAAGAATCAAAAGTTCTTCTAGCTAATGAAGAAATACTGAGCATGTTGGCTAAAAGATTCTATAAAATAGCCAAGAAAGACTTTAGAAGACGGTCATCCAAGAATGATGATAATCCAAGATATGACCAGACTCCTACCAAGGAGATTGTTTATTTTGGATGCAGAAAACCTGGGCACATTCTACCTGAATGCCCAGAGGCACAGAAGAAAGACAGAAGAAAAGAAAAGGAGAATAAGAGGCAATCAAGCAAGCACTATAGCAAGCACTCCTCTAGCAAACACAAGAGAAAGGAGAAAGGCTTCATTGTTGAGACCTGGAGTGACACAGATGAAGAATCCTCATCTTCCAGCTCTAGTGAAGATGAAGAGGAGGCAAAGGTAAGGGAAGTTTGCCTTATGGCTATTAATGCCTCCAGTACCAAATCTGATGTTGAGGAACAAGCTGAAGAATCAGAAGAAGAATCTGAATCTGAAGAAGATCAGGTAATCTCTTCATTTGATTTCAATTCAAAAGATTTTAAAATTGAATTTAAATCCTTGTGCAATGATTTAATCAATTCAGAGAAGGAAATAAAAATTCTTAGAGATAGACAGGTTGAATTTGATAACCTATTTACTGAAAATATCAAACTGAAAAATGATTTAGACTTAGCCAATGAACAAATCATTTCACTAAAAACTGAATTATGAGAGGCAAAGCAACTTGAGGAATCTCTCAATGGGAGAAGTCTTAAGCTGATGGACATCACACGCACAGTCAAGTCAGATTAAATGGCAAGCTGGGCTTTGGTGATTCATCAATCTTACCCCCCATATTAAAGAAAAATATTATTTAAACACCAATTTAATTTATCTCTGAAAAAGGCAAAGAGAAAATGGGAGAGACTAATCAATCAAATGTCTCTCAGAAATCTGTAAATAAGAAAAAAAAAGAATAAGAATCTGAATAAAAACTATGTTCAACAGATTTCGTCGAACTCAAATCGACGAAATATGTATAGTTCGTCGAACCCAGATCGACGATCTATGAACGCCAATTATAACTATAATAATTCATCTTACTGTGATCGATGAACTGTATATGGTTCTTTGAGCAGCGATCGATGAACTTGGGGCACAAAAATGATTATGTTCATTCTCTGAGCTAAGTTCGACGAACTCATCCCTATTCGTCGAACGTAGATCGACGAACTTATTATAATTCGTCAAACCTAGTCAGGTTTAATAAAAATTATTACTCTATTAGAAACTTCAATCAATTCAGAGAATCTACTAATCCTTTTACTCAATGGGAAATACCACCTAGAAGATATCATCCCTTAGGATATAAAGGTCAACCAGAATTTTCTGTTTTTTCCAGTTTCTCTTATCGAAATAAATAAGGACCCAAGGTAACCTGGGTCAAGACACCTAATTCCTTTCTATACAGGTGAAGGAATGTCCAGTCTTTAATCAACAATGGTATCTGGACAGTGGATGCTCAAAGCATATGACTGGATGTAAGGACAATCTAACAAACTACATGTCCAAGCTAGGTCCAAAGGTAAACTTTGGTGACTCCAACTGTGGCCAAACTAAAGGCTGTGGAGATGTTAAAGTTGGAGCAGTCACTTTCAGGAAAGTTGCCTATGTTAGTGGCTTAAATCATGACCTAATATCCATAAGTCAATTATGTGATGAAGGTTATCAGGTATCATTTAACTCATCTTCCTGTATTATTTCTTGTAAAGAAAATAAACATGTTTTAACTGGACTTAGACAAGGCAACATATGTGTACTAAATTTTCAATCAACTAGTTCAGAACTTTGTTTATTTAATTATGTTAGCAATCAAAATGAACTTTTAAAAGTGTTCAGTTGTATACCTAAATCACCTAGAGGGGGGTGAATAGGTGAGTTGTGCGTCTTTTTGCAGAATAAAAATTTAGAGATCTATGCACACAATTATCTACCAAGCATTCACAGACGACAAAAGATTTATAGTGGTTCCCTAACCTTGGGTACGTCCACTTTCCCTTACCGATCTAGCAAAGCACTAGACTCGGCTACTCCACTATATCAGATTTAAAACCAATCCTACACCTCGAAACAAAGTTCCTACAATCTCGATACACAACACGGATCTACACTTGGAAGATAAACACTTCCTACAACTCGGAGGCAAAAGCTCCTACACTCGGAGAGAAATCTCCTACAAGAATTAAATTGAGAGTATATGAAAATACCGACAGTAAAACTCAGATCTGAAAATCTCGGCCTGTATCTTCTTCTTTGATCTTTGCAGCTCTATCAGAAAAGTTGAAGAAGAATCTCGGCAAGAACTAGATATGAAATTTCTTGGACACACACGATCTGAGAGATGATGAAGAATTGAAAAGCAGTCTCGATCTGTGAATCTGCTTGATCTGAATCTCTTGAATTGAAAGCCCTAGTGATTTGCACGAAGAAGATCGGCGGCGGCGGCTTCCATTTTTGGATAGAGAGAATAGGATTCAGAAATTCTTAGAATAATACTTGACAGCACTTCTTAGGGCTAGTCGGTTTTGACAAGACCTTATATAAGATCTCCCTAACGGTCATAATTAGCCTTAATGACGTACACGTGGACCAATCACGTCAAGGCATTTGAAATTCTCGTCAAATATGGACTTTCCAAATTTTCTGAAAAGACTGACTGTTTTATGCGAGTAAATAATTACCTACTCGAGTACTTAATAAGGTTACTCAAGAGAGTAGAATGAGACTACTCGAGTAGAAGTCTTGGAGAAAATCCAGAAAGAATGAGTAACTACTCGAGTACACAATGACTTACTCGAGTGCTAATATAGTTACTCGAGATGTGGAGTTGAACTACTTGAGTGGTAGAAATAGACTACTCAAGTACTAGATATACTACTCGAGAGGTAGAAGAACTACTCGAGTCAAAGACTTAAAAAAATTTCAAGGAGAAGAATCTGGGTTACTCGAGTAGTTAAACTGGACTACTCGAGAGGAGATAAACTACTTGAGTATATGAATATTATTACTTGATTAAAGGACTTAGAAAAATACTGAGGGACGAAAAACTTATCACTCGAGTATTAAACCTGGGCTACTTGAGTAGTAGATAGACTACTCGAGTACATGATCTTGACTACTCGAGTGAAGTAAAACAACACGAAATCCTGTCTTCTGTAACTCAAGAAAAAAGACTAATCTACTCGAGTACTAATATGACTACTCGAGTAAATGACTTAGAAAATTTTCAGAGAGGAAATTATGTTAACTCGAGAATAAGAGATGATCTACTCGAGTAATTGACTTGGCACTCGAGAGTTATATTTTGACTACTCGAGAGCTAATTCCCTTACTCGAGGACAGATATGCTTACTCGAGTAATGACTAAGTATTTCACTTGAGTATATAAGCTACTACTCGAGTAAAAGACTTAGCAAAAATTTCTTCAACAGAATTTTCTCTTCTTCAATAAATTTAGCAACATTTCTTTCTACAATCAGTCCTAGTTCTTGAAAATGAAGTGTATGCCAATAGAGAGGCTAGACATGAGTCAATACCTTGGATCACACAATGAGGGATTACATTGTATGGTCCTGTATTTGATGACCCATTGTAGACTGACATTAGTCTACACTTGGCAATATAGTCCTGCAAACACATAACCCAAACAAGACATCAAATACAACTTAATTCATCTTAGTTCAAGGGTGACTTCACCAAATCTGGGTTATTGTAGATACAATACCCAACAATCTCCCCGTATTTGTAGAAGTCAGAACCATTTACACTAAGGTGAATTATATAGACATAAAAGAACTAGATATGTAATAGAGAAAGTAGTGCAATAAGCATAAGGATTAAAATCAAAGAGCATATGATCAGAATTAAGAATTATATAAATAAGATTGTCCAAAATATCATTTCTATATAAATCATATCCACACTCTTATAATTCTCTTCATGCTTAGACTTAATGGTGTTGCTTGTCCTTCTTCTCTTGCTGTCTTCGTTGGTAGCTGTAGGGCTTGGGATAGTACTTTGGAGGCTTTGGAGGAGAAGCACGGTTGTTCCTTCCAAATTCTCTATCATAAAGCCTTCTCTTTGTCATTGACTTTTCATACAATTCCCATTCATGGGAGCTGTAATGATCATTCTTATTTTCATTGTAGTCGATGATAAGCTTGAGAGTATCCAGTATAAGAGACTTTGAAGTTGGGGCCAGATCTCTACAAACTCTGGAGCTTTCCTCTTTTCTGTCTCTGGAATTGGAACTGATCTGCTTGCAGAGGCACCATCACCATATTTTCTTTTCTTGGGGATATGAATTTCTGGAAGGGCATGGAGAAATATATCTGTTGGGTCAGCCTCCTAGACCTGAGCATATGAATCTGGAGGAGGAGCATCAGAACCTTCAGGCCTAGGAGAGAAGGAAGGTTAAGGGATAGAGGCAGGAGCAGTAGTAGCCAAGGGGTTCAGATTGTGAGGAATGATGTTTGGATCTGTTGGGAACTCTGGAAGTATCTGATTGTGCATCCAAAATGTTGTATCATAGGTTTGGAATTTCACACTCTGAATCTGTCCTAGCACATCATCATGAATCTCTTTCATCTTCTCTTCCCATTGAGTCTGCTTGAGTGCATCTGATTTCTCTAGATATTCTTTCACTAAGCTCTCCCCCTTTCTGAATTCTACAAACAGTTTATTGATGGCATCTTCTTTGAATGTGCCTACATCTTCACAGATCTTCATTTTGGTTGCTTTTGCTCTCTTATCTAATTCAATCTGATTGTTGGTAATAGTCACACCTTGCACCATGACATGACCAACACTAATGATAGTGTGGTCTAGAGCTTTGCCACCAATCTAAAATAATTGTCTGAGTTGATCTGTGTTGTGTTGAATCTCAGCAAATCCCCTACTCATCACTTTCTCTAGAGTAGTGACTTTCTCCGTTATAGTCTTGAAGGAATCATCAAAGTATTTCCTTTGTTCTTGTAGTAGTGGTACAAACTGACTCATCAAATCACTTGCAGTAGCAGGAGTAGCAGAGGGAACTTGAGGAGGACTAGCAGACCATGGAGCAATCTCTTCAATAGAGACTGAGCTCTTAGCTCTGGAGGTATGAATCAGGGCATCCCCTTCATCAGTGACTATGGGCATGGTGAAGTCTAGGTTTTTCAAAGGAGGTTCAGCTGGTTCAGGAGATTGGTCTGGCTCATCAGAAAGCAAAATGGTATCATCCTACTCTAGGTTAGCAGCAGGAGACTTGATGGGAGATGATGGAGTATATGAGAGAGATGGTACTGGAGTGGGTTGCTTGGGAACTTCAGTAGTTTGTTCTTTTTGAAGAGGGGGAAGAGGTTCATCAGCAGTCAATTCCTCAATCATTTCATTGATTGATGCTTTAGTGGAGAGAAGGGTTTCTTGGAGTTGGGCTTCTGATGGAACTTCTTCTGGAGTGGATAGAGGAGGAGAGGTAACAAATGGAGGGGTAGAAATTCTGTCTGAAACAGATGGAGCAGGCTCCTCCTCAACAGTTGCACCAGATGTGCTGGCAACCTGAAGTGGAGAGGGAGATGGGGTCCTGTCCTCTATAACAGGAAGGTCTTGAGCTTTGGCAGATTGAACAGGATTCAAGAGCTTCAATTCCCATCTCTGAATGGATGAAATGGAGACTTTTTTCATGTGATGCAGAATAGTCCCTTTGGAGAAGTTGAATACTTGAGGATTGATCTCATGGAGGAGAAGAGAAATAATCCTAGCAAAACTTGGAGCCTTTATACTGTCCTTGATCTTGTCTAGAATTAATATCCCAAACTGGTACCTTTTCCTGCAAATTATTGTTGTCATGATGACAAAGAGGCTGAGTGAGATATCCCTGATAGAACTTGTCTTGCAGAGAAATATCTACCCAATGATATCCACCAAAAGCTTTCCTTCTGGATTCAGTTCAGATCTTTTGATGGTGAGTACATCTGGAGAAACTACACAAAACATACATGTCCTGTCAGAATCATCAGGACCTATATGATCTTCGTCATCAACAACAGGAAGTCGAAGAAGTGTAGAAACAGAGGTTTTGTTTAGCTTGATTTTTATTCCTTTAACTTTGGACTTGAGAACTGTCCCATTTCTCTTGACTTTGATATTCTTGAAAAACTCTTCAACTTCAGGAAACAGAATCTTACATGGCTGCTGAAGAACGAACGTGAGGCCGGGGGTGTCGCGGAGAATCAGAAGGTTGCAAAAATCATCGGATATGTCGGCGATTCCTGCGGCAACCAGTTCTGAACCGATTCTAATCTTAGAAGAGGGCGCCATGATCCAGAGATTTGAGAAAAATCTGGTGCGTGGAAGACGAAGGCGCGGGCTCTGCAACTTTAGGCGGAAGACGAAGCATTTTCGGCTTACTCGAGAGAGAGAATTTTGATTCGTGTAGAAAATGAAAATCCGGACTTTTCTATTTATATAACCCTAATTTATCTATAATTAGAAAGTAAATAAAGCAAACTTACCTTTGGAATTGGCGTTATAATCCTCGGGTTGCGAATAATGAAATTTGAATCAAAGTTGGAAATATGACTTCCTGATACTCGAGAGAATCGACAGTACTCAAGTGAAGATATAGAATTACTCGAGTGAGAAAGCTGGAAGTACTCGAGTGATGTCTTGGAAGTACTCGAGTAGTGATACAGAAGTACTCGAGTGAAGCTTTAGTACTCGAGTAGGTCTTTCTACTATTCGAGTAGGTTACTCTAGTGGCTGAAGAAGTACTCGAGTAGGTCAAGGAGGTACTCGAGTAAGTTACTTCTTACTCATGTAGTCTTTGTCTTACTCGAGTCAAAAAGTTAGAAATTTGAAAAATTCCAACTTTTGACTGATTTCTTGATTTTTTAGCCTTCTTGTGAGTCCACCTTCTCTAATCTTCTTTGTTGAGCATTCCAAGTTCTCTTTTGAAGAACGAGAACTTGGTCTCGTCCAGCGGCTTCGTGAAAATGTCTGCAATCTTCCTTTCTGTAGAGACATATTGTAGATCTATGTCCACATGCTCCCGGATGAAGTGGTACCACAGCTCTATGTGCTTTGTCCGGCTGTGCGAGACTGGGTTGTTGGCTATTGCAATTACGCTGGAAGAGTCGCAAAATAATGGAATGTTCTGAAACTTCATGTTGTAATCTTCAAATTGGTTCTTTATCCATAGTAACTGTGCATAGCAACTTCCTGTAGAGATATACTTTGACTCAGCTGCTGAGATTGCAACACAGTTCTTCTTCTTACTACTCCAGGAAATGAGCCTTCTTCCAAGGAATTGGCAAGTCCCGGAAGTGCTTTTTCTGTCATCTCTACTACCTGCAAAATCTCCATCTGAAAAACCAATTGTCTCGTTATCATTACTTCTTGGGTACCATAAGCCAAGATTTGTTGTACCTTTAAGGTATCTCAAAATCCGCTTTACAGCAGCGTAGTGAGATTCCTTAGATTTCACCTAAAATCTAGCACATACGCATGTTGAAAACATTATGTCGGGTCTACTGGCAGTAAGGTAGTGCAAGGATCCAATTATGCTTCTGTACTTGGTTTCATCAAAAGGTTTCCCTTTCTCATCCTTGTCCAGAGACATAGCTGAACCCATTGGAGTCCTCATAGAGGTTGCGTTCTCCATTCCGAATTTCTTAATTAGCTCTTTGGTGAACTTGGTCTGCGAGATGAAAATTCTATCTTCAGATTGTTTCACCTGAAGCCCTAAGAAATACTTCAGCTCGCTCATACTGCTCATTTCAAACTTCCCTTGTATAAGTTTTGAAAACTTCTTGCAGAGGTTGTCGTCAGTAGAGCCAAAAATAATGTCATCGACATAGATTTGCACGAGCAAAATCTTGCCTTTTATTTCCCTAAGAAATAATATATTATCTACCGTTCCCCTTGTGAACTTGTTCTTAAGAAGAAAGCTAGACAACACCTCATACCAAGCTCGAGGATCTTGTTTAAGACCATATAAAGCTTTATGCAATAAGAAAACATAATCGGGAAAGATAGAATCAACGAAACCTGCAGGTTATTCCACATATACCTCTTCCTTTATATCACCATTAAGGAAGGCAGACTTCATGTCCATCTGATAGATAGTGAAGCTCTTGAGAGCAGCATATGCTAGGAATAACCTGATTGCCTCCAGCCTTGCCACTGGAGCGTACGTCTGGTCAAAGTCGATTCCTTCTTCTTGACGATATCCTTTGGCGACGAGTCTGGCTTTGTTCTTTATGATCGCTCCATCCTCGTCCATCTTGTTCCTGTAGACCCATTTTGTACCAATGACATTCTTACCTTTGGGTCTTGGAACAAGTTTCCATACTTGGCAACACTTGAACTGATTTAGTTCTTCTTCCATCGTCATTATCCAAGATGCGTCTGAGTTTGCTTCCAACGCTTGTACCTCGATGAGTTCTGACACCATATCGGGGATCTCCTATGATCTGGTCCATGGGGTGATCCTTCTCATGTCTGAGCTCTAGAGTCCTTGCATCTGGAATATCTTCATTCACCGGAGTGACTTCATCAACTTAGACGGTTTCTTCATCTTGATCATCAACATCCCCAATAGGGGCTGTGTTGGGTACACTGTTAATATGTACCAGATTTGGAGAATCCTCATCTTAATCAATGATATACATCAATTTGTATTTGATGTATGTTTGAGTTTCATTGTGCAGGTTTAAGAATTGGAAGAAAATTTTCTAACTACAAGTGTCGACACTTGTGAAGAATTATGTCGACACTTGTGAAGAATTATGTCGACACATGTGAAGAGTTATGTCGACACTAAAAGAAGAAGCTGTGTTGACACCCAGGAGTTATGTCGACACTGAAAGCAGAAGCTGTGTCGACACCCAGGAGTTATGTCGACACTGAAAGCAGAAGCTGTGTCGACATCCAGGAGTTATGTCAACACTGAAAGCTGAAGCTTTATCGACACCTAGGAGTTATGTCGACACTGGAAGCAAAATTGTGTCGACACACAGGACTTGTGTCGACACATTTAACAGATGCTGTGTCGAGTACCAGAAGAATGACTATGTCGACACATGGAGTGTTGTATCGACATCATCAAGACTTATGTCGACACTTAGTCCATTTGTGTTGACACATGTGAAGCAGTTTGCTGAGTGGTTCATGCTGTGTTGGAAAGTTTTTTTTTTTGAAGAATCAGCAGTCATAACCAACCGTTATGACACCTTTGTCAGAACTGTCAGAAGATTGTTTCAAAGCGGATCAGCCGGTAATCAGGAGGAAACTCTATATAAAGGACTGTTTTGATACAATAGTAATAACACACACAACACTAAGAAGTGAATCCTTCAGAGAAAGTTTTCTACAACAAGAAAAGGGGAAACCCTTACAAAGGCATATCTAGAACTGTCTGCAAAGAAGATTCAGATCTCGTTCTGAATTCAAGGAGGAAGCCATCAGAAGATCAACTTCTACATTAAGTGAAGATCAACCTTATTTTGTTCTATCAAGAAGCTTTGAAATGGCTAAGTTGGGTTGGATCAGAAGATCAGTATATTCAAGAACTGATCAAGAAGCTCACAACAATGAAGAGATCTATCTGGTGAAATTTCTGTATCTCTTAATATAACAATTTCTGGTAGGATCTGTTGTAATATCTGAGTTGTAAGCCTGTAATTATAAAGGCTGAGGTAGGGCTGTGTGCCTGAGGTGTAGGACTTGTGAAAGTCTGAGTTGTAAGCCTATTAACATAGGCTGAGGTAGGGTTGAGGCCTGAGGTAGGGTTCTTGGGGAAGAATCTGAGGTAGGACTTGTATAAGTCTGAGCTGTAGGAACCAATCTGGTTCTGAGTTGTAAGATCTGTGGATCTGAGTAAGTGGAAGGAAGTTGAGCTGAATCCAGTTCGTTACTGGATAGGCGAAGGGGGAAAGTGGATGTACCCAGACCTTGGGGAACCACTATAAATCTAGTGTATGTTGTGTTGTGTTCATTGTTCTGTGGTTTACATTTTTTCTGTGCTAAGATAGATTTTGCTATTTTCCTAAAATTTTGAAGTAAAAATTAGAACCTATTCACCCCCCCCCCCCCCCTCTAGGTGTCTAGGCTCTTGAAATCAAGTCTTTCAAGTGGTATCAAAGCAAGGTTACTCAAAGATTGACCTAACAGTCTGAGTGAATATCCAAGGCAAATAACATATTTCAAGAATGGGTTCAATAGAGAATCAGAAGGAATTTGGATCTATGAAACTGCCTATCTGCAGGAAAGAATGCTTTGGCATATGGAAGGAATGGGTCAGGTTGTTTATGGAAGCATCTGATCCAAGAATCTACATCACAGTACAAGAGGGTCCCTTCATTCCAATGAAGGTATCAGCTCTGGATGCAAATGTTAAAACCCCTAAGAGCTATTCTGAAATGACTAAGGATGAGATCATCCTGGCAACACTAGACAAAAGAGCACAAAACATTATAGTAAGTGTTATAGATGATGCCACATTTCAGAATCTGGTGCACTGTAAAACCTCTAAGGAAATGTGGGACACCATGATTGTCTACATGGAGGGAACAAAAGAAGTCAGAGAGGACAGGAAATCTATGATGAATCAAGAATATGAGAGCTTTAGACAAGCAAAGACTGACAGCATAGCTGAATGTTACAAGAAGTTCTTCAGGATTGTCAATGAGCTGATGACCTATGGAAGAGTCTTCAGCACATATAAACTGAATGACAAGTTTCTCAGGTCACTAACAAAGTACTGGGACACAAAGATATGTGTCATTAGAGAAGTGGCCAAGCTTACTGATACACCTCCACCCACACTATTTGGAAAGCTGCTATTATATGAAATGCAGCTCACTGCCAGAAAAGAGGAGGAGAAAAGCAGTAGGTCTGACTACAAAGAAAGGTAAGTCGCCTTCAAGGCTGAAGGCACAAGAAAGGGTTGGAGAAAGTCTCCTTCTCCACCCAAAAGGAGTGCTGAGGCTGAAGAAGAAAATCTTGACAACAGCACATCAGATAGCCATACCTCTGATAAGGACTTTGCTGCCTTTACAAGGCAATTTCAAAGGTTCATGAAAAACAAGAAATGGAGAACCAGGTCATCACCATCCTTTTCCAAGGATGAGTATTACAAGAAAAATAAGACTCCCAAGGAGGACAGGTATGCCTCAAAACCTAGTAAACAAACTAATTCTAAGATTATTTGTTATTGTTACAACAGGCCTGGACATGTCATAGCTGACTATCCAGATAAGAGGACTGAATCTAAAGATAAGAAGAAGCATCAAGTGAAAGGCAAGAAGGAGAAATCCCTTGTTGCTCAGAAGCAGAAGAGTTGGACAGACTCTTCATCTTCAGGATCAGGATAAGAAGATAATGTAGAAGCATATGTTGGGCTGATCTCAACAGAAGAGGATTCTAGGGAACTAGAATTCCTACAAATGTTGGACTCTATAAATGGAGCAGAAGACTATTGCTGTAGAGGGCTGATGGCTCTATCAGAAAATGATCAGTGCCAGGATCAGCTTGGTCCTAGTAAGGTATATTGTTCTCCCTCAGCTTCAGATTACTACTCTGCATCAGAATCAGAAACTTCTGCATCAAGAGATATGGATGGTTCTGAATCTGAAAGGGATGTACATCAACTCATTAATGAGTATGGTGGGTTGTTGCAAGCTCTAAAGAGGAGC
The DNA here is from genome assembly GCA_039583875.1 of Platanthera guangdongensis. Taxonomy (NCBI): domain Eukaryota; kingdom Viridiplantae; phylum Streptophyta; class Magnoliopsida; order Asparagales; family Orchidaceae; genus Platanthera; species Platanthera guangdongensis. Next base: position 252,184,142 of record CM077150.1, read on the forward strand.
AAGTTTCTTGTCAAGGAGCAGGCCAAGGAGATTGAGTCTCTGAAGCAGGCTGTCAAACTGAAAAACATTACTGTTATTCAGATGGGCACAATCTCTTTCATGGAAAATCACATCAAGAAACTTGAGGCAAAACTTCAACAAGAAAGAGAGTTAGTGGCTAAATTCTCTAAGCCAAAATCAGTCTTGCCCTTAATAGATAATTTCATTTCTCATAAAGGAAAGACTGGTCTCGGTTTCAAGGGCAGAACTAGGGCCACCAATTCTCATAGAAAAGGTAAGGCCCCTGTAAAGCCTCTAGCTACAAAGCCCCCTATTTCCTTTAGGAAAGTGATGTAACCTACAAACAGGTATGATCATGATAGTACTCATGGTCAGTGTGAGTACAAAGATCTCATGGGCAAGGGTGCAAATGCCAATAGGTCACTCTATAGGCAAGCCCATCGGTTTCAAGAGAAATTCTTGGGGTTTACTGCTCCAGCACCTACACTCAACAGAACTGGTGGCAGCAAAGTAGTAAAGTCTGAACCTAAGAGAAGGTATAAGAGGTTTGAGTGTTGGTGCTGTGGTAAGGTGGGCCATTTTGCCGTGGATTGTTGGTTCAACACAAGTGTTAAAACCAAGAGTAGTCTACCTGTCAGAATAGCTGCAGGATTTCAGATTAACAATGACCTAGGACCCAATAACAATTTGGGTTCTACGGGTAAGTGATTCTGTATTTGATGCAGGTGAATCCAAGTGACCATACCCCTATATGGTACTTGGATAGTGGATGTTACAGACACATGACTGGAATAAGAAGAATGTTGAAGGACTATGTACCCAAAGAGAATGGAACCAAAGTAATCTTTGGTGGATCGGAAAAAGGAATCATCAAAGGATTTTGTAACATTTTTAGTGATTCAATTACTATCACTAATGTGGCTTATGTGAAGGGTCTAAAACATAACCTGATCAGCATAAGTCAACTTTGACATCTCCTTCCTCAAAGGGGAGTGCCAAATAAGAAGGTCAAGTGATCAAGAGATCATTTTGACTAGCACTAGGAAAGGGAATGTATACTGTCTTAACCTAGATTGTGAGTTTGACAACTCACCCATTTGTCTAGTTGTAGGATAAAAAGCTTCACTATGTGTCAAATGGCACAAGCGGCTAGCCCATCTGAACTATAAGTTAATAAGACAGCTGTTCAGCATGGGGTTAGTAAGGAATGGTCCTCATGTCAAGTGCATTAAATAGAGTGTGTGCTCAGCTTGCCAAAAGGGCAAACAGACTAAGTCATCTTTCCATGCACTTGATATCAAAGATTCAATGAGATGTTTATATCTCTTGCATATGGATTTGTTTGGTCCTATGCCAGTTCATAGTCTTAGTAGGAAAGTATTCACATTAGTTATTGTGGATGACTATTCTAGATACACATGGGTTTTCTTCTTGAGGCAGAAATCTGAAACCCCAACTGTTTTCCAGACTTTTGTTAGACAAATTCAGAATGAATATAACAGTTCAGTGGTCAAAATCAGAAGTGACCATGGAACTGAATTTCAGTCTGAATGTATGATAAAGTTCTGTGATGTACTTGGGATTCATCAGGAATTCTCCTCACCTAGAACTCCTCAGTAAAATGGAGTTGCTGAAAGAAAGAATAGGACTCTAATTGAGGCTAGTAGAACACTACTTAGTGACACTACTCTCCCTGAGTACTTCTGGGCTGAGGCAGTAAATACTGCATGTCATGTTCTCAATAGAGCCTCCATCAATAAGAAACATAAGATGACTCCCTATCAAATTCTGAAAGGCAGAAAACCAAACATTTCCTACTTTAGAATCTTTGGTAGCAAGTGTTATGTACTAGTTAATGGTAAGCACTACCAAACAAAGTTTGCTGCCAAATCCCTAGAAGGGATATTTGTTGGGTACAGCAATAATAGTATGGCATATAGAATCTACAACTTAACTACACAAGTTGTAGAGGAATCTGTCGATGTACCTGCTAGGTTGGATGAATTATCTAAGTTGATTAATAGTGAATTTTCTAGTTCTTCAGTTAGTTCTACAGGTCAAACAGACAGGCTGGACAAGCTGATCCTCAATGAAGAGGTACCTGCTAGGTTGGATGAAGAAAAAGATACTTGTTGTCTAGGGGGAGAATAAGACTCACTGGATGAAGAAGACAATGAGGAGCATCAGGTTGAGGAAAATGAAGAAGGCCATAAGATTGACAGATTTCCTCCAGCAAGAAGACACTTGAAGGATCATCCAGCACACCAAATTATTGGTGATGCAAGTCAAGGTGTTCTAATAAGAAGTAAAAGTATGAACTCAGTCCTATGTTCAAGCTTCTTGTCACAAATAGAACCCACAAAGTTTGAAGAAGCCATGCTAGACACAAATTGGATTGATGTTATGCAAGAAGAGCTAACTCAATTCAAAAGATGTAATGTATGGGAACTGGTTCCTAAACCAAAGGATCACAACATCATAGGAACCAAGTGAATCTATAGAAACAAACTTGATGAGAATGGCACTATAATCAATAACAAGGCCAGATTGGTAGCAAAAGGCTACACACAAGAGGAAGGGATTGACTTTGATTAAACCTTTACCCCAGTGGCAAGGTTGGAGGCTATAAGATTGTTCTTGGCCTATACTGCTTATCAAGGGTTTAAGGTATATCAGATGGATATAAAGTCATCATTTCTGAATGGTGACTTAAAAGAGGAAGTCTATGTTGAACAACCCTCAGGTTTTGTAGATTCTCATTATCCTGATTATGTATATAGGCTTAGGAAAGCTCTATATGGTTTGAAACAAGCCCCAAGGGCTTGGTATGAAACCTTGTCTGCTTTTCTTACTGAGAATAAGTTCTCTAGAGGAAAGATAGACAAAACTCTATTCTTTAGGGAATCTAAAGGCAAGATAATCCTAGTCCAGATATATGTTGATGACATTATCTTTGGTTCAACTGAAAACAACCTTTGTAGAAAATTTGCCAAACTTATGCAAGGGAAGTTTGAGATGAGCAGTATGGGTGAGCTGAAGTTCTTCTTAGGACTTCAAGTTAGACAGACTGATGATGGATTGTCCATATCTCAGTCTAAGTTCACCAAGGAGTTGATTAATAAATATGGTATGGACTCAGCCTCCACCATGAAAACTTCAATGGGAACAAGTATGCCTATAGGCAAAGATGAAGCAGGGAAATCTGTTGATGAGTCTTTGTATAGAGGGATAATTGGCTCCCTACTCTATTTGACTGCTAGTAGACCTGACATCATGTATGCAACATATGTCTATGCTAGGTACCAAGCTTGCCCAAAGGAATCTCATTATACTGCAGTTAAAAGAATTTTGAGATATCTTAAGGGCACACCTAATCTAGGCCTTTGGTACCCTAAGAATAGAGATTTCTTACTAACAGGTTTCTCAGATGCAGACTTTGCAGGATGCAAAGAAGACAGGAAGAGTATAACAGGAACTTGTCAATTCCTAGGAGGAAGGCTGGTGTTATGGTGCAGCAAGAAGCAAACAAGTGTAGCTATATCAACACTGAATCTGAGTATGTAGCTGTAGGCAATTGCTGTGCACAGTTGTTGTGGATAAAGCACCAACTAGAAGATTATGCATCAAGGTAAGTAGAATTCCACTGTTTGTGATTCTACCAGTGCTATTTCTATTACTAAGAATCTTGTATCACACAGTAGAACCAAGTCTATAGAAATTAAGTTTCATTTCATCAAAGAACATGTTAAGAAGGAAGATATTAGTCTGGATTTTGTGAATACAAATAATCAAATAGCTGATATATCTACAAAACCTCTAGATGAAATTAAATTCAATTATTTTAAAATTGAATTAGGTATGTTGAACCTAGAATAGGTTAGCACAAGCTTCCCTAAGAAGAATATGTAAGTACAAATTTTCTCAGGAAATTTGTCTAAGTACAAAGTTTGTGTCGACAGAAGAATAGGTGTCAACACAACCTTGTCGAGAACTTATATCTAGAAGATTTTTCGTGTCGACACACAAAAGTTGGTGTTGACACAACTATGTCAAGACATGACCAGCCCGTGTCGACTCTGACACAAGTATGTCGACACCTAGACGTGTCGACTAAACCTAAGTTTTGTGGAGACCTAGGTCATATCTGCTGACACATGTAAACATTTTGTCGACTAAGGCTCGTCTTTTGACCTACCCTTTACGCTAACACTATAAATAGGTAAAGCCAAAATCTGGTCGACTACGCTTTCAAAAATCTAGGATCTGCACCTTGAGTCGACAAAGATCTTCTCTTCTTTTCTCTTCCATCCCTCTCAACAATGGCGCCTCACCAGGATGATAAGGTGAATGAAGGATATGAGCTAGTTCATGGAGGATTCACGACAGCTTCACAAGAAATCCAGGGTGTCATTACCCTAATTTCGGATAATGGTTTAGAATTCTTGGTCTCAGAACCAACAAAAATTTGGCATAAGGAAGAACTGGAATTCTATTCATCTGCTACTGTGGCCACAGAAGTGAAGAAAATCAAAGCCACAGTTCGGGATTTCCGAGTTAGACTAACACTAAAAACTATCAGGAAATCACTCCAACTTCCCATGGTTAAGGATGATGAAGAAATTGTTTCATCCAGGACTAAAGAAGCACTAAGTTGGTGCGGGATGAACCCTAATATCAAGTTTGGATCATCTATTGCCCGGAAATGGATGAATTCCCAAGGAAAGTTTCTGTCTGAGGTAGTTGGCAAGGTAACTCTGTGTAAGACTGCTGGACATGACAGAATTTCAGTCCACATGTTCAATCTGATGACAAGGATTATTTTCACTATAAAAACAGACTGGGCATCAATAGTTTTTGACAAACTTCAAGAAGGAATAAAGAAACCAAATCTGGGAAGGATTTTGAGTTTATGTATATCTGTTATAATACCAGATGTTTTGAACCAACTTCCAGGAACCAAAATCAACCACATGAGGAGGATGGATGTGAGAATTCTATCTAGATGGGATGGAGTATTGACGAAGGAAGTATCTACTCCACAGAAACAAGTTAAGAAAGATAAACGGGAGAAAAATGTTATTCAACAAGCAGAATCCTCTAGTTATTCTGAAGAAGAAGTGGTCTTCAGTTCAGATGAAGGCATGCAACAAAAATAAGTACAGGATCAAGTGGAGAGCGGTATGCTCTTAGAGCAACAGGTAGTCTCCACTCCAGGGGGAGAAAATCCTGAACCAACAGTACAAGACACTGTACAAGTTGAGCTGCCTGCCCAAGGGGGAGGTATTACTGAAGCTGCTCTAGAAAGTGAGCATGCTGCTGATACTATTACGGAAATAGTGTCAGAAATCAACACTGAAGCACTACTATATGTTGAGAAAGCAGCACAAGATGAGCAGATAAAAGATACTGCTCAAAATAATCAAGTAAGTATCTCCTTTATAGAGAATGACCTGGACAAAGATCTGGATGTCCAGGGAGAACCTTCTGTTTTCCAAACTAATTTTGTTCCTCCTATTCAGATGCAGCAAGAGGTAACTATGAACGAGCTATTCCCTGAACAACCAACATCAGGAACTGAGGATGAGGTGTCTCAGCATGCCCCAACTGATAAGGAACCAGTGAATATACAAATCTCCTCAACATCTGATGATGAAGCAGCATACACTGCTAAGAAGAGGAAATTGATGGTCTACAAAAAGAGAAGCTCAAGCTACAAGAGAGCCTTGCAAACTGCTACTCCACAACAAGCCCCAACAGTTGATTACAGCTCACTGCTGGTGGATTTGCATGTTAAACTGGATGAACAAAGGACTGCTATGGAGAAATACATGGATGAAAGCCACAAAGATCTCCAATTCACTTTGGCTCAAGACATTAAATCCATAAGATTTGAAGTCAATCAGCATAAAAAGGAGATGACAGATTGTTTCCATAAGGGAGGCAATGATGTAGTTTTTTCTGGCAAAGCAGCAACAAGAAGCAAGAACACAAATTGATGATATTGTGGTCAAGCAAGGCTATGTTCTAGAAAATCAGATCAGAATGAATGATAATCTGACTGAATCACATAATATGATAGTCACTGAGTTGAAGAATACTGCCACAGCATTACATGAGGCCATGGCTAAAGAGAAATTGGAATTTGATAAGAAACTTCAGGAGGACTTAGTCACATTCCCGACTGCTCTGAATACATCTCAGAAATTACTCTCTGATCAGTTGCAAAAGTTCAGGGCTTACTATAAAGAGGGTACAAACTACTTGGCTGATCAAGTTAGACTTCAAAAAGATGATCCCAGTGATCATATAGCAAGAGAAGTCATAAAGGGGAAGAGGGTGTTAGTCAAAGCCAGCTCAGATCATGCTAAATGGATATCAAATAGCATCAGAGGCACTCTTGGATATCCACCCTTGTGTGATGATGATAATGTTGTTGAGCCTGGTGTGCAACCTGCCTATATTGAAGGAGATAAACCTGAAGTTGCTCAGGTCATTTACCCTCCAGCTGATTTTTACATGGTTCACCAAGAAGTTCAGTCAATGTACAGCCCTCCATAGGAGGTTAAAAATATTATTCTTGCAAAAGTGGAAATGTCAGTGGCTGTCAAGGAAGCTCAGAAGGAAGCACAACTGTCCAAAAAAAGGTTTAGAGAACAGGCTGAGTTGAAGCCTGATTTTGAGCAATGGAGCCCTACTTCCAGGAACACTATATTAACTGCCTGGAAAGCTGTGAAGGACAAGACCCATGAAAGGGGTAAATGGTATACTGAGCAAGAGTGGAACAAGTATCAAGCCAGGCAGGAAGCCATTCTTCAATACAGAAGGAAAGCAAAAGCTGGTAAGTTACCTGCTAATGCTCTGGAGCCTAGCAAGTACTTCCCAAAGCTTTTTCATTATTTTGAAAGGCAAAGTATAAGGGCTGAAGAATAGAAAAAGAAGGATCTGAAAGGAAAGAAACCTGCTGATGATGTTGAACCTACTATGCAGGCTCAGATCAGATCAGGAAAAGGCATTGTGATTAAGGAGCCTAGTCAGTTTTAAGATAGTTAGACTTATGTATAGAACAATATAATCTTTTGGCTTTTATTCTAAAGAAAGCTGTGTCAACTTAAAATTTCTCTCTGATTAAATGAAATCTGTTTCAGTATTCATTTCAGTTGTTGGCAATGTTTATATGTTACCCTGCAGTGAAATGTATGTACATCTATTTTTTTATGTGTTTTATTATGAGTGATGTATATCTTTGACTAAAGGTTATGACTTCTCCAAATAGGGGGAGATTGTTGGGTACACTGTTAATATGTACCAGATTTGGAGAAGCCTCATCTTAATCAATGATAGACATCAATTTGTATTTGATGAATGTTTGAGTTTCATTATGCAGGTTTAAGAATTGGAAGAAAATTTTCGAAGTACAAGTGTCGACACTTGTGAAGAATTATGTCGACACTTGTGAAGAATTATGTCGACACTTATGAAGAATTATGTTGACACTTATGAAGAGTTATGTCGACACTAAAAGCAGAAGCTGTTTCGATACCCAGGAGTTATGTCGACACTAAAAGCAGAAGCTGTGTCGACACCCAGGAGTTATGTCGACACTGAAAGCAGAAGCTGTGTCGACACCCAGGAGTTATGTCGATACTGAAAGCAGAAGCTTTGTCGACACCTGGGAGTTATGTCGACACTGGAGGTAGAATTGTGTCGACACACAGGACTTGTGTCAACACATTTAACAGATGCTGTGTCGAGTACCAGAATAATGACTATGTCGACACATGGAGTGTTGTGTCAACATCATCAAGACTTGTGTCGACACTTAGTCCATTTCTGTCGACACATGTGAAGCAGTTTGCTGAGTGGTTCATGCTGTATTGGAAAGTTTTTTTTTTGAAGAATCAACTGTCATAACCAACTGGTCTGACACCTTTGTCAGAACTGTCAGAAGATTGTTTCAAACCAGATCAGCCGATAATCAGGAGGAAACTCTATATAAAGGACTGTTTTGATACAATAGTAATAACACACACAACACTAAGAAGTGAATACTTTAGAGAAAGTTTTCTACAACAAGAAAAGGGGAAACCCTTATGAAGGTAGATCCAGAACTGTCTGCAAAGAAGATTCAGATCTCATTCTAAATTTAAGGAGGAAGCCATCTGAAGATCAACTTCTACATTAAGTGAAGATCAACCTTATTTTGTTCTATCAAGAAGCTTTGAAGCGGCTAAGTTGGGTTGGATCAGAAGATCAGTCTATTCAAGAACTGATCAAGAAGCTCACAACAATGAAGTGATCTATCTGGTGAAATTTCTATATCTCTTAATCAAACAATTTCTGGTAGGATCTGTTGTAAGATCTGAATTGTAAGCCTGTAATTATAAAGGCTGAGGTAGGCTGTGTGCCTGAGGTGTAGGACTTGTGAAAGTCTGAGTTGTAAGCCTAGTAACTGAAAGATATGGTACCTAAACACCTAGAGGGGGGGGTGAATAGGTGACCTAATCCTTTTCTAACTTTGTTGGCAGCCAAACAGTTATATCACAGATTTATAACTACTTTTGCACAGCAAACAGCAATAACAAAACATACACAGCTAATCCACAGCACAATCACAGCACAGCACACAGTGTTTTATAGTGGTTCCTCAAGATATGGGTACATCCACTTTCCCCCTTCGCCTATCTAGCAGTGTACTAGATTCGGCCAAACTTCTCCACTGTCTCAGAACCCAAATTGGTTCCTACACCTTAGGCCCAAAGCCTTACAACTCAGCTTTATCCCAAAGCCTACACTCAGCCACAAGGGCCTACACTCAGCCAATCAAGGCCTACACTCAGCCAACAAGGCCTACACTCAGAGATCTCTATCTCCTACACTCAGGCTAACAAGCCCTACCCTCAGCCTTTATAAGTACAGGCTTACAAATCACTCAGATCCAAAGGATCCTACAAGTTAAAATGTAATACAAATAATAACTCTACAACTCAGAATTAAAGGAGGGGAGTTGAGAGATTCTTGATGAGTTCTTGGAAGAACTCAGCTGGATTCACCCTGACTTAGCTTTCTTCAAAGCTTCTTGAGTAGAACTGAATAAGACTGAATCCTCTGCAGTTGTTCCTTGACCTCTGCCACTTAAGATCCAGAATTGAATCTGAATCCTTCTTCTCAGCCTAGTTCCAGAGGCTGATTTCTTGGAAGGAGCCCTCTCTCTCCAACTTCTTAGATCTGCACTTGAACTGCTAGATCTTCTTGTGTTGATACTCTTTGTACCACTTTAATAATTACTTCAACAAGGTGATCAACAACTTCAACAACTCTGAACCACTTTCAACAACGGTTTCTGTAAACTGTAGGTGCCTATTTATAGGCCTTCTTCATGGTAACCGGCTGGTCCGGTCCATAACTGACTTCTGATATCTCTGACAGGTGCTGTAGACCGGCTGGAACGGCATCTGTCAAATCATCCAGTCATTTCTTGAAATTCTCTAACTGTCTGAAAGTGTCGAGACTTTTTGTCTTTAAGTGTCGACACTTATAGTCCAAGTGTCGACACATGCTGTGTAAGTGTCGACACAAGTCTACAAGGTGTCGACACAACTTCTTGTATGTCTCGACACAGATTCTTCTTCATGTGTCGACACTGAAATTGAGTGTCGACACAAGTACTTGTTCTTCTAGCTTTTGCTGAATTCTTCTAAGTGTCGACACATCTCCTTTGTGTCGACACATCTTCTTGTGTTGAATCTGTTAAGTGTCGACACTACTTCTTGGTGTCGACACATAGTCTTCTATGTTGAATCTTGCTGAGTGTCGACACAGCTCCTTGTGTCGACACTTGATTCTTCTGTTGAGACTTCAGCTGAGTGTCGACACATTCCTTTAGTGTCGACACTTGTACTTAGAATATTTTGGAAATAATTCTGTTCTTTGCTAAGTGTCGACACAGCTCCTTGTGTCGACACTTTCTTCAAGTGTTGAGTCTTCAGCTGTGTGTCGACACATTGTTCTGGGTGTCGACACATACTTCAAATGCTGACTCTTCTGTTGAGTGTCGACACATTGTGCTGGGTGTCGACACTTACTTCAAATGCTGACTCTTCTGTTGAGTGTCGACACATTGTGTTGAGTGTCGACACATGCTTCAAGTGCTGACTCTTCTGCTTAGTGTCGACACATTGTGTTGAGTGTCGACACTTGTACTTAGACTCTGCAGACTTTTGCTGAGTGTCGACACAGCTCCAAGTGTCGACACTTTCTGGTGTAGACTCAGCTTCACTGGATGTTAACACAGCTCCTTGTGTCGACACTTTCTGTCTGCACTTTTCTTCACTGAGTGTCGACACAGCTCCAAGTGTCGACACTATCTGTCTGGTGTCGACTCTGCATCCCAGGCGTCGACACAATGACTCCAAGTGTCGACACTGCTTGTCTGGATGTCGACACAAGTCTTCTTAAGTGTCGACACATTCCCTCTGGGTGTCGACACATGGACTTAGAAACTTTTTGCTTCAGTCCAGTACTTTCTTAACCTGGACAAGTAACTCAAACATACATCAAATACATTATGATGTATATCATTGAGTTGGGTGAGGCTTCTTCAAATCAGGTACATTTGACCAATGTACCCAACAATCTCCCCCTATTTGGAGAAGTCATAACCCTTAGTCAATGATATACACCATTCATAATTAAAAATTACAGAATGATGTAAAGCAGATTATAAACAGCAGGGTAAACATAAACATGTAATATTTCACACATGTATACACATTCAACATTGCAGAACAAACAAGAAATAGACATATTCTCAGAACAATCATGAAATATATTTATCATATATTGTTCTAACATTTTTCTAATACATCTTCAATGGTTTACAAAAATGTTTTTCATTCAAAAGATTACAACAATCTTCAAGTCAATTCCTAATCTATTTCTGGTCTGGTTCTTTGATAACTATGCCTTTGCCAGGTTGGACTTGAGCTTTAACAGGAGCTTCTGCAGTTACAGCATCAGCAGGCTTCTTGCCTTTTAAGTCCTTCTTCTTCAGCTCTTCTGCTTTGATTTTCTGCCTCTCAAAATAATGATATGGCTTAGGGAAGTACTTGCTTAGGCTCCACTACAGTAGGAGGTAGCTTTCCCATCTTAGCCTTCCTTCTATACTGAACAATGGCCTCCTGTCTTATTTCATGTTTCCTCCATTCTGCTTCAGAGAACCACTTGTTCCTTTCATGAGCATTGTCCTTGGCAGCTTTCCAGGCAGTTAAAATTATATTCCTAGAGGTAGGGCTCCACTGTTCAAAATCTGGCTTTTGTTCTGCTTGTTCCCTAAACCTCTTCTTTGACAGCCTTGTCTCTTCTTCTTTCTCTAATGCCTCTTGCATAGCTGCAGAAATAGGTTGAACAACCTTTTCTAGAACAACATTTGACTTCCCTGCAGTTGGGCTATACATCTGGTGAATTTCAGCTTGCACCATGTCAAAATCTGGTGGAGGATATATGACCTGAGCTACCTCTGGTTGCTCACCTCCAAGATATGCACTTTGAATCCCAGATTCAGCAACATTGTCATCATCACAGAGTGGAGGATAGCCCAGTGTAGCTCTGATGGAATTAGATATCCATTTTGCATGGTCAGAGCTAGCTTTGACTAAAACTCTCTCCCCCTTTATGACTTCTTGGGCAACATGATCTCTTACATCATCCTTCTGGAATCTGATTTGACTATCCAAGTACCTGATTCCATCTTTAAAGTAAGGTTTGAGCTTAGTGAGATGTTCAGAGATAGCCTTCTGGGAATCCTGAATTGCAGTCTTGACAGCAGTAATCTCAGCTTGAAATACTTTATCAAAGTCAGCCTTAACTGCAGCAGCAGATGTAGAAGGTTCAGCAGTCTTATTCTTCAATTCAGTGACTATAGCATTGTGAGATTGTGTGAAATTGTCATTCAATCTGAGTTGGTTTTCCAGCACATATCCTTGCTTCAATGCTATATCATCTACTTGTACTTTTATCTTCTCTTGGTGTGTTGCCAGATACACCACTGCATTGCCACCCTTGTGGAAGCAGTCTGTCATCTCTTTCTTGTTAAGGTTCATTTCAAACCTTATAGACTTTATATCTTGTGCAAGATTAAACTGTAGGGTCTTGTGCCCTTCATCCACATATGTCTCAATTACCTTTCTTTGCTCATCCAATTTGATCTGTAGTGCAACCATTAAAGCACTATAATCAGCAGTTGGAGCTTGCTGAGCTATAGGCTGTGGGGCAATGGATTGCAAGGCTTTCTTATAACTCTGACTTCTCCTCTTGAATACATAGAGTTTCTTCTTCTTAGCCTTTGCAGCCTCATCTTCTTCAGATTCTGAAGTGCTGGCTATTTCAACCCTTTCCTTAGGGCTTGGAGGTTTGTCATCTTGCACATCAGGTGCTTTCTCACTTTCTGGTCTTAAAGGCTCTTCCAGAACTGTCAGTGGCTCCCCCTCAGCAGCAGCACTCTTATCTTCAGCAGCAGCATCCTTGTCCATGTTAAATTCTTCTTGATCTAGATTTAGAAACAAATCTTCCATTGTATATTCAGGTGGAGACTGTGCAGGAGAAGTTCTTGGTTCTTCAACCACTTTAGAAGTATCATCATGAACTACAGCAGATGTGTCTTCTAAAACAACATTTGGAACTTGACTGTCTAGCTGAGTTTGCTGATGTACATCAGACAAATCAGAATCTACTATAGAAAAATTCAATGTATTTAGGTCAATGAGTACCTCTTATATGATGTTAGTGGCTTGTTCACTCTCCAGTGTAGAGGGTTCTTCTACATCTGGAAGCTCCCCCTGGCTGTGATCCCTATGGATGGGGCTAGCTTGAGGCAGCTCCCCTGGATCTCAGCTATATCTTGAGCAGCAAGGGGTCTTCTCTGCAGCCACTTCCTCTTGATCATCAGGAGTGAAAACTACTTGTTCTTCACTCCCTGAACTGCTGGAGGACTCCTGTGCCACAGGAGCTGTCTTCCTTTTTCTTCCTTGGAGGAGAATCTTTCTTAGTAACTGTCTTCTCTGGAGTTGGCAATTACTTGGATAATACCGTGTCCCATCTGGAAAAGATCCTAATACCGTGTCCCATCTGGAAAAGATCCTTTGATCCATTTTCCTCATATGGTTTATCTTGCTGCCTGCAGCAGTATTCATTACCTCTGGTATGGTACCAGATAGGTAAAGACTAATGATCCTGCCCAGATTGGGCTTCTTCAGACTTTCCTTAATTTTCTCATACACCACTTGAGACCAATCTATTTTCAGAGTGAAGATTATTCTTGTCATGATTTCAAACATGTAGGCAGACACTCTGTCATGCCCTCCAGTCTTGCTGAGTAAGACTTTTCCTACAATCTCAGACATGAACTTTCCTTGGTTATTCATGCCTTTTCTGTTGAATACAGATCCTATCTTCATCTTAGGATCAAGACCACACCAGGTTAAAGCTTCCCTGGTCTTTGAAGCAGTAACTTCTTCTTCATCTTGAATTTTGGGTAGCTGGAGTACCTTCCTCAGACTCTTAGGTGAAATCTTGATCTTAGTTCCATGAACTCTGGATTTGATTCTGACTCCAGATTCATCGACTGCAGCTCCATTAAGGAATTCGAGAACTTCCTTCTTCCAAATCTTTGTAGGTTCAGACAAGAGAAATTCTAGACCAGAATCGGCGACTAGGGTTACTACCGCCTGAATTTCTGCATCTGCATCGTCGAATGCGCCACGCACTAGCTCATAGCCCTCGTTAACGTTCTCCTCAAGCTTAGGAGCCATTAGGGTTTGGAGAATTTGTCTTTAGAAAAGAGAAGTGTCGACACAATAGTTTTGGTCTCGAAACTTTGAAAGCATGTCGACAAACAAAGACAGAACCCTATTTATACCTTTCTAATTTTGAAGATGAACAGGCGGGACAGCTAGCTTAAAATGTGTCGACACTGGCAATAAGTGTCGACACTGACTTATAATGTCTCGACACACATGTGTCGACACAAGTTTAGTCAACAGATTTTATGTGTCGACACTTGGTTATGTGTCGACACAACATAACTCGACACATTGTCGAGACTTTACTTAGAAAAATTCTGAGTAAAACTTAAGTGTCGACACCATATTGGATGTGTCGACACCTACTTGACATGTGTCGACACTAACATTTTGAAGTGTCGACACCACATTCCTAGATGTGTCGACACCTTTTTCCTGAAGTGTCGACACCACTATTTTGTGTCGACATAGACTTGTCTATGTGTCGACACCTTTTGACTTAGTCATTTTCAAATCTGTAAACTTACTCTAAGTTTAACATTCCTAGTTCAATTTTGAATCTATTGAACTTAGCTTCTTCTAGTGGCTTAGTAAACATATCAGCTACTTGTTCATCTGTTTTAACATATTCTAATAAAATATCTTCTCTTTCTACATGCTCCCTAAGAAAATGATATTTAATCTCAATATGTTTTGTCCTACTATGGGATACAGGGTTATTAGCTATTGAAATAGCACTTGTAGAATCACAGAAAAGTGGAGTTCTACTTACCTGAAATCCATAGTCCTCTAGCTGATGTTGAATCCACAGAAGTTGAGCACAGCAACTTCCTGCAGCCACATACTCTGACTCAGCTGTGGAGATAGCCACACTGGTTTGCTTTTTGCTGCTCCATGAAATTAGTCTCCCACCTAGGAATTGACAGGTTCCAAGTAGTGCTCTTTCTATCCTCTTTGCATCCTGCAAAGTCTGCATCTGAATAACCTGTTAGATCAAAGTCTCCATTCCTAGGGTACCAGAGGCCTAGATAGGGAGTGCCCTTTAGATATCTCAAAATTCTCTTGACTGCAGTCAAGTGAGACTCTTTAGGGCAGGCTTGATACCTAGCACAAACACATGTAGCATACATGATGTCTGGTCTACTAGCAGTCAAGTATAATAGGGAGCCAACTATCCCTCTATACAAGGTTTCATCTACAGGTTTCCCTGCATCATCCTTGCTAAGAGACATACTTGACCCCATAGGAGTCTTCATGGTACTGGATGAATCCATACCATACTTCCTTATGAGTTCTAGGGTGAACTTGGACTGACAAATGGACAAACCATTTTCAGTCTGTTTAACTTGGAGACCCAAGAAAAACTTCAGCTCTCCCATACTACTCATCTCAAACTGACCTTGCATAAGTTTTGCAAACTTTTTGCAAAGGCTGCTTTCAGTAGACCCAAATATAATGTCATCTACATATATTTGGACTAGTATGACTTTGCCTCTAGATTCCCTAAGGAATAGAGTCTTATCTATTTTCCCCCTTGAAAACTTGTTCTCAATGAGGAAACTAGATAGGGTTTCATACCAAGCTCTAGGAGCTTGCTTTAACCCATATAAAGCTTTCCTAAGTCTATAGACATGATGAGGTAGAGTTGGATCAACAAAACCTGAAGGCTGCTCCACATAGACTTCTTCTTTCAAATTACCATTTAGGAATGCTGACTTGACATCCATTTGGTATACCTTGAATCCTTGATAGGTTGCATAGGCTAAGAACATCCTTATGGCTTCCAATCTGGCTACTGGAGCAAAGGTTTGATCAAAGTCAATACCTTCTTCTTGCCTATATTCTTTAGCAACCAGTCTAGCTTTATTCTTAATGATGACCCCTTGTTCATCCATCTTATTCCTGTAGATCCACTTAACTCCTATTACATTGTGGTCTTTAGGTTTAGGAACAAGTTTCCAAACCTTGCACCTCTTGAACTGATTAAGCTCTTCTTGCATTGCTTCAGTCCATTGTGGATCTTGTATTGCTTCTTCAAACTTCTTAGGTTCAACTTGTGACAGAAAGCTGGAATAGATTGCAGCATTCTGATATCTGCTCCTTGTTTGAACTCCTTGTCTTGGATCTCCAATAATCAGCTCTACTGGATGATCTCGAAGATGCCTGTGGGCTGGAGGCATCCTCACTTCTGGTTGAACCACTTCAGCATCTGCATCATGCTGTATTCCTTGGATTTCTTCAGCAATTGGCACATGTAGTTCTCCCCCTGGACAACAGCTACTCTCCTCTCCTCGCTGTCTTGCAGCAGTCACTTCTTCTATAGTAAGCTTGTTCATTTTCTTTGTCAAACCTGTGGGGCTGCATACATTGCTAGACAACTCATTATTAATAAGTTTAGTCTCATCAAAAACTACATGCACTGATTCTTCTACAACTTGTGTAGTCAAGTTATAGACTCTATAAGCCTTACTATTATTGCTGTACCCAACAAAAATTCCCTCTTGAGACTTGGCAGCAAACTTAGTTAAGTAAGACTTCCCATTATTAAGTATGAAGCATTTGCAACCAAAGATCCTGAAGTAGGATAGGTTTGGTTTCCTGCCTTTCACAACTTCATAGGGGGTCTTGTTTAGCCTTTTAGTGATGGTAGCCCTATTTATAACATGGCATGCAGTGTTAACTGCTTCAGCCCAGAAATACTCTGGTAGTGATGTATCACTCAATAGGGTTCTACCAGCCTCTATCAAGGTTCTATTTTTCCTCTTAGCAATGCCATTTTGCTGAGGTGTTCTAGGTAAAGAGAATTCTTGAAATATCTCAAAGTCTTCACATAGTTTTGTCATGCTTTCAGACTGAAACTCAGTACCATGGTCACTTCTAATCTTGACCACTGTACTATTTAGTTCATTCTGAATTTGCTTGACAAAGTTATAGAAGACACTAGGTGTTTCAGATTTCTGTCTTAAGAAGAACACTCAGGAAAACCTTGAGTAGTCATCTACAACTACAAAGGTATAGACCTTCCTACCTAAGCTGTGAACTGGCATTGGACCAAAAAGATCCATATGCAAGAGGTATAAACACCCCACAGCATCTTTGTTGTCAATGCTTTTAAAGGTGGATTTAGTCTGCTTGCCATTTTGACAAGCTGAGCAAATACCATCTTTGACACACTTAACTTGAGGATCATTGCTCACTAACTCTTTACTAAAGAGTTTGCTAATTGTCTTGTAGTTAAGATGGGCTAGCCTCTTATGCCATTTGACACAATGAGAGAATGTCTCATCAGCTACAAGACAAACTGGAGAACCATTGTTCTCAATCATAATGTCTAGGCAGTAGACATTCCTCTTCCTATATCCTGTCAAAATGATCTCTTGATCACTTGACCTCTTGATATAATAACCATTTTTAACAAATGAGGTGTCATACCCTACATCACTTAATTGACTTATACTTATTAGGTTGTGTTTCAACCCTTTAACATAAGCCACTTGAGTAATGGTAACTAAGTTTGAAGAAATGTTACCAAACCCTTTGATGATTCCTTTTTCAGAACCACCAAAGGTCACTTTAGGACCATTTTTGATTGGAATGTAGTCCTTCAGTAGTCCCCTAGTTCCAGTCATATGTCTGGAACATCCACTGTCCAAGTACCATGTAGGGGTATGGCCACTTGGACTGACCTGCAAAACAAATTAATGAACCTTAGAACCCAAAGTATTCTTGGGACCTTGGTGATTGTTAGTTTGCAATTTGATAAACCTACCTACTGGCATTCCAACAGGTAGTTTGGAACTCACTTTGGCACTCACATTGTGCCAACAGTCCACTGCAAAATGGCCAATTTTGCCACAGCACCAGCATTCAAACTTATTGTACCTTTGCTTAGGTACTGCCTTGGCTGTCTTGACTACAGCAGGCTTGTTGAATGTTGGGGCTTTGCCCTTGGACTTAGACTTGGACTGCTCAGTCCTTGCAGGTCTAATAAAGCCCAGTCCAGCTTTACCCTTGTGATGAACAAATTCATCAATTATGGGTAACCCTGACTTAGGTTTAGAAAACCTGGCAACCAAGTCCTTCTCCTTCTGAAGATTGTTCTCCAGACACTTAATTTGATCATTCTTAAAAGTGATAGTTCCCATCTGAATCACTGTTATGTGTTTCAGCCTGGCTATCTCATTCAGTTTTTGATCAAATTGCTTCTCAAAATCTGTTGCAGCAGCTTTAAGATCAGCAATTTCCTTTGCCTGACTTTTGGCAAGGGACTTGCTTTTCTTGTAAGCTTGCAACAGCACTCTATATTCATCTATAAGTTGATGAATATCATCCTCAGACTCAGATACATTCTCATCACTTGATGAAGAAGAATCTGAATCTGAACTAGAACAAGAAACTGAATTTAAACATGAACTTTGTACCTGACTGGGTCCTGGCTGCTCCAGGATTTTGGCACTTTCTGTCAAAGCCATTAGCCCTTTGCAATGACTGTCTTCTTGTTCATAAATTGACTCCAAGATCTGCATGAATTCTTCCTCTTCTTCTTCAGCAAACAGCCCTATGTAGGCTTCAGCCTCAGACTCAGTTTCTGAAGAAGAGATATCTGATAGAGTCTTCTCCTTCTTAGCAACAAAAGACTTTTCTTTCTTCCCTTTGAAGTGAGTCTTTTTCCTGTCACCAGATTCCTTTGTCTTCTCTGGACAATCTGCAATAACATGGCCCTGGTCTATTGCAGCAATAGCAAACAATCTTTGAACCAGTTGCCTTGCTTGATTTTGTCCTTTTCTTGTCATTCTTTGAAGACCTCTTTTTCTGATAAGAGTCTTCCTTTCCTTGTGATGTAGAAGGCCTTGACCTCCACTGTTTCTTTTTCAAAAACTTCTGAAAGTGTCTAGTGAAAGCAGCAAAGTCTTCATCACTTTCACTGCTCTTAGACTTTATGCTGACAGACTCATCAGACTCTGATTCAACTACCTCTGGAGGTGGAGTTAAAGACTTATTCCTGCACTTTCTGGGAACTTCTGTCTTGAAAGCAACAGTTCTCTCTTTGTGCTCAGTCCTTGTTGATTTCTCCTCCTCTTTTCTCACTGTTAACTGCATTTCATAAGACAATAGCTTGCCAAACAGTGTGGGAGGAGGAATTTCCCCCAACTTAGCCATTTCTCTTATGGCACAGATCTTGGTGTCCCAATCTTTGGTTAGGGACCTTAAGAACTTGTCATTTAGTTCATAGTTACTGAACTCTCTTCCATAAGACATGAGTTCATTAACTATTCTGTAAAATTTCTTATAGCACTCAGTGATGCTATCACCCTTTCCTTGCCTAAAGCTTTCATACTCCTGATTTAGCAAGGACATCCTATCTTGCCTAACTTCTTCAGAACCTTCCATATAGACAATGAGAGTATCCCACATCTCTTTTGCTGATTTACAGTGAATTAAGTTCTGAAAAGTTGCATCATCAATGGCACTCACTATTATGTTCTGTGCCCTCTTGTCCATGGTGGCCAGGACAATTTCATCCTTAGTTATCTCAAAGAAATCCTTTGGAGTTCTCTGATTTGCATCCAAAACTGAAATCTTCATGGGCACATAAGGCCCTTCCTTTACTGTGATGTAGATTCTAGGGTCTGAGGCCTCCATAAACAGCCTTACCCTTTCTTTCCAGATCCCAAAGATCTCCTTTCTGCATATGGGTAATTTCATGGAACCCAATTCCTTGTGATTCTCATAGGAACCCATGTTTCTTGATTTTCTTGAATTTCTTGAATCTGTGTTTTGCCTTACACTGAATCTGCCAAACAGGATCTCCTCAGACTGTTAGTCCTTGTTTTGAGTAACCTCGCTTTGATACCACTTGAAAGATATGGTACCTAAACACCTAGAGGGGGGGTGAATAGGTGACCTAATCCTTTTCTAGCTTTGTTGGCAGCCAAACCGTTATATCACAGATTTCTAACTACTTTTGCACAGCAAACAGCAATAACAAAACATACACAGCTAATCCACAGCACAATCACAGCACAGCACACAGTGTTTTATAGTGGTTCCCCAAGATATGGGTACATCCACTTTCCCCCTTCGCCTATCTAGCAGTGTACTAGATTCGGCCAAACTTCTCCACTGTCTCAGAACCCAAATTGGTTCCTACACCTCAGGCCCAAAGCCTTACAACTCAGCTTTATCCCAAAGCCTACACTCAGCCACAAGGGCCTACACTCAGCCAATCAAGGCCTACACTCAGCCAACAAGGCCTACACTCAGAGATCTCTATCTCCTACACTCAGGCTAACAAGCCCTACCCTCAGCCTTTATAAATACAGGCTTACAAATCACTCAGATCCAAAGGATCCTACAAGTTAAAATGTAATACAAATAATAACTCTACAACTCAGAATTAAAGGAGGGGAGTTGAGAGATTCTTGATGAGTTCTTGGAAGAACTCAGCTGGATTCACCCTGACTTAGCTTTCTTCAAAGCTTCTTGAGTAGAACTGAATAAGACTGAATCCTCTGCAGTTGTTCCTTGACCTCTGCCACTTAAGATCCAGAATTGAATCTGAATCCTTCTTCTCAGCCTAGTTCCAGAGGCTGATTTCTTGGAAGGAGCCCTCTCTCTCCAACTTCTTAGATCTGCACTTGAACTGCTAGATCTTCTTGTGTTGATACTCTTTGTACCACTTTAATAATTACTTCAACAAGGTGATCAACAACTTCAACAACTCTGAACCACTTTCAACAATGTTTCTGTAAACTGTAGGTGCCTATTTATAGGCCTTCTTCATGGTAACCGGCTGGTCCGGTCCATAACTGACTTCTGATATCTCTGACAGGTGCTGTAGACCGGCTGGAACGGCATCTGTCAAATCATCCAGTCATTTCTTGAAATTCTCTAACTGTCTGAAAGTGTCGAGACTTTCTGTCTTTAAGTGTCGACACTTATAGTCCAAGTGTCGACACATGCTGTGTAAGTGTCGACACAAGTCTACAAGGTGTCGACACAACTTCTTGTATGTCTCGACACAGATTCTTCTTCATGTGTCGACACTGAAATTGAGTGTCGACACAAGTACTTGTTCTTCTAGCTTTTGCTGAATTCTTCTAAGTGTCGACACATCTCCTTTGTGTCAACAAATCTTCTTGTGTTGAATCTGTTAAGTGTCGACACTCCTTCTTGGTGTCGACACATAGTCTTCTATGTTGAATCTTGCTGAGTGTCGACACAGCTACTTGTGTCGACAATTGATTCTTCTATTGAGACTTCAGCTGAGTGTCGACACATTCCTTTAGTGTCGACACTTGTACTTAGAATATTTTGGAAATAATTCTGTTCTTTGCTAAGTGTCGACACAGCTCCTTGTGTCTACACTTTCTTCAAGTGTTGAGTCTTCAGGTGTGTGTCGACACATTGTTCTGGGTGTCGACACATACTTCAAATGCTGACTCTTCTGTTAAGTGTCGACACATTGTGCTGGGTGTCGACACTTACTTCAAATGCTGACTCTTCTGTTGAGTGTCGACACATTGTGTTGAGTGTCGACACATGCTTCAAGTGCTGACTCTTCTGCTTAGTGTCGACACATTGTGTTGAGTGTCGACACTTGTACTTAGACTCTGCAGACTTTTGCTGAGTGTCGACACAGCTCCAAGTGTCGACACTTTCTGTTTTAGACTCAGCTTCACTGGGTGTCGACACAGCTCCTTGTGTCGACACTTTTTGTCTGCACTTTTCTTCACTGAGTGTCGACACAGCTCCAAGTGTCGACACTATCTGTCTGGTGTCGACTCTGCATCCCAGGTGTCGACACAATGACTCCAAGTGTCGACACTGCTTGTCTGGATGTTGACACAAGTCTTCTTAAGTGTCGACACATTCCCTCTGGGTGTCGACACATGGACTTAGAAACTTTTTGCTTCAGTCCAGTACTTTCTTAACCTGCACAAGAAACTCAAACATACATCAAATACATTATGATATATATCATTGAGTTGGGTGAGGCTTCTTCAAATCAGGTACATTTGACCAATATACCCAACAGTAACATAGGCTGAGGTAGGGATGAGGCCTGAGGTAGGGTTCTTGGGGAAGAATCTGAGGTAGTGCTTGTATAAGTCTGAGCTGTAGGAACCAATCTGGTTCTGAGTTGTAAGATCTGTGGATTTGAGTAAGTGGAAGGAAGTTGAGCCGAATCCAGTTCGTTACTGGATAGGCGAAGGGGGAAAGTGGATGGACACAGACCTTGGGGAACCACTATAAATCTGGTGTATGTTGTGTTGTGTTCATTGTTCTGTGGTTTACATTTTTTTCTGTGCTAAGATAGATTTTGCTATTTGCCTAAAATGTTGAAGGAAAAATTAGAACCTATTCACCCCCCCCCCCTCTAGGTGTATAGGCTCTTGAAATCAAGTCTTTCATGTTGGAGTGGTGATCTTGATGAACTTTTCACCTTTATCTTCAGTTGATTCTTCCAGGTTAAGTTCTTTCAATTCTGTACCTGCATCTTAAATGAATACACTATAAGAGTTACCTTGCAGCAAGCTCGTCTCATCAAATACAACATCTATTGATTCTTCTACAACATGAGTTTTTATATTAAATATCATGTATGTCTTACTATGGCTACTATATCCTACAAAAATACCTTCAAAACACTTTTCTCTAAACTTGGTAGTATGATACTTGTCATTGTTAAGCACGAAGCACTTACAACCAAAAATTCTAAAATATGATACAGTCGTTTTCCTGCCCTTTAGAAGTTCATAAGGTGTCTTATCGTGGTTTTTATTTATCAGTGCTCGATTTTGCACGTGACATGCAGTGTTGAAGGCTTCAGCCCAGAAGTATTCCGGAAGTGAGGCATCACTCAACATGGTCCTGCAGTCCTCTATGATTATTCTATTCCTTCTATCAGCTACTCTGTTCTGTTGTGGAGTACGAGGAGAGGAAAACTCATGAAAGATACCCAAGCTTTCACAGAATTCTGTCATGGCCGCAGACTTGAACTCTGTTCCATTATCACTTCTGATTTTGACTACGGAATAGTTGTATTCATTCTGTACTTGCCTGACATAATTAGTAAAGATGTTGAAGGTATCTGACTTGTGTTTCAGAAAGAACACCCACGCAAAGCGCGAGTAATCATCAACAATTACCAATGTATAACCCCTACCTCTCAAACTTCTAATTTGCAGTGGACCGAATAAGTCCATATGAAGTAGATGTAAACATCTATTATAATCTTTGCCAATAACACTTTTAAAGGTAGCCCTTATTTGCTTGCCTTTTACACATGCGTGACAATATCTATCTTTGATGTATTTGACATTTGGGGCATCACGTACTAAATTCAGTGAAAATAATTTATTAATGATTTTGAAATTAATATGTGCTAGTCTCTTGTGCCATTGGTCACCAAGAGATGCAATATCTTTTGCTAAAAATCACACTAGTGTAGAAGAGTCTATACAAATGAAATTTAAACAAAATATATTTATGCTTCGAGTGCTGGATACAATCATTTCCATATTATCAACGGATTTTTTCAAGCACTATGAAATTCAACTATGTATCCTTTATCGTAGAGTTGACTTAATGCTTATATGATTGTGTTCCAATCCTTCAACATAAGCTACATCTGAGAAGGATACACTACCGTTAGTGATCATACCATAGCCTTTAGTGATTCCTCGGTCTGAACCTCCAAAGATGACCTTTTGCTCGTTCACGACTGGAGAATAGTTCTGAAGTAGGATTCTTTTTCGGTCATGTGCCGAGAGTATCCTGTTGGATACATTAGTTTAAATATACCTGATTTGAAGAAGCCTCACCCAACTCAATGATATACATCAAAATGTATTTGATGTATTTTGAGTTACTTGTGTAGGTTAAGTATTTGCAGGACTGAAGCAAAAAGTTTCTAAGTACATGTGTCGACACCTAGAGGGAAAGTGTCGACACTTAAGAAGACTTGTGTCGACACCCAGACAAGCAGTGTCGACACTTGGAGTCATTGTGTCGACACAAGGAGCTGTGTCGACACTCAATGAAGAAAATCCAGTAAAGCTGTGTCGACACTTAACAGTTGTGTCGACACCCAGTGAAGCTGTATCTACATCAGAAAGTGTCGACACTTGGAGCTGTGTCGACACTCAGCAAAATTCAGCAGAGACTAAGTACAAGTGTCGACACTCAGAGCAATGTGTCGACACTTAGCAGAAGAATCAACACTTGAAGTAAGTGTCGACACCCAGAACAATGTGTCGACACTTAGCTGAAGACTCAACACTTGAATAAAGTGTCGACACAAGGAGCTGTGTCGACACTTAGCAAAGAACAGCAAAGTTCAAGATTATTCTAAGTACAAGTGTCGACACTATGGGAATGTGTCGACACTCAGCTGAAGTCTCGACAGAAGATGTAAGTGTCGACACCCAAAGCAATGTGTCGACACTCAACAAGTATCAACATGAAGATGTGTCGACACCAAGAAGCAGTGTCGACACTTAACAGATTCAACACAAGGAGATGTGTCGACACAAAGGTGTTGTGTCGACACTTAGAAGAATTCAGCAAAATTCTGAAGGACAAGTATTTGTGTCGACACTCAATCTCAGTGTCGACACATGAAGAAGAAGCAGTGTCGAGATAGAGAATCAACAACAAAAGGAGTTGTGTCGTCACCTTGTAGACTAGTGTCGACACTTAGATAACATGTGTCGACACTTGGTCTATAAGTGTCGACACTTAAAGACAGAAAGTCTCGACACTTAAAGACAGTTACAGAATTTTCAAGAACTGACTGGATGACTTGACAGCTGCCATTCCAGCCGGTCTACAGCACCTATCAGAGTTGTCAGAATTCAGTTATGAATCGGGCCAGCCGGTTACCATAAAGATGGTCTATAAATAGGCCTATACTGTCTACAGAAGAGATTGATCAACACGTTGTTGAAGAGATTGAACACAAGTCCAAGTTCAGATTTAAAGAAGATCTAGCTATCAAGTGAAGATCTAAGAAGTTGGAGAGAGAGAGCTCCATCCAAGAAATCAACCATTGGAACTAGGCGTAGAAGAAGGGTTCAGATTTATTCTGGATCTTAAGAAGCGGAGATCAAGGATCAACTGCAGAAGGAGTCAGTCTTATTGAGTTCTACTTTCAAGAAGCTTTGAAGAAAGCTAAGTCAGATTGATTTCAGGTGAGTTCTTCCAAGAACTCATCAAGAAACTCACAACTTCCCTCTCTTGTCTTTGGGTTGCTGAGTTAACAATTGTATAATCATTTTTATCTTGTAAGATCCTTTGGATATGAGTTTTGTAAGCCTGCAATTATAAAGGCTGAGGGTAGGAGAGTGAAATCTCTGAGTGTAGGCCTTTGTGGTTGAGTGTAGGCCTTGGTGGCTGAGTGTAGGCTTTGGTGGCTGAGTGTAGGCTTTGTGGAAAAGCTGAGTTGTAGGGCCTTGGGCCTGAGGTGTAGGAACCAGTTTGGGTTCTGAGATAGTGGAGAAGTTTGGCCGAATCTAGTACACTGCTAGATAGGCAAAGGGGGAAAGTGGATGTACCCAAAGCTTGGGGAACCACTATAAAACTGTGTGTCTTCTGTGTGCTGTGATTTGCTGTGAATACTGTGTGATTGTTGTGCAAAAGTAGATTAGATTCTGTGTTTAAAACTGATTGCTGCCATTAAAGTTTAAAAAGAATTTGGTCACCTATTCACCCCCCCCCCTCTAGGTGTTTAGGTACTATATCTTTCAAGTGGTATCAAAGCGAGGTTCCTCAAAAAGGACTAACAGTCTGAGGAGATCCTGTTTGGCAGATTCAGTCTAAGTCAAATTACAGATTCAAGAAAATCAAGAACCATGGGTTCCTCTGAGAATCACAAGGAATTGGGATCCATGAAATTACCTCTATGTAGGAAAGAGATATTTGGGATCTGGAAGGAAAGGGTAAGGCTGTTTATGGAAGCCTCAGACCCTAGAATTTACATCACAGTAAAAGAGGGGCCATATGTGCCCATGAAGATATCAGTTCTAGATGCAAATCAGAGAACCCCAAAGGATTTCTCTGAAATGACAAAGGATGAGATTGTCCTAGCCACCATGGACAAAAGGGCTCAAAACATTATAGTGAGTGTCATAGATGATGCAACTTTTCAGAATCTTATACACTGTAAGACAGCCAAAGAGATGTGGGATACCCTTATTGTGTATATGGAAGGATCTGAAGAAGTTAGGCAAGATAGAAAATCCTTGCTAAATCAAGAGTATGAAAGTTTTAGACAAGGAAAGGGTGATAGCATAACTGAGTGCTATAAGAAGTTCTATAGGATAGTGAATGAACTCATGTCTTATGGAAGAGAGTTCAGTAATTATGAACTAAATGACAAGTTCCTAAGGTCCCTAACTAAAGATTGGGACACCAAGATCTGTGTCATTAGAGAAATGGCTAAGTTGGGAGAAATTCCTCCACCTACACTGTTTGGCAAATTGTTGTCATATGAAATGCAGTTGACAGTGAGGAAAGAGGAGAAAAAATCAACAAGAAATGAACATAAGGAAAGAACTGTAGCTTTCAAGACAGAAGCCCCCAGATAGTACAGGAATAAGTCACCAACTCCACCTCCAAAGGTAGTTGAATCAGAGTCAGATGAGTCTGTCAGCACAAAGTCTGAAAGCAGTGAAAGTGATGAAGACTTTGCTGCCTTCACTAGACATTTCCAGAAGTTCTTGAAAAAGAAACAATGGAGGTCAAGGCCTTCTACTTCACAGGGAAAAGAAGACTTTTATCAGAATAAAAAGGCTTCAAAGAAGGACAGGAAGAGGACTAAATCTAGTAAGGCAACTGTTTCAAAAATAGTGTGCTATTATTGCAATAGACAAGGCCATGTTGTTGCAGATTGTCCAGAAAGAGAAAGGAGTCTAGTTGACAGGAAGAAGACTCATTCCAAAGGCAAGAAAGAGAAGTCTTTTGTTGCCAAGAAGGAGAAGACTCTGTCAGATATTTCTTCTTCAGAAACTGAGTCAGATGCTGAGGCATACATAGGGCTGTTTGCTGAAGAAGAAGAAGAAGAAGAGTTCATGCAGATTTTGGAGTCTATATATGAATAAGAAGACAGTCAATGTCAAGGGCTAATGGCATTGACAGAAGGTGACAAAATCCTGGAACAGCTAGGACCCAGTAAGGTACAATGTTCAACTCTAAGTTCAATTTCTTGTGCCAGTACAGATTCAGATTCATCATCATCAAGTGATGAGAGTGCATCTTAGTCTGAAGCAGATATTCATCAGTTGATAGATGAATACAAGGTTCTGTTGCAAGCTTACAAGAAGAGCAAGTTTCTAGCCAAAAGTCAAGCAAAGGAAATTGCTGATCTTAAAGCTGCTGCAACTGAGGTTGAGAAGTCTTTTGATCAAAAACTTAATGAGATAGCCAGATTGAAGCACATAACTGTGATTCAAATGGGAACTATAATATTTAAGAATGATCAAATCAAGAGTCTGGAGATTAATCTTCAGAAGGAGAAGGACTTAGTTGCTAGGTTTTCTAAACCTAAGTCAGTTCTACCTTTGATTGATGAATTTGTTCATCAAAAAGGTAAAGCTGGACTTGGTTTTACTAGACCTGCAAGGACTATTCAGTCCAAGTCCAAGTCCAAGGGCAAAGCCCCAACACTCAACAAGCCAGTTGTGGATAAAACAGCTAAGACTGTACCTAAGCAAAGGTACAATAAGTTTGAATGTTGGTGTTGTGGCAAAGTTGGCCATTTTGCAATAGATTGTTGGCACAATGCTAGTGCCAAAGTGAGTAGCAATCTGCCTATTGGAAAACCAGTAGGTAGCTTTGTCAGGTTGCAAACTAACAAGTACCAAGGACCCAAGAATTCTTTGGGTTCTAAGGTTCATTAATCTGTTTTGCAGGTGAGTCCAAGTTGCCATGCCCCAATATGGTACTTGGACAGTGGATGTTCCAGACATATGACTGGAACTAGGGGACTACTAAGGGACTACATTCCAATCAAAGATGGTTCAAAAGTAACCTTTGGTGGTTCTGAAAAAGGAGTCATCAAAGGATTTGGTAACATTTCTAGTAACTTGGTTACCATTACTCAAGTGGCTTATGTTAAAGGGTTGAAACACAACCTAATAAGTATAAGTCAATTAAGTGATGTAGGGTATGACATCTCATTTGTTAAAAATGGTTGTCATATCAAGAGGTCAACTGATCAAGAGATCATTTTGACTGGTTATAGGAAAAGGAATGTCTATTGCTTAGACATTATGGTTGAGAACAATGGTACTCCAGTGTGTCTTGTAGCTGATGAGACAGTCTCTCATTATGTCAAATGGCACAAGAGGCTTGCCTATCTTAACTACAAGACTATTGGCAAACTCTTTAGCAAGGAGTTGGTGAGGAATGGTCCTCAAGTTAAGTGTGTTAAAGATGGTATTTGCTCAGCTTGTCAAAAGGGCAAGCAGACTAGATCCACCTTTAGAAGCATAGAAAACAAAGATGCTGTGAGGTGTTTATACCTCTTGCATATGGATCTCTTTGGTCCAATGCCAGTTCACAGCCTAGGTAGGAAGGTCTATACCTTTGTAGTTGTAGATGACTACTCAAGGTTTTCCTGGGTGTTCTTATTAAGACAGAAATGTGAAACACCTAGTGTCTTTTATAGCTTTGTCAAGCAAATTCAGAATGAACTAAACAGTACAGTGGTCAAGATTAGAAGTGACCATGGTACTGAATTTCAGTATGATAGCATGACAAAACTATGTGAAGACTTTGGGATATTTCAAGAGTTTTCTTCACCTAGAACACCTCAGCAAAATGGCATTGCTGAGAGGAAGAATAGGACCTTGATAGAGGCTGGTAGGACCCTATTAAGTGATACATCACTGCCAGAATATTTCTGGGCTGAAGCAGTTAACACTGCATGTCATGTTATAAATAGGGCTACCATATCTAAAAGCCTCAACAAGACCCCCTATGAGGTTGTGAAAGGCAGGAAACCAAACCTATCCTACTTCAGGATCTTTGGTTGCAAATGCTTCATACTTAACAATGGAAAGTCTTACTTAACTAAGTTTGCTGCCAAGTCCCAAGAGGGAATTTTTGTTGGGTACAGCAACAATAATAAGGCTTATAGAGTCTACAACTTGTCAACTCAAGTTGTAGAAGAAACTGTACATGTAGTATTTGATGAGACTAAACTTATTAATAATGAGTTGTCTAGTAGTGTATGCAGCCCCACAGGTTTAATAAAGAAGATGGACAAGCTTACTATAGAAGAAGTACCTACTGCAAGACAGCAAGTAGAAGACAGTGGCTGTTGTCCAGGGGGAGAACTACATGTACCTATTGCTGATAAAGTTCAAGGAGTACAGCATGATGGGGATGCTGAAGAGGTTCAACCAGAAGTCAAGATGCCTCCAGTCAATAGACATCTTAGAGATCATCCAGTAGAATAGATTATTGGAGATCCAAGATAAGGAGTACAAACAAGGAGCATAAACCTGAATGCAGCAATCTACTCCAGTTTTCTATCTCAAGTTGAACCTAAGAAGTTTGAAGAAGCCATACAAGATCCACAATGGACTGAAGCAATGCAAGAAGAGCTTAATCAGTTCAAGAGGTGCAAGGTCTGGGAACTAGTTCCTAAACCTAAAGACCACAATATAATAGGAACCAAGTGGATCTACAGGAATAAGATGGATGAACAAGGTGTCATCATTAAGAATAAAGCAAGACTGGTTGCTAAAGGATATAGGCAAGACGAAGGTATTGACTTTGATCAAACCTTTGCTCCAGTAGCCAGACTGGAAGCCATAAGGATGTTTCTTGCCTATGCAACCTATCAAGGATTCAAAGTTTACCAAATGGATGTCAAGTCAGCATTTCTGAATGGTAATCTTAAAGAAGAAGTCTATGTGGAACAGCCTTCAGGTTTTGTTGATTCAACTCTACCTCATCATGTCTATAGACTTAGAAAAGCTTTATATGGGTTAAAGCAAGCCCCTAGGGCTTGGTATGAAACCCTATCTAGTTTCCTCACTGAGAACAAGTTCTCAAGGGGGAAAATAGATAAGACTCTATTCCTTAGAGAATCTAGAGGCAAAGTAATACTAGTCCAAATATATGTAGATGACATTATATTTGGGTCTACTCAAAGTAGCCTTTGCAAAAAGTTTGCAAAGCTAATGCAAAGTTAATTTGAGATGAGTAGTATGGGAGAGCTGAAGTTTTTCTTGGGTCTCCAAGTTAAACAGACTGAGAATGGTCTATCCATATGTCAGTCCAAGTTCACCCTAGAACTCATAAGGAAGTATGGTATGGATTCATCCAGTACCATGAAGACTCCTATGGGGTCAAGTATGTCTCTTAGCAAGGATGATGTAGGGAAACTTGTAGATGAAACCTTGTATAGAGGGATAGTTGGCTCCCTATTATACTTGACTGCTAGTAGACCAGATATCATGTATGCTACATGTGTCTGTGCAAGGTATCAAGCCTGCCCTAAAGAGTCTCATTTAACTGCAGTCAAGAGAATATTGAGATATCTAAAGGGCACTCCCTATCTAGGCCTCTGGTACCCTAGGAATGGGGATTTTGATCTAACAGGTTATTCAGATGCAGACTTTGCAGGATGCAAAGAAGATAGAAAAAGCACTACTGGAACCTGTCAATTCCTAGGTGGGAGACTAATTTCTTGGAGTAGCAAAAAGCAAACAAGTGTGGCTATCTCCACTGCAGAATCAGAGTATGTGGCTGCAGGAAGTTACTGTGCTCAACTTCTGTGGATACAACATCAGCTTGAGGACTATGGAATTCAGGTAAGTAGAACTCCACTCTTTTGTGATTCTACTAGTGCTATTTCAATAGCTAATAATCCTGTATCCCATAGTAGAACAAAACATATTGAAATTAAATATCATTTTCTTAGGGAGCATGTAGAAAGAGAAGATATTTTACTTGAATATATTAAAACAGATGAACAACTAGCTGATATGTATACTAAGCCCCTAGAAGAAGCTAAGTTCAATAGGTTTAAGATTGAACTACGAATGATAAACTTAGAGTAAGTTTATAGTATTGAAATTGGCTAAGTAAAAAGGTGTCGACACATAGAGATTTCTGTGTCGACACAGATAGTAAGTGTCGACAATTCAGGAAAAAGGTGTCGACACATCTAGGAAGTTGGTGTCGACAGTTCTGAATATTAGTGTCGACACATGTCAGGTAGGTGTCGACACATCGAAAGTGGTGTCGACACTTAAGTTTTACTCAGAATTTTCTAAGTAAAGTCTCAACTATGTGTCGAGTTGAGTGGTGTCGACACATAAACAAGTGTCGACACCTATGTGTCGAGACATTATAAGTCAGTGTCGACACTTATTGCCAGTGTCGACACAATTTAAGTTAGCTGTCCCGCCTGTTCATCTTCAAAATTAGAAAGGTATAAATAGGGTTTTGCCTTAGTTTGTCGACACGCTTTCAAAGTTTCGAGACCAAACTTCTGTGTCGACACCTCTCTTCTCTCAAGACAAATTCTACAAACCCTAATGGCGCCAAAGCTTGAGGAGAATGTCAACGAAGGATACGAGCTGGTGCGCGGTGCTTTTGAGGATGCCGATCAAGAAATCCAGACTGTCGTAACCCTAGTAGACGATTCAGGGTTAGACTATCTAGTGTCTGAACCTACTAAAATCTGGAAGAAAGATGTACTAGAATTCCTCAATGGAGCTAAGATAGACGAAACTGGATTCAAAATCAAATCCAGGGTTCATGGTGAGAAGGTGAAGGTGTAACCTAAAAGTCTGAGGAAGATTCTACAGCTACCAAGAATTAAAGAGGAAGATGAGGTTACAGCTACAAAGACCAGGGAAGCTCTAACCCGGTATGGACTGGATCCTAAGATGAAGCTTGGATCAGTGTTTCTTAGAAAAGGCATGAACAATCAAGGGAAATTCCTCTCAGAGATTGTTGGCAAAGTCATACTCAGCAAGCCAGGAGGGCATGACAGAGTGTCTGCCCATATGTTTAGTATAATGACAAGGATAATCTTCACTCTAAAAACTGACTGGTCTATGGTAGTTTATGAGAAGATTAAAGAAAGCTTGAAGAAGCCCAACCTGGGCAGGATTTTAAGTCTTTACCTTGCTGGTGTAATACCTGAAGTTATGAGTACGGCTGCTGGAAGCAAAATAAATCATATGAGAAAAATGGACATGAGGTTGTTCTCTAGATGGGACAGGGTGTTGACTAAGGAGATGCCAACCCCTGAGAAGATAGTTTCTGAGAAGGAGATTCCATTAAAGAAGAAATGGAAAATTGCCCCAGTGGCTCAAGAGTCCACTAGCAGCTCAGACAGTGAAGAACAAGTTGTCTTCACTCCAGATGAAAATGAGGAAGAGTCTGCTATGAAATCTCCTGCTCCTCAAGATGATGCTGAGATCCAGGGGGAGCTACCTCAAGCTAGCCCCATACACAAGGATCAAAGCCAGGGGGAGCTTCCAGTTGTAGATGAACCCACTACACTGGAAAGTGAACAAGCAACCAGCATTATCCTAGAGGTAATCACTGAACTCAATACTTTAGAATTTCCTATGGAAGATACTGATTTTTCTGATGTTCATCAGCAAACTCAGCTAGATAACCAAGTCCCAGATGCTGTCTTGGAAGACACATCTGTTGCAGCTCCAATAGTTCCTGATTTAGTGGTTAAAGATCCAAGACTTTCTCCTGCTCATTCTCAACAAGAATACACCATGGAAGATTTATTTCTAAATCTAGATCAAGAAGATTTTGATAAGGAAACTGCTGCTGAAGAGGAGAATGCTCCAGTTCAGGGGGAGCAAGTTGTAATTCTTGAAGAGCCTGCCAGGAAAGAAACTGAGAAGGCACCAGATGTGCAAACTAAGAGGCCCCCAAGCCCTAAGGAGAGGGTTGACATTGCCAGCTCCTCAGCATCTGAAGATGAGGAGGCTACCAGGGCTAAGAAGCAAAAACTTTATGTATTCAAAAGAAGGAGTCAAAGTTATAAGAAGGCTCTACAATCTATTGCACCACAGCCTATATTTCAGCAAACACCATCAGTTGATTATAGTGCTTTAATGGTGGCAATGCAAATTAAACTGGATGAGCACAGGCAGGCAATAGAGAAGTATGTGGATGAAGGGCAGAAATCACTACAATTTGATCTGACCCAAGATATCAAGTCAATAAGATTTGAAATGAATCTTAACAAGAAGGAAATGACTGACTGCTTCCACAAGGGTGGGAATGCAGTAGTCTATCTTGCCACTCATCAGGAGAAGATAAAAGCTCAAGTGGATGACATAGCTGTGAAGCAAGGTTATGTACTTGAAAATCAACTCATGATGAATGACAATCTGACAGCATCTCATAATGCAATTGTCACAGAATTAAAGAATATAGGTGCTGGACCTTCTACCTCTACTACTGTTGTTCAAGATGAATTTGACAAAGTATTCCAAGAAGAAATCACTGCTGTTAAGACTGCTATTCAAGACTCCCAGAAGACCATATCTGAACAACTTACAAAGCTCAAACCTTTCTTTAAAGATGGAGTCAAATACTTGGATAGTCAAATCAGATTCCAGAAGGATGATGTCAGAGATCACATGGCTAGAGAAGTCATAAAGGGGGAGAGAGTTTTAGTCAAATCTAGCTCTGATCATGCCAAATGGATATCTAATTCCATCAGAGCTACACTGGGCTATCCTCCTCTTTGTGATGATGACAATGTGGCCGAATCTGGAATTAACCCTGCCTATCTTGGAGGTGAGCAACCAGAAGTAGCTCAAGTGATCTATCCTCCACCAGATTTTGACATGGTGCAAGCTGATATTCATCACATGTATAGCCCAACTAAAGGGAAGTCCAATGTCATTCTAGAAAAAGTGGTTCAGCCAATTTCTGAAGCCATGCAAGAGGCACAGCAGAAAGAAGAAGAGACAAGATTGTCTAAGAAGAGGTTTAGGGAACAAGTTGAACAAAGACCAGATTTTGAACAGTGGAGCCCTACCTCAAGGAATATCATTTTAACTACCTGGAAAGCTGCCAAAGATAATGTGTCTGACAGGAATAAGTGGTTTTCTGAGGCTGAATGGAGAAAACATGAGATCAGGCAGGAGGCCAATAGTTCAATACAGAAGGAAGGCCAAGATGGGAAAGCTACCTCCTACTGCTCTGGAGCCTAGCAAGTACTTTCCAAAGCCATAGCATTATTTTGAAAGGCAGAAGATTAAAGCAAAAGAGCTTAAGAAGAAAGATCTGAAAGGCAAGAAGCCTGCTGATGCTGAAGTTGCTGATGCTCTTGTTCAAGCTAAAGTTCAAGTTGGCAAAGGAATAGTGATTAAGGAGCCAGAACTGAAATAGAATTAGAATTTTCTTGAAGTTTACTTTGTAATCTTTTTGATATAAAACATTTTGTGAACTTCTGAAAATAAATATGACAGATATTAGAACAATGTGTTATATGTTAAATCTATTTCATATTTGTTCTGTGATGATGTCTATGTCTATTTCATATTTGTTCTGTGATTATATATTTGTATACATGTGTGATTAATACATGTTTATGTTTACCCTGCTGTATATAATCCTGCTTTACATCATTTTGTAATTTTATTATGAATGGTGTATATCATTGACTAAGGGTTATGACTTCTCCAAATAGGGGGAGATTGTTGGGTACATTGGTTTAAATGTACCTGATTTGAAGAAGCCTCACCCAACTCAATGATATACATCAAAATGTATTTGATGTATTTTGAGTTACTTGTGCATGTTAAGTATTTGCAGGACTGAAGCAAAAAGTTTCTAAGTACATGTGTCGATACCCAGAGGGAAAGTGTCGGCACTTAAGAAGACTTGTGTCGACACCCATACAAGCAGTGTCGACACTTGGAGTCATTGTGTCGACACAAGGAGATGTGTCGACACTCAATGAAGAAAAGCCAGTAAAGCTGTGTCGACACTTAACAGTTGTGTCGACACCCAGTGAAGTTGTGTCTACATCAGAAAGTGTCGACACTTGGAGCTGTGTCGACACTCAGCAAAAGTCAGCAGAGACTAAGTACAAGTATCGACACTCAGAATAATGTGTCGACACTTAGCAGAAGAATCAACACTTGAAGTAAGTGTCGACACCCAGAACAATGTGTCGATACTTAGCTGAAGACTCAACACTTGAAGAAAGTGTCGACACAAGGAGCTGTGTCGACACTTAGCAAAGAATAGCAAAGTTCAAGATTATTCTAAGTACAAGTGTCGACACTATGGGAATGTGTCGACACTCAGCTGAAGTCTCGACAGAAGATGTAAGTGTAGACACCCAAAGCAATGTGTCGACACTCAACAAGTATCAACATGAAGATGTGTCGACACCAAGAAGCAGTGTCGACACTTAACAGATTCAACACAAGGAGATGTGTCGACACAAAGGTGTTGTGTCGACACTTAGAAGAATTCAGCAAAATTCTGAAGGACAAGTATTTGTGTCGACACTCAATCTCAGTGTCGACACATGAAGAAGAAGCAGTGTCGAGATAGAGAATCAACAACACAAGGAGTTATGTCGACACCTTGTAGACTAGTGTCGACACTTAGACAACATGTGTCGACACTTGGTCTATAAGTGTCGACACTTAAAGACAGAAAGTCTCGACACTTAAAGACAGTTACAGAATTTTCAAGAACTGACTGGATGACTTGACAGCTGCCATTCCAGCCGGTCTACATCACCTATCAGAGTTGTCAGAATTCAGTTATGAACCGGGCCAGCCGGTTACCATAAAGAAGGTCTATAAATAGGCCTATACTGTCTACAGAAGAGATTGATCAACAAGTTGTTGAAGAGATTGAACACAAGTCCAAGTTCAGATTTAAAGAAGATCTAGCTATCAAGTGAAGATCTAATAAGTTGGAGAGAGAGAGCTCCATCCAAGAAATCAGCCATTGGAACTAGGCTGAGAAGAAGAGTTCAGATTTATTCTGGATCTTAAGAAGCATAGATCAAGGATCAACTACAGAAGGAGTCAATCTTATTGAGTTCTACTTTCAAGAAGCTTTGAAGAAAGCTAAGTCAGATTGATTCCAGCTGAGTTCTTCCAAGAACTCATCAAGAAACTCACAACTTCCCTCTCTTGTCTTTGGGTTGCTGAGTTAACAATTGTATAATCATTTTTATCTTGTAAGATCCTTTGGATCTGAGTTTTGTAAGCCTGCAATTATAAAGGCTGAGGGTAGGAGAGTGAAATCTCTGAGTGTAGGCCTTTGTGGCTGAGTGTAGGCCTTGGTGGCTGAGTGTAGGCCTTGGTGGCTGAGTGTAGGCTTTGTGGAAAAGCTGAGTTGTAGGGCCTTGGGCCTGAGGTGTAGGAACCAGTTTGGGTTCTGAGATAGTGGAGAAGTTTGGCCGAATCTAGTACACTGCTAGATAGGAGAAGGGGGAAAGTGGATGTACCCAAAGCTTGGGGAACCACTATAAAACTGTGTGTCTTCTGTGTGATGTGATTTGCTGTGAATACTGTGTGATTGCTGTGCAAAAGTAGATTAGATTCTGTGTTTAAAACTGATTGCTGCCATTAAAGTTTAAAAAGAATTTGGTCACCTATTCACCCCCCCTCTAGGTGTTTAGGTACTATATCTTTCAAGTGGTATCAGAGCGAGGTTCCTCAAAAAGTACTAACAGTCTGAGGAGATCCTAATTGGCAGATTCTGAAGTAGGATTCTTTTCCGGTCATGTGCCGAGAGCATCCTCTGTCCAAATACCAGATAGGTGTTTTGGTGGCCTTTGGATATACCTGCAATCATAAATCAGTTTGCCTTAGAAACCCAAACACGTTTGGGTCCTTAGTCTCATGTTAGAACACTCTCCCTACGAGTATTAACATTATGAGTGGTCTTTCTCATATTTCCAACTTGAGGAGTTGCAAAGTTTCTGGAATTAAACCAACAGTCGATGGCAAAGTGACCAATTTTGACACAGCACCAACAGTCAAACCTGTTGTATCTTTGCAGGGGCAGCATTCTTGGAGGAAGAAGCTTCATGGTGATGGCAATCACATGATTTCTTCTCCTTCAGTGGCTTTTCCACAATGGGCTTTACCTTTGGTGCTTTCTTGAAGTTATGACCATGATTGTAAGGGCCATAGCTTCGAAGAATGACTTCTTCATAAGGTGCCTTAAAGACACTCTCACCAAAGTTTCTGGGGCGAGTCCATCCTTGGTAACGGGACTTTACCTCTACATAGGTAGTCCTATTTAAGTGACCATAGGACGAGTCAAGATCAAACTCGTTTCTAGGAAAGATGACCTTGAAAGAAGTCTGATCTTGAGGGGCTTTCCCCTTCTCTTTGACCAAAGCCTTCTTGGCGGCCTTATTCTTTCTTTGAACCTTATTTGTTGGGTACATTGGTTTAAATGTACCTGATTTAAAGAATCCTCGCCCAACTCAATGATATACATCAAAATGTATTTGATGTGTTTTGAGTTTACTTGTGCAGGTTAAGTATTTGCAGGGAAGATGAAAAAGTTTCTAAGTCCATGTGTCGACACCCAGAGGGAAAGTGTCGACACTTAAGAAGACTTGTGTCGACACCCAGACAAGCAGTGTCGACACTTGGAGTCATTGTGTCGACACCAGGGATGCAGAGTCGACATTAGACAGAAAGTGACGACACAAGGAGCTGTGTTGACACTCAATGAAGAAAAGTGCAGTGAAGCAGTGTCGACACTTAGCAGTTGTGTCGACACCCAGTGAAACTGTGTCTACATCAGAAAGTGTCGACACTTGGAGGCTGTGTCGACACTCAGCAAAAGTCAGCAGAGCTTAAGTATAAGTGTCGACACCCAGAACAATGTGTCGACACACAGCAGAAGAGTCAACACTTGAAGAAAGTGTCGACACAAGAAAGAATGTGTCGACACTCAGCTGAAGACTCAACACTTGAAGAAAATGTCGACACAAGAAATAATGTGTCGACACTCAGCAGAAGACTCATGTAACATCCCATTTCCAACTAGACCCCTAAGAATGGTTTTGGCCATGACTAGGTCATGACAAACCCTAGGAAGCCAGTAATGGGTCAAGAGATAGGGACAGGAAGGTGGGGGATCACCATGGTCTGCAAATAGTGGAACTCTGAACCATGGTGTAGGATGACCATGGGCTACACCTTGACCCCAAAACCCAACCACAACACCCCTAATGCCTTTGGAGGCCCATTAGAGCCATAAGGACCCATTGGGGTCAAACAAAGAGGCTCAATTGACCAAGGTCAACCCTAGCCCTAAATGGGTCAAACTAGCCTACATAGGGCCAATTGACCTACTCCTAACCTAGAGGACCCCACCTATGCCCTCCTAACCCTAAAGTGAGGTCAATGGGTCTCTAAGGACACATTGGGGTCAGCCCTAGAGGCCAGGTTGACCCAAGTCAACTCAAACTCCTAATCTGGTCAAAGTACCCTTACCAAGGGTATGTGACCTCCAAAGTGCAGGGTAACCCTACATAACCCTTCCTAGACCTTAGGGGAGGCCAATGGTCACCAAGGACCCAATAGGGTCAACCCAAATGGTTTTGTTGACCCAAGTCAACTCTGGCCCTAAAATGATCAAAGTGCCCTTACCAAGGGGCATGTGACCCCCAAGATGCCCAACCAACCTTACCCAAGTCTTCCTAGACCTTAAGGGAGTCCAATAGGTCACCAAGGACCCATTGGGGTCAACTCAAATGGTCATGTTGACCAAGGTCAACCCTATGCTAGAGTTAGGTCAAATTAGCCTAAATGAGTCAACCCAAGCTCAACCCCTTTTCCTTTTGAGTTAACCACAACATAATGAAATATTATGGGTGGAAAGGGCTGCCAATAGGCTGGGGAGTCAGCATGGTCAGTTTTGGTGACTAGGAAAGAGAGAGAAAGCTTCATCCCACACTAATGGAGGAGAGAGAAAAGGGGGAAGAGAGTTGAAGGAGGAGATTGGCCAAGGAAAGGCCAATGGTCCCCATTGATGGCAGCATTCATCTCCCCCAGTGAAGGGGAGGAGTTTCCAGCCGTTTTCCTGGCTGTCAAGGGGCAGTTACAGCCTCCACCATCATGGCCGAGACAAGCCTTTAATGGCCATGATGGCCATGGCAGTTTTCTCCCATTCTTCTCCCCCTCTGATGATTTAAACACCACCAGTGAGCTTGGGGGAGGATTTCTCAATCCTTAACTGAAGAAATCCGGCGAGTTTACTGGGAGGTTGCAGAAATCCGACCGGCGGCGCCACCACCATGTCAACCCGCAGATCCGCTCGTCTCCAGGCCGCCAACAAGGTCCTCCTCCTCCTCTTTTCTCATGGGTAGATCTTAGGTTCCATTAGGGCTGAGGTTCGGGCTCAATTGAGCCCGATCCAATTCAGGAAATTCATGGCTTTCGGCCGAGAAAATTCTTGGTTGGATCGCCGGAATCCGCCCCTCCGGCGGCTGTGCCGCCGTCTGGCGGTAGCCACCACCTCAACGGAGGTGATGGTGGCGGTGGCCGGCCGGGGAAGGGACTGGGTGGCCGGCGGCAGACGTTTGAAGTCGGCGCAGGAAGGAGCAATCCTGGCCGTTGGCTCATCGGGGACGATGACCAGATGCCGTCGATCTGCGCCAAGATTCGTGCGGCATCAGATTAGATACTATAGGAATTAAATAGGCAACATTTCATTTCTGTCACACTGATTGTATTTAATGTATTTAATTTTTAAAAATACTTAGGGACCCTGAATGGAAATCTGCCCAACATGAAAATTGTAGCTTAGGGTGTCTAGTTTGTAGCAAAAATTGTTTGGACCCTTTTTGGCCACTGGTCAGACCAGGGTACCCTTTTTGGTAGGACCTATACCTAGACCTAAACAGAAATTAATTTTGGTGCCCACACTTCATTCCTTGTCCAAACAAGTTGAAATTTGGGTAGTGAGAAGGTCTTAGGCATATCTAGAACCTGTCCAAAATTTAGAATTTTTGGAGAACATTTTTCTATAGTTTTTAGAACAATTTAATAAATCATGATTAATTTAATTATGTGACCTAATTAATTTAAAACTCCCCCAAATTTTGGTGGGTGGCCTTAGATGTCATGATAGGTATAGGGTTAAAACTTTAGCTCATTTGGAGATGTTTAGGATAGGTAATCTACCCACCCTATATATGACCCTATAAGGGTATTTTGGTCAAAAACCACTATTTGATGGTTGAGTGGCCAAATTCCCTCATCAGAGGCTGAAATTTTGGCCACTGATATACTTTGACTTGTTACACTCACTTATGAAGTTTGGAGTGGTTTGGACTAGGGTAGCCCTAGAATTTTAGGGTAGGCCCTTTAGGGTAAATTTCTAGGGTTTGAAGAAATTGGGGTCAAAAGATCTTGGATGGACTTGAAACTTGGGAATGATGTCCATAGGGTTACTATG
Source organism: Platanthera guangdongensis (assembly GCA_039583875.1). Taxonomy (NCBI): domain Eukaryota; kingdom Viridiplantae; phylum Streptophyta; class Magnoliopsida; order Asparagales; family Orchidaceae; genus Platanthera; species Platanthera guangdongensis. Next base: position 252,224,395 of record CM077150.1, read on the forward strand.
GTCCTGTGGTTAAAATTTTAGGGCATTTGGAAGACTTAAGACCCTTAAATTCATAACCCTAGTTTAGGGCACTAGCTTTGAAACCATAAGAACTAATACCAAAACTATCTGAAAAGGGCTGAGATTTTGAATAGGTAGTTGCTTAGGGCATACATGTCTCTGGAAATTTTATAATAAATTTTGGATGAATATTTTTGGTACTTTATTCACAAAGTTATATTTTATAATTTCCACTTAAGAATTTTTGCAGAGAACTATACTTGTTTAAACTTGATAAACTTAGCAAAGGGGCTTATAATCATGATACCCATCTCTGTAAATTTTTATGAAATTTTTGAAGAATGATATTTAGTAGTTGCTTCTTTAATCATTTAATTCCATGGAACCTTGGGAAATTTAATAATGACTTTTAGATTGTCTGAAAAATTCTAATTTCTTGATCATGATGTTTTTAGTTCCTTATGAAGCCCTAGTAATTTTTACATAATTATTGGAGACATATATGTGGCACTTCCTCATTATATTTGATTTTAGGAATTATTTTAATAAATCCTTTAGAGGTCAAGAATTATCTGGAAAATTATGAAAATTGGCAACCAATGATATTTCTCTGTTATTTAGTGAATACAAATTTTAGGAGGCCATTACCTGAGAAAATCTTATGGTTCATGTTCAAATTGACTATGGCCTAGTTTTTGAGGAAAATTCAATAAATAGTAGATTAATTGGGAAAAATATGATTTTCTGAATTTAGTCTATATTTATCATAATAGACCTCTGATAATTATCATGAGGGCACTGGATGAGTATTTCATGTACTTCCCTTTTTACGGGTCACGTAGCTTAAGTGGTCTGCATATAGCAAAACTGCAGGATTTCATTTGGATGTGGATTAGGGCACGTATGATGGGTCTTGATGGTTTGCTGCAAGAACAAGTGGAATGGGCTGCATCTTTGGAAGATGAGTGAGTAGGGAGTGGTTTTGTCTAGGTTTAAAGGCGTTCGGGTCCGACGAAAGATCGTCCTACCCAAGGAGAGTTGGAGTCAAATCACCCTAGGATTAGCATATCGAAACATGAGAAAATAATGGGTAAGGGAATCAACCAATAATAAAATAAGTACCTTGCGAAAGGGAACGCTGGGCGTAATCCCAACACAGTTCCTAGTGCCCCTTGAGAGCCCTTCACAGGGAATACCGGGGGCAGTCCTGGGTTAACGTAAATTGTTTAACAAGCTGAAAAGAGTAACTTAGTAATTAGGGTTGCACATTTCACAGACACTGATGGCACGGGATGTTGGTCCGGGGAGCTTCGGCTCGATTGTTTGTGACGGACGTGTTGGTCCGGGGAGATTCGGCTCGGGTTTTGATTACGCTAAACTTGCATGTGCATAAAAGGAATGATATTAAGGTGGTGGGTCTCCGGTATTGGAGGATCTTAGCACAGACACCAATCCGTTGACTCGGCAAGTGTTGTGATAGCACTTCGCCAACAGAAGTCCGGTGCGCCAGCCGGCAAGAGTACGCAGGAGTCCGCTTGTGCACCAGCGTTGAGGCGTACGATAGGTCTGACCAGTAGTGCTATACTGGTTTAGAGGTGGGCGAGGCCCAACCCACCGCTTCCGTCTGCCACTACGGAGGTATCCTGGGAGGTGAGGCTCCAGAAAGGGGGAACTAAAGGTCTGTGTGCACAGAGTCGGGTGTGTGTGTTGCACTTGCTTGATCCATCATACCCACTTGCATGTCATAGCATAAGCGATTCATTTAACCTTCGACACCTAAAATATAAGTGGTATGGGACACTTATACATTAGGCCCTGCAAAACGACCCCTTGGTCTATAAGCTTGTGTGGGCAAGTTTATAAATTAAGGTTAATTTTCTTTACATATATATATATTGCTGTTAATAACCGACACCCCAACGTATAAATTGGTATGGGACTCTTTATACGATGGGAGCCTTGCAAAAGACCCCTTGCTTATATGTACCCATATAAGTTAAGGTCACTTTACTTTACTTGTTTACATATATGATTAGTTACTATATAAATTGCTAGATTTAACTCCACCGTCACCTGCATTTGATATACTCTCCACTTTCAAGTCCTCCCTTTCTTCCTCTCCGCTCGGTGTCTAGGAGCCACGGGGGAAGGGGTGGGGGATGATAGGGCTTAGTCTTTTAGACTAACGGTTTTCGAACCACATCATTTAGGGGATCGCGGAGCCCAGACTGGAGGAGCAGCCCAGAGGTTGACACGCTTGGAGATAGGGCAGTCTAGCACAGGAGTTCAGACAGCTGGGACCGTGAGGCCCTTACTCTAGTAGTTTTTACTTTATTTCCTCATGAGAGATCTTGTAGTGAGGAATTGATGTATCGGGCATAAGCCCTTATTTACAGTGCTTGGTTTTGTGGACTCTCCCATCGTGGAGATATTTTTACTTGATGTGATATTTCTGTGGACTTTTACTTAGAGTTGTGCTGCGCATGATGTTACTCTAATTTTGTTACTATGCTGCGATCGAACTGGCCGGCAGAAACGGCGTTTTGTGGTGATGTCGCTTCAAGGCGTGAAGGGTCACCGCAAAGCGGCGGTTCTGGGCATAAGACCCCGGTGGCGAGAAAAAAAAAATGGGGTCTTACAAGTGGTATCAGAGGGAAACCTCGATCGACAAGTAACAGTCCACAACCCCTGGTCCACCCCCGCGCGAGCTTAGTTTGCGGACAAACTAGCAGCGGAAGCAGTGGTGAGACCCTAAGGAGGAATCACTGGTAAAATAGTCCACTTTGCATATAATTGAGCTGATTACCCACTAATATAGTTTGTTTCGCAGCCTCCAGCTCAGCCCACACCACAAGGCGGGGCCCAGCGAACTCCGGACGTTGCACCACCTCCCCCGGTCCCTACTCCTTTCCTACAGTCGGAGGTGGGACAGACGTTGACAGCCATTTTGGATGCTTTCAGGGCTCAACCGGTTCTGGCTCCGCAGCCAAACCCGAGCGTCAACTGGCTGAGTATCTTTCGAGGACTCGCTCCCCCATCCTACTGTGGGACTGAGTCTGCCGTCCGGACAGAGGAGTGGCTAGATATCATGTACGAGATGTTGACTGGAATCAAGTGCCCGTGGGAGGAAAGGGTGCCCTTGGTCGTGTCTTGCTTGGAATCTCATGCTAAGAGGTGGTGGAAGACTTCCCTAGATACGATTTTTGCTGACAGGACGGCTGCGGAGATAGCTTGGGAGGAATTCAAGGGCGCTCTATTAGAGCACTTTGTTCCGCAATCAGCCAGAGATGAGCTGGAGGACAGGTTTTTGCAGTTGAGGCAAGGGAGCAAGACGGTGGTGGAGTACCACCGAGAGTTTGATCATTTAGCCCGGTTTGCAGACTCATATCAGTTGGACGAAGCTGGGTATACGAAGAGGTTCTACAAGGGCCTGCGGGAGGAGCTGAGGGAGTCCTTACTATTTGTATCTGACGGGCCCATCTCCCGGATTTTGGAGATGGCAAAAAGAATCGAGGCGGATTGGCTTACTACTCGGGGCCGGAAGCGGCCAAATGAAGACCAGAGCCGGGGAGCCCGAAATGATCAGCGGCGGGGCCGCATCACAGATGGAAGAAGGGTAGAAGACCAGCCTCATCAGGAGGCGAGACAGGAGATAGGAAGACCAGTGTTGATGGCTCCACCACCAGTTCAGAGGCGGGACGAACAGAGACCCGGGGGAATGGCGTATCAACCGCCAGTGTGCTTCGATTGTCACCAGGTGGGGCACATTAGGAGGAACTGTCCCATGGGGAGGGCACCCCACCAGCACCACAGACTGCCCCACCAGCGCCATACTTCGGAGGCCGGGGTCGTGGCCGAGGACGTGGATACCCAGGTGGCGATCGTAGACCGGAAAGGGAGCAGGCGTATGCCTTGGATCTGGCACAGCCTCGAAACCCGGAGCAAGTCATAACAGGTACGACAAGAGTTTTTTTTTTAAAAAAAAATCATTTAAAAAAAAAAAAAAAAATTTCCATTCTCTCTGCTGTAAGTTTCTAGAACTTTTCAAAAAAAAAATTGATTAAATAGGAAGAAACTAGTTACAGAATCCTAAGACGTTTAACCGATCCAGGTATAGTCTTCGTCAGCGGCAAACCCGCCTACACATTGTTCGACACGGGTGCTTCGCACTCGTTCGTATCAGAGGCTTTCGTGGAAGGGCTAGAAGGTGTAGAACGGTTCACAGGCCTGACGAGGAGGGTGCGCTTACCTGATGGATCGGAACTATTCACCTCTGCCCACTGCAACATGGAGGCGGAGATTGGCGGGAAGCCATTCGAAGTGGCGGCAACGATTCTTAGAATGCCAATCTTCGAGTTGATCCTGGGCATGACATGGTTGCACTGGAACCATGCCCAGATTGATTGCCAAGCGAAGAAGATCACAGTGAGGCATGGAGACTCGTTTATTGTCATCGAAGGTATAAGATCCACCTCTTGTGTGCTTTTATCTTCAGTACAGGCCGTTAAGGCCCACCTACAGGGGGAGGAGGTTTACCAGATTCTGTTTGAGATAGAGGAGGCCAAGGGGGCCATGACAGACATCCCAGTGGTGCGGGACTTCGTCGACGTCTTCCCAGAGAAATTGCCAGGACTACCTCCGTGTCGAGAGCAGGATTTTCAGATAGAGTTAGTGCCCGGAGCCAGGCCGACGTCTAGGGCCCCTTACCGGATGGCCCCGAAGGAGTTGGCGGAGTTCCGGAGTCAGCTGCAGGAACTTGTAGAGGCAGGGTTCGTCCGGCCAAGTTCTTCACCGTGGGGAGCCCCGGTTCTGTTTGTCAAGAAGAAGGACGGAAGTCTCCGCCTATGCATAGACTATCGAGCGCTGAATAGACTCACGGTTCGGAATACCTACCCACTCCCACGAATCGATGAGTTGTTCGATCAGCTGGAGGGAGCACATTTCTTCTCGAAACTTGACTTAAGGTCAGGCTATTATCAGCTGCGGATCCGAGAAGAGGACATTCCGAAGACCGCTTTCAGTAGCCGATACGGACTGTTCGAGTTCACAGTGATGCCGTTCGGGCTCACGAATGCACCATCAGCATTTACGAGCCTTATGAACAGGGTGTTCAAGGAATATTTGGACGTATTCGTCATCATCTTTATTGACGACATCCTTGTCTACTCAAAGACGGAAGGGGAGCACGCACGACACCTGACCTTGACATTGGAGAGGTTACGGGAACATCAGCTGTACGCAAAATTCAGCAAATGCCAGTTTTGGCTAAAGGAGGTGGCCTTCTTGGGCCATATCGTCAGTGGGGCTGGATTGGCGGTAGACCCGGCCAAGATTCGGGCCGTTCAGGATTGGCCACCATTGAAGACGGCGACAGATGTACGGAGCTTCTTGGGACTTGCCGGGTACTACCGGAAGTTTGTAGAGGGATTCTCCCGGATCGCGCTCCCTCTTACGACTCTGACGAAGAAGGAATCCCCTTTTGTTTGGACACCACAGTGCGAGGCAGCCTTCGTGGAGCTGAAGAGTCGGCTCACTTCGGCTCCCATCCTCGCTATTCCGTCAGGAAGGGAGGGATTCCAGGTGTATACCGACGCCTCCTACCAAGGGATGGGTGCCGTTCTGATGCAGAACGGGCATGTGATAGCTTATGCCTCTCGACAGTTGAAGATCCACGAGAAAAATTACCCGGTCCACGATCTGGAGATGGGCGCAGTAATCTTCGCCTTGAAGATTTGGCGGCACTATCTGTACGGGGTTCATTGCGACATCTTCTCCGACCACCAGAACCTGAGATACGTGGACACGCAAAAAGACCTCAACATCAGACAAAGGCGTTGGGTGGAGTTCCTGACAGATTATGAGTATACTATGCACTACCACCCCGGGAAGGCGAACGTGGTGGCAGATGCGTTGAGCCGGAGAGGAAATGCTTCAGGGAAGGGACCTCAGCTTATGTCTATGGAGCTGGTCCGGTCTTTCAGGGACATGCAGATATCCCTAGTATCCGAGGACGATCCAGAATTATACATGGAGTATCTGGCGTCGATGATCGCTATTGATGATATCCGGGACCGCATCAGGGAAGGGCAGAAGACAGACCCACGGACGGAACCGATATTTCGAACCTTGGAGGAGGGTTCGACAGGGGATTATACTCTGAAGGATGGGCTATTGTACTTCAGAGGAAGGATTTATATACCCGCAGGAGGTCAGATCCGGGAGGATATCATGGCGGAAGCACATTGCAGTAGGTATTCGATACACCCGGGAATCACCAAGATGATGGCCGATCTGAAGAGGATGATGTTCTGGCCAGGAATGAAGAGGGATATTACGCACTTCGTGACCCATTGCGAAGCCTGCCAGTTGGTGAAGGCGGAATGCAGAAACCCCGCGGGATTGTTGCAACCTCTTCCAGTGCCAGAATGGAAGCTTGAGGATATTGCGATGGATTTTATTCATGGTCTCCCCCGATCACGAGCGGGAAATGATTCGATATGGGTCATCGTAGATCGATTGACGAAGGTGGCTAGATTTATACCAGTCAGGAAGGACGATTCAGTGGGGGTTCTGGTTCGGAAGTTTGTGGAGCAGTACATCCGCTATCATGGAGTACCCAGGACGATCGTGTCAGATCGGGACGGTCGGTTTACATCCAGGGAATGGCGGTCGGTTCAGGCATACTTGGGCACTCGACTGACTTTTAGCACCGCCTTCCACCCTCAGACGGATGGGCAGACAGAGCGCACAAACCGGACACTGGAAGACCTGCTACGCCTATGCATCCTAGACCGAGGAGAGCCTTGGGAAAAGATGTTACCGATGGTGGAATTCTCGTACAACAACAGTCATCAGGCCAGCATAGGCATGGCCCCCTACGAGGCTCTATATGGACGGAGATGTAGAACCCCACTCTCTTGGATTCAGGACGAGGACCCGAAGGCTTTGGGATCGGATTTTGTTGAAGACACCGAGGCTCAGGTGAGGTTGATCAGGGACAGGATGTTAGAGGCACAGAGCAGGCAGGCCAAGTATTATGACGCCCGCCATCGTCAGGTGGAATTTCAGGTCGGGACCGAGTGTTTTTGAAGATCCGGCCTATGCATGGAGTTTCTCGGATGCGTGGCCGAAGGAAGAAGCTCAGCCCCAGGTACATGGGCCCTTACAGGATCCTGGAACGGGTAGGGGTCCTGGCTTACAGGCTGGAGTTGCCACCAGAGCTGGCAGCTCTGCATGATGTTTTCCACATATCCTCGCTGAGAAGGGCTCTACTACGCCCGGAGCAGCAGATTACGACCACCGAAGGGCCGGTAGCTTCGGACCGATCTGTTCACTTGGAGCCGATGCGGATCGATGATAAAGGGGTACGGATCCTGCGACGCAAAAAGATTCCCTTAGTCAAGGTTCTGTGGAGGAACCATGGCCAAGAGGAGCATACTTGGGAGCCGCAGGATCTGATGCAACAGAAATATCCAGAGCTATTCAGTCAGGTATACCTCTAAGACCCCTCAAGATGTTAATTTATTCTCCTGCTTTAATTTACTAAGGGCTGCTCTAGGCAGATAGAGGCTTAACTTTTGTTTATTGGGGGCTTATCCTTGTTTATTGGGATCTTGGTCTGCCGACTGGGCGAAATGGACATAGATCTAGGTTTCCCTTTAAACCAATTTTAGCAAACAAGCCGCCATGCTGGGATGTTACAAGGTTCTTTTCTTCGGTAGTAAGTCCCGTAGACTCAACTTTGATTTCGGGGACGAAATCTTTGTTTTGTTTATTGGGATTTGTAACATCCCATTTCCAACTAGACCCCTAAGAATGGTTTTGGCCATGACTAGGTCATGACAAACCCTAGGAAGCCAGTAATGGGTCAAGAGATAGGGGACAGGAAGGTGGGGGATCACCATGGTCTGCAAATAGTGGAACTCTGAACCATGGTGTAGGATGATCATGGGCTACACCTTGACCCCAAAACCCAACCACAACACCCCTAATGCCTTTGGAGGCCCATTAGAGCCATAAGGACCCATTGGGGTCAAACAAAGAGGCTCAATTGACCAAGGTCAACCCTAGCCCTAAATGGGTCAAACTAGCCTACATAGGGCCAATTGACCTACTCCTAACCTAGAGGACCCCACCTATGCCCTCCTAACCCTAAAGTGAGGTCAATGGGTCTCTAAGGACACATTGGGGTCAGCCCTAGAGGCCAGGTTGACCCAAGTCAACTCAAACTCCTAATCTGGTCAAAGTACCCTTACCAAGGGTATGTGACCTCCAAAGTGCAGGGTAACCCTACATAACCCTTCCTAGACCTTAGGGGAGGCCAATGGGTCACCAAGGACCCAATAGGGTCAACCCAAATGGTTTTGTTGACCCAAGTCAACTCTGGCCCTAAAATGATCAAAGTGCCCTTACCAAGGGGCATGTGACCCCCAAGATGCCCAACCAACCTTACCCAAGTCTTCCTAGACCTTAAGGGAGTCCAATAGGTCACCAAGGACCCATTGGGGTCAACTCAAATGGTCATGTTGACCAAGGTCAACCCTATGCTAGAGTTAGGTCAAATTAGCCTAAATGAGTCAACCCAAGCTCAACCCCTTTTCCTTTTGAGTTAACCACAACATAATGAAATATTATGGGTGGAAAGGGCTGCCAATAGGCTGGGGAGTCAGCATGGTCAGTTTTGGTGACTAGGAAAGAGAGAGAAAGCTTCATCCCACACTAATGGAGGAGAGAGAAAAGGGGGAAGAGAGTTGAAGGAGGAGATTGGCCAAGGAAAGGCCAATGGTCCCCATTGATGGCAGCATTCATCTCCCCCAGTGAAGGGGAGGAGTTTCCAGCCGTTTTCCTGGCTGTCAAGGGGCAGTTACAGCCTCCACCATCATGGCCGAGACAAGCCTTTAATGGCCATGATGGCCATGGCAGTTTTCTCCCATTCTTCTCCCCCTCTGATGATTTAAACACCACCAGTGAGCTTGGGGGAGGATTTCTCAATCCTTAACTGAAGAAATCCGGCGAGTTTACTGGGAGGTTGCAGAAATCCGACCGGCGGCGCCACCACCATGTCAACCCGCAGATCCGCTCGTCTCCAGGCCGCCAACAAGGTCCTCCTCCTCCTCTTTTCTCATGGGTAGATCTTAGGTTCCATTAGGGCTGAGGTTCGGGCTCAATTGAGCCCGATCCAATTCAGGAAATTCATGGCTTTCGGCCGAGAAAATTCTTGGTTGGATCGCCGGAATCCGCCCCTCCGGCGGCTGTGCCGCCGTCTGGCGGTAGCCACCACCTCAACGGAGGTGATGGTGGCGGTGGCCGGCCGGGGAAGGGACTGGGTGGCCGGCGGCAGACGTTTGAAGTCGGCGCAGGAAGGAGCAATCCTGGCCGTTGGCTCATCGGGGACGATGACCAGATGCCGTCGATCTGCGCCAAGATTCGTGCGGCATCAGATTAGATACTATAGGAATTAAATAGGCAACATTTCATTTCTGTCACACTGATTGTATTTAATGTATTTAATTTTTAAAAATACTTAGGGACCCTGAATGGAAATCTGCCCAACATGAAAATTGTAGCTTAGGGTGTCTAGTTTGTAGCAAAAATTGTTTGGACCCTTTTTGGCCACTGGTCAGACCAGGGTACCCTTTTTGGTAGGACCTATACCTAGACCTAAACAGGAATTAATTTTGGTGCCCACACTTCATTCCTTGTCCAAACAAGTTGAAATTTGGGCAGTGAGAAGGTCTTAGGCATATCTAGAACCTGTCCAAAATTTAGAATTTTTGGAGAACAGTTTTCTATAGTTTTTAGAAAAATTTAATAAATCATGATTAATTTAATTATGTGACCTAATTAATTTAAAACTCCCCAAATTTTGGTGGGTGGCCTTAGATGTCATGATAGGTATAGGGTTAAAACTTTAGCTCATTTGGAGATGTTTAGGATAGGTAATCTACCCACCCTATATATGACCCTATAAGGGTATTTTGGTCAAAAACCACTATTTGATGGTTGAGTGGCCAAATTCCCTCATCAGAGGCTGAAATTTTGGCCACTGATATACTTTGACTTGTTACACTCACTTATGAAGTTTGGAGTGGTTTGGACTAGGGTAGCCCTAGAATTTTAGGGTAGGCCCTTTAGGGTAAATTTCTAGGGTTTGCAGAAATTGGGGTCAAAAGATCTTGGATGGACTTGAAACTTGGGAATGATGTCCATAGGGTTACTATGGTCCTGTGGTTAAAATTTTAGGGCATTTGGAAGACTTAAGACCCTTAAATTCATAACCCTAGTTTAGGGCACTAGCTTTGAAACCATAAGAACTAATACCAAAACTATCTGAAAAGGGCTGAGATTTGAATAGGTAGTTGCTTAGGGCATACATGTCTCTGGAAATTTTATAATAAATTTTGGATGAATATTTTTGGTACTTTATTCACAAAGTTATATTTTATAATTTCCACTTAAGACTTTTTGCAGAGAACTATACTTGTTTAAACTTGATAAAACTTAGCAAAGGGGCTTATAATCATGATACCCATCTCTGTAAATTTTTATGAAATTTTTGAAGAATGATATTTAGTAGTTGCTTCTTTAATCATTTAATTCCATGGAACCTTGGGAAATTTAATAATGACTTTTAGATTGTCTGAAAAATTCTAATTTCTTGATCATGATGTTTTTAGTTCCTTATGAAGCCCTAGTAATTTTTACATAATTATTGGAGACATATATGTGGCACTTCCTCATTATATTTGATTTTAGGAATTATTTTAATAAATCCTTTAGAGGTCAAGAATTATCTGGAAAATTATGAAAATTGGCAACCAATGATATTTCTCTGTTATTTAGTGAATACAAATTTTATGAGGCCATTACCTGAGAAAATCTTATGGTTCATGTTCAAATTGACTATGGCCTAGTTTTTGAGGAAAATTCAATAAATAGTAGATTAATTGGGAAAAATATGATTTTCTGAATTTAGTCTATATTTATCATAATAGACCTCTGATAATTATCATGAGGGCACTGGATGAGTATTTCATGTACTTCCCTTTTTACGGGTCACGTAGCTTAAGTGGTCTGCATATAGCAAAACTGCAGGATTTCATTTGGATGTGGATTAGGGCACGTATGATGGGTCTTGATGGTTTGCTGCAAGAACAAGTGGAATGGGCTGCATCTTTGGAAGATGAGTGAGTAGGGAGTGGTTTTGTCTAGGGTTTAAAGGCGTTCGGGTCCGACGAAAGATCGTCCTACCCAAGGAGAGTTGGAGTCAAATCACCCTAGGATTAGCATATCGAAACATGAGAAAATAATGGGTAAGGGAATCAACCAATAATAAAATAAGTACCTTGCGAAAGGGAACGCTGGGCGTAATCCCAACACAGTTCCTAGTGCCCCTTGAGAGCCCTTCACAGGGAATACCGGGGGCAGTCCTGGGTTAACGTAAATTGTTTAACAAGCTGAAAAGAGTAACTTAGTAATTAGGGTTGCACATTTCACAGACACTGATGGCACGGGATGTTGGTCCGGGGAGCTTCGGCTCGATTGTTTGTGACGGACGTGTTGGTCCGGGGAGATTCGGCTCGGGTTTTGATTACGCTAAACTTGCATGTGCATAAAAGGAATGATATTAAGGTGGTGGGTCTCCGGTATTGGAGGATCTTAGCACAGACACCAATCCGTTGACTCGGCAAGTGTTGTGATAGCACTTCGCCAACAGAAGTCCGGTGCGCCAGCCGGCAAGAGTACGCAGGAGTCCGCTTGTGCACCAGCGTTGAGGCGTACGATAGGTCTGACCAGTAGTGCTATACTGGTTTAGAGGTGGGCGAGGCCCAACCCACCGCTTCCGTCTGCCACTACGGAGGTATCCTGGGAGGTGAGGCTCCAGAAAGGGGGAACTAAAGGTCTGTGTGCACAGAGTCGGGTGTGTGTGTTGCACTTGCTTGATCCATCATACCCACTTGCATGTCATAGCATAAGCGATTCATTTAACCTTCGACACCTAAAATATAAGTGGTATGGGACACTTATACATTAGGCCCTGCAAAACGACCCCTTGGTCTATAAGCTTGTGTGGGCAAGTTTATAAATTAAGGTTAATTTTCTTTACATATATATATATTGCTGTTAATAACCGACACCCCAACGTATAAATTGGTATGGGACTCTTTATACGATGGGAGCCTTGCAAAAGACCCCTTGCTTATATGTACCCATATAAGTTAAGGTCACTTTACTTTACTTGTTTACATATATGATTAGTTACTATATAAATTGCTAGATTTAAGTCCACCGTCACCTGCATTTGATATACTCTCCACTTTCAAGTCCTCCCTTTCTTCCTCTCCGCTCGGTGTCTAGGAGCCACGGGGGAAGGGGTGGGGGATGATAGGACTTAGTCTTTTAGACTAACGGTTTTCGAACCACATCATTTAGGGGATCGCGGAGCCCAGACTGGAGGAGCAGCCCCAGAGGTTGACACGCTTGGAGATAGGGCAGTCTAGCACAGGAGTTCAGACAGCTGGGACCGTGAGGCCCTTACTCTAGTAGTTTTTACTTTATTTCCTCATGAGAGATCTTGTAGTGAGGAATTGATGTATCGGGCATAAGCCCTTATTTACAGTGCTTGGTTTTGTGGACTCTCCCATCGTGGAGATATTTTTACTTGATGTGATATTTCTGTGGACTTTTACTTAGAGTTGTGCTGCGCATGATGTTACTCTAATTTTGTTACTATGCTGCGATCGAACTGGCCGGCAGAAACGGCGTTTTGTGGTGATGTCGCTTCAAGGCGTGAAGGGTCACCGCAAAGCGGCGGTTCTGGGCATAAGACCCCGGTGGCGAGAAAAAAAAAATGGGGTCTTACAACTCAACACTTGAAGAAAGTGTCGACACCAAGGAGCTGTGTCGACACTTAGCAAAGTTCAAGAATATTCTAAGTACAAGTGTCGACACAAAGGAGATGTGTCGACACTCAGCCAGAGTCTCAACAGAAGAAGAATGTGTCGACACAAGGAGCTGTGTCGACACTCAGCAAGTATCAACACAGAAGGCATGTGTCGACACCAAGAAGATGTATCGACACTTACAAGAATTCAGCAATATACTGAAGTACAAGTACTTGTGTCGACACACACTATCAGTGTCGACACATGAAGAAGAAGCTGTGTCGAGAAGTGCATTCTACAACACAAGGAGTTGTGTCGACACCTTGTAGGCTAGTGTCGACACTTAGTCAACTTGTGTCGACACTTAGTCTATAAGTGTCGACACTTAAAGACAGACAGTCTCGACACTTACAGACAGTTACAGATTTTTCAAGAACTGACTGGATGACTTGACAGCTGCCATTCCAGCCGGTCTACTGCACCTGTCAGAGTTATCAGAAATCAGTTAGGGACCGGACCAGCCGGTTACCATGAAGAAGGCCTATAAATAGGCTTATACTGTCTACAGAAATAGATGATTGAATAGTTGTTCAAGTGATCATTAACAAGAAGAAGATCTAACTATTCCTTGAAGAATCTAGTGAAGATCTAAGAAATTGGAGAGAGAGAGCTCCATCCAAGAAGTCAGCCGTTGGAACCAGGCTGAGAAGAAGGGTTCAGATTTTGTTCTGAATCTTAAGTAGCAGAGATCAAGGATCAACTGCAGAGGAGATCAATTTTATTGTGTTCTACATTCAAGAAGCTTTGAAGAAAGCCAAGTCAGTTTGATCTCAGCTGAGTTCTTCCAAGAACTCATCAAGAAACTCACAACTCTTCTCGCTGTTCTCTGAGTTGTAGAGATTACATTTTGTATTCATATTTTCTTGTAGGATCCTTAGGGATCTGAGTTTGTAAGCCTGTAATTATAAAGGCTGAGTGTAGGGTCTGTGTGCCTGAGTGTAGGAGATTTGTATCTCTAAGTGTAGGCCTGTTGTGGCTGAGTGTAGGCCTTGGTGGCTGAGTGTAGGCTTTGTGAAGAAGCTGAGTGTAGGCTTTGTGAAGAAGCTGAGTTGTAGGGTCTTGGGCCTGAGCTGTAGGAACCTGTTTTGGGGTTCTGAGTGTAAGATCTGAGGATCTGAGATAGTGGAGGAGTTTGGCCGAATCTAGTACACTGCTAGATAGGCGAAGGGGGAAAGTGGATGTACCCAAACATTGGGGAACCACTATAAACCTGTGTCTTCACTGTGTGTATGTGGTTTGCTGTGATTGCTGTTAGTTTGCTTGGTAAAAATAGTTATAACTCTGAGAATTAATCTGAATTCTACCTAAAACGTTAATACGATTTAAGTCACATATTCACCCCCCCCCCCCCCTCTAGGTGATTAGGTACAATATCTTTCATTATTCCTCCTAGAAGATTTACTAGGAGCTTCTACATGGCCTAGTCTAGCAACCTTGGCCTTAGTTGAGAATTCAGCAACGAATGGAAGAACAGTCTTAGGCTTCGAGAAACTTTCGACAAGTTTCTTTTCAACAGCGAGTTGTTTTTCCAACTCTTTGATGATTTTTCTTTTAAGTCAAGGTGCTCAAGAGCTTTGTTATATTCTTCAATAGCAGTATTAAAGTTCTCTTTGAGTGAGTCAGTCAGAGTGACTTCCTCTCTCAAGGTGCTCTCTTCAGCTTTTAGAGACTTTATCTCTTTAGCTTGAGTTTTCACAACTCGTCGACATTTGTCGTAAGCCTTGATTAACTCCTTGTACTGGGCCATGAGTTCAGACTCATCGTCAGAAGAGCTGTCCTCATTATCATGCTCAGAAGCTTCAGATTCTGAAAGAGGAGTGTGAGAGTTTACCTTCCCAGTGAACTGGGGCTCTTGTTCATCATCAGTCTGAGCCATAAGCCCAAAGTAGGCTTCTTCTTCTTCTTCACTTGACTCAAATTAGTCGGAGTCGCTAAGAGTTTTGCACTTCTTGGCTATCAGGCTCTTTTCTGTCCTCTTCTTATTGTATAAGGACTTCTTTTATTCTCTCTTTCCACCCTCCTTCTTCTTGTGGGGGCAGTCAGCAATGACATGACCTGGCTTATTACAACAGTAACAAACGATGTTAGTAGAAATATGTTTGTTTGGTTTGGAAGTATACCTTTCATGGCTGCTTGAGCCTTTTCTGTGTCGATCACCATCATGTCGTGATCTTCTGTAAGAGGCATCCTTGCCTTTCCATTGCTTCTTTTTATTCAAGAATTTCTTGAACTATCATGAGAGTAGAGAGAACTCTCCTTCTGATAGCTCTGACCCCAAGGTACTTGGCTCCGAGGTTTCTTCTTCACTAACTTCTTGTGCTGGGGCAGGAGAGACAGCCTTTGACTTCCTTGAGTTGTTTGCCTTTAGAGCAACAGACTTCTCCTTGGATGCAAACCTGCTCTTATCTTCTTCAGCTTTTCTTGTGTTGAGTTGAAGCTCATATGACATTAGCTTCCCGAAGAGATTCTGCGGGTCTGCTCAGCTAGCTTTCCAAATTCTCGGATGGCACAAACCTTGTTATCCCATTCCTTGGTTAGGGATCTCAAGAACTTATCATTTAGCTCTCTATTTGTGAAGACTCGGCCATATACCCTTAGGCCGTTGAATATCTTGAATAAGTTCTCAAAAGTGTCAGCAATGGTATCCTTGTGTCCTTGTCGGAAGTCTTCATATTTCTGATTCAGAAGGGATCTTCTATAATCCCAAACTTCTTCTGTAACTTCCATCAAAGTGACGAGGGACTGCCACATCTCCTTAGCAGACTGGCAGTGGATCAAGTTTTGCAACATGGAGTCATCGACTGCATTTGCTAATATATTCTTGGCGTTCTTATCTAAAGACACAAGTGCAATCTCGTCTTTTTCTAGATCCATCAATTTCTTTGGAACTTTCTTTATTGGATATATTGTGGAGACGGTCATGGGAATGTAAGGACCTTCTTCAGCGATCATGAAGATCCTTGGATCCACAGCTTCCATGAAAAATCCGATTCTTTCTTTCCACATGGGAAAGTTATTCTTGGTATACAATGGAAGCTTGGCAAAATCTTTAGCCTTGTCCATGATTGGAAAATTCTCAAAATACAACTAGGAAGATCTGATCAGGGTGTTAACCTTTTAATGATCAACCTCCCTCTGATACCAATTGAAAGTGTTCAGTTGTCTACCTAAATCACCTAGAGGGGGTGAATAGGTGAGTTGTGCATCTTTTTGCTGAATAAAAATTTAGAGATCTATTCACACAATTATCTACCAAGCATTCACAGACGACAAAAGATTTATAGTGGTTCCCCAACCTTGGGTACATCCACTTTCCCTCACCGATCTAGCAACGCACTAGACTCGGCTATTCCACTATCTCGGATTGAAAACCAATCCTATGCCTCGGTACAAAGTTCCTACAATCTCGATCCACAACACGGATCTACACTCGGAAGGTAAACACTTCCTACAACTCGGAGGCAAAAGCTCCTACAATCGGAGAGAAATCTCCTACAAGAATTAAATTGAGAGTATATGAAAATACAAACAGTAAAACTCAAATCTAAAAATCTCGGCCTGTATCTTCTTCTTTGATCTTTGCGGCTCTATCAGAAAAGTTGAAGAAGAATCTCGGTAAGAACTAGATCTGAAATTTCTTGGACACACACGATCTGAGAGATGATGAAGAATTGAAAAGCAATCTCAATCTGTGAATCTTCTTGATCTGAATCTCTAGAATCGAAAGTCCTAGCGATTTACACGAAGAAGATCGGCGGTGGCGGCTTCCATTTTTGGACAGAGAGAATAGGAATCAGAAATTCTTAGAATAATACTTGACAGCACTTCTTAGGGTTAGTCGGTTTTGACAAGACCTTATGTAAGATCTCCCTAACGATCATAATTAGCCTTAATGACGTACATGTGGACCAATCAAGTCACGACTTTTGAAATTCCCGTCAAATCTGGACTTAGCAAATTTTCTGAAAAGGCTGACTATTTTACTCGAGAAAAAATTACCTACTTGAGTACTTAATAAGGTTACTCGAGAGAGCAGAATGAGACTACTCGAGTAAAAGACTTGAAGAAAATACAGAAAGAATGAGTAACTACTCGAGTACACAAATACTTACTCGAGTGCTAATATAATTACTCGATACGTGGCGTTGAACTACACGAGTGGTAGAAATAGACTACTCGAGTACTAGATATACTACTCAAGAGGTAGAAGAACTACTCGAGTCAAAGACTTAGAAAAATTTCTGGGAGAAGAATCTGGGTTACTCGAGTAGTGGAACTGGACTACTCGTGCGGAGATAAACTACTCGAGTATATGAATATTATTACTCGATTAAAGGACTTAGAAAATTCTAAGTGATGAAAAACTTATCACTCGAGTATTAAACCTGGGCTACTCGAGTTGTAGATAGACTACTCGAGTACATGATCTTGACTACTCGAGTGAAGTAAAACAACACGAAATCCTTTCTTCTATAACTCGAGACAAAAGACTAATCTACTTGAGTACTAATATGACTACTCGAGTAAATGACTTAGAAAATTTTCAGAGAGGAAATTCTGTTAACTCGAGAATAAGAGATGATCTACTCGAGTAATTGACTTGCTTACTCGAGATCTATATTTTGACTACTCGTGAGCTAATTCCCTTACTCGAGTACAGATATGCTTACTCGAGTAATGACTAAGTATTTCACTCGAGTATGTAAGCTACTACTCGAGTAAAAGACTTAGCAAAAATTTATTCAACTGAATTTTCTCTTCTTCAATAAATTCAGCAATATTTCTATCTCCAATCAGTCCTAGTGCTTGAAAATGAAGTGTATCCCAATAGAGAGGCTACACATGAGTCAACACCATGGATCACACAATGAGGGATTACATTGTATGGTCCTATTTTTGGTGACCCATTGTAGACTGGCATTGGTCTACACTTGGCAATATAGTCCTGCAAACACATAACTCAAACAAGACATCAAATACAACTTAATTCATCTTAGTTCAAGGGTGACTTCACCAAATCTGGGTTATTGTGGATACAATACCCAACAACTTTGGCATAAGATATTAGGACATGTAAATCTTAAAAATATTGCTAAGTTTTCTAGGGACAACCTTGTTAGAGGATTGCCTTCTGGCCCCTACAAGAACTAAGGCCTCTACAGCGCTTGTCAGTTAGGCAAGCAAACTAAAAATAGCTTTAAATCTGTAAATAAAAGTGACTCTCCTAGGATATTGTACTTGCTACATATGGACCTTTTGGCCTTATTGTTGTATAAAGTCTAGGAGGTAAATCTTATACTTTGGTGATTGTAGATGACTTCTCAAGATTCACTTGAGTGTTCTTTCTGAGATCTCAGTCAGATAACTTCAAGGTCCTTACAGATTTTCTCAAGAACATACAGATTGAGTACTCTACTATAGTTGCATTGATCAGAAGTGATCGTGGTACTGAGTTTGAGTCTCTTTTTATGCAACAGTTCTGTGAGAAGGAAGGTATTAGGCACTGCTTCTCAGCTCCTAGAACTCCTCAACAATATGGGGTTACTGAAAGGAAAAATAGAACCCTAATTGAATCTGCAGGCACAGTACTTGCAGATCTTTACATGCCCCTATCTTTTTGGGCAGAGGTTGTGAGCACAGTAAACCATGTACTGAACAGAAGTCTGATACACAAGCTTAAGAATAAGACTCCTTATGACTTACTTAAAGTGAAGAAACCTAAAATCACCTATTTTAAAGTATTTGGATGCCTATTTTATATTCACAATAATGACAAGAAATACACTAGAAAGTTTGAAGCAAAAGCTGCAGAGGGAATTTTTATAAGATATTCCCAAGTCAGCAAAGCTTATAGGGTGTTTAATAAATCCACTTTAAAAATCGAGGAATATGTTCATGTTATATTTGATGAGGCTAACATGTTTTATAAGGAAAAAGAAGTTTCTACCAATAATATTTTGCAGGTATCTCACTTGTGTGAGAGATTGGATGATCTAAACCTCACACAAGAGGTTCCATCGCATACTTCTCCATAAGTTGAAGAAGAAAGTGAATAAGAAAGTTTGGAAGTGGCTGAACTTCCTCCAACAGCTAATATAATTCCACAAGAGGAATAAATTTCACAAGTTGTTGCTCAACCAACTCCTCCCACTGATCTTGTCACACTTAGAGATCACCCTATATCTCAAGTGATTGGAGACATTTCAGTTGGTGTGCAAACAAGGCATCAACTCAACAATGATGTGATGCATGCTTGTTTCATTTCTCAACTTGAGCCCCACTCCATCAAATATGCAGAGCAAGATCCCCACTAGATCATTACAATGCAAGATGAGCTCAATCAGTTTGAGAGGTGCAGAGTTTGGGATTTTGTTCCTAGTGTAACAGCCCAATTTTCAGCAAGCAAAATTTTTGGGTGACACGGCCTGGGATACGGGCGTGTCCCAGGGCGTGTCCTGCTCGGGTGCGGAGCCGTCGCGAGTTTGATGAAAAATAGGTTCGACGAAGTGTACGGGAGGTACACGCCCTCTGACACGGGCGTGACCTAGGGCGTGTCCTCCCCTATCGACATTTGAGTTCTTCGGTCGACGAAATGAACTCGATAATCGTTGACACCGGGAATACGCCATGCTACACGGGCGTGTACCCTTCGACATGGGCGTGTCGGGAAGGCGTGTTCCCGTGGGGTCGATGAAATGAGCTCGACGATCATCGTGCGAAAGACACGCCCTGCGTCACGGGCGTGACTGGGCCGACATGGGTGTGTACCATGGTCATGACTTGTTTCGGGATAAGACGGCTGGTGCACCGCTTAGGTGACACGGCCTGTGACACGGGCGTGTCACAGGGCGTGTCGGACCCGAAAAATGAAATTTCGGCAAAATCGTGGTCGTCCATTTCCTTCAGCTGGAATCCAATAGCTGAGCTTCTTTCCTGCTTCCTTAAGGTCGTGGATTGAGCTGAAAGAAGTCATTTCATACTTGGCCTTCATCTTTCTAAAGTCTAGAGAGAGAAAGGGAAAGGAAGAAGAAGGAGGAGGAAGTGGAGCTGATTGCTGGTGGAGCTTGAGAGTGTCAAGCTGTGATCGGAGGCCATCTTTGTGAAGGAAACGATATTGTGATTCTTTTCAGCTAGCTTGGATGTCATGGAACCGAAGCGGTCTTCAAGGGTAACGATCTTTCTTCATAGCCATGTGAAGGCTTCCTTTTAGCATATGCATATGATTCCACCACCAGAGGGTGGCCGGTTATGGGAGTCTTTGGGTTGATTCATGGAATCCCCAGTTTGTTGGCATATAGATTCGGAATTGAAAGTACGAAATAGGCATGTTGTGTGAAGCCCATCTAGACAGGTTGGTCTGGATTGGTGATGTTGCATATGAACCGGAGAAGACTCCGTGAAAACGCGTTGTTTAGGAATCGACGGGTTGGACTTGTGAAGGGGAATAGCAGGAAGTACTGGGGTGGTAGTCCAGGAAAACACCCGTGTAATGCTTGTGTTATGGGGTTATTCCTGTGAAGGGAAGTAACATGAAGTACTGGATTGGAAGTCCAGGAAATACCCTTTGAAATGCTTGATGTGCAACGGTGGTACCTGTGAAGGGGAGTAGCAGGGAGTACTAGTGTGCCCAGGAAAAATCCCTTGACATTTGTGATAATCGGCGGGGTTGTACCTGTGAAGGGTAGTAGCAGGAAGTACTTGTGTGCCCAGTAAAGACCCGCTGAGAATGTGATAATGAAATGGGTGGAAGAAAGCACCCAGATTGAGAACAGGATTGGTGAGACCGACCTGCGCCTTTTATATAGCCACGAGTACGCTGTGCTCGGTGATGGCAAGGCAATTTGAGCAACGGGGGGTGGAGGATCCGACCTGCGTTATGTCTGTCCGATGTGAGACCTGAAAGTGAGGTATGTTGGAGCACATAGCGAGAGTCTGAGGCCTACGTCCCATGACACAATGGGGGGCTACGGGCCAATCCCGGTGTTCTAAGACTAGAACTCTTGTTGCACGCCATGGAGTAAATGCTCAAGTGATTTGTCGTTGGGTTGCAACCCTAATACGGTAGTGGGCAACTGGTTCGTCGGTACACCAAGAATGTGCCCTGAGTGTACGGATCGTCGGGCCGTGTGGCTGACGGTTGTGATGGAATGTATGTGCGTTAGTGCACATTGACTGAGCTATGTATATATTTGTGAAATGCTATGCTTGCAGGGAAGAATACCGCTGCCCCGAGAGAAGGGGTAGGGTCGTTATAATTTGGTCAGCTGAATGTTGACCGTTGCCTCTGTTTGCCACTATTGGGTGGACTGTCCCTATGCAGGTGCGGGAGTGCCAAGCGGGATGCGTAAGGACTGAAGCTCCTACTGCATTTATATTTGCTGATGCTGCTATCCCTCGAAGGCTAAATGAAATGAAATGAAACTGTTGTATTTTCTTTATACGTGGCCGGCCTGCGTGCCAATGTTGAGGCCACTTATATGAAAGCCCTGTAAGGCCATAAGGCCAAATATTTTGTATTGTGTAAGACATTCCTATGATATATGAAATATGGGGTTTTTATATATTGGGCATTCAGGTGTGGAGTTCAAGTAGTGTATTCGGCTTCCGCTAGAATGCAACGTGTTAGGGTGCGCTACGCTACTCTGGTATCATTTCGTGACGTCACCGCTCGTTTTGTGGTATATGCTGTGGGGCCCCGGCTGGAGCTTCTAGTATATACGATATGAACGGGTGGACTTGTTACATTTTTGGTATCAGCTCTCTCGATCTTTCCCTCTCGAAGTCGTGGTCAACTTCTTTTGTGGGGTGGCGAGCACGTGTCTGTGCAAACCACATTTACACGAATGAACTCCTGAATGTCCATTATAGGAATGCAAATATATATGTTTGAGCAACCTGCGCGTTCCTATTTTGTCGTGATTGCTTGTGAACGGTCGCTAATGTGTGTGTCTTGTTCACCTTTAGGTGACACGAAGTGGAGCTGGGCCGTCGGAGCCCCAGCGTTCTGAAGAAAGTACGGCACCAGCCGAGGTGCCTACACCTCCACCGTCTGGAAAACTGTTCGGTTAGTTGCTGAGGCTCTGTTTGCCATGATCCAAGCCCAACCAGTTGGGCTGGCACAGCCGGTTGTGAGACCAGAACACGTGGCAGCAAGGCCAGAACCTGTTGCAGTTGTAGATCCTCGAGCGGCTGAACGATGGTTGACGCAGTTCATGAGTTTCCATCCGCCTATGTTCTCGGGAGTAGGATCTCCTACGCAGGCTGAGGATTGGCTATCGTGTGTCAAGCGAATCATGACGGCGATTGGGTCGGAGGAGAATCAAAAGGTCACCTTAGCTACTTTCTTGTTGTAAGGCGAAGCTCATTTATGGTGGGACGAGATGGAGCTACATCACTTGGCAGGTAGACCGTTGATACAAGTATCCATGAGGAATTCTCTAGACTCTTCCTGGCGAAGCACCTCCCGGCGGCACAGCGTATATCCATGGAGAATGAATTCCAAAGGCTAACGCAAGGAGAAGGCAGTGCTGAAACGTACCTGCATGAGTTTACTCGCTTGGGGCGGTATGCGGGTTCTATATTTGCGGATGAGCAGAGGAAGACGAATAGGTTCTATGAAGGACTGCGAGACGAGCTGAGGTTCCTGCTTTCTACTTTTGTGAACCAGGGATTTGATGTAGGGATTCGTCGGATTAAAATAGCGTACGGATTTTCTTACAACTCAAGCCCACGTAACACGTTCTAACGCGTCCTAACACAAACATTCTAGCCGCACGATTCACCGTCATCCCGCACAAACACGCGGAGGGGAGTGGACTAAAAGCGACGATCTAATTAAAGTCCAATCCTTTCCCACCGAAGATCGAAAGCAAAGGTCGCCACACCTTTTTGAGAGGAAGATCAATAACTATATGCCAAGATCATCCTCAAGCAAAAGGATCCACCCGATCCGGCTTCTTGCAAGGTTTCGAAAATAAATGCAAGAAGGTTTTAGATTAAATCCAAAAGATCGTATTCAAGATCGCGGATAAAAAGCCGCTGCATCCATTCCAAATCTAACAAGAACTCACAAAGGAAAGGTGTAGATATTACCCTCCCCAAGATGGGGTGAAGATCACACAAGGAAAGTGGAAGAGTCACACGTCCACGCACCACCGGCGTCACACCGAGCGGCAACCTTCTTCTCCGTCGGAGTCACACCGAGAAGCATCCGCCTCCGCGTTTCACAAGCCTTGGATCACCCAAGCGATTGGCTAACAAGGAGTAGAAGGAGGATGAGGGGGGGGGCGGCAATCCCAAAGGGAGGTGGCCGAAATTCTAAAGAGAGGATTAATTTAGGTTTTCAAATAGCATGCCTTCATTTCTCATCAAATAAGCCTATATATAGGCAAGTCCCAGAACAAGCAAGATAAATCTAGCCATCCAATTTATCATCTATTGGATGGATATGAGCACACCAAAAATTAAACATGTCCAAAATAAAAGACAACATGAAATAATGATAACATTAAACTAGGAAAATAAAGGTGCAAATAAGGAAAGGGCTTAAGCCCGCCGTGAACGAAGATTGTAGCCACCAAGGTCACGAGTCGCGGTAGAAGGTCGTCAAGCATCTTTATGTTGCGCCGCATCAACTTGGTCACGAGCAACTTGATCATCATCCACAGCAACTTGATCACGAGCACTCTTTGCATCAACGGGAAAGGGGATGGGAGACGAGCCGGCATCAATCCTCCCCCCCTTAAAGTCACTCAACACCGATGAGTGGGCTGCAAGGTAGCGGCGGAGGAGGTCCTCATCCAAGCGAAAGAGATCCGACTCAATAACCCAGGAGTCGTCGGAGGGCGGACGATCACGCCAACGAACGAGGAAGCGGTGATGGCCGCCATTAGCTGGAGAAGTGTAGCCATCTGCAAGTACCTGAGCTGGGACAAGAAATGTACGGGGAAATCTAGGAAACATATCAGCATGTGGAAGCAAAGTAGAAGACTTACCACCCGGCGCTAGGCCTGTAGGTGCAATGGAAGAATGACTCACGGAACTACCACTCACCAACCCAGAAGAGACATTTGTGGAGGAAGAAATATTGGGGGAAAAAGAAGACGTAGAAGTCAACTCAGTTGGAATGGAAACATACGGCGTTAAATCCGAAACATTGAAAATGGGTGAAATACCCCAATCTGTCGGCAAATCCAAAACAAACGCGTTATCTCCTAGCCTCTTAATAATTCGAAACGGGCCGGCTCGCTTTGGTGCCAACTTCTTAACGGTGCCAGAAGGCAGCCGCGTGGGAATAAGGCACACTAAAACAAGATCACCAACTTGGAAGTTAGACTCCCTCCGATGTAAATTCGCTTGGGATCGATACGACTCATACGTGGTAGCTAAAGTTGTTCGTATTTGGGCGTGTAATTCATGTATGTGCTCGGCAAAAGATTGTGCAAATTGACTTGTATGATAAGATGGAGGTAACGGAATCAAGTCAATGGGCACATTCGCAAGGTACCCGTGCACTACTTCATTTGGTGACATACCCGTAGACCGATTGGTAGAGTTGTTGTAGGCTAATTGGGCTTGGGGGAGGAGCAAATCCCAAGTGCCTTTGTGGTCACCCACAAGACAACGCAACAAGTTTCCCAAACTCTTATTTACCACTTCCGTCTGCCCATCAGTTTGTGGGTGATAGGCGGCGGAAAACAACAACTTCGTTCCCATTAATGTCCAAAGCGTCTTCCAAAAATAACTTGTGAATTTAACATCGCGATCCGAGACAATGGTCTTAGGAATGCCGCGGTGACTCACCACCTCTTTAAAATATAATTTTGCAATGTGAGACGCGTCATTAGTCTTACTACAGGGTATGAAATAAGCCATCTTAGAGAACCTATCAACCACCACAAAAATGGAATCGTGTCGTCGCTGGGTTGGAGGAAGCCCCAAAATAAAGTCCATACTCACGTCCTCCCAAGGTCTAGATGGAATAGGCAACGGAGTGTATAGTCCCACATTAGTCTTTCCCCCTTTAGACACTTTACAAACCCGACAGCTACTCACGATTTTCCCAACTAAAATGTGAAGTTTAGGCCAATAGAATTTCTCCTCGACTAAGGCTATCGTTTTATCCCGCCCAAAATGGCCGCTCAACCCGCCACTATGGAGTTCCCATACTATGTGATGGCATAGGGAGGTACGGGGAATACATAGCTTAGCGTGCCGAAATAAATAACCGTCTCTCAATACATATGCTGACACTATCATTGGTGAGTCATCGTGTGCCGCTAGATACACTTCTCCAAAATCAGGACACATGGCATATTCATCCTTTATTCTCTCAAATCCGACAACCTTTACTTCCATGATCGACAATAAAAGTGTCACTCTACTAAGCGCGTCGGCCACGCGATTTTCAGTGCCCTTAAGGTGTTTTAAGGTGAACGAAAACTCTTGCAGATAAGATACCCATTTTGCATGACGGGGGCTGATTTTAGATTGCCCATTAATGTGCCTAAGTGCATCATGGTCAGAGAGAATCACGAACTCCTTGGAAAGGAGGTAGTGTCTCCACTGGTGTAGGCATTTAATGATGGCATAGAACTCTCTATCGTAATTTGAATAATTAAGTTTTGCACCCGCCAATTTCTCGCTAAAATAACTTATTGGGTGTCCCTCTTGGCTTAAGACACCTCCTACTCCTACTCCGGATGCGTCACATGTCAATTCAAATACTTTATTAAAATCTGGTAAGCGCAAAATAGGAGCCTCAGTCATCATCTTCTTAATGTGTTGGAATGCCTGGGTAGCTGCTGGCGTCCATTTAAACTCACCCCTTTTCATGCATTCCGTCACGGGAGCCATAATAGTACTAAAATCCCGAATAAATCGTCTATAAAATGAGGCTAACCCGTGGAAACTCCTAACGTCTCTCAAGCTTGTGGGTTCGGGCCACTCCAGAATTTCTTTCACCTTACTGGGGTCTACCTTTATTCCCTCAGATCCAACCAGGTAGCCCAAAAATTCCACTTCCTTTACATAAAATATACACTTCTTTAAATTTAAATATAATTTTTCATCCCGAAATGTAGATAGAATAATCCGTAGGTGATACACATGTGAGTCAAAAGTGGTGCTATAAATCAATATGTCATCAAAGTACACCACCACAAATCGTCCCATGTATGGTTGGAATACGTGGGTCATCATGCGTGAGAAGGTGCTTGGAGCATTTGACAACCCAAATGGCATGACCAACCACTCGTAGAGCCCGTCCTTAGATTTAAATGCAGTTTTCCATTCATCCCCATCACGTATCCGAATCTGATGGTAACCACTCCTCAAATCCAATTTCGTGAAGATCGAGGCACCAGACAACATATCCAAAAGATCGTCCAATCTAGGGATGGGAAACCTATACTTGATAGTGATCTTATTTATGGCTCTACTGTCTACACACATACGCCACATACCATCCTTTTTTGGAGCCAACAAAGCCGGTACCGCACACGGACTCTTGCTGTTCCTAATGAACCCCTTCGCCAATAAATCCGAAATTTGGGCTTGGAGCTCCTCATGGGCTGCGGGGTGCAACCTATAATGGGGCTGATTAGGCAATTAGGCGCCCGGCATAAAGTCAATGGCATGTTGGATATCACGTAGAGGGGGCAACGTAGGGGGCAACTCGTCCGGGTAGACATCCTTATACTCTTCCAGCAGTTTTTTTAATTCTTTGGGTAAATCTTCTAAAACCCCATTTTCTTTATTATTATTCAAAAGAACCAATGCATAAATAATCCCATCCACAAAGGGGTCCCTCTCAAATTTTCTCCTACCCATTAGGCTTACCAATTTCTTCTCGACTGGGATTGTGGTATCCGTACTCGGGCTATTGGGTTCCTTTGGGGCCGTGGGTTTTAACGTGACCACCTTCCCATTATATTTGAACTCATAAGTGTTTGCCCTCCCGTAGTGGGTGACATCACGGTCATAGAGCCAAGGGCGGCCTAACAACATATGACAAGCATCCATAGGGATGACATCACACCACACCTCATCCGTATATGACTTGATCGTAAGTGGAACTAGGCAACGCTTGGTGACCGGGATGGTTACCTTGTTGACCCAAGCCAATTGGTAAGGGGTAGAATGAGGCTCGGTAGCCAAATGCATCCGCATAACGGCGTTCTCGGAAACAACGTTCATGCAGCTGCCGCTATCAATGATGAGCTTACAATATTTTTCCCCACTCTTAAAGATGAGGGAGAAAATAGTGGACCTCTTCCAATCGTCAAACGGGCGAGGGGTCGTCAGAATACAACGCATAACGCTAAGTAGGTGCCCATCCTCCATATCACTAGGCACACCATCCGTCTCATAACCCTCATCTGCCTCAATCACTAAATCTGCAAAGTCACTAGTGGACTCGTCTAGAAGAGCTAAAGTAGCCTTGGCCTTGGTGGGGCACTCATAGGCATAGTGGCCTTGAATACCGCAAGAGTAACACGTGGTGTTAGCCTTGCTCACCTTGCCAATAGGGATTCTCTAACTATTAGGCTGCCTAGGGTTTCTCGCAGTCACGACAATTGGTTTGGACTCCCCAACCTTCGCCTTACCCTTATCATAATAAGTGGAGGAAAGGGGGCCTATGGGGGCCTTTCCCTTTTGTTGGGAGTAACGGGGTTGGGTTTTCATGGCCAGATGTTTTTCAATGTCCAAGGCGGCATTTAAAGTAGTATTAATATCAGTGTGGCCATATCGAAGAAGCTTCTTCTGAATGTCCGGATTAAGTCCCTTACGGAACCTAGAAAGCGTAACCTCTGGCATCTATTGGATCTCACACCGCACCATCTTATCCTTTAACTCACCCATGTAATCAGCCACCGATTTTGGACCTTGCCGAAGGGTGGCAAGATCGTCGAACATTTGAGTTCGGTGGTAAGCGGGCACGTATTGGTCGGTGAGCAAATTTTTCATAACCGTCCAACCAACTAGGGGTACACCATGACCGGTCCCTAAACGTCACTCCTCATTTAACCAAAAAGTCTTGGCCCTCCCGTTTAATTTCATACGAGCTACTTGAACCTTTTGCTCATCGGTAAGGTGATACCAATCAAAATAGCATTCTATGTCAACCACCCATGTAAGGAAGACTTGGGGGTCTCCCATACCATCGTAAGAGGGGGCTTCCATACGAATCGCTTTTGTTATATCAAACTCTCTTTCTAGATCGGGAACTTGACGGGCTGCTCCGGGGAAGTACCCATCATGTTCCGCAACATGCACCGGGGGTGGTCGGGGGGCTTGTCCATGGTTAGGTGGTGGTGGTGTTTGAGCAGCTTGGTTCGCCAAAAGTTGTGTCAGCAAACCCCTCAACTTTCCTAATTCTTGCCTAAGCTCAGTGATAGCCGTAGGATTAGTTTCCTCATCAGGGTGTTCAGCCATAGTGGTGGTAGACGGGTTCGTGTACTCCGTATCGAGCCGAGTACGCATTAACACCCTAAAAACCAAAGGCTAGAGCGCAGTTTTCTCTTTGTTTTTTTTTTTTTGAATTTTGAAATTTGAAATTTTGAATTTTGAAATTTGAAATTTGAAATTTGAAATTCGAAATTTGAATTTTGAATTTTTTTGAAATTTGAAATTTAAAATTTGAAATTTTGAAATTTGAAATTTGAAATTCGAAATTTGAAATTTGAAATTCGAAATTTGAATTTTGAATTTTTTTTGAAATTTGAAATTTAAAATTTGAAATTTTGAAATTTGAAATTTGAAATTCGAAATTTGAAATTTGAAATTCGAAATTTGAATTTTGAATTTTTTTGAAATTTGAAATTTAAAATTTGAAATTTTGAAATTTGAAATTTGAAATTCGAAATTTGAAATTTGAAATTCGAAATTTGAATTTTGAATTTTTTTTTTGAAATTTAAAATTTGAAATTTGAAATTCGAAATTTGAATTCCGAAATTTGAAATTTAAAATTTGAAATTTTGAAATTGGAAATTTGAAATTCGAAATTTGAAATTTGAAATTCGAAATTTGAAATTTGAAATTTGAATTCCGAAATTTGAAATTTGAATTTTGAGCGGGGGAGGAGTGCCAATTAGGAAACTGACGAGAACCTCCCTCTGATACCAAATTGATGTAGGGATTCGCCGGATTAAAATAGCGTACGGATTTTCTTACAACTCAAGCCCATGTAACACGTTCTAACGTGTCCTAACACAAACATTCTAGCCGCACGATTCACTGTCATCCCGCACAAACACACGGAGGGGAGTGGACTAAAAGCGACGATCTAATTAAAGTCCAATCCTTTCCCACCGAAGATCGAAAGCAAAGGTCGCCACACCTTTTTGAGAGGAAGATCAATAACTATATGCCAAGATCTTCCTCAAGCAAAAGGATCCACCCGATCCGGCTTCTTGCAAGGTTTCGAAAATAAACGCAAGAAGGTTTTCGATTAAATCCAAAAGATCGTATCCAAGATCGCGGATAAAAAGCCGTTGCATCCATTCCAAATCTCACAAGAACTCACAAAGGAAAGGTGTAGATATTACCCTCCCCAAGATGGGGTGAAGATCACACAAGGAAAGTGGAAGAGTCACACGTCCACGCACCACCGGCGTCACACCGAGCGGCAACCTTCTTCTTCGCTGGAGTCACACCGAGAAGCATCCGCCTCCGCGTTTCACAAGCCTTGGATCACCCAAGCGATTGGCTAACAAGGAGGAGAAGGAGGATGAGGGGGGCGGCAATCCCAAAGGGAGGTCGCCGAAATTCTCAAGAGAGGATTAATTTAGGTTTTCAAATAGCATGCCTTCATTTCTCATCAAATAAGCATATATATAGGCAAGTCCCAAAACAAGCAAGATAAATCTAGCCATCCAATTTATCATCTATTGGATGGCTATGAGTACACCAAAAATTAAACATGTCCAAAATAAAAGACAACATGAAATAATGATAACATTAAACTAGGAAAATAAAGGTGCAAATAAGGAAAGGGCTTAAGCCCGCCGCGAACGAAGATTGTAGCCACCGAGGTCACGAGTCGCGGTAGAAGGTCGTCGAGCATCTTTATGTTGCGCCGCATCAACTTGGTCACGAGCAACTTGATCATCATCCATAGCAACTTGATCACGAGCACTCTTAGCATCAACGGGCAAGGGGATGGGAGACGAGCTGGCATCAGGATTCCAGGCATTAGTCGACACTGCGTGCGCGCTGGAAAAAGATATGAAGAGGGTGCAGGGGAACAGGGCTTTGGATGCGATACAGCCAGAGTTCAAGGTGCCCCGATCGGCAAAGTCATTTTATAAGAAGAGGTGGGGCAAGAAGTCCAAGACGGCTGGACAAGCTCCTTCTTCCGTTGCCTCGGGAGCAACGTCGGGGGCCACCTCAAGGCCGGATACTCATGCGTGCTCCAATTGTGGACGGGTAGGGCATATAGCCAGAGAGTGTCGGGTGCCGCCAAAGAATGAAAAGAAGGCGGGAGCGTTATATGCTGAGAAGGGCAAAGCAGTAGTGGAATCCTCTGCATCTCAAGCGCAGCCCCGGTTCTACAATCTTGGACTGCAGGAGGCCATTAAGTAAAGTGACGTCGTCACAGGTACAAGTTTAGTTTTGAGTATTGTATTGCTTATATGCTTTGCTTATTGCATATATATGTGTGGCTTATGTGTGTGATCTGATTACCACAGGCTTTGTGATGATTCGGAACACGCTGGCACGAGCACTGTTTGATATGGGTGCGTCACATTCTTTTCTGTCTAAAGAATTCATAGCGCGACATGGGATACCTAGTCGTGTGAAGAAAAAGTGTCAGAGTGGTGTTGCCGAGTGGTTGTATGATGCTTGCGGATCAAGCTTGCGATGTGGCAGTGTATATAGGAAGTCGGGATTTCTCTCTAACGGTATTTGTATTACCGATATCGGAATTTGACGTGATATTTGGGATGGATTGCCTCGCAGAGCAGCATGCCTTGATTGATTGTCAGTCCAAAGAGATCACGTTGGGCCAGAATACCGAGCAGGATACTAAGTTCGCGGGTATACGAGGAGTTGGCGGGACATTGATGTCGGCACTCCAAGTTCTTAAAGCTGTTCGGAAGGGCGCGGAGGTATACTTCACGCTAATTCAGGCTGTTGAGCCTAAGGCCAGTGTGAGTGATGTTCTGATTATGTCGGAGTTTACAGATGTGTTTCCCAAGGATCTCCCTGGGCTACCACCCCAGCGGGAGATTGACTTCACAATTGAGTTGGTGCCAGGTGCGAAACCTGTGGCCCGCTCGCCATATCGTGTTGCGCCGAAGGAGATGGCGGAGTTGAAAGTCCAACTGCAAGAGTTGCTGGAGAAGGGATATATACGTCCAAGCATGTCACCTTGGAGCGCCCCTGTGTTTTTTGTGAAAAAGAAGGACGGGAGTTTGCGGTTGTGTATTGATTACCGCGAGCTGAATAAGCTGACAGAGAAGAATAAATATCTGATTCCACGGATTGATGAGATGTTCGATCAGCTAGTGGGATCGAACGTCTATTCCAAGTTGGACTAGAAATCTGGTTATTATCAGCTGAGAATCCGGGAAGGTGACATTCTCAAAACCGCATTTGGAACGCATTATGGGCACTGTGTATTCACGGTGATGCCTTTTGGACTGTGTAATGCGCCCTCGGTGTTTATGGACTTGATGCACCGAACGTTCCGAGAGTACCTGGATTTGTTCGTGATCGTTTTCATCGATGATATCCTGGTGTACTCGAAGTCGACTGCTGAGCATGAAAACCACTTGCGGTTAGTGTTAAACACGTTGAGGCAAAATAAGCTTTATGCCAAGTTCTCGAAGTGCGAGTTTTGGCTATCGTCGGTGGCTTTTCTAGGCTATGTGGTGAGTGGAGCGGGCATAGAAGTGGATCCTGCGAAGATAAGAGCCATAGAGGAGTGGCCAGTGTTGTCTTCAGTGGTCAAGGTCAGGAGCTTCCTTGGACTAGCGGGCTACTATCGACGATTTGTGGAAAACTTCTCACGGATCTCTTTTCCGCTAACCACACTGATGAGAAAAGATCAGAAGTTCGTTTGGACGCCTGAGTGCGCGCGAGCTTTTGAAGAGCTGAAAGTTCGGTTGACCACGGCGCCTATGTTGTCTTTGCTATGTTGTACCGATGGATTTGTAATCTATAGTGATGCCTCAGGGAGCGGCTTAGGCTGCGTTCTTCTGCAAAATGGAAAGGTGATTGCTTATGGCTCACGTCAGCTGAAGGTGCACGAACGAAACTATCCCGTCCACGAATTGGAGTTGGCGGCGGTGATTTTTGCACTAAAGCTGTGGCGACACTATCTTTATAGAGTGAAGGTGGAGATCTATACAGATCACAAGAGCCTGAAGTACCTATTTGAGCAGAAGGACTTGAACATGTGACAATGAAGGTGGTTGGAGTTCCTTGGGGACTACACCTTCGAAATTCACTATACACCCGAAAAGGGAAATGTAGTCGCGGATGCCTTGAGTCGAAGAGCTCCGGCAAGAGTGAGTTGGTTACAGAGGCATGATGAACGTCTCATCCAGGAGCTAGAAGCGTTAGAGATTTCTTGTATTGACAAGAATTCCACCGCTGATGCATGTTTTAACTGGACGGAGGTGCTGTGTGACCTTGTAGACCAGGTTCAGCGAGCAATGAAGTTGGATGAAGATCTCTTACGCTATGCTAAAGATGGGCCAGAGGGCAAGTTCTCCTGGGATGACGGTCTTCTGCGGAAAGAGGGCCGGTTGTGCGTCCCGAATGTGGGTAACTTGCGGGAAGAACTGATGTATGAAGCCCATTATACGAAGTACTAAATCCACCCTAGGAGCACAAATATGTTCAAGGATATGAGAAAACTATTCTGGTGGCCAGGGCTCAAGAAAGATGTTTCTCTTTATGTGGCCAAATGTCAAACATGTACTATGGTGAAGGCGGAATGCCGGAAGCCGGGCGGTTACTTGAAGTCATTTCCGATTTCAGAGTGGAAGTTCGACGACATTTCCATGGATTTCGTGCATGGGTTGCCGAGATCTCAGCGAGGAAATGATTCCATCTGGGTGATTGTCGACCGGCTAACGAAAGTAGCACATTTCCTTCCAAACTGGCGGGATGATTCGGTAGAAAGTTTGGCAAAATTATATGTTGACCAGATTGTGCGGCTGCACGGTGTTCCTCGAAGCATCGTAAGTGATCGAGATGGGCGGTTCATGTCAAATGACTGGAGGCTAGTTCACCGACTGTTGGGCACGAAGTTGACATTCAGTACGGCCTTTCATCCCCAAACAGATGGCCAAACTGAAAGAACCAACAGAACAATGGAGGACATGCTCAGGATGTGCGCCCTCGATTTTGGAAAGAGATGGGACGATCATCTCTTCATGGTGGAGTTTGCCTACAATAATAGCTACCAGGCTAGCATTGGTATGGCTCCGTATGAGGCTCTGTATGGACGGAAATGTTGTACGCCATTGGCTTGGGTAGAAACAGGCGAAGCCAGAGTATATAATCGCAATGAAGTCGAAGAGGCAAATTCGACAATTCGCACTATTCCAGAGAGGCTATTGATAGCGCAAGATAGACAAGCAAAATACTACAATGCCAAGCACCAGAACGTGGAGTTCGCGGTAGGCGACTGGGTATACTTAAAGATCAAGCCCTTCAAAGGCTTATCCAGGATTCGACGACTGAAAAAGTTGAGTCCATGATACTTGGGTCCATTTGAAGTGATTGAGCGAATTGGGGAAGCTGCGTATCGGCTAGCTCTGTCGGCAGACTTGGGTGGATTACATGATGTGTTTCACATCTTGGTGCTTCGGAAGGCCTTAAAAGATCCAGCTCAGGTGATCAACAATGATCAAGTGCCGGTGGAATATGGGCTAACGACAAAAGTGAGGCCCATTCAGATCGAAGATCGTGCCGAGAAACAGTTGCAGAATAACACAGTTGGGATGGTTAAAGTCTGGTGGGACAACTGCGGCCGTAAAGGGCTTACATGGGAGCGAGAGCAAACCATACGAGCTGAGTTTCCCGACCTATTTTTGTAAACCGATTGAATAGTGAGAAATTGTTATAGCATGGAATTTTTATGTTATAACATTTTGGTTGATGGTTGCCTTCCTGTGTACGATTTTCGAGGATGAAATTTCTTGTAGGAGGGGAGGGTTGTAACAGCCCAATTTTTAGCAGGCAAAATTTTTTGGTGACACGGCCTAGGACACGGGCGTGTCCCTGGGCGTGTCCTGCTTGGGTGCGGAGCCGTCGCGAGTTCGATGAAAAATAGGTTCGACAAAGTGTACGGGAGGTACACGCCCACTGACACGGGCATGACCTAGGGCTTGTCCTCCCCTATAGACACTTGAGTTCTTCGGTCGACGAAATGAACACGACAATCATCGACACCGGGAACACGCCCTGCTACACGAGCGTGTACCCTTCGACACGGGCGTGTTGGGTAGGCGTGTTCTCGTGGGGTCGATGAAATGAGCTCGACGATCGTCGAGCGAAAGACACGACCTACGTCACGGGCGTGACTGGGCTGACACGGGCGTGTACCGTGGACGTGACTTGTTTCAAGATAAGGCGGCTGGTGCACCGCTTAGGCGACATGGCCTGTGACACGGGCGTGTCACAGGGCGTGTCGGACCCAAAAAATGAAATTTTGGCGAAATCGTGTCCGTCCATTTCCTTCAGCTGGAATCCAAGGGCTGAGCTTCTTTCCTGCTTCCTTAAGGTCGTGGATTGAGCTGAAAGAAGTCATTTCATACTTGTCCTTCATCTTTTTAAAGTCTAGAGAGAGAAAGGGAAAGGAAGAAGAAGGAGGAGGAAGTGGAGCTGATTGCTGGTGGATCTTGAGAGTGTCAAGCTGTGATCGGAGGCCATCTTTGTGAAGGAAATACTGTTGTGATTCTTTTCAGCTAGCTTGGAGTTCATGGCACCAAAGTGGTCTTCAAGGGTAACGACCTTTCTTCATAGTCATATGAAGGCTTCCTTTTAGCATATGCATATGATTCCCCCACTAGAGGGTGGCCGGTTATGGGAGTCTTTGGGTTGATTCATGGAATCCCCAGTTGGTTGGCATATAGATCCGGAATTGAAAGTACGGAATAGGCATGCTGTGTGAAGCCCATCTGGACAGGTTGGTCTGGATTGGTGATGTTGCATACGAACCAGAGAAAACTCCGTGAAAACGCGTAGTTTCAGAGTCGACGGGTTGGACTTGTGAAGGGGAGTAGCAGGAAGTACTGGGGTGGTAGTCCAGGAAAACACCCGTGTAATGCTTGTACTGTGGGGTTATGCCTGTGAAGGGAAGTAACAGGAAGTACTGGATTGGAAGTCCAGGAAATACCCTTTGAAATGCTTGATGTGCAAGGGTGGTACCTATGAAGGGGAGTAGCAGGGACTACTGGTGTGCCCAGGAAAAATCCCTTGACATTTGTGATAATCGGCAGGGTTGTACCTGTGAAGGGTAGTAACAGGAAGTACTGGTGTGCCCAGGAAAGACCCGCTAAGAATGTGATAATGAAATGGGTGGAAGAAAGCACCCAGATTGAGAACAGGATTGGAGAGACCGACCCGCGCCTTTCATATAGCCGCGAGTACGCTGTGCTCGGTTATGGCAAGGCGATTTGAGCAACGGGGGGTGGAGGATCCAACCTGCGTTATGTCCATCCGACGTGAGACCTGAAAGTGCGGTCTGTTGGAGTGCATAGCGAGAGTCTTAGGCCTACGTACCATGACACAATGGGGGGCTACGGGCCAATCCCGGTGTTCTAAGACTAGAACTTCGGCTGCACGCCATGGAGTAAATGCTCAAGTGATTTGCCATTGGGTTGCAACCCTAATACGGTGGTGGGCAACTGGTTCGCCGGTACACCAAGAATGTGCCCTGAGTGCACGGATCGTCGGGCCGTGTGGCTGACGGTTGTGATGGAATGTATGTGCGTGAGTGCACATTGACTGAGCTATATATATGTTTGTGAAATGTTATGCTTACAGGGAAGAATACCTCTGCCCCGAGAGAAGGGGTAGGGTCGTTATAATTTGGTCAGCTGAATGCTGACCGTTGCCTCTGTTTGCCACCATTGGGTGGACTGTCCCTGTGCAGGTGTGGGAGAACTAAGCGGGACGCGTAAGGACTGAAGTTCCTGCTGCATTTGTATTTGCTGCTGCTGCTGCTAGCCCTTGAAGGCTAAATAAAATGAAATGAAACTATTGTATTTTCTTTATACGTGGCCGTCCTGCATGCCAATGTTGAGGCCACTTGTATGAAAGCCCTGTAAGGCCATAAGGCCAAATATTTTGTATTGTGTAAGATATTCCTATGATATATAAAATATGGAGTTTTTATATGTTGGACATTCAGGTGTGGAGTTCAAGTAGTGTATTCGGCTTCCGCTAGAATGCAATGTGTTAGGGTGCGCTGCGCTACTCTGGTATCATTCCGTGACATCATCGCTCGTTTTGTTGTATATAATGTGGGGCCCCGGCTGGACCTTCTAGTATATATGATATGAACGGATGGGTTTGTTACACCTAGACCCAAAGACTATCCATTCATTGGAACCAAATGGGTATTCAGAAACAAACTGGATGCTGAAGGAAATATTATAAGGAACAAAGCAAGGCTAGTAGCTCAAGGGTATTCACAGGAGGAAGGAATAGACTATGATCAGACCTTTGCTCCAATGGCAAGGCTTGAGGCTATAAGGATTTTTTTAGTCTTTATAGCCTATAAAAGATTCAAAGTCTACCAGATGGATATAAAGAGTGCTTTCCTAAATGGAGAATTAAAAGATGAAGTGTATGTGGAGAAACCACCAGGTTTTATCTCTCCAACTCATCCTTCTTATGTCTTTATATTGCATAGAGCTTTCTATGGTTTAAATAAAGCTCCAAGAGCTTGGTATGAGACCTTAGCTAGCTTTCTTTTAGAGCATAAGTTTTCTAGGGGCATAGTAGATAGGACTCTTTTTATTAGGCTTCATAAAAATAAAATTTTGTTAGTTCAAATATATGTAAATGATATTATTTTTGGCTCTATTGATCTCAAACTGTGCAAAAGATTTTCTAATTTAATGCATTCAAAGTTTGAGATGAGTATCATGGGTGAACTTCCATACTTCCTTGGTCTCCAAGTGAAGCAATCACCTGATGGTATCTTCATCTCCCAATCCAAGTATGCTAAGAAGCTTATTAAAAGGTTTGGGATGTGTGATGCCTCAGCAATGAAAACACCTATGGATGTTAATGCTGTGATTGATTTTGATAAACAGGGCAAGCCAGTTGATCAGAAAACATATAGGGCTATTGTTGGGTCCTTGTTGTATCTCACAGCTAGTAGGCCAGATATTATGTTTGTTACATGCCTTTGTGCTAGGTTCCAGGTGAACCCTAAACAATCTCACCTTATTTTCCTTGAAAGAATTTTGAGATATATAATAGGTTGTCCAAATCTAGGACTTTGGTATCCGATAGAGTCAGAATTTGACTTAACTAGATTTTCAGATTCTGACTATGCTAGATGTAGAGTGGACAGAAAAAGCACTTCGGGAACTTGTCAGTTCTTTGGAGATAGGCTTGTGTCCTGGTTTTGTAAAAAGCAAACATTTGTGTCAACTTCAACTACAGAAGCTGAATACATTGCAGCTGGTAGCTGTTGTTCACAAATATTGTGGATTCAAAACCAATTTCTGGATTATGGTCTCAACTTAAATAATTCAACTATACTTTGTGACAATACAAATGCAATATCTATTGCACAAAATCTAGTACTACATAGTAGAACTAAGCATATAGAGATAATGACAGCATTTCCTTATAGATTGTGTGGACAAAAAGAAAATTAATCTTGTCTTTATCTCTACTGATTTGCAAAGAGTAGATATCTTCACTAAACCTTTAGATGTGAAGAAACATATGTTCTTTCTGAATCAGCTAGGTATGATTAATGGATAATTTTAATTTGATATTGGTCCAAGGTCGAAGAATTTATCACATTTCGTCGAACAGAGATGGACGATCTGAGAACTGTTCTTGAGATTTTTCATCGACCTGAGATCGACGAACTCTCTGCGTGAAGTAATTTTCGTCGAGCGAAGATCGACGATTTTGCTTCAGAAAAATTTTCGTCGACCTGAGAACGATGAAATGTTTTCCCCTCTTTTGACTGAGATCGACGATATTATTTCTTCATG
Organism: Platanthera guangdongensis; assembly: GCA_039583875.1. Taxonomy (NCBI): domain Eukaryota; kingdom Viridiplantae; phylum Streptophyta; class Magnoliopsida; order Asparagales; family Orchidaceae; genus Platanthera; species Platanthera guangdongensis. Next base: position 252,262,542 of record CM077150.1, read on the forward strand.
AATTTTTTTTCGTCGACCTGAGAACGAAGATTGTTTATTTTTCGCAGGACAGAACCCAACGTTTCATATTCTGAAAACCTAGTTATATCCTGCGCTTTCTATTCTCTTGCTCTTACTCTCTCTTTTATTTTTGCAGGAAAACCTATGGAGATTCTGACGCTCTCCCTCTCCAGCATGAAGTTCGATACTAGTTTCGACATCGATTTTGATTCCTTCACCCACACTTATCAAATCTTCATAGACATTCTCAAGTTGTGTGAAGAACAGCAGCTAAAGAAATTCATGGCAACAATGATCAAGATACCAGCAAATGAAATCAGAGAATGGGTTTTTACTTCAACAGCTCCTGACGTAAATACTATGATTGGCACCCTCGGCGGCAATCAGGTCACTCTAACTCCTAAAGTTTTAACTGAGATTTTTGATTTTGGCTACTGGAGAAGAATAAATTGAATTAAATAGTGTTGAATATGAGAATATGCTGAGTATAATGGGACACTCTGAAGGAAACCCCAATAAACTTCTGAAAAAGAATTTATCTGTTCGCTATAAGTTTCTGGCAGATATTGTTGGCAAGGTTTTGCTGGGCAAACATATAGCCCATGATTATATAACCAGGCACCAGTTTTTGGTGATGTGTGCTCTGGTAGATAAAAAATCAGTAAACTGGGGAAAGATTTTTTTTGAGTTGATAAAGAAGAAAAATACTAAGAAAGATGTGTGCTTTGAAAGGATTCTAGGAATCTTCCTCCAGGAAAAGGCACCAAAATTATTGTTTTCCCAGCCAATATTCATAAATGCCTCAAAGAGGACCACCTCTGCCTTATTTTGCAGATGGGAGAGGACCATTCCAATGCCCTCAAGGGCTTCCTCTTCCTCCAGGACTTCTAAGAACACAAGGGCAGTTATAGCCTCTCCACCACCTCCAGAAGAAATTCATCCATCCACCAGCATTCCTTCACCTCCTCAACAACAACACCAACAACAACCACTTTCACCTCTTCCTCAACCATCACCTCCACATTCTCCCACCATCATTCATGAGGATACTACATCTCCACCTCCTCAATCTCCACCTCAAACTCATGTATCTGACATTTTATCTACCTCCTCACAGCCTACTTTCAATCTACTGTCTCCTCCTCAACGATCTCCACATCACTCTCCAGTTCAGGAACCCACCTCCACACCCACTACCACAGTTCATACATCTACCACTGAAATTCCATACAACCCTCCTTCCACATTTCCAGAATACACCCACACAGATTTCTCTCATGCCTTCTCTGTGTGTTCAAACTGTGGACATCACAACCCTTACACCACCTCTGCTCTTGAACCTCTCTACCTCAATTTCTCTGACATTGCCCATGATCTTCTTTCTTTCATCTCTCCCACTCTTGAGCAACTAATAGCAAATGATATTTCTCCTCTCTCTGCTTCCATCATTTCTCTCTCTACCAGAATTGCATCTCTCTCTATTGTTCCTTCTTCTAGAGGACTGTCTTCAGGACCCTCTGAACCCTGTGTGCAAACAGAAAATAACAGGCCGAAAAATTGGAGTAATGTAAACTTTATTATCCAAAAAAGGTATCAATTACAATGGTATAGACTCCCTTTTATAGAATGGAGGAGATGAGAGAGATTACAAATAAGAGATGTGGGACTAAAAAATTACAAGTATATGCGGCTTTACAAAATGACAAATCGGACAAGCCGTGCGGTTAGCCAAACCGGCAAACCGCCCGACCACCAACAGGAGGAGAGATCAATCCACCACAGGAGACCGCTAGACCTCCCGATCTCCAAGTCGCCTGAGATAAGCCACCTGACCGCTGAGATACCAAACAACAACAGCTCGGTACACAGACCGGCTAGGAGAAACCTCCAGACCGTCCGGTCTCCGAACAGCAACAGACCGCCCGGTCTCCATCCTGCAACACTCCCCCTCAAGCTGGAGCATTGATATCAATCATGCCCAGCTTGTCGCAGATGTGGAAAAAAGAAGCGGACACCGGCTTGGTGAAGACATCTGCCAACTCGTTGTCGGAAGTGACGAATGGAGTGCAAATCTGTTCCTTCAAAATTTCTTCCTGAATAAAATGACAGTCGACTTCTATGTGTTTTGTTCTCTCATGAAAGAACGGATTTTTGGAAATGTATATCGCGGCCTTGTTGTCACAGAACATAGGAAGAGGATAGTTGTAAACCTCTCCTAAGTCAAGCATGAGAGCCTGCAACCACTTCAACTCACATGTAGTCGATGTCATGCTGCGATATTCCGCCTCTGCACTAGACCTGAAAACCACAGACTGTTTCTTGCTCTTCCAACTCACAAGATTGCCTCCAACAAACGTGCAGAAACCTGATGTTGATTTGCGGTCCCTTTTGTCATTAGCATAACTTGAATCAGAGTAAGCTTCAGCCCTTAGGTGACCATTCTTCTGAAAGAGGAGTCCTTTCCCTGGTGCAGCTTTAATATACTCTAATATCCTCAGTGCAGATTGTAGATGACACTCCCTCGGAACTTGCATGAACTGGCTCACCTAGCCAACAGCAAAAGAGATGTCGGGTCTGGTTACCCTGAGATATATGAGCTTGCCCACCAGACACCGGTATCTCGTAAGATCGGAGAGAAGAGGCGAGTCACCTGTCCAAGTTTTGTCTTCTCCAGCAGCCATAGGACAACGTGCAGGTTTAGCACCAGTCAATCCTGCCTCCTTTAAAAGATCAATAGCATACTTCCGTTGGGAAAGGACCATGGAGTTGGGCTTCCTAGATATTTCAATCCCCAGAAAGTATTTCGGGGAGCCCATATCTTTTGTGACCAAGTGTTGACGAAGGTGTTTCTTTGTCAACAATACCCCATCCTGGTCATCGCCAGTAAAAAGAATGTCATCAGCATAAACCGCAAGAACAACGAGACCAGAGGCAGTTTTCCGAACAAACAAGGAGTGATCTGCTGAGCTTTTTGTAAAACCAATGGCCGTAATAATGACACTGACTTATCAAACTAGGCACGAGGACTCTGCTTGAGGCCATAGATAGCCTTCTTTAGCTGGCATACCGTGTCTCCCCTGAGCAACATACCCAGGAGGTTTCTCCATGTAAACATCTTCCTGCAGATCACCATAGAGGAAGGCATTCTTAACATCTAGCTGCGAGATGGGTCAATCCCGTTGACAGCCACAAAGAGAAGAACCCTAATGTGCGAGATGAGCCACTGGAGAGATATTGTCAAAGTAATCAACGCCATAAGTTGGGGTAAAACCCTTGGCACCAGGAGAGCCTTATAACGATCACACTGCATCCGGGAGAAACTTCACCACGAAGACCCATGACAACCAACAACATTATGCCGAAAGGAGGAGGAACAATGGTTCAGGTACCCCGTTCATGAGAGTAGCAATCCCTCATCCATGGCAGCTTTCCAATGAGGAATAGTAAGGGCCCCTAGTAGGAACGGGGGGTGGGAGTGGCGAATATCCAGTGCAAAAGCTCTGCGAAAGGGGTAAAGACAATCATAGGAAACAACTGCAGAAGCGGGTGTTGGTATACATGCCCGAACCCCTTTACGAAGCGCAATCGGGAGATCAGGTCAGTAGGTTCCTCAGTATCCGGAGCATCCGTGGTGGAGAGAGCTAGCCCGGGAGTAGAGAGATGGCAGCAGAGTGGAGGGAGAAAGCGGAGTAGAGCGTGGAGATGGTGGAGATGGTGAAGATGGTGGAGAGGGTGGAGATGGCGGAACATCAGTGGGAGCAGAGGGAATGGATGGGTTGGTATGAGAAGTAGGATCAGGAGGAGGAGAGGAGGAAGCGGGAGAGAAGTAAGATGCATTTTCAAAGAAGGTCACATCCACAGAGATAAATTGCTTGCGGGTAACGGGGTCAAAGCAACAATAACCTTTCTAAGTGGAAGAGTACCCCAGAAAGACACATTTAGTGGCACGTTGTGAGAGTTTGTCACGGGTGGCAGCGGGAGAGTGCACAAAGGCGGTGCACCCAAAGATACGCAGAGTAAGAGGAAAGGGATCCTTGTTCGGATAAAGAATGGAGAAGGGGGTAGCACTGTGGAGCACTGTGGAGGGAAGGCGATTGATGAGATAGCAGGAGAGGAGGACAGCATAGCCCCAATAGGAGCGAGGAACATGCATCTGAGTCAGCAGAGTGAGAGCGACATCAAGGAGGTGACGGTTTTGTTTTCCGCCACCCCATTTTGTTGTGAGGTGTAGACATAGCTGGTTTGATGAATAACACCATGGTATATACAAAAAGAAGAGAAGTCATGGCTAAGATACTCCTTAGCATTGTTAGAACGAAGGATTTTAATAGACGTATCAAACTTAGTCTTAATCATAGAATAAAATGATGTCCAAACAGAGAACAGCTCGGAGCGATCCTTGAGAAGATACACCCACGTACACCGAGAGAAATCATCAATGAATGTGACAAAATAGGAACTACCCCGACCGATGGTGAGGGTAGGAGCGGGACCCCATATGTTAGAGTGAACGAGGTCGAACGGACCGGAAGAGCCCCGACTTTGCGTTGGTGGGAAGGACGAGCGGTGATGTTTGCCAAGTTGACATGCATCACAGTTTAGAGGAGGATGATGAGGAGGGAGGTGGGGCAGAAGCTGGCATAGAATTCGGGGAGGAGCATGTCCTAGGTGAAGATGCCATTGAAGAAGATCTGTAGAGGAGGAGGAGAAGGCGGATAGAGCAGAAACATTGTCGAGGAAGTAGAGGCCACCGCTCTCAGTCCCGGTAGCAATCGTCCGTTGGGAGTTCGGATCCTGAAAAGAACAAGAGGTAGGGGTTAATATGATAGAACACCATAGTTGCTTGCATAACGAAGTAACCGATAATAAATTGCAAGGAAACTTGGGCACATAGAGGGTATCAGCCAGGCAGAGAGATGGAGTGACTTGAACCATGCCCGTCCCATTGACCGGTGAGGGAGATCCATCCGCAACAATGACCGGGGAAACCGAGCATGTGTTTCAAGAAGAGATAAACATTGAGGATTACCTGTCATATGATTTATAGCACCAAAGTCGATTAGACATCTTCTGCGAGTAACAACGTGAGCACTACCAGAAGAGGTGACCACCGAGGAGGACAGTCAGGAGGAGGTGGAAGCCATGGAAGAGAGACTGTGCGAGAACACCATGAAGCAGGAGAGGAGCAAGTCGCGACAATAAGAACAAGCCGTGAGTAAGAGAAAGAAGTCGAGCGGTTAAGCGAAGAAGAGAAGAGAGAACCAAGCCGGGCGAACAGAAAACAGGTTGTGCGGCTAGGAAGGGCGCAGCGGACAGTGAAAGATTCGGCAGCGTTCACAGTGACAACACACCAGCGGCAAGGAAGGCCATGACCAAGAGCAAAGCAAAGGGAAAGAAGTCGCACGGCTTGAGAAAAGTCGGGCGAACATAGTAGAATAACAAGTCGCACGGCTAAGTTGAGGTCGTGGCGACTAGAAGCAGGAGCGGGTAGAAGGCAACAGTCGCGGTGACTTAGGAATAGATCGCTGCGAATAGAGGAGATCGCGAAAACAAGTCGCGAAAAAGAAGGAGAAGAGGCCGCACACACAAAGGGCAACGACAAGGAGCAAAGGAGGAAGAGACAACTCGCGAAACCAGGTCGCAAAAAATATGAGCAAGCCGTACGTACAGGTCGCGCGGACAGACGGGGAATCAAACCGCGAAAGTAGAGAGAGCGCACACAATCAGGAGGAAAGGACCGAGTCCTCTGATACCATGTGTGAACAGAAAATAACAAGCCGAAAAATGGAGTAATGTAAACTTTATTATCCAAAAAAGGTATCAATTACAATGGTATAGCCTCTCTTTTATAGAATGGAGGAGATGAGAGAGATTACAAATAAGAGATATATGACTAAAAAATTACAAGTATATGCGGCTTTATAAAATGACAAATCGGACAAGCCATGCGGTTAGCCAAACCGGCAAACCGCCCGACCACCAACAGGAGGAGGGATCAATCCGCAACAGGAGACCGCTAGACCGCCCGATCTCTAAGTCGCCTGAGACAAGCCGCCTGACCGCTGGGATACCAAACAGCAATAGCCCGGTACACAGACCGGCTAGGAGAAACCGCAAGACCGCCCGGTCTCCGAACAGCAACAGACCGCCCAGTCTCCATCCTACAACACCCTACCAGGGGGAGATGTTCTATGATGAAGCTCCAGTTCCTCCTCCTACAGTAGCAGCAGTAGTAGCAGATTCTGAAATGTTTGATGATTCAGCAGAGCCAGCCCCTCCAACTAAAATAATAGATATAATTGATTATGATACTGACATGGCTAATACAGTTGCAGAAATAACCACTGTTGGTGATTTTATTATAAATCCCACAGTTGATCTAGATTTTTTACTAAATTCTTTTAATTTTGCTTACAAAAATATTTTACCAAGTTTTGATGTACAGAACTCTAAAGCTATTGTAGTTTATACTGCTTCAATTAGTCCTGAAGTTGTGAATTAACAAAAGGCATGTTTTATAGTTTCTGAGATTTCAGAAAGTTTTTCTGTTAGTGAACCAGCTCCTGCGCACAAGGCATTATCTCCACCAACTTTTGGCTGGTTCTAATCTCCTATGCCAGATTTGGATGATATGTTGTTTGCTGATATGGAAGAAGAAGAAAATGTTCATGTTGTTACAGATAGTTCTGTAGAGCCAGCATGCCAAGCACAGCAACAGATTCCTGGAATCTCAGCTGATTTGCTAAAGCAATTGGATACTCTTTATGACAATCCAGAACATTCTTCTCAAGATGATGATAATGAGTTAGATGACTCTGATAATACCAGTTCAAGGAAAAGAAAGGCAAAGAAGAAGGCTGCTCCTGCCAAGGTTATTCCTAAACCAAATCCATCTGCTGATGTTCCATACTATATCCTGTATAACATAACACTCACTCCAGATACCCCAAACTGGATGAGATATTCGATGAATGAACAAAAAGCTAGGAAGAAGAGTAGGAGATACTCTCCTCCTCCTAAATTCAGGAGAGGTCCTCCTCCTCCTGCAGCAGGATCTTCTGGAAGTGTTTCTCAGGTTCAAAAAACTACATCTTCTCATCAGTCTAAATCTTCCAACAGCAGATAGCAGTAGTATTCTTCAAGCAGTAGCAGGAAACAACAATAACAGAAGCACAGCAGGCAACAAAAAATATCTGAAGATGATCAACCTGATAAAGCATCTCCTGAAAGGCCTATTTCTCCAGTTTGCGATCCAGAAATGGTCCCCAACTTTAGAATGGCCATATTTCAAGAATTGATAGCTCTTTCCCAGATCAGGAAAGTAAAGGAAGAAGGACAGGACACCTCAAAGTATACCACTATGTCCTCCTACAGAAAAGAGGAGCTAGACAAGTACCATGTACATAATCTCTTTAATGTTGATACTTATATGTCTTTACATCCAGAAGCTATTGTTCCAAGAGAAGCATCTGTGACAATCCTTGGAGCTACTGATATAAAGATGACCAAACAGCAAGCTGCAGATCCCAAAAGGGAAATTATCTTCACCAGACCTGCCTCAGATGAGCAAAAGAAGAACTCCAAGAAAGGCTGAATAATTCTCTTTATATATTTTGATTAGAACTGTTGTTTATTATTTGTTACTTCACAAGACACTGTGTTAATATCTGCTGAACAATTTTAAATTCTGCCAGATATCTTTTATGCCGTGTGATTTTTCTCTTTTCTGTTGTTCATGGTGACCTCACCCAAATAGGGGGAGATTGTTGGATCCCTAGTTTGGATTTGGGCTAGGTTCACTATTAGGTTGTTGGCCCTTTATGTATAGCCTAGGGTCATTTTCTTAGTTATAAGGTGTAGGTCAGTCTGACTAGGTTAATCAATCTTTGATCCACCCCTCAGAAGAAATCAGAGATCCAGACTTAGAAGAATGGCAGTCATTAAGAGTTCAAAGAATCAGTTCGAAGCTCTTCGAACTCAGCTCGATGATCGTCGATCGCAGATCGACGAACTCAGAGTCCCTACTCTGAGTTGAGCTCAATGAACTTAGAGCTCAGGCCGACGATCTTCCCTCTTCTCTCAAGTTCTCAGCTCGACGAACTTCTATCTCTGGTCGACGAACTTGGAGCCCAGCTTTGACAGTTTATTTTTCCAGATCAACTTTCTCTGATCTCGGCTCGACGAAGACAATTTCTCAGCTCTACGAACTTGGAGTTCAGTTTGACGAAATCTGTTCTGTGCTCGACGATTTCTATCAGTTTGGCATTTTCTCTTAGTTTGTTTTCAGTTTGTATTATTCTAAGGCTATAATTCTCTAATAATTAATGCTCATATTCCCATGAATATAGTCGTTGCTTGGTAGCATTAATTATGAATTTCATAGAGTAGTTGCTTGACTTATGTACTGAGACAGTTGAGGAAATGCATTTAAGACTATTTCCAGTCGTTCAAGTCCCAGGATTCCAGCATTAATTCAAGGATAGAATTCAAATTCAAATGTTATTTTTCTGGAAGGAATATAAAAGGACTGTTTTCAGAAGAACACACAATAAGGAAGAGAATAGACATAGAGATTTCACTGAGACACAACAGCTGATACAAGTCTTACAGAGAATATCATAGAGCTCTTCATCATCAGCTTTAGAGCTTTTCAAGGGAAAACTATTCAATATCAGTCCAAAAAGCTTCTGAAGATCTTCTAAAGATTGAAGTCCTACACCCTGTGCAAAGCTCTCATCTTCCTGAACCATTCGACTTCTCAGGGGAGATTTGACAAGATCAAATCCACTAGTCTTCTAAGTTGTTTTTGAGAAAGAGAAGATAACATCAATTTTCTTTTTCCCACTGTACACAGGGTTTTAACTCCCTTCAAAAGTTAACCACGTGATTCTTAAGTCTCCTTAACAAAAGACTTAGCTTGTTTTTGGGCACCTGATTGAAAGCCTAAAGGGTTGTGAGATCTCCCTTCAAATACATCTTGTGGTGACAGGGCACCTAAGCAAAAACCTGTTGGTGGCAGGGCACCTGATCAAAAACCTATAGTGGATTCCTACCAGGTGGTAGAAGAGTGGATGTACCCAAGTTTAGGGGAACCACTATAAATTTCATGTGTCGTCTGGTTACTTGTTGTTTTCTTATTGTTGTGTGCTGTGTTAGCTAGCTTTTCATTCCTGCACTTTCTTAAGATATATATTACTATTTTTAATTCTACTATAAAAACAGATAAAGTTTTTCAAATACTCTATTCACCCCCCCCCCCCCCTCTAGAGTTAAATAGATTTATCCTCTCAGGTGGTAAAGCTTTTTCCATCCTTCAATTGGTATCAGAGGATATCTGATATCTCTTTCACATGGTGATGGACAATAGCGAATGACGTATACTTGGAATCGACACCAAAGGTAACAAAGCATTTTCAATTCCTAATGTACTGTTTGTAGACAGACTTAAGCATAATTTAATTTCTCTTAGCTAACTATGTGATAAAGGCCTAAATGTCATATTTGAATCCTCTACAAACACCTACAATATTATAGATGCTAAAAATAAGTGTTTTACTTGCTGCTCATATAACCCATAATGTTTATACTATTAGCTTTGAGGATATATCTGCTTCTGATTTGAAATGCTTAGTTACCAAGAATGCGGAATTAGATCTTTGGCATAGGAGACTAGGACACTCAGGAAGTAAACTTATTATCAAACTATCGAAAAACAAACTTGTTTGTGGACTTCCAAAATTAAGTGGTAGTTTAAACTCTTTATGCACTCCATGTCAAAAAAGGAAATTTGTTAAAACCTTATTCAAAAGCAAAATTGATATTTCCACAACTAGACCACTTGAACTCATTCACATTGATATTTTTGGTCCTCTTAGTACATGTAGTCTATGTGGAAAATTATATATGTTTGTTCTTATTGATGACTACTCCCGTTATTATTGGACAATCTTCCTTACGAAAAAATCTGACACGTTCCTTGAGTTCACCAATCTATGCACTAGACTTCAAAATGATAAGGAACTAAATATAAAATGCATAAGGTCAGATCATGGCGGAGAATTTGAGAACGAGAATTTCACTAACTATTGTAATAATTTAGAAATTAAACATGAATTCTAAGCCCCACGCACTCCTCAACACACAATAAGAAAGCATAAATATCGTGGCGTTTTTTTAAGCCTTTCACGGCGCTTTTTAAACGCCATCATTGTTGAAATTTGTGAAGTGGAAGTGGGTGACGGGACAGGCCGCGCGGCCTGTGGCGGACAGCCTTGGCAGACTGGGCGGACTGGGCGGACTGAGATTTGCGGCCTGATGAAAAGTCTGGTGGAAGCCGGCTGTGTTCTGAGCGGGTTGTTGCATGGAGTCCGCGGTTTGGTGCGGCCTAGTATCTGCGGATAGAGAGGCTTGCGCTTTGCTCAGTGGTCGCGGGTGCAAGCTTGTGCTGAAAGGCGGGTTGGCTCTTGTCCGCAGGAAGCTTGCGGACTGATGTGTCCGCGGTTTTGGGCTGTTGCGGACTGGGCCTTGAGCTTGGCTGAGGCCTTGTCGAGCTCTGGTGGCACAGCAGGGAGTTGCTGTGGAGATCGTTGTGGCGGCCTGGGTTTGGAGTCCGGGAGGAAGCTGCTGCGTTGGACAAGTGCGAGGAGCTCGCGGACTTGGTTGCGGTCTGTGCTAGGGTGTTTGGCGGACGGGACTTTGTGTCCGCCATGCTCGCACTGGCCCTTGATGGTTTTGGACTTGGTCACACATTGTGCCAAGTTCATGGTATCCGCCGTATCTGCCAAGTCCGTTGTGACCGGGCGGACTGTTGCTGTTTGCCTTTGGTCGTGGACTTGTGGCGGATTGAGGTGTGGGTCTTGCGGACTGCCTCGGGTTGGTGCGGATAGCCATTGAAGAGGGTTTGCTGTCCTGAAGCAGTTGGAGCTTTGCAGGCTGGTGCCTTGTCCGCTTAGCTTAGGCGGACTGGAGAGGGTTCGTCATTGGTTGCCTAGCTCCTGGCGGTTTCCCTTGGTGTCCGGCTAAGTCCATGCGGACTCAGCGGACGGTGGTTGTATTCGCGCGGACTGAGGGTGGTGTCGCTATCTCTTGGGCGGTGACCACACTCCTCACCTTGCCTATAAATAGGACCCCCCTGGCACATCTACAGTAACCTAAGTAACTTGAGTGAACAGTAAGTTGGGGTGTGCGAAGTGCTGCGGTCTGTGTTTGTCAGTCCGCGCGGATTGTTTCAGGCTGACGGTTTGCTGTGTGCAGGTCGCGCGGATAACTTCAAGGAGCCAGGAGTTTGGCTGTGACTTCGGTCAGTGCTTGGAAGTGTGCGGTCTCTGCGGACTCAGCAGGAGGTCGCTCTGCGGCTTGTCAGTTCTGTTTCATCTTTGCCAGCTTCAATAACCTGTCCGCCGGTTTCAGGCGGGTAGGGGAGTTCCTCAGTTCGGGTTCAGCAGGAGGCGAATAACGGTCTGTCCGCGCGGCCTCGCGGCTTCGGCGGACTCCGTGGTATTCGGCGGATTGCAGCATAGCTTGGGCGAGCTCAGCGGTCTCGGCGGTCTCGGCGACCTCGCGGTCTCGGCGGACTGGAGTGCTGTCCGCCCGGCTTGTTTTTTGGTTCTTTCTGTTTACAGCTGTAATACTAGCGAAATCATGTCTCGCTATGTATGCCTCGGATTGTAAAGAAGTGAATGCATAATAAGACCTTCTTGTGCTTCCATTATTTTGTTGGGTGCAACCTCTAGTCCTTGGGTTTTCCGCAGGTTCAGCGTGCGAAATGGGTAGTTCCGAAGATATTAATTTGGTGTTTGGGCTATCTTGCTGACCACGTTGAGAAAATTTAACATGGTATCAGAGGCAGGTTTCTGAGGTTGCTGGTTCAGTTGCGTGAGCGGAGGTCAGCCAGTGTTGTTACTCAGTGATTGAGTGGTGTTCAACCTGTGTTGTTGCTCGGAGCTGCTGAAGGGTACCAACAGGTGATTGCAATGGAAGGAAGCTTAGCAAGAGGTCTGGGCATTGAACTCCTAACGCCGACTAACTACAAGAAGTGGAAGTCGTGCATGAAGAGTTATCTTCTAGGCGAGGAGCTGTGGGAAGTTGTCGGTGGAGACGACAGACAGGAAGTAACTGCTGCTTTCGGTACTGCTGAGCAGGTGAGGCTCTGGAGAAGAACAAATGCTAAGGCAGAGTTCGTTCTGAAGAGAGCTGTCTCTCCGGAACTGTTTGATCACATCATTGGATGTGAGTCGGCTGCTGATATTTGGACAACCATTGATGAGCTGTTCAATAGGAAGAATGTGGCGCGGCTTCAGTTCCTGGAGAATGAGTTGGCCAGGGCAACTCAGGGAGACCTTTCCATCTCCAAGTACTTCTTAAAGATGAAGAGCTTGTGTGCTGAGATGTCGGCACTGGATCCTGATGAGCCTATCTCTGAGGCAAAGATGAAAAGGCACATTATCCGCGGCTTGCGGAAGGAGTATGTGGCCTTTGTTACATCTGTTCAAGGATGGGCTACTCAGCCGTCGCTGCTGGAGCTGGAGAATCTGCTTGCCTCGCAGGAGAGCTTAGCAAGGCAGATGGCTGGAGTGAATCTGAATCAGGAAGGCAGCGAGGCTCTCTTCTCAGGCAAGAAGAAGGGATGGGAAGGGAAGAAGAAGAAGAAGGTGCAGGCCGCTGGTGAAAAGGAGACTTCAACTTTGTATCCGCCGGAGAGGAGCAATGCTCCTAAGGACTGGAAGAAGAATCTGAAGTGCTACCGGCGTCATCAGCGAGGGCACTTCAAGCGGGACTGCAAGGTCAAACTGCATCCTAGGCATGCTGCAGGAAAGGAGGAAGCTTGCTCGCGAAGTGAAGAAGCAGAATGGGGAGGAGCTTTCATGATGGGCACTTGTGTCCGGGCCTTATCTGCTGAGGACTTCAACAGCGAGTGGATCGTCGACTCCGGGTGTGGTCATCACCTCACCGGAGACAAATCGAAGTTCACCTCCATGTAGGCTTACTCAGGTAATGAAGCTATTATCACTGCTGATAATACTGTTTATGCAGTAGAGAAGGAGGGGGTCGTGTCTTTGGCAGTGATCAGGGGCCACTCACGTTAAGGAGTGTATATCACGTGCCGGGCATGAAAAAGAACCTCTTCTCGGTGACCAACGCGGTGGACGCTGGGTATCACGTTCTGTTTGGGCCAACAGACGTGAGGTTCCTTCGCAACGTATCAGCGGTGAAGGCTGATGTTGCTCATGTTGGGAGGAGGGTGAAGAACTTGTTTGTTCTTTCCACCAGTGCCTATGTTGATAGGATGAGGGCCAATGATAGTGCGGCTATCTGGCATGAGAGGCTGGGGCATGTTGGCATGGACAAGCTAAAGGCAATGGCGAGTAGAAGTCTGGTGAGGGGGTTGCCGAAGTTGTCCTCCCTTGGTGATGGGCATGTTTGTGCGGGCTGTCAATACGGTAAGGCACATCGCCTTCTGTTTGATAAATCACAAACAAGGAGCAAGAAACCATTGGAGTGTATTCATGGCGACCTGATGGGACCGACTGTTACTGCCAGCCTTGGTGGAAGCAAATACATGCTTGTCTTGGTTGATGACTACTCAAGGTATACTTGGGTGTACTTCTTAAAGGAGAAGTCGGAAGCCTTCCGTTTGTTCGTGGAGTTCAAGGAGTTGGTAGAAGGTCAGGCTTGGCTTGCGGGTTAAGAAGTTTAGAACTGATAACGGGGGGGGGGGGGGGGGAGTTTGTCTCTTCCGAGTTTTCCAACTTCTGCAGGAAGCACGGGATCCAACGGGAGCTTACTTGTGCTCACACTCCACAACAAAATGGGGTAGCGGAGCGGAAGATCCGTCATTTGACGGAAACCTGCAAATGCTGGCTGCATGCGAAAGATATCCCAAGGTGCTTTTGGGCGGAGGGAATGTCTTGTGCTGCTTATGTTATCAACCGGATGCCACTCAGCCCTATCAACATGAAGACTCCTATTGAGCTGTTGCTGAAGGAGAAGCCAAGTGTTGAACACCTTAGGGTGTTCGGTTCAACTTGCTACGTGCATGTCCCGGATGCTTCACGGATAAAGCTGGATGCGAAGGCAAGGAAACTTGTCTTTGTTGGCTATGATGAGCGGAAGAAGGGATGGAAGTACATGGACCATGTGACGAAGAAGTTCGTGGTGTCAAGAGACGTTGTCTTTGACGAGCTGACGTCATATGGAGGTGGCTCGGTGGAGCTTACCAGAAGTAGCAAGGTTGAGGAAGCACCGGTGGAGGCTGCTGAAGGCCTGGAAGAGGAGTGATGTGCCCGCGAACAGACTCTTACTGTGGTTGGTTCGGTGAGTCGATCGCCGCGGGCTTGCTCGGGTAGGCAAGTGCACCTATCGCAAGTAGTACTCGATATTCGGGGGAATACCGAGGTCGTATTGTTCTCGGGGTCGCGTTGACTATTCTTACTCCTCCGGGAGGACTATTATTTTACTGAAAATAAGGTGGATTTTTTACTTAACTAAAAACGGAAAAGCAAATGAGCGAAAAAAAAAACGATTTAGAAAATATTCGATGAAGGGTTAACGCTCGGCATCGAATCGGATTAAGACTAAAACAATTTTTAATAATAAAAAGACTTAGTTTTCAAATTAATAATAAGGCAACTTGGCCGTGGAGGTTCCACAAATGTGAGCTCACCTAGCTATAGGGATATCGCTCACCTAAACGTTAAGACTATTCGACCGAACGTTAGTCCGACGAAGGATTCCTCTTAACGCCCGCTTTACGCTAAGAACCCTGCTATTGGGTGGGGGACCCAATCCGGTAGAATTACGCTAGTCCTCTCTCGAGGGAATGCACGCAACTCTATTTACCCAGGGGTGATCGGTCCATATGCACGGCCTCTCGGCTAGCTAGCATATGGACTACGAAAATAGGGCCCACACATCGATTATGTGGTCCTACGCGTCGTAAACCCGGGGTAAACCCTAAGTGCTTAAATTAAAATGAAAATGAAGAGCTTTAATTATTATAAATCATTTTAAATGTCCCAATGCTCTTCGATGCCGAGGCTAATAGCGATTAGCCACACATCGGTATGGGGACGGCTTATAATTTAGTGAGGCGCGAGTTCGAAATTAAATGCTACACGATTATAAGAAAGGGACAAAAGAAAAATAACAATATTTAGAGAGCTAAAAAGTTAACTAAACGAGAACTCACGCACACTCCAAATTATAAATTAAACAGAAATTAAGTTACACATGAATGAAATTTGCATAATTTAAATTTGCGAGTCCCACTCAAACGAGTGGGGGCGGTAAATAAAGGCTGAAAATTGCAAGTCCTACTCAAACGAGTAGGACTGAAATGAAAGCGAGTCCTACTCAAATGAGTAGGAGAAAATAAATGCGATTACAGGGCTAAAAAGTCCGGCCATTTAACTCAAGTGAGTAGGCGGAAAAAAATAAAGAAAGTAAAATTGCAAGTCCTACTCAAACGAGTAGGACTGAAATAAAGTCCGGCCATTTAAACTCAAGTGAGTAGGCGGAAAAATAAAGAAAGAAAAATTACAAGTCCTACTCAAACGAGTAGGACTGAAAATGAAAACGATGCGCCATTTAACTCTTAACGAGTAGGCGGAAATAAATGCGCACGAACACACACACTCCATATGAAATTCAAGAAAGCAATAAAATTATACACCTACACTCACACACTCTACATAATTGAACAAAGCATTAAAAGAAAGCATTTAAACAAAACATGAAAATTATACACCTACACTCACACACTCTACACAATTTAAATCAAAGCATGAAAGTTAATACACCTACACTCACACACGCTTTTCATGAAAAATCAAAGTTACCTAAAAATTAAAACTTATACTTTTTCATGCTTAGGTTTTGCCAAAAACAAATAAAAAGAAGAAATTTCAATTTTTAGAAGATAAAAGTTTTTCAAAATAAATTGAAAACCAAAGTTTTTGGAAAATCAAAATACCAAAATTTTCATTCTTATGATGTTATGAAAGTGATAAAAAAGTGAGAAAGAAGTTGAAAAGAACAAAAAAGGTTTTACAATCCTAAAAGAAAACTAAGTAAAAAAACAAAATCACTTTTTAAAATCTCTTTTATAAAATCATAAGGATGAAATCAAAATCTAAGCATGAAAACTATTTAGAGGAAAAAGACATGGTGAGAAAAAAAGAAAAACCTAATTCACCATTTCACGAATTTCAAACAAAACCTAACTTGAAAAATCAAAATCACTTTTTAAAAAGAGGAAACCTAACATTCCTAAGCATGAAAACAAGTAAAAAAAATGTAAAGTAAGCAAATTACACTCATACACACACACACACTTTTCATAAATGAAGAACAAGTGAAGAACAAAGATGAAACTAAGAATAAAAAGAGGAAAGAAAGTGGGCACAAGTGTTCATTCCAAAGCTAAGTATGAAGAGAAAATCTAACATTTTATTGAATTTTAGGAACTATTACAAGCTATTACAAGGGTTAAAGCTAAGACAAAACAAGAAATGAAAATAAAAAAGGGAGAAATCTCCTTACATAGCCTTGAAAATCACGGATGCAGCCCACAAAAAGACACTAAATTGGCCCAAAAATCTGAACACTTGGACCTTACAGAACTGGGCTATTTATAGAAAAAAATTTCAAAGTACACGCCCTCGGTCACGGGCGTGTAGGGGGGGCGTGACAGTACTATTCATGAAGGCGGCTGGCGATTGGACAGCAAAGTTGACTTCGGGCTGAGTTCGCAGCAGTCACGCCCTAGGTCACGGGCGTGACTATGGGCGTGTCGGGGAGGTAGAACCGGGCGCGGGTTGCGTCAAATGTCCTCGGCAGCATCTTGTCGGGCCAGCTGGAAAGGTCACGCCCCATGTCATGGGCGTGACTATGGGCGTGACAGTTGGGTCGACACTCGACGAATGTCGAGCGGAAAGTGTCGAGTCGAAATCGTTGAGCTGAAATTGGGTCACGCCCCAGGTCACGGGCGTGACACTAGGCGTGACAGTTGGTGTCGACACTCGACGATCGTCGAGCGGAATTCGTCGAGAGGAGAGGACACGGGCTTGGGTCACGCCCCGTGTCGGGTGACACGGGCGTGTCGCCAGGCGTGTCAAGCCTTTTCTTCAGAAATTTTCCGATTTCACGGGAAATGCACAGTCATGGCTCGGTCACGGGCGTGACCCATGTGTCACGGGCGTGTACTTCCCAAATTTTGGCAGATTTTGGAATTTTTCTGAAAATCAAAATAAAACAAGTTAGGAGAAAATTTACAAGAATAGGAACATTTTATTGAACAAAAATAAGTAAAAACGACGAAAATAAATGAAAATGACTAAATTAATGTGCATAAAAAAACGCATATTTACAGTTCATCAAATACCCCCATAGTTAGGCTTTTGCTATTCCAGAGCAAAAGTTTGAGGTGAATCTATAAGGAATAAAAAAAAACTCTAAGTTTTGGCTATCGCTTAATCAATTATAAGAGAGATCGAAATAAATATACGGGGTGTAAGAGTTAAGTCCTAAAATTATGTAGATGATTTAAATAGCGCAAAAGTTTTGGCCAAAAGACTTCTTGATGTAATCAAATAGAAGGCAACATTTGTAATGGTTAGGTTAACGAAAATAGTTTGGAATTATAAGAATTCTAGCTTATACGAGTGCTACCGGAAATAATACAATTTACTAATTATGCTCTCAAAAAGATTTTTGAATTAATTCTAGAATCGAGTAATTGGCTAAGGGGGTAGTGTGGTTTATGAAGAGGGTTTTGATATTTGAGGTGAGGTAATTTTTTCTCGAACCTCCATTTTTTTTTCTTTTGGATTATTAGGAAAACGAAATCTTATTTTCCTAATATGATTTTTGTTTTTCAACTTCATAATAAAAAAATTAACCCAATGTATATTTGTAGGAGTAATGAATTTTATCCTCTTACTCCCTATATAATCTTTTTAAACTTATTGGGTGCCTATGTTTACGGAACGAAATCTTGTTCCCATTGACATAAGATCTTTTAAGGATAAAAATTTTTCATGCCAAGTAGGTCATGAAAAGTGAGGGGAGAAAGGAAAACTAGATTGTAATCCTAAAAATTTTTGAGAGCAACCTTAATAATTTGTACGTTCCAATTTTTCAGAAAGCTAAAAGTAAGTATAATTGAATTCTATAGTCGTTATTTCCTAACATAATATACGTGCTCCTATTAATGAAAAATTAGAAGTAGTGCCTAAAAACGAGTCCGCTAGTTTTAGCAAAGCATAAAGAATTCTTTAAAACTTAACCCCGGCTATTTAAATGTTTCAATCAATAATTAACAAACGGGTAGCAAACAAAGAATTAATAGTATTCACATATAAATAAACTCAAAACAGAATTTTTGGATAGCAGAAAAGTTAAGTATGGAATATTTAATTTATTTATTTCAAAACATTTTTTTTTTTTGTTTTTTTTGATTTTTATAGTTTTTGTTATCATTTTTTTGTTTGTTTTTCATTTATTATCTTTTTTTGTATTTTTGTTTTTCTCAATTTTTTTGAAAATTTTTTGAACTATTATCTTTTTTTTTTTGTATTTTTTAAGAGAATTTTCACAATATGTACAAAAATAAGGGAGAAAAAGAAAAAGGTTTGTACAAGAATGAGGAAGGGGGAGAGAGAAAAAAAAACAAAAAATATTTACAAAGAGAAAATTTTTTTGGATTTTTGTTTTTTTTTTCATTTAAACTTTTTTGTTTTTTCATTTAAAAATTTTTTTGTTTTTTCATTTTAAAAAAAAAATTTTTGTTTCATTTTAAGATGTTTTTTTTAAATTTTTTTTGTTTTTGTTTTGTTGTTATATGTATTTTTTGTATTTTTCTTTTTTTTTTTTTTGAGATGCAGAAAAATTGAAGTGCAGAAAGTAAAGCACGAAAATACCCCCATACTTAAGTCCAACATTGTCCCCAATGTTGTATCGTAAGTATGCGGAACAGAAAAGAAAGACAATATGTACAAAGAAAGGAAAAGGAAGGGGGTAGAAGCTTCCCTGAAACGCGGTGGGGAAGGCCGATCAGAAACCCTGCGTTTATTAGAAAAAAATAACAAAGATAATAAGGAAAGAGCGAAAAAGATAAGCGAGGGGTGCCTCCCAGGAGCGCTTTGTTTATAGTCGTGTAGCTTGACTATTTTGGCGGGTTTATAATGTGGAGGAAAGTTATGGTTTCGCTAAAACCGATCACTGGGTCGCCCGCGATGTAAGACTTTAACCGATGACCGTTTACTTTAAAAGAGCCTTTGTCCGGGTGGGAGACGAGTACGGTTCCATAAGGAAAAACTTCTTCAACTAAGAAGGGACCGGACCATCTAGATTTTAATTTACCTGGAAAAAGCCTAAGACGTGAATTGTAAAGAAGGACAAGATCGCCCGGAGAAAATAATTTTTGGGACTTGATTTTTCGATCGTGATATAACTTAGAGCGCTCCTTATAGAATTTATTGCTCTCGTAAGCGTTCGCACGCCATTCATCGAGCTCGTTTAGTTGCAGTTTTCTATTCTGAGCGGCTAAGTTGGAGTCGAGGTTTAAGAGTTTTAAAGCCCAAAGTGCGCGATGTTCTAATTCTACGGGTAAATGGCACGCTTTGCCGTAGACTAACCGGAACGGCGTACATCCAATAGCGGTTTTGTATGCCGTCCGATACGCCCACAACGCATCGTCGAGTTTAACGGACCAATCTTTCCTATTTAGCGAAACGGTTTTTTCTAAAATTCGCTTAATCTCTCGATTTACTACCTCGACTTGGCCACTTGTTTGCGGGTGGTAGGGGGTGGCAAGCTTGTGCGTGACTCCGTATTTAGCTAACGTCTTAGCCATAAGAGCGTTACAGAAATGCGTTCCCCTATCACTAACAATTGCGCGAGGCGTGCCGAAGCGAGAAAATAATTTTTTAAGAAATGTAACGACGACTCGCGCATCGTTGGTGGGGAGAGCTTGCGCTTCCGCCCACCTCGATACGTAGTCGACCGCCACTAAAATATACATATTTTTGAAAGACGGAGGTAGGGGGCCAACAAAATCTATGCCCCACAAATCGAAGACTTCGCATTCTAAAAACATGTTTTGGGGCATCTCGTCGCGACGAGAGATGTTACCCGACCGCTGACAGCTATCGCATGCGCGCACAAAATTATGCGCGTCTTTGAAGAGAGTGGGCCAAAAGTAGCCCGCCTCTAGCGCCTTCCGAGCGGTCCGGTTGGCTTGATAATGCCCACCGGCTGGACCCTCGTGGCAGTGCTTAAGAATTTGCAAGCACTCCACACCCGCAACGCATCTTCGGACCGCTTGGTCCGCGCAGATACGAAAAAGAAATGGGTCCTCCCAAAAGAAATTTTTCAAGTCAGAAAAGAATTTCTTCTTTTGATGACTGGAAAACTCTTTTGGAAGGACCCGCGCTACTAAGAAATTTGCAAAATCTGCGAACCAAGGCGAAGATGACGAAGATTTATTAATGGCAAGAAGGCGTTCCTCGGGGAATCTGTCATTTATTTCAGATTCGACGAGCGCTTCCGCACCCGGATTTTCTAAACGGGAGAGGTGGTCCGCCGCTAGATTTTCCGCTCCCCGCTTATCTCGGATCTCCAAGTCAAACTCTTGTAGGAGGAGAATCCATCGAAGAAGGCGGGGCTTCGCATCATTTTTAGCTAATAAATATTTAAGCGCGGAGTGATCGGTAAAAACGATAACTTTAGATAGCGTTATATACGAGCGAAACTTATCGAAAGCGAAAACGACGGCTAAGAGTTCCTTTTCCGTTGTCGTGTAATTTACTTGTGCGGAAGTGAGCGTCTTGCTAGCGTAATAAATAGGATGAAAATGTTTTTCTACGCGTTGGCCAAGAACGGCACCTAAGGCAATATCACTAGCGTCGCACATTATTTCGAACGGAAGGGACCAATTAGGGGCCACTAATATTGGTGAAGAGATAAGTTTTTGTTTTATCAAATTAAAGGCGGACTCGCATTCGCTACTAAAGATGAAGCGTGATTCCTTTTCCAAGAGGTGAGTTAGCGGCTTTGTTATTTTTGAAAAATCTTGAATAAAGCGTCGATAAAAGCCCGCATGGCCTAAGAAACTCCTAATAGATTTTACGTTTGTTGGATGCGGAAGTTTTTCTATAATTTCTATCTTGGCCTTATCCACCTCTATCCCCTTAGACGAAATCATATGGCCGAGGACCAAACCTCCTCGAACCATAAAGTTGCATTTTTCCCAATTTAAAACAAGGCTTGTGTCCTCGCACCGTTGAAGGACACGATCTAAATTGTTAAGGCAATCGGGAAAAGAGCGTCCGAAAACAGAAAAGTCATCCATAAAGACTTCCATAATGTCTTCTACTAGCTCGCCAAAGATCGCTAGCATACATCTTTGGAATGTAGCTGGCGCGTTGCAGAGTCCAAATGGCATTCTTCGATAGGCGAAGGTGCCAAACGGGCAAGTAAAAGTTGTTTTCTCTTGATCATCGGGGGAAATGGGGATTTGGAAAAACCCCGATAAACCATCAAGAAAACAATAATACGGATGACCGGATAAACGCTCTAAAATCTGGTCTAGAAATGGCAGAGGGAAATGGTCCTTGCGGGTGGCGTCGTTAAGTTTCCTATAGTCGATGCACACTCGCCAACCCGTAACAGTACGAGTTGGGACAAGCTCGTTATGCTCATTCGCCACTACGGTAAGACCGCCCTTCTTGGGCACGACATGCACGGGACTAACCCATGCACTGTCCGAAATAGGGTAGATAATCCCCGCATCTAATAACTTAATGATTTCGGCTTTAACGACGTCTTTCATGTTTGGGTTAAGACGACGCTGCGGCTGAATCGTTTTGCGGCAATTATCGTTTAGGAAAATCTTATGGGTGCAAAAGGAGGGGCTAATCCCCTTTAGGTCAGAGATTTGCCACGCAATTGCGTGGCGATGTTTAAATAAAACTTCCAATAAATCGGAAGTCTCCGAATCACTCAAGTCCGAAGAAATGATAACGGGGAGCGTATCACCTTTTCCCAAAAAAGCGTACTTGAGCGAGGCGGGTAAGGGTTTGAGGTCTAGGATGGGCGGTTCTTCTAGGGAGGTTTTAATTCCTATGTCTTTCTTACCAATTGGTTCGAAAGGCAAGTCTATAGACGTATCCTCATCGCAGTTAAAATTTTCGAGCGCATAAATATCATCGTTTAAAAATACGGACTCGAAAATGGGAGAAGAACGATCTCCGAAAAAAGTATTTAAAGAATAGCAGAAATCGTCGCTCGATGACAAATTGTCCATCGAGGGATTAATAGAGAAAGTAACTTGGTCATCGCCTACTCGGAGGAGAAGGCTACCATTACTAACATCTATTAGTGCGCGGGAGGTGGCGAGAAAAGGGCGACCGAGTATTATTGGTACCTCGGCGTCCTCCTCGATATCTAAGATGACGAAGTCTACCGGGAAGGTAAACTTGTCGACTCGGACAAGGACGTCCTCCACTACCCCGATAGGGAACTTAACCGAGCGATCCGCTAATTGGATGCGCATATTCGTAGGACTAGGAGTACCCAAACCTAAACGCGAAAAGAGCGAGAACGGCATCAGATTAATGCTAGCCCCTAAATCAGCTAAGGCGTACTTTACTAATATATCGCCAAAAAGGCACGGGATGGAAAACCGTCCCGGGTCGTTTTGTTTTGCGGGCAATTTATTAGTAAGGGCCGCCGAGCAGACAGCGTTGAGAGATACATGCGAAATATCCTCTAATTTGCGTTTATTAGAAAGTAGTTCTTTTAAAAATTTCGCATATTTGGGCATTTGCGAGATAGCCTCGCAAAAAGGAACATTAATGTGAATTTGTTTTAATAATAAAATAAATTTTTCATATTGCGCGTCCTTACGCTCGTTTTCTAACTTATGCGGATACGGAAGAGCCTTTTTTAAAATAATTTTTTCTTTTATAATAGGTAAAGGCGGCGTGAGCGAAGAAAGGGGAAGAGGGGTCGGAGGTGAAATATGTACCTGAGGGTCGGTCCGTTTTGGATCGACCACCTCCTTTCCGCTACGGAGGGTTATAGCGTTGGCGTTTTCCCGCGGATTGGGCTCCGTGTTTCCTGGCAGTGCCCCGAGCGCGCGCTCGGACATCATCCTCGCCAGCTGTCCAACCTGTTGTTCGAGTGTTTTTAGCGATCCGGTGATGTTCCGGATATTTGACTCGTTGGACGCAATATACTTCGAAAAATTTTCCTCCATCGGGGAGGGTTTCGGAAGAGGAGGGGGAGGAAGAAATCCGGGCGCATAAGAAATAGGGGGACGCTGAGCATTATTCGGGTTGCTCCACGAGAAGTTGGGGTGATTCCTCCAACCCGGATTATAGTTATTACTATAAGGGTTGTTGTTGGGGTTGAAGGGAGGACGACCCGAATTTCCCATGAAGTCCACGAACTCTTCAGCTACGCAGACGTTAGGGGGAATAAAACAAGGCGGAGTGGAGGAGGCAGCAGACATCTCCGCCACCTGCTTTGTTAACCTTTCAACTTGAAGGGTCAAGAGAGCAGTGGCATCCACTTCAAAAAGACCAGCCGCCGGCTTTGGCCGTCCCCGCGGGACGTTCCATTGATAGGCGTTCATAGCCATCTCTTCGAATAAAGCCTGGGCGGCCTCGGGGGTTTTGTTGTTAAGCGTTCCCCCGGCAGCCGCGTCAATCATTTGACGCGTCTGAAAATTCAGCCCATTATAAAAAATTTGAACTTGCAACCACGTTGGCAGCGCGTGGTGCGGGCAACGGCGGAGGAATTCCTTAAATCGTTCCCAAGTCTCGTATAGAGACTCAGGATCGTTCTGCACAAACGAAGAAATGTCCGCCCGCAACTTTGCAGTTTTGGCGGGCGGAAAGTACTTCGTTAGGAACCGTTCCGTCAACTCAGCCCACGTGGTGATACATCCTCGCGGGAGGGCATTCAACCACGCCTTGGCTTTGGACTTAAGGGAAAAAGGAAATAAGCGCAAACGAATGGCGTCATCAGTGACGCCATTGATCTTGAAGGTGTCGCATATCTCCAAGAAATTGGACAAGTGGACATTCGGGTCCTCATCCGGCAGTCCATCGAACTGCACGGCGTTTTGGACCATTTGAATGACACTTGACTTTATTTCAAAATTATTATTGGCCACCGCAGGGCGGACAATACTCGACCCAGAATCATCCAGGTTAGGCCGGGCGTAATAAGACATAGTACGCTCGGCCGCCGGGGGAAGGTTAGGGGCGGCCATAACTACAACAGTGGGTTCTCCGATAGATTCCTCGGGATCTAAAGAAGGATTTCGGCGATGAGATCGGATACGCGCAAGAGAGCGTTCGATCTCAGGGTCGAAGTCTAAATCTTCAGACTCTGAGGGTTGTCCTCGGGTCATACACCCAAACAAAAATAAAACAAAAATAAACTCTTCTTTTTTTTTGTGTTTTTAAAATAAAGTTTTTAGTTTTTTTTTTATAGAAAATAAGTAAAATTAATAGACTCCGGAATTCGAAATAGCAACTCGAAAAGAGATTCCCCGGCAACGGCGCCAAAAACTTGATGTGCCCGCGAACAGACTCTTACTGTGGTTGGTTCGGTGAGTCGATCGCCGCGGGCTTGCTCGGGTAGGCAAGTGCACCTATCGCAAGTAGTACTCGATATTCGGGGGAATACCGAGGTCGTATTGTTCTCGGGGTCGCGTTGACTATTCTTACTCCTCCGGGAGGACTATTATTTTACTGAAAATAAGGTGGATTTTTTACTTAACTAAAAACGGAAAAGCAAATGAGCGAAAAAAAAAAACGATTTAGAAAATATTCGATGAAGGGTTAACGCTCGGCATCGAATCGGATTAAGACTAAAACAATTTTTAATAATAAAAAGACTTAGTTTTCAAATTAATAATAAGGCAACTTGGCCGTGGAGGTTCCACAAATGTGAGCTCACCTAGCTATAGGGATATCGCTCACCTAAACGTTAAGACTATTCGACCGAACGTTAGTCCGACGAAGGATTCCTCTTAACGCCCGCTTTACGCTAAGAACCCCGCTATTGGGTGGGGGACCCAATCCGGTAGAATTACGCTAGTCCTCTCTCGAGGGAATGCACGCAACTCTATTTACCCAGGGGTGATCGGTCCATATGCACGGCCTCTCGGCTAGCTAGCATATGGACTACGGAAATAGGGCCCACACATCGATTATGTGGTCCTACGCGTCGTAAACCCGGGGTAAACCCTAAGTGCTTAAATTAAAATGAAAATGAAGAGCTTTAATTATTATAAATCATTTTAAATGTCCCAATGCTCTTCGATGCCGAGGCTAATAGCGATTAGCCACACATCGGTATGGGGACGGCTTATAATTTAGTGAGGCGCGAGTTCGAAATTAAATGCTACACGATTATAAGAAAGGGACAAAAGAAAAATAACAATATTTAGAGAGCTAAAAAGTTAACTAAACGAGAACTCACGCACACTCCAAATTATAAATTAAACAGAAACTAAGTTACACATGAATGAAATTTGCATAATTTAAATTTGCGAGTCCCACTCAAACGAGTGGGGGCGGTAAATAAAGGCTGAAAATTGCAAGTCCTACTCAAACGAGTAGGACTGAAATGAAAGCGAGTCCTACTCAAATGAGTAGGAGAAAATAAATGCGATTACAGGGCTAAAAAGTCCGGCCATTTAACTCAAGTGAGTAGGCGGAAAAAAATAAAGAAAGTAAAATTGCAAGTCCTACTCAAACGAGTAGGACTGAAATAAAGTCCGGCCATTTAAACTCAAGTGAGTAGGCGGAAAAATAAAGAAAGAAAAATTACAAGTCCTACTCAAACGAGTAGGACTGAAAATGAAAACGATGCGCCATTTAACTCTTAACGAGTAGGCGGAAATAAATGCACACGAACACACACACTCCATATGAAATTCAAGAAAGCAATAAAATTATACACCTACACTCACACACTCTACATAATTGAACAAAGCATTAAAAGAAAGCATTTAAACAAAGCATGAAAATTATACACCTACACTCACACACTCTACACAATTTAAATCAAAGCATGAAAGTTAATACACCTACACTCACACACGCTTTTCATGAAAAATCAAAGTTACCTAAAAATTAAAACTTATACTTTTTCATGCTTAGGTTTTGCCAAAAACAAATAAAAAGAAGAAATTTCAATTTTTAGAAGATAAAAGTTTTTCAAAATAAATTGAAAACCAAAGTTTTTGGAAAATCAAAATACCAAAATTTTCATTCTTATGATGTTATGAAAGTGATAAAAAAGTGAGAAAGAAGTTGAAAAGAACAAAAAAGGTTTTACAATCCTAAAAGAAAACTAAGTAAAAAAACAAAATCACTTTTTAAAATCTCTTTTATAAAATCATAAGGATGAAATCAAAATCTAAGCATGAAAACTATTTAGAGGAAAAAGACATGGTGAGAAAAAAAGAAAAACCTAATTCACCATTTCACGAATTTCAAACAAAACCTAACTTGAAAAATCAAAATCACTTTTTAAAAAGAGGGAAACCTAACATTCCTAAGCATGAAAACAAGTAAAAAAAATGTAAAGTAAGCAAATTACACTCATACACACACACACACTTTTCATAAATGAAGAACAAGTGAAGAACAAAGATGAAACTAAGAATAAAAAGAGGAAAGAAAGTGGGCACAAGTGTTCATTCCAAAGCTAAGTATGAAGAGAAAATCTAACATTTTATTGAATTTTAGGAACTATTACAAGCTATTACAAGGGTTAAAGCTAAGACAAAACAAGAAATGAAAATAAAAAAGGGAGAAATCTCCTTACATAGCCTTGAAAATCACGGATGCAGCCCACAAAAAGACACTAAATTGGCCCAAAAATCTGAACCCTTGGACCTTACAGAACTGGGCTATTTATAGAAAAAAATTTCAAAGTACACGCCCTCGGTCACGGGCGTGTAGGGGGGGCGTGACAGTACTATTCATGAAGGCGGCTGGCGATTGGACAGCAAAGTTGACTTCGGGCTGAGTTCGCAGCAGTCACGCCCTAGGTCACGGGCGTGACTATGGGCGTGTCGGGGAGGTAGAACCGGGCGCGGGTTGCGTCAAATGTCCTCGGCAGCATCTTGTCGGGCCAGCTGGAAAGGTCACGCCCCATGTCACGGGCGTGACTATGGGCGTGACAGTTGGGTCGACGAATGTCGAGCGGAAAGTGTCGAGTCGAAATCGTTGAGCTGAAATTGGGTCACGCCCCAGGTCACGGGCGTGACACTGGGCGTGATAGTTGGTGTCGACACTCGACGATCGTCGAGCGGAATTCGTCGAGAGGAGAGGACACGGGCTTGGGTCACGCCCCGTGTCGGGTGACACGGGCGTGTCGCCAGGCGTGTCAAGCCTTTTCTTCAGAAATTTTCCGATTTCACGGGAAATGCACAGTCATGGCTCGGTCACGGGCGTGACTCATGTGTCACGGGCGTGTACTTCCCAAATTTTGGCAGATTTTGGAATTTTTCTGAAAATCAAAATAAAACAAGTTAGGAGAAAATTTACAAGAATAGGAACATTTTATTGAACAAAAATAAGTAAAAACGACGAAAATAAATGAAAATGACTAAATTAATGTGCATAAAAAAACGCATATTTACAGTTCATCAAGGAGCTTGCTGTTTCACCAGCAGCTCCTGTTGCTTCGAATTCCGAGGCTGAGCCTTCTGGCTCAGGAAGCAGGGGGAGCACTGCTCAATGCTTGCCCCAGGTAGGAGTGGAGCCTGAAGAAGCAACGGAAGCCGTGAGCAAGGAGCCGTGTCTTCGGAGATCGAAGAGGGTGGTTAAGCCACCGGCTCGGTACTGTGATGGGAATGCAGTGAGCTTTGTCTCCTGCTTCTTTGCAGGTCCTCTGGATGAGCGAGAGCCTGCAAACTTCAACGAGGCCACTGGAGTGAAGGAGTGGGATGATGCCATGAAGGAAGAGATTGATGCTCTGAAGAAGAATGAAACCTGGGACCTTGTGCCCAAGGTTGATGGCGTTACTCCGGTTACTTGCAAGTGGGTGTATAAGTTGAAAAAGAAGGCTGATGGGAGCATTGATCGGTTCAAGGCTCGCCTGGTCGCTAGAGGATTCTCACAGCAGTATGGAGAAGACTATGAGGAGACATTCAGTCCAGTTATGAAGATGACTTCTGTAAGAGTGGTGATTGCCTTGGCTGCTAGCAAGGGATGGAGGTTGTGGCAACTCGATGTGAAGAATGCCTTTCTTTACGGAGAGATTGACAAGGACATCTTCATGGATCAGCCGCTTGGTTTTGTCTCTGAGAAGCATCCGGACTATGTCTGCAAACTCAGGAAGGCTCTCTATGGGTTGAAGCAAGCTCCTCGAGCGTGGTATGGGAAGATTGCAGAGTACTTGCAGTTCTGTGGATACCTGGCTTCCAACTCGGATTCAAGCTTGTTCGTCAAGAAGAAGGGAGAGCTAAGAGTCTTGGTCCTACTGTATGTGGATGATATGATCATCACAGGAAACTCGGAGGAGGAAGTAGCAAGGCTCAGGGCAGAGCTTGCTATACGCTTCGAGATGAAAGACTTGGGAGAGTTGCATCACTTTCTTGGTTTGGAAGTGGAGAGGAAGGAGTGCGGGGTTCTCATTAGCCAGAAAGGGTATGCTGATCGCATTGTGAAGCGGTTTGGCATGGGCGAAGGGAAGAAGTGCTCTACTCCACTGGAATCTGGGCTGAAGCTTCGACGGGATGAGGGAAGGGTTCTTCATGATCCCTTGGTGTTCAGGGCTCTTGTTGGGAGCTTGATTTACCTGACGATTACAAGGCCGGATATCGCTTATGCTGTTGGCCGAGTAAGTCGGTATATGGCTGAACCAAGGCAATCTCATCTAGTGGCGGCGAAGGGAATTCTGAAGTATGTCAAGGCTTCTTCTGACATGGGACTCCTCTATAGAAGGGACGCGGAGGTTGCATTGCTCGGGTACACGGATGCTGACTATGGCGGTGATTCGGATGATCGAAGGTCTACTTCAGGTTATGTGTTCACTTGCGGTTCAGCTAGCATCTCGTGGTGTAGCAAGAAGCAGGACTCGGTGTCGGTTTCAACCACGGAGGCGGAGTATAAGGCTTCGGCCTTGGCTGCTCGGGAAGCCGTTTGGTTAAGGAGGCTTATAGAGGATGTTCATGAAGAACTGCAAGGGCCTACTTTACTCCGGGGTGATAATGAGAGTGCTCTCAAACTGGTAAACAATCCAGTGTGTCACGCCAGGACCAAGCATATAGAGATTGATCACCACTTCATCAGGGAGAAGGTGTTGGAGGGGTCTCTGCTGGTCGGGCATGTTCGGAGTGAAGATAATCTTGCTGACATCTTCACGAAGCCACTGTCGAAGGGGCCCTTTGAACGCTTGCGCAGCTTGCTGGGCTTGGTCACCACTTCTCACTTCAAGGGGGAGTGTTGAAATTTGTGAAGTGGAAGTGGGTGACGGGACAGGCCGCGCGGCCTGTGGCGGACAGCCTTGGCGGACTGGGCGGACTGGGCGGACTGAGATTTGCGGCCTGGTGAAAAGTCTGGTGGAAGCCGGCTGTGTTCTGAGCGGGTTGTTGCATGGAGTCCGCGGTTTGGTGCGGCCTGGTATCTGTGGATAGAGAGGCTTGCGCTTTGCTCAGTGGTCGCGGGTGCAAGCTTGTGCTGAAAGGCAGGTTGGCTCTTGTCCGCAGGAAGCTTGCGGACTGATGTGTCCGCGGTTTTGGGCTGTTGCGGACTGGGCCTTGAGCTTGGCTGAGGCCTTGTCGAGCTCTGGTGGAACAGCAGGGAGTTGCTGTGGAGATCGTTGTGGCGGCCTGGGTTTGGAGTCCGGGAGGAAGCTGCTGCGTTGGACAAGTGCGAGGAGCTCGCGGACTGGTTGCGGTCTGTGCTAGGGTGTTTGGCGGGCGGGACTTTGTGTCCGCCATGCTCGCACTGGCCCTTGATGGTTTTGGACTTGGTCACACATTGTGCCAAGTTCATGGTGTCCGCCGTATCCGCCAAGTCCGTTGTGACCGGGCGGACTGTTGCTGTTTGCCTTTGGTCGTGGACTTGTGGCGGATTGAGGTGTGGGTCTTGCGGACTGCCTCAGGTTGGTGCGGACAGCCATTGAAGAGGGTTTGCTGTCCTGAAGCAGTCGGAGCTTTGCGGGCTGGTGCCTTGTCCGCTTAGCTTAGGCGGACTGGAGAGGGTTCGTCATTGGTTGCCTAGCTCCTGGCGGTTTCCCTTGGTGTCCGGCTAAGTCCATGCGGACTCAGCGGACGGTGGTTGTATTCGTGCGGACTGAGGGTGGTGTCGCTATCTCTTGGGCGGTGACCACACTCCTCACCTTGCCTATAAATAGGACCCCCCCTGGCACATCTACAGTAACCTAAGTAACTTGAGTGAATAGTAAGTTGGGGTGTGCGAAGTGCTGCGGTCTGTGTTTGTCAGTCCGCGCGGATTGTTTCAGGCTGACGGTTTGCTGTGTGCAGGTCGCGCGGATAACTTCAAGGAGCCAGGAGTTTGGCTGTGACTTCGGTCAGTGCTTGGAAGTGTGCGGTCTCTGCGGACTCAGCAGGAGGTCGATCTGCGGCTTGTCAGTTCTGTTTCATCTTTGCCAGCTTCAATAACCTGTCCGCCGGTTTCAGGTGGGTAGGGGAGTTCCTCAGTTCGGGTTCAGCAGGAGGCGAATAACGGTCTGTCCGCGCGGCCTCGCGGCTTCGGCGGACTCCGTGGTATTCGGCGGATTGCAGCATAGCTTGGGCGAGCTCAGCGGTCTCGGCGGTCTCGGCGACCTCGCGGTCTCGGCGGACTGGAGTGCTGTTCGCCCGGCTTGTTTTTTGGTTCTTTCTGTTTACAGCTGTAATACTAGCGAAATCATGTCTCGCTATGTATGCCTCGGATTGTAAAGAAGTGAATGCATAATAAGACCTTCTTGTGCTTCCATTGTTTTGTTGGGTGCAACCTCTAGTCCTTGGGTTTTCCGCAGGTTCAGCGTGCGAACTGGGTAGTTCCGAAGATATTAATTTGGTGTTTGGGCTATCTTGCTGACCACGTTGAGAAAATTTAACAATCATACCTATGGCGGCGTTTTAGAAAATGCTGCAAGTTCGTTGCGATAAGAGGCGCCGCTAAAACCTTTGTGGTGTTTTGTACAAAGTGTCGTTATTGCCTAATCCATACAACGGCGTTTTATAGCTAAAAATGCGGCTAACACAAATATATATTCAGACTTAAATAATGATTTAGGCGTTGTTTGCTGTCTTAAAACATCGTTAATGATACCGGCATCCACAGCGCTCTTTCATAGCAAACGCTGCCAAATTTTTTATTTTTTTTTTTAAAATTTGAAGCAGTGGGCCTCCTACTTGCTCTATCTGTACATTAAATAATGTATTACATCAATAGTCATATCCAATCAAGAAGGGATGTCCATGGAAGATAATTCTCAACCTCCATTACAACAAAAACCTATTTTTAACTAGTACCCAATACATCTCCGGCAACAATGTACATTTTTTCAAAATTCCACAAAAAATGCCAGATTTCAAATTATCTTAAAAAATTAACATAGAATGTGCAAAAATTACATTTATTTAAAGAAATTATCTTAAATAAGATGTCCTGAAATCCTAATAAACTTTGCAGCCTTAGGGCTCCAATTTTTTTTCCAATAAGACAAATATAGAGCGTAAGGTGCATGAACAAAACATTCAAATAAATAGACAAGCAAAAAACATTAATTGATCTCCTTGCTTAGAGTAAATCCACCACAAGCGTATGGAGGGGCACTGTGCATGGTCGCTAGTATATTTAAAAGTACTCAATGAGTAAAGTAGCAAGTGTGAATTACTCACCAGCTTCTTCAGAATCAGAATCTTCTTCATCTCCCAACCATGCGTCGCCATTTTCTTCTGCAATACTATTCTCCACTGGCTCCAAAATTGCTGCAATCTGCTTCTTCAAAGCATTCTTCATGCCTGGAAGGTTAATCAAGTCAGCAGTTCTCACAACACGAGAGATGCTTCCTTGATTGTATGCCCTTGTCAACGCTGCTTTAACTACAGGTTGCATACCATCCATTGTGAAAGAGCAACTTGATCTGATATACTCTAGAGGGGGGTGAATAGAGTATATGGTGCTTTAAAAACTTTTACAAACTTTTACAACAATTGTTGTAATATGTGTGAGCAGAGAAGCAGAAATAAAACTAATCACAGAACTAAGCTATGCAAAAACTAAGCACAGAAAAATCAAGGCCAGAAACAAAAAGAAAGCAAGCCAAAACCAGATGACACAAGGGAATATAGTGGTTCCCCAAACTTGGGTACATCCACTCTTCTACCACCCTAGGTAGGAATCCACTGCAGGATGGGTTGATCAGCTGTCCTGGGCACCAATGAGCTTTTGATAAGGTGCTCAAAAACCAAAGCAGATTTTTTGATCAGGTGTCTTGCCACCAATGAGCTTTTGACAAGGTGCTCAAAAACCAGATTCAAACTTTTGAAGGGAGTTTGAAAAACCCTTTACAGAGTGGGGGTGAGAGAGATGGCAGTCTTCTCTTTCTCAAACAACTGAGAAGACTATGTGGATTGATGTCAAAGCTCCCCCTGAATCCTTGAGATCTTCAGGAAGAGAAGCTTTGCTGAGGGTGATAGGCCTTCAAAGGTTGAACTCCAGCAGAAGATGATTTCAGCAATAGCTTAAATGTTGAATGTCTGGAGTCTGGAATATGTTGGCCTTGAACACTTTGAAAACTAAAAGAGATCTGAAGATTTGAAAACTTGATCTCCTTGAATGAGTGTTCTTCAGAATTCTTTTGGACAGAAGATTTTTGAGATTGTCTCTGTAATCAGTATTGTGTGTACTCTGTCTCTTTGTGTTCTATATTGAGAGATTCAAAAAAAATCCTGTCTTTTATTCTCTGGTACAGAATAGAATATTATTCTCTGTCAAGGATAGTCGTTGGTCTGCATTAATTGCATCCTTAATTGCACAATCTCTTCTGGAGGAAAGTCTACAGATATATTCCTTGAAAAATCCCTTGAAACTTGCTCCAGAATTGAACGGAAATGGCTAGCAAATCTCTGAATTAATTGCAGAATAACTCCTAACTGATTTGAATTTGAATTCTGGAAGTTATCTGAAATCGTCGAACTGAGCTCTGCTATCGTCGAGCTGAGCTCAGCGATCTGAAAACACACAGCAGCAAGATAATCGTCGATCTGAGCTCAAAGATCGTCGAACTGAGCTCAGAGATAAAGATCTAATGCAGAGTCAAAATCGTCGACCTGAGCTCACCGATCGTCGAATGGAGTTCAACGAGATTATTAAGTTGAGCTCAGCGATCGTCGAATGGAGTTCGACGATCTGTCGAAGTTGAGCTAGACGATCGTCGACCGGTGTTCGACGAATCGTCGTGCTGAGCTCGACGAAATGACTTAGTCTCCAGACAGAAAATCTTGGTCTTCAGGGCAGCTTCCAAACTTAGACTTCTAACCCTTAGACTCAATTCTAATTGACCTATTAAGCTATACAGAAGGTCAAGCAAAGGTTCCTAGAGACATAGTGATCCTGGCCCAAATTAGTAATAGGGTGTTCCAACAATCTCCCCTTATTTGGGTTAGGATTACTATTTACAGACTTTGGAAAAATTTAAATAATCAACATACAATCACAAACACAGAAAAGCAACAGCTAGATAAGCAGAAACACAGAGATAAATATATATCATCCATATAATCAGAAATTCAGAAACTGTCACCTTACAATATCACTTCTTCTCTTTGCCTTTAACCATTTTGATTTCTTTGTTAGGGTTTAGGGCTTCTTTGTTGGACCTGGTATCATCTGCTGCACCCAAGTAAGTTTGCTTTGAAGGCCTGGGAACCACAGCAGCAGGATGCAATTCCATATATCTCTCAGCATCAAAGAATTTACTGGAGCCATATTTCTCTAGTTCTTTCTGTCTTTGCTCAGACATTGTAGAAATGTTGGAAGAATCCAATCCTTGATCTCTGGCCTTCTTAATCTGGTCCAGTGCAGCCAATTCTTTCATCCTGGCAGTCCAAGCAGATGGATTATTCTCAGGGTCCTCATAAGGTACAGGTGGCTCATACCTGTTGGAAGGATTATCTTGAGGAGGCCTGGCAGACACAGTCTCTTTTAGCTTATAGGGGAAAGGACCTGATGATGTATCAGAAGAACCAAGTCCTCCCCTGGAATATGGGTGCTGCCTGGAGTACCCTTTAGAATAAACTTGAAAATCTCTCTGATTACCCCTGTATCCTCCTCTCCTAGAATATGAACCCCTAGATTGGCTTTCCCTTTGATAGGATCTGGCATGGGGTTGATAGGGAGCCTTGCTTCTAGCTGGGGCTTGACTTGCAGAGCTTCCACCTGCACCTGCATCAGGAGGAGGTGGTGGAGGAGGATGAGGGTGCTGGAATTGGGAAGAGCCTTTCTCAAATTTTCTCTTCTTCTTCATGGCTTTCAGCTGGTTTTTGGAAAACTGCATCCAATGTTCAGAGATAGGGCAATTATGCAGAATATAATAAGGAATGTCATTATTATCCTTGACTTTTGCAGGAGGAACCCTTTTCATTGCCTTGCTCCTTGCCTTCCTTTTCCTGGAAATAGTAGCAGATGAATCATCAGAGTCTGTTTTGAATTCATCAGATTCAGAACTCTGCACATCATATAAAGCATCTATTCTCTTCATCAAGTCTTTCTTCAGTTGAACAGCAGCAGATGAGGCAGAGGGTGAGATAGCAGCAGCAGGGACAGCAGCAGATGGAGCAGCAGATGGAGAGGGTGCAATAGAAGCAAATACAGCAGCAGCAGCAGATACTGGACTGGTGACAGCAGCAGTAACAGTCTCACTCTCAACAGCAGATCCACTAACATCCACAGAAGCTGGAGAGGTGATAGCAGCAACAACTTCACTGATAATAGCAGTAACATCATCAAAATCAGCAGCAGGCTCAATTTCAGTGGCCTCTGACATAGGAAAATCCTTGGATATATGCTCAGCAGAATCAGTTGGAACTTCAGCAGCAATATGAACAATCTCAGCAGCAGCATCAATATTTTCAGAAGCAAAGTCAGTCCTTTCTTCAACAGCAGCAGCAGCAGCAACATCTTCAGCAGTAGCGGTCACTGAATGTACAAAAGAAGAGATAATGTAAGGGTCACAGCAAGAGAAAGGCACCAGTGCCTTGGATAAGTCCTCTGGGGGCTGGACAACATTACTCTCTGGCAAACAGCTGAAGTAGGCAGAGTCAAAAGCAGAAAGCAAAGACCTTAGGTCTATTGCAAGAACTGCAGAAGGAGGCACAGCAGCAGCAGCAGCAAGAGGAGGAGCAGCAGTCACAGAAACAGTAGCAGCAACAGCATGAAGAGTCTCTTCATATGGCATCTCCCCCTGCCTAGATGCAGATACATCTGGATCAAGGCACACTGCTGGAGGTACTGCCTGAGGAAGGAGGGAGGAAAGCCTGGCAGAGAGAGCTGTCACTGACAGATGTAGAGGAGCCAAGGAGGTCTCCAAGAGTAGAGAGATCCTGGGGGCAAGCAGCTCATACAGCCTGTCAGCTAGGGCTGAGAGGTCTACTTGCTCAACAGCTGGAGCAGAGGTAGATGGAATATGAGTAGCTGAAGAATCTGAAAGTGGAGGGCTGGAGAGTGGTGGTATGGATGGCTCAGGTGTTGGGATGGTGGATATGGAGGACAAGGGGATGGATATGGATGTAGTGAAAGTTGGTTGGTCAATGATGTGGTGGAGGAGATCTTGGAATGAAGTGGAGGAGGAGGGTAACTCTGGAGGAGAGGATGGGGAATCATCCATATAGGAGTCATCTAGGAGGGTGAAGGATGGAATGGATGGAGAAGAGGTGACATCTGGTGGAGGGTATGAGAATAGAGGGTGGAAGTTTTCTACTGGTGGAGGCAGAATGGGTTCTGGAGATGAAGTTGATGTTGGAGATGGGCTGGATATGGTAATGGGGGATGGAGCTGGAATGGTGGATGGGAGAGGAAGGGTTGGAAGTGGAGGAGGAGAAGAGGTAGCAACAGCAGCAGCCAGGTCATCTGCAGGGGCAGAGACCTGTGGGAGAGTGACTCCTTGAGTCCTGGTGCCTGAAGGAGCACTTGAGGAGGGCCTGCCAGGCTTGCTTATTTGCCTGTCCCACTTGCCAAAGAGGGCACAGGTTAGTCTCTTGGAGGCATTTATGTGAACTCCAGAGGAGACCAGCAAGGCAGGGCACCTGGTCTGCAGGAAAACTCCAAGAATCCTTCCAAAGTTAACAAAGCTCTTGTTAATTTTCTTCTTGATTAGGTCAAAGAAGACCTCTCCCCAGTTCAAACTTTTCTTATCCACAAGAGCTCCCATGATACAGAGCTGATGTCTGGATATTGTGTCATGTGCAGAGTGCTTTGCCAGCAGCACTTTCCCTACCACATCTGCTAGGAACCTGTATTCAACAGACAGGTTCCTTTTGAAAATATTGCTAGGGTTTCCCTCTAGATGACCCATCCTGGCAAGTAGGTCAGAAAACTCTTCTCCTTATAACTCAGCAACATCTTCTCCATTTCTCAGTCCAAAAACCTCTGTTAAAATGGTGGGGGTCAAGGGTACCTGATTTCCAGCAATGGACCCAATTATTGTAGAGTGGTCTTGATTATGAGCAGTATAGACCCACTCCTTTATCTCATCTGAAGCTAGCTTGATCCTGGTGGTCATGAGGGCAGACAGATTCTGATC
The DNA here is from genome assembly GCA_039583875.1 of Platanthera guangdongensis. Taxonomy (NCBI): domain Eukaryota; kingdom Viridiplantae; phylum Streptophyta; class Magnoliopsida; order Asparagales; family Orchidaceae; genus Platanthera; species Platanthera guangdongensis. The sequence continues at coordinate 252,299,328 of CM077150.1, forward strand.
CTTGAATAAACCCAGTATGTCTTGGAAGATCTGATCAGTGGTGCTGAAAGATTCCATATCAATGTCAAACCCGGCATCGAACTTCATTGCGGCAAGAACTGCAACTGACACAGCCATTGTACCTGCAAAACTCAACAAACAAAACGACCAAGTGTAGAACTGTTTGGAGGGAAGAAAATTCTTGCAGAGAAATTGAAAGCGCAAGAGAGAACGACGGCGAAAAAATGAGTTTTATATTAGGGTTTGACGCATAATTGGAAAGATCGTTGAACTCAGTTCGACGATCGAGGCTTCTAAAGGAATCAGAAGAGTCTTCAACATCGTCGATCTCCGTTCGACGATATTGGAGAGCGTCGAACTCCGTTCGACGATCATTCAGAGAACAAAATCGTCGAGCGCCGTTCGACGATCGTTGACCGGAAGAGATAGTTCATACTATCTGAGAAGCGCTGAACTCAGTTCGACGATTTTTGGAAATCGTCGATCTCCGTTCGACGATCTTGGGGCAAATCGTCGAGCGCAGTTCAGAGATCAGAAAAATTCTAGACACTAAGGAAAATCAGAATGTTTGCCTAGTCTTGGTCAATTTTTAAGCTTTCAAAATCTTGGATATTATTTAAGGCTTCCGCCATCTAACATTCCTAACTGATTTAGGAAGAAGGTGTGTTTCTTTTCATCCAAAAGCTTGGTGAAAATATCTCCCCTTTGTAAATCAGTTGGGATATATTGTAGTTCAATTTTATTCTTTTCAACATTATCCCTTAAGAAATGATGTCTAATCTCTATGTATTTTGTCCTACTATGGAGGACTGGATTTTGAGCTATGGAAATAGCACTTGTGTTATCACAAAAGATTTTAGACTTCTCTAAGTTGTAACCATAGTCTAGGAGTTGATTTTAGATCCACAAGATTTGTGAACAACAACTGCCTGCAGCCATATATTCAGCTTCAGCAGTTGAGGTTGACACAGATGTTTATTTCTTACAGAACTGAGAGACAAGTCTGTCACCAAGGAACTGACAAGTTCCACTAGTGCTTTTCCTGTCAATTTTGCATCCAGCATAATCAGCATCAGAGAATCCAGTTAACTCAAATGCTGAATCTTTTGGATACCAGAGACCTAGATTTGGACAACTTTTAACATACCTGAGAATCCTCTTTACTAATGTTAGGTGTGACTCTCTAGGGATAACTTGGAACCTAGCACATATACATGTAGCAAACATGATATCTGGTCTACTAGCTGTAAGATACAGTAAAGAGCCAATTATTGCTCTATATGTTGTCTGATCAACAGGTTTCCCATGTTCATCAGCATCTAATACAGCATTGGTAGGCATGGGTGTTTTCATACAAGATGCCTCAGACATACCAAATTTCTTAACCAGTTCATTAGCATATTTGGTTTGAGAAATAAAGATGCCTTCAGCATGTTGTTTGACTTGCAATCCTAGGAAGAAGGATAGCTCACCCATGCTACTCATCTCAAATTTAGAATGCATTAGGTTAGAAAACCTTCTGCACAATTTTGAGTCAGTAGAACCAAAAATGATATCGTCTACATAAATTTGTACTAGTAGGGTATGGGACTTATGGGTTCTAATAAAAAGAGTTTGGTCTACTCTACCCCTTATAAAACCATTTTCCAAGAGAAAGCATGCTAGGGTCTCATACCATGCTCTAGGAGCTTGCTTGAGGCCATATAATGCTTTATTCAGTCTAAAAACATAATCAGGAAAAGTTGAAGAGATAAAACCTGGAGGTTATCTGACATAGACTTCCTCTTTGATGTCTCCATTCAAGAAGGCACTTTTGACATCCATCTGATATACTTTGAAGCTTTTGTGAGCTGCATAGGCTAGAAATATCCTGATGGCTTCCAATCTTGCAACAGGTGCAAAAGTCTGGTCGTAGTCAATTCCTTCTTCTTGAGAGTATCCCTGAGCAACTAGTCTTGCCTTGTTCCTTATAATTACTCCTTGATCATCCAGTTTGTTTCTGAATACCCACTTTGTTCCAACAATGGAATGATCCTTAGGCTTTGGCACTAGTTCCCATACCTTGTTCCTCTCAAATTGATGCAACTCCTCTTGCATTGCAATGATCCAGTGTGGATCTTGCTCTGCATCTTGAATGGACTGAGGTTCAATTTGAGATAGGAAGCAGGTGTGCAACAGGTTTTGGTTGAACTGATTTCTGGTTTTCACACCAGCTGAGATTTCTCCAATTATTTGGGAAATTGGATGGTCTCTTGATGTTACTAAATCAACAGGGGGTGTTGATTGTTCACCAACCTGTGTTGTTGTTTCCTCTTATGGTACAACAACTGGCTCTTCAGATTGTGCTTCAATGTGTTGAGCATTCCCTTCATCTTCACTGCTTTCTTCTTCTTGAGCAACCTGTAACTTGTTCATATCTTCAACTAGAGAGTGTTCCTGCAAAGGTTCTATGGTAGAAGAAATCTTCTCCTTGAAGGACATGTTAGTTTCATCAAATGAAATATGAACAGATTCCTCAATTTTCAAAGATGATTTATTATAGACCCTATAGGCCTTGCTGATCATGGAGTATCCCAGAAACACTCCTTCATCAGCTTTGGCTTGAAATTTTGCTAAATATTTCTTGTCATTATTGTGAATATAGCAAATACAACCAAAAATTCTAAAATAGTCAACTTTAGGTTTCTTCCCTTTGAGTAATTCATAGGGAGTCTTTTCCTTCAGTTTATGTATCAGACTTCTGTTCAGCACATAGTTGGAGGTGTTCACTACCTCTGCCCAAAAGGATAGAGGTAGATGAGCATCTGACAACAATGTGGTGGCAGATTCAATAAAGGTTCTATTTTTCCTTTCAGCTACCCCATTTTGTTGAGGAGTTCTAGGAGCTGAGAAAGTATGCCTGATCCCTTCACTCTGACAGAACTCTTGCATAAGAAGAGAATCAAACTCTGTCCCATAATCACTTCTGATCAGGGCAATGTGAGTATTGAACTCAATCTGTATATATTTGAGAAACTCTATCAGACACTTAAAGTTATCAGACTTCTTCCTTAGAAAGAACACCCAAGTGAATCTAGAGAAGTCATCTACAATTACTAAAGTGTAGGATTTCCCTCCTAGGCTTTGTACTGTGATGGGTCCAAATAGATCCATGTGTAACAGATACAATATCCTAGGTGAATCACTCTTATTAAGTGACTTAAAACTGTTTTTAGTTTGTGTTGGGTACATTGGTCAAATGTACCTGATTTGAAGAAGCCTCACCTAACTCAATGATATACATCATAGTGTATTTGATGTTTGTTTGAGTTACTTGTGCAGGTTAGGAATACACTGGACTGAAGCTAAAAATTTCTAAGTCCATGTGTCGACACCCAGAGGGAAAGTGTCGACACTTGAGAAAGCTTATGTCGACACCCAGACAAGCAGTGTCGACACTTGGAGTCATTGTGTCGACACCTGGGAAGAAGAGTCGACACTAGTCAGAAAGTGTCGACACTTGGAGCTGTGTCGACACTCAGTGTAGAAGAATGCAGAAAAGCTGTGTCGACACTTAGCAGAAGTGTCGACACCTAGAAGAGCTGAGTCAACACCAGAAAGTGTCGACACTTGGAGTTGTGTCGACACTCAGCAAAAGTCTGCAGAATCTAAGTACAAGTGTCGACACTCAACACAATGTGTCGACACTATGCAGAAGAGTCAACACTTAAAGAAAGTGTCGACACCCAGCACAATGTGTCGACACTTAGCTAAAGACTCAGTATTTGAAGTAAGTGTCGACACCCAACACAATGTGTCGACACTATGCTGAAGAGTCAGTAGTTGAAGAAAGTGTCGACACTCAGCACAATGTGTCGACACTTAGCTAAAGACTCTACACTTGAGGAAAGTGTCGACACAAGGAGCTGTGTCGACACTTAGCAAAGAACAGAAAAGTTACAAAATATTCTAAGTACAAGTGTCGACACTAAGGGAATGTGTCGACACTCAGCTGAAGAAACAAAAGTGAAGACTTGTGTCGACACCAAGAAGCAGTGTCGACACTTGACAGTTTCAACACATGAAGATGTGTCGACACAAAGAACATGTGTCGACACTTAGAAGAATACAGTTAAAGAATGAAGAACAAGACTTGTGTCGACACTCAATTTCAGTGTCTACACATGCAGAAGAATCTGTGTCGAGACATACAAGAAATTGTGTCGACACCTTGTAGACTTGTGTCGACACTTACACAACATGTGTCGACACTTGGCCTATAAGTGTCGACACTTAAGAACAGAAAGTCTCGACACTATCTGACAGTTAGGGAATTTCAAGAAGTGACTGGTTGACATGACAGCTGCCGATCCAGCCGGTCTACATCAACTGTCAGAGATATCAGAAGTCTGTTATGAACCGGACCAGCCGGTTACCATGAAGGAAGCCTATAAATAGGCACCCATAGTTTACAGACCAAGATTGAGGAAGTAATATAGAAGTGGTTGAAAAAGTTTTTGATAGAGAGAGTTCAGATCTTTAAAAAAGTGGTATATTGAGTATCAACACAAGAAGATCTTGCTGTGCATCGGCAGATCTAAGAAGTTGGAGAGAGAGAGCTCCAACCAAGAATTCAGTCTTTGGAACTAAGGCTGAGAAGAAGAATTCAGAGTCATCTGGATTTCAAGAAGCAGAGGTCAAGGAACAACTGCAGAAGATTCAGACTAATTCAGTTCTAATCAAGAAGCTTTGAAGGAAGCTAAGTCAGTTTGGATCTAACTGAGTTCTTCCAAGAACTCTTCAAGAATCTCTCAACTCCTCTCTTATTTTCTGAGTTGTAGAGTTAGCAATTGTATTTCTATTTTAACTTGTAGGATCCATTGGATCTGAGAGAATTGTAAGCCTATATTATAAAGGCTGAGGGTAGGGCTTGATTGCCTGAGTGTAGGAGTTGAAGAACTCTGAGTGTAGGCCTTAATTGGCTGAGTGTAGGCCTGGGTGGCTGAGTGTAGGCCTTTTGGCTGAGTGTAAGGCTTTGGGCCTGAGGTGTAGGAACCTAGTTGGGTTCTGAGCTAGTGGAGAAGTTTGGCCGAATCTAGTACACTGCTAGATAGGCGAAGGGGGAAAGTGGATGTACCCAAAGATTGGGGAACCACTATAAATTAGTGTGTCTGCTGTGCTGTGCTGTGGATTGACTGTTTGATTTCTGTAATTGCTGTTAGCTGTAGTAATCTGTGAAATAATTGTTGTGCTGCCAACAAAGTCTTAAAAAAGGTTTAGGTCACCTATTCACCCCCCCCTAGGTGTTTAGGTACCATATCTTTCAAGTGGTATCAGAGGGAGGTTCCTCAAAAAGGACTAACTGTCTGAGGAGATCCAGTTTGGCAGATTCAGTATAAGTCAGGAAACAGTTTCAAGAAAATCAAGAAACATGGGGTCTTCAGAGAATCACAAGGAATTGGGTTCAATGAAACTGCCCATATGCAGAAAGGAGATTTTTGGAATCTGGAAAGAAAGGGTAAGGCTGTTCATGGAGGCCTCTGACCCTAGGATCTACATCACAGTCAAAGAAGGGCCTTATGTGCCCATGAAGATTTCAGTCTTGGATGCTACACAGAGAACTCCAAAGGATTTTTCTGAGATGACCAAGGATGAGATTGTCCTAGCTACAATGGACAAAAGGGCACAGAACATCATAGTTAGTGCAATTGATGATGCCACCTTCCAGAACCTTATTCACTGTAAAACAGCAAAAGAAATGTGGGATACCCTCATTGTCTACATGGAAGGTTCTGAAGAAGTAAGACAAGATAGGAAGTCCTTGCTTAATCAAGAATATGAGAGCTTTAGGCAAGGAAGAGGAGATAGCATCACTGAATGCTACAAGAAGTTTTATAGAATTGTTAATGAACTCATGTCCTATGGAAGAGAGTTCACTAACTATGAATTAAATGATAAGTTCTTAAGGTCCCTAACCAAAGATTGGGACACTAAGATCTGTGCCATCAGAGAAATGGCAAAGTTGGGAGAAATTCCTCCTCCCACACTGTTTGGCAAGTTGTTATCTTATGAGATGCAATTGTCAGTAAGAAAAGAGGAGGAAAAGTCAACAAGGACTGAACATAGGGAAAGGACTGTTGCCTTTAAGTCAGAAGTACCTAGAAAGAACAGGACTAAGTCATCAACTCCTCCTCCAGAGGTAGTTGAATCAGAATCTGATGAGTCTGTTAGTACTAAATCTACAAGCAGTGAAAGTGATGAAGATTTTGCTGCATTCACCAGACATTTTCAGAAATTCCTTAAGAAGAAACAGTGGAGGTCCAGACCTTCATATTCCAAAGGGAAAGAAGTCCAGTATCAGGAGAAGAAGCCTTCAAAGAAGGATAAGAAAAAGACAAAGACTAGTAAGGCAACTGGGTCTAAGATTGTGTGTTACTGCTGCAATAGACAGGGTCATGTTATTGCAGATTGTCCTGAAAGAAGGAAAGAATCCAGTGACAAAAAGAAGACTCACTTCAAAGGAAAGAAGGAGAAGTCCTTTGTTGCAAAGAATGAGAAGACTCTTTCAGACATTTCTTCTTCAGACACTGAGACAGATGCTGAAGCCTATATAGGGCTATTTGCTGAAGAAGAAGAAGAGTTTATGCAGATCATGGAATCAATATATGAACAAGAAGAGTGTCAGTGCCAAGGACTGATGGCATTGACTGAAAGTACCAAAATCCTGGAGCAGCCAGGACCTAGTCAGGTACAAAGTCTAACCTTAAGTTCAGATTCCAGTTCTAGTTCAGAGTCAGAATCATCTTCATCAAGTGATGGAAGTGTTTCTGAATCTGAGGGAGATATTCATCAGCTCTTAGATGAATACCAAGTACTGTTGCAAGCCTATAAGAAAAGCAAGATCCTAGCCAAAAGTCAGGCAAAGGAGATTGCTGATCTCAAGGCAGCTGCAACAGATTTTGAGAAGCAGTATGATCAAAAACTGAATGAAGTAGCCAGGCTGAAACACATTACTGTGATTCAGATGGGTACTATTACATTTAAGAATGATCAAATTAAGAGACTGGAGATAAATCTCCAAAAGGAAAGAGAGCTAGTTGCTAGGTTTTCAAAACCTAAATCAGTGCTACCCTTGATTGATGAATTTGTTCATCATAAAGGAAAGGCTGGATTGGGTTTTATTAAACCAGCTAGGACTGTTCAGGATCAGTCCAAGTCCAAGGGCAAAGCCCCAACATTCAACAAGCCTGCTGTAGTCAAGACAGCAAAGGTTGTACCTAAGCAAAGGTACAACAAGTTTGAATGCTGGTGTTGTGGCAAGGTTGGCCACTTTGCCTTGGACTGTTGGCACAATGCAAGTGCCATTGGGAGTAGCAAGTTACCTGCTGGAAAGCCAGCAGGTAGCTTTGTCAAGTTGCAAACTAACAATCACCAAGGACCCAAGTTTACTTTGGGTTCTAAGGTTCAAGTAATTTGTTTTGCAGGTGAATCCAAGTGGCCATACCCCTACATGGTACTTGGATAGTGGATGTTCCAGACACATGACTGGAACTAGGGGACTACTGAAGGACTTCATTCCAATCAAAAATGGTCCAAAAGTGACCTTTGGTGGTTCTGAAAAAGGAATCATCAAAGGGTTTGGTAACATTTCCTCAAACTTAGTTACCATTACTCATGTGGCTTATGTTAAAGGGTTGAAACACAACCTCATTAGTATAAGTCAATTAAGTGATGTAGGGTATGACATCTCATTTGTTAAAAATGGTTGTCATATCAAGAGGTCAAGTGATCAAGAGATCATTTTGACTGGATATAGAAAAAGGAATGTCTACTGCTTAGACATTATGATTGAGAACAATGGTTCTCCTGTGTGTCTTGTAGCTGATGAGACAGTCTCTCAATGTGTCAAATGGCACAAGAGGTTTGCTCATCTTCATTACAAGACTATTGGCAAACTCTTTAGTAAAGAGTTAGTGAGGAATGGTCCTCAAGTTAAGTGTGTCAAAGATGGCATTTGCTCAGCTTGTCAAAAGGGCAAGCAGACTAAATCCACCTTTAGAAGCTTGGACAACAAAGATGCTGTGAGGTGTTTATACCTCTTGCATATGGATCTATTTGGTCCAATGCCAGTTCACAGCTTAGGTAGGAAGGTCTATACCTTTGTAGTTGTTGATGACTACTCAAGGTTTTCCTGGGTGTTCTTCTTAAAGCAGAAATCTGAAACACCTAGTGTCTTCTATAGTTTTGTTAAGCAAATTCAGAATGAATTGAACTGTACAGTGGTCAAAATTAGAAGTGACCATGGTACTGAGTTTCAGTCTGAAAGCATGACAAAGCTGTGTGAAGACTATGGGATATTTCAAGAATTCTCTTCACCTAGAACACCTCAGCAAAATGGCATTGCTGAAAGGAAAAATAGGACCTTGATAGAGGCTGGTAGAACCCTATTAAGTGATTCATCACTACCAGAGTATTTCTGGGCTGAAGCAGTTAACACTGCATGCCATGTGATAAATAGGGCTACCATCACTAAAAGGTTAAACAAGACCCCCTATGAAGTTGTGAAAGGCAGGAAACCAAATCTATCCTATTTCAGGATCTTTGGTTGCAAATGCTTCATACTTAACAATGGAAAGTCTTACCTAACTAAGTTTGCTGCCAAGTCCCAAGAGGGAGTGTTTGTTGGGTACAGCAATAATAGTAAGGCTTATAGAGTCTACAACTTGACTACACAAGTTGTAGAGGAGTCTGTGCATGTAGTTTTTGATGAGACACAACTAATTAACAATGAGTTGTCTAGCAATGTATGCAGCCCCACAGGTCTTACTAAGAAGATGGACAAGCTAGCCATAGAAGATGTACCTGCTGCAAGACAGCAAGTAGAAGAAGATGGCTTATGTCCAGGGGGAGAACTACATGTACCAGGAGCTGAAGAAGTACAAGGAACTCAGCATGATGAAGATGCTGTAGAAGTACAACCAGAAGTAAGGATGCCTCCAGCCAACAGGCATCTAAGAGATCATCCAGTAGAGCTGATAATTGGAGATCCAAGACAAGGTGTTCAGACAAGGAGCAGAAATCAGAATGCTGTAGTATATTCAAGTTTTCTGTCTCAAATAGAACCAAAGAAATTTGAAGAAGCTATACAAGATCCACAGTGGACTGAAGCTATGCAAGAAGAACTTAATCAGTTCAAAAGGTGCAAGGTTTGGGAGCTGGTTCCAAAGCCTAAAGACCACAATGTTATAGGAACTAAGTGGATCTACAGAAATAAGTTAGATGAACAAGGGGTCATCATAAAGAATAAAGCAAGACTGGTTGCAAAAGGATATAGGCAAGAAGAAGGTATTGATTTTGATCAAACCTTTGCTCCAGTAGCCAGACTGGAAGCCATAAGGATGTTCTTGGCCTATGCAACCTATCAAGGATTCAAGGTATACCAAATGGATGTGAAGTCAGCATTCCTAAATGGTAACTTGAAAGAAGAAGTCTATGTGGAGCAGCCTGCAGGTTTTGTTGATCCAACTTTACCTCATTATGTGTATAGACTTAGGAAAGCATTATATGGGTTAAAACAAGCACCTAGAGCTTGGTATGAAACCCTATCTAGTTTCCTCATTGAGAACAAGTTCTCAAGGGGGAAAATAGATAAGACTCTATTCCTTAGGGAATCTAGAGGCAAAGTCATACTTGTCCAAATATATGTAGATGACATTATATTTGGGTCTACTGAAAGTAGCCTTTGCAAAAAGTTTGCAAAGCTTATGCAAAGTCAATTTGAGATGAGTAGTATGGGAGAACTGAAGTTTTTCTTGGGTCTCCAAGTTAAACAGACTGGAAGTGGTCTATCCATATGTCAGTCCAAGTTCACCCTAGAACTCATAAGGAAGTATGGTATGGATTCATCCAGTACCATGAAGACTCCTATGGGGTTCAAGTATGTCTCTAAGCAAGGATGATGCAGGGAAACCTGTAGATGAAACCTTGTATAGAGGGATAGTTGGCTCCCTACTATACTTGACTGCAAGTAGGCCTGACATTATGTATGCTACATGTGTTTGTGCCAGGTATCAAGCCTGCCCTAAAGAGTCTCACTTGACTGCAGTCAAGAGAATCTTGAGATATCTAAAGGGCACACCTTATCTAGGCCTCTGGTACCCTAGGAATGGAGATTTTGATCTAACAGGCTATTCAGATGCAGACTTTGCAGGATGCAAAGAAGATAGAAAGAGCACTACTGGATCCTGTCAATTCCTAGGTGGAAGACTCATTTCATGGAGTAGTAAGAAGCAAACCAGTGTGGCTATTTCCACAGCTGAGTCAGAATATGTAGCTGCAGGAAGTTGCTGTGCTCAACTTCTGTGGATTCAACATCAGTTAGAAGACTATGGATTTCAGGTAAGTAGAACTCCACTTTACTGTGATTCTACTAGTGCTATTTCAATAGCTAACAATCCTGTATCACATAGTAGAACTAAACATATTGAGATTAAATATCACTTTCTTAGAGGAGCATGTAGAAAGAAATGATATTGCACTTGAATATGTTAGAACTGATAATCAGAATAGCTGATATGTTCACTAAGCCCTTAGAAGAAGCTAAGTTCAATAGGTTCAAAATTGAACTAGGTATGATAAACTTAGACTAAGTTTACAGAACTAAAAATTGGCTAAGTAAAAAGGTGTCGACACATAGACAAGTCTATGTCGACACAGAATAGTAAGTGTCGACACTTCAGGAAAATGGTGTCGACACATCTAGGAAGTTGGTGTCGACACTTCAGAATGTTAGTGTCGACACATGTCGAGTAGGTGTCGACACATCCAATAAGGTGTCGACACTTAAGTTTTACTCAGAATTTTCTAAGTAAAGTCTCGACTACATGTCGAGTAGTGTGGTGTCGACACTTAACCAAGTGTCGACACATAAAATCTGTTGACTAAACTTGTGTCGACACATGAGTGTCGAGACATTATCAGTCAGTGTCGACACTTATTGCCAGTGTCGACACATCTTTAGTAATCCATCCCGCCTGTTCGTCTTCAAACCAGAAAGGTATAAATAGGATTCTGTCTTTGTTTGTCGACACGCTTTCAAAGTTTCGAGATCAAAACTCTTGTGTCGACATTTCTCTCTTCTCAAGACTAATCTTCAAACCCTAATGGCTCCCAAGCTCGAGGAGAATGTTAACGAAGGGTATGAGCTCGTGCGAGGCGCATTTTGACGATGGCGATCAAGAAATCAAGTCGGTGGTAACCCTAGTCACCGATTCAGGATTGGAGTTCTTGGTTTCAGAACCAACCAAGATATGGAAGAAGGAAGTTATTGAATTTCTTACTGGAGCTTCTGTAGATGACTCAGGCTACAGAATTAAGTCAAGGGTGCATGGCACCAAGGTCAAGGTTTCACCCAAGTCCTTGAGAAAGGTACTTCAGCTACCTAAAGTTCAAGAAGAAGAAGAAATTTCTACATCTAAGACCAGGGAAGCTTTGGTCTGGTGTGGTCTTGATCCTAAGATGAAAATAGGATCAGTTTTCAACAGGAAGGGAATGAATAATCAAGGCAAATTCCTGTCTGAAGTTGTAGGCAAAGTTTTACTAAGCAAACCAGGAGGACATGACAGGGTGTCAGCCTCTATGTTCAGTATTATGACCAGAATCATCTTCAACCTCAAAACAGACTGGTCTATGATTGTATTTGAGAAAGTAAAGGAAAGTCTGAAGAAGCCCAATCTGGGCAGGATACTAAGTCTCTACCTGGCTGGATCAATTCCAAAAGTAATGAGCACTGCTGCTGGAACTAAAATCAATCACATGAGGAGAATGGACTCAAGGATATTCTCTAGATGGGAAAGAGTGCTGTCCAAAGAAGTTCCAACCCCAGAAAAGCAAGTTTCAAAGAAAGACTCTCCTCCCAGGAAGAAGAGGAAGACTGCTGCTGTGACTCAGGAGTCCTCCAGCAGCTCAGGTAGTGAAGAACATGTGGTTTTCACTCCTGATAGTCCAATGGATGAGGCTGCAGAAAAGTCACCTGCTCCTCAGGAGCCAGCTGAAATCCAGGGGGAGCCTCCAGCTGTAGAACACCCCTCTACACTGGAGAGTGAGCAAGCAACTCTCATTATCCAAGAGGTACTTTCTGACCTCAATACTTTAGATTTTTCTGTATTAGATTCTGATTTGTCTGATATTCATCAGCAAACTCAGCAAGCAAACCAAGTACCAGATGTTGTTCTCCAAGACACAACTGCTGAAGTTAATGTACCCAGTACATCTCCTGCTCAGTCACCCCAGAATATACAATGGAAGATCTATTTCTGAATTTAGATCAAGATGATTTTGACATGGAAAAGAATGCTGCTGATGAAGAGAAGGATGCTGCTGCTGAGGGGGAGAATCTGGAAGTTCAGGAAGAGCCTATAAGGCTAGATACTGAGAAGGCACAAGATGTGCAAACTGAAAAACCATCAAGCCCTAAGGATAGGGTGGATATAGCCAGTACTTCAGAGTCTGAGGATGATGAAGCTGAGCAAGATAAGAAGAAGCAGTTCTTTGTATTCAAAAGAAGGAGTCAGAGCTATAAGAAAGCTCTACAAACTGTTGCTCAACACTCCTTAGTCCAACAAGCTCCATCAACTGATTACAGTGCTCTACTGCTTGCAATGCAAATCAAGATGGATGAACAAAGGAAGGCTATAGAAACTTATGTTGATGAAGGGCACAAGGCACTTCAATCAGATCTGGCACATGTCATCAAGTCAATAAGGTTTGAAATGAACCTTAATAAAAAGGAGATGACTGACTGTTTTCAAAAGGGTGCTAATGCAGTAGTTTATCTGGCAACCCATCAAGAGACAATAAAGACTCAAGTGGATGATATAGCACTAAAGCAAGGCTATGTGCTGGAGAATCAATTGAGGATGAATGATAATTTGACTGCATCTCACAATACACTAGTCACTGAACTCAAGAATAAGTCTGCTGAACCTTCAACATCCTCTGCTGCTGCCAAGGCTGACTTTGATAAAGTCTTTCAGGAAGAAATTGCTGCTGTAAAGACTGCCATTAAAGATTCACAGAAGGTCATTTCTGAACAGCTTACCAAGCTTAGACCTTTCTTTAAGGATGGCATAAGGTATTTGGACAGCCAAATCAGATTCCAAAAAGATGATGTGAGAGATCATGTAGCACAAGAAGTCATAAAGGGGGAGAGGGTGTTAGTCAAAGCTAGCTCTGACCATGCCAAATGGATTTCTAATTCCATCAGAGCTACACTGGGCTATCCTCCCCTGTGTGATGATGACAATGTAGCTGAATCTGGTATTCAAAGTGCATATCTTGGAGGTGAGCAACAGGAAGTAGCTCAGGTGATCTATCCACCTCCAGATTTTGAAATGGTTCATGCTGATGTAAGCACAATGTATAGTCCAACTGCTGGTAAGCCTAATATTGTTCTGGAAAAGGTTGTTCAACCTATTACAGCAGCTATGCAAGAGGCTTTGGACAAAGAAGAAGAGACTAGGCTATCAAAGAAGAAGTTCAGGGAACTTGCTGAGCAAAAACCAGATTTTGAACAGTGGAGCCCTACTTCTAGGAACATCATTCTCACAGCCTGGAAAGCGGCCAAGGACAATGCCCATGAGAGGAACAAGTGGTTCTCAGAGGCAGAATGGAGGAAGCATGAGAGTAGGCAGGAAGCAATTGTCCAACATAGAAGGAAGGCTAAGTTAGGAAAGCTACCTCCTACAGCTGTGGAGCCTAGCAAGTACTTTCCTAAGCCCTATCATTACTTTGAGAGGCAAAAAATCAAGGCTGAAGAACAGAAGAAGAAGGACTCCAAAGGGAAGAAGACTGCTGAAGCTGAGCCTGCTGCTGCTGCTGTAAAGGCCAAAGTGCTAGCTGGAAAAGGCATAGTCATAAAAGAACCAGAGCAGAATTAGACTAAGATTAAACTGAAGAATGTTGTAATCTGTTACATCAAATATTTTGTGTAAATCATTGAAAATGTATTAACAACAATGTTTGAACAATTTTTGTTAAATAAATTTCATGATTGTTCAGATGAATGTGTCTAATTCTTGTTTGTTCTGTAATGCTGAATGAGTATACATGTGTGCTTTATTACATGTTTAAGTTTAACTCTGTTGACATATACCTGCTTTACATCATTTTATAATTTTTAATTATGAGTGGTGTATATCATTGACTAAGGGTTATGACTTCTCCAAATAGGGGGAGATTGTTGGGTACATTGGTCAAATGTACCTGATTTGAAGAAGCCTCACCTAACTCAATGATATACATCATAGTGTATTTGATGTTTGTTTGAGTTACTTGTGCAGGTTAGGAATACACTGGACTGAAGCTAAAAATTTCTAAGTCCATGTGTCGACACCCAGAGGGAAAGTGTCGACACTTGAGAAAGCTTATGTCGACACCCAGACAAGCAGTGTCGACACTTGGAGTCATTGTGTCGACACCAGTCAGAAAGTGTCGACACTTGGAGCTGTGTCGACACTCAGTGTAGAAGAATGCAGAAAAGTTGTGTCGACACTTAGCAGAAGTGTCGACACCTAGAAGAGCTGAGTCAACACCAGAAAGTGTCGACACTTGGAGTTGTGTCGACACTCAGCAAAAGTCTGCAGAATCTAAGTACAAGTGTCGACACTCAACACAATGTGTCGACACTATGCAGAAGAGTCAACACTTAAAGAAAGTGTCGACACCCAGCACAATGTGTCGACACTTAGCTAAAGACTCAGTATTTGAAGTAAGTGTCGACACCCAACACAATGTGTCGACACTATGCTGAAGAGTCAGTAGTTGAAGAAAGTGTCGACACTCAGCACAATGTGTCGACACTTAGCTAAAGACTCTACACTTGAGGAAAGTGTCGACACAAGGAGCTGTGTCGACACTTAGCAAAGAACAAAAAAGTTACAAAATATTCTAAGTACAAGTGTCGACACTAAGGGAATGTGTCGACACTCAGCTGAAGAAACAAAAGTGAAGACTTGTGTCGACACCAAGAAGCAGTGTCGACACTTGACAGTTTCAACACATGAAGATGTGTCGACACAAAGAACATGTGTCGACACTTAGAAGAATACAGTTAAAGAATGAAGAACAAGACTTGTGTCGACACTCAATTTCAGTGTCGACACATGCAGAAGAATCTGCGTCGAGACATACAAGAAATTGTGTCGACACCTTGTAGACTTGTGTCGACACTTACACAACATGTGTCGACACTTGGCCTATAAGTGTCGACACTTAAGAACAGAAAGTCTCGACACTATCTGACAGTTAGGGAATTTCAAGAAGTGACTGGTTGACATGACAGCTGCCGATCCAGCCGGTCTACATCAACTGTCAGAGATATCAGAAGTCTGTTATGAACCGGACCAGCCGGTTACCATGAAGGAAGCCTATAAATAGGCACCCATAGTTTACAGACCAATATTGAGGAAGTAATATAGAAGTGGTTGAAAAAGTTTTTGATAGAGAGAGTTCAGATCTTTAAAAAAGTGGTATATTGAGTATCAACACAAGAAGATCTTGCTGTGCATCGGCAGATCTAAGAAGTTGGAGAGAGAGAGCTCCAACCAAGAATTCAGTCTTTGGAACTAAGGCTGAGAAGAAGAATTCAGAGTCATCTGGATTTCAAGAAGCAGAGGTCAAGGAACAACTGCAGAAGATTGAGACTAATTCAGTTCTAATCAAGAAGCTTTGAAGGAAGCTAAGTCAGTTTGGATCTAACTGAGTTCTTCCAAGAACTCTTCAAGAATCTCTCAACTCCTCTCTTATTTTCTGAGTTGTAGAGTTAGCAATTGTATTTCTATTTTAACTTGTAGGATCCATTGGATCTGAGAGAATTGTAAGCCTATATTATAAAGGCTGAGGGTAGGGCTTGATTGCCTGAGTGTAGGAGTTGAAGAACTCTGAGTGTAGGCCTTAATTGGCTGAGTGTAGGCCTGGGTGGCTGAGTGTAGGCCTTTTGGCTGAGTGTAAGGCTTTGGGCCTGAGGTGTAGGAACCTAGTTGGGTTCTGAGCTAGTGGAGAAGTTTGGCCGAATCTAGTACACTGCTAGATAGGCGAAGGGGGAAAGTGGATGTACCCAAAGATTGGGGAACCACTATAAATTAGTGTGTCTGCTGTGCTGTGCTGTGGATTGACTGTTTGATTTCTGTAATTGCTGTTAGCTGTAGTAATCTGTGAAATAATTGTTGTGCTGCCAACAAAGTCTTAAAAAAGGTTTAGGTCACCTATTCACCCCCCCCCCCTCTAGGTGTTTAGGTACCATATCTTTCAGTTTGCTTGCCTAATTGACAAGCCCTGCAGAGTCCTTCCTTCTTGTAGGGGCCAGAAGGTAGTCCTCTAACAAGGTTGTCCTTGGATAGCCTAGCAAAAGTTCTAAGGTTTAGGTGTCCTAGTCTCTTATGCCATAAAACATTTGGTTTACAGACTGAATTAAACAAGCAGATATCTACATTAGTTGAAAGAAAATCTACTAAGTAGATGTTACCTTTCCTTTTACGTGTCAACACAGTTGTGTTATCCTCTGACTTGATTTTGCATAAGGTTTTGCTGAAGGTCACCAGGTAGCCTTCATCACACAGCTGACTGATGCTGATTAGGTTGTGCTTCAGTCCTTCTACATAGGCTACCTTCTTGAAGGTTACTGAACCAATCTGGACTGCACCATATCCTTTAGATTGTCCAAAGTTGGAATCACCAAAGATAACTTTGGGTCCAAGCTTGGCTCTAAAGGATGTGAGGTTGTCCTTATTCCCTATCATGTGCTTAGATCACCCACTATCCAAATACCATTGCTGGTTAGATGTTGGATAGGTCTTCACCTGCACATAAGACAATTCATTTGTTTTTGACCCAGTTTACCTTGGGCCTAGGTTGATAACCTCTAAATTCTGAAATGAAAGACATCTCAGGTTTACTCTTATATCCTTCAGGATGATATCTCCTTGGAGGTATAATCCATTCAGTATAAGGGTTAAAGGTTTGGGATGAAGAACCCTTAGGATTCAATTTTGATTTGCCTTTGAAAAAGTTTTCAGAGCTCTGACCTCTGTTCGACGATCTTGGAGCTGCGTTCGACGATCGTGGGTCAGATCGTCGAGCTCCGTTCGACGGTCGACTATGGGTGAGGTCAGGTATATGAGATCGTCGAGCTACGTTCGACGACTTTGGCTGCGATCGTCGATCAGCGTTCGACGATTTTTCCTGAGATCGTCGAGCTGCGTTCGGCGATCGTCGATCTTCATTCGGCGATCGTCGATCTACGTTCGACGATTTCTGCCGGGAGTTGGTTTTCTGAGGCAGATCAGAATTTTTCCTAGCCACCTCTACAACTCCCTTTCCCTTGTCAGAAATAAACTTGATGGGAGTTGTTAGGACTATAGGTTGGCTGGATGAAGCACCCAAGCCCAGTGTACTGTTGAATCTAGAGTTCACTGTGCTTGTGATGTCCATCAGCTTGATGCTTCTCCCATTAAGGGATTCTTCAAGCTTCTTGGCCTCAGAGAGCTCACTTTTCAGTGAAGCTATCTGTTCACTACAGTTCTCCAACTCCTGAGAGAGTTTGAGGTTTTCTGACTTTAAAACATTGTGTTCGGATAATTGATTTCTGAGAGAGATAATCTCTTTCTCAGACTTTAGCAGGTCTAAACACAGTGCTTTAAATTCAGATTTAAAATCTTCTGAACTAAAATCAAAAGAGCTAATTCCCTGATCTTCTTCAGGTTGAGTTTCTGAGTCTGACTCTGACTCCTCTTCCTCTGAATTGTGTTGTGAGGCATTGATTGCCATCATGCAGAACTCCTTTTCTTCTGCATCATCCTCATCATCACTGGAGCTAGAAGAGGCTTCTGACTCCTCTTCTGTCTCTCTCCAGGATTCAGCAACAAACCCTTTCCTTGTATGCTTATTTTTGCTTGAGGAAGGTTTGCTATTGTCATTCCTTTTGGAGTCTTTCTCCTTCCTTCTTTCTTTCCTGTCCCTTCTGTCCTTGTTCTTGTTCTCTGGCCAGTCAGGAACTATGTGCCCTGGTTTCCTGCAACCAAAGCAAATAATGTCTTTATTATTAACAATGGACTTGTCATACCTTGGTTTATCCTGCTCCTTGTATGATCTTCTTCTGAAGTCCTTTCTGGCCATCTTGTAGAATCGTTTGGCCAGCAAGCTGAGTAGTTCATCATTGCCTGTGGTTTTATCTTCAGGCAGATCCTCAGTTGCTTTGAATGCTATGGTCTTCTCTTTTCTTGTGGCCGTTGAGGCAGCCTTCTATTCTTCCTCC
Source organism: Platanthera guangdongensis (assembly GCA_039583875.1). Lineage (NCBI taxonomy): Eukaryota > Viridiplantae > Streptophyta > Magnoliopsida > Asparagales > Orchidaceae > Platanthera > Platanthera guangdongensis. The sequence goes on from CM077150.1 coordinate 252,317,617, forward strand.
CTATTCTTGATGAGTAGCTCATAAGATTTGAGCTTACCCAACAAAGTCTCAGTGGTGATCTCATTCAGACTTCTGGCATCTTTAATTGGCCAGATTCTTGAATCCCAAGTGCTGGGGAAGCACATTAGGATCTTGTCATTAAGTTCTGTCAGAGAGATCTCTTTGTCCAATGTCCTTAGCTCACTGACAATTAAACTTAGTGTGTTGTACATATCTCCCACTGACTAAGTCTCTCCCTTCTTGAAGTTCTCATATTGAGAGATGAGATGAGATCTTCTGTCCTTTCTCTCATCAGCTGAGCCTGAGACTATTTCTGAGAGCTTGTCCCAGATTTCCTTGGCTGAATTACATTCAGCTACCTTTTGAAATATATCATCTGATATTGTCTGGGCTAGAATGTTCATAGCCTTGGCATCAGCTACTTTCCATTTTTTGATGTCAGCATCTGTTCCTGATGGAGGTGGAATAGCATTTGTACTTGTATTCTCTGGGGGTCTTGGACACACTATCAAAACATAATTAAATATATCTTCGTCAATAGAATTCATGTAAAGTCAAATCCTTGCTTTCCAAAGTGCAAACTTTGACAGATTGCACACTGGAGGTCTGGTGCTAGCATAATCCTTGTTTTGGGCCATGATTTGTGCAAACAAAATCTAATAATAAAATACAAAGGAAAAACAGATCTAGTTTGGGATCTTTGGGTTCAGGTGTTAGCCTGTACAACCAATCAGGTATGGTATATTTAACCAACCTCCCTTTGATACCAATTGAAAGAGCAACTAGATCTGATATACTCTAGAGGGGGGTGAATAGAGTATATGGTGCTTTAAAAACTTTTACAAACTTTTACAACAATTGTTGTAATATGTGTGAGCAGAGAAGCAGAAATAAAACTAATCACAGAACTAAGCTATGCAAAAACTAAGCACAGAAAAATCAAGGCCAGAAACAAAAAAAAAGCAAGCCAAAACCAGATGACACAAGGGAATATAGTGGTTCCCCAAACTTGGGTACATCCACTCTTCTACCACCCTAGGTAGGAATCCACTGCAGGATGGGTTGATCAGGTGTCCTGGGCACCAATGAGCTTTTGATAAGGTGCTCAATAACCAAAGCAGATTTTTTGATCAGGTGTCTTGCCACCAATGAGCTTTTGACAAGGTGCTCAAAAACCAGATTCAAACTTTTGAAGGGAGTTTGAAAAACCCTTTACAGAGTGGGGGTGAGAGAGATTGCAGTCTTCTCTTTCTCAAACAACTGAGAAGACTATGTGGATTGATGTCAAAGCTCCCCCTGAATCCTTGAGATCTTCAGGAAGAGAAGCTTTGCTGAGGGTGATAGGCCTTCAAAGGTTGAACTCCAGCAGAAGATGATTTCAGCAATAGCTGAAATGTTGAATGTCTGGAGTCTGGAATATGTTGGCCTTGAACACTTTGAAAACTAAAAGAGATCTGAAGATTTGAAAACTTGATCTCCTTGAATGAGTGTTCTTCAGAATTCTTTTGGACAGAAGAATTTTGAGATTGTCTCTGTAATCAGTATTGTGTGTACTCTGTCTCTTTGTGTTCTATATTGAGAGATTCAAAAAAAATCCTGTCTTTTATTCTCTGGTACAGAATAGAATATTATTCTCTGTCAAGGATAGTCGTTGGTCTGCATTAATTGCATCCTTAATTGCACAATCTCTTTTGGAGGAAAGTCCACAGATATATTCCTTGAAAAATCCCTTGAAACTTGCTCCAGAATTGAACGGAAACGGCTAGCAAATCTCTGAATTAATTGCAGAATAACTCCTAACTGATTTGAATTTGAATTCTGGAAGTTATCTGAAATCATCGAACTGAGCTCTGCTATCGTCGAGCTGAGCTCAGCGATCTGAAAACACACAGCAGCAAGATAATCGTCGATCTGAGCTCAAAGATCGTCGAACTGAACTCAGAGATAAAGATCTAATGCAGAGTCAAAATCGTCGACCTGAGCTCACCGATCGTCGAATGGAGTTCGACGAGATTATGAAGTTGAGCTCAGCGATCGTCGAATGGAGTTCGACGATCTGTCGAAGTTGAGCTAGACGATCGTCGACCGGAGTTCGACGAATCGTCGTGCTGAGCTCGACGAAATGACTTAGTCTCTAGACAGAAAATCTTGGTCTTCAGGGCAGCTTCCAAACCTAGACTTCTAACACTTAGACTCAATTCTAATTGACCTATTAAGCTCTACAGAAAGTCAAGCAAAGGTTCCTAGAGACATAGTGATCCTGGCCCAAATTAGTAATAGGGTGTTCCAACACATTGGATTTGGCTGACCCTGTTATAAGAGAGCAACATTAATACGGAACCAAGACATTGCATAATTTTTCAAGTACAGAACCAACGTTAATGATCAAAATCGAAATATTAAAAAATATATTAAACAGTCATTTAAAGTGCTTTCAGACATTTCATCAGCAGTACTTTTTCTCACCAAAAGTGGTGACCACTCGTGTACATGCATGGGGGCCAAAAGATCTATCTGTTGGAAGTGATGCGAAGCGAGTACACCAACTAAACACTCCGGCGAGTACACGGCCCGGCGAGCTCCACAGCTCCGGCGAGACCACTTTAGCGCGAGCTCCACGAGCTGCTCCTGCGAGAACTCAACCTCCGGCGAGGTGACCAACTCTCGTGCGGCGAGACGGGGCCGGCGAGAGCTACCGGCGAGACACTCCGTTGAGAAGGTCGCGAGTGCGAGCTTCTCCGGTGAGTTTGAGCTCTCGGCGAGTGCGAGCTCTCGGCGAGTGCGAGCTCTTGGTCGCGGGTGCGGGCTTCTGGCGCAAGGTGGGCGAGAAGAAAACGGGAGTTATTTCCCGCAGGAAATATTATGGGGAGTCTTTTAAAACTCAATATCACTCTCTCTCTCTCAACCTCACTCTTCTCACTCTATCTCACTCACTACTCTCTCTCTCTCTATTATCTCTCTCCTGCGGGAGTTAAAAAATGAAAAGAGGAAAACTTTTCACACCTTTTTTTCACACTTCAAACAATATACAAGGCCCATATATATAGGCAACACCAACCCGTAAAAACACGCCACGTGGCCACCTCTAACAACCACCATAAATGCCACTGTCTCTCCTCCGCCATACTTGACACAATAAAATAAAATTAATATATAAAAAATCAGTTGACCAAGTCAACTAGGACCACTCCAACAAACTCCCCCTCAAACTTGGCAGCACATGCCAAGTTTGCCTTTGAGCTTCTCGAACGTCTCCACCTTTAACGCCTTAGTGAATATGTCCGCGATCTGCTCTCCGGTGGGGCAAAACACCACCTCAACCGTCTTCAGCTCCACTTGCTCACGGAGGAAGTGGTACCTTGTCTCTATGTGTTTGCTTCGCCCATGCAACACCGGGTTCTTCGCGAGCTGGATGGCCGACATGTTGTCAACGTACAAAGTCATCGGGCCATCCTGCGGGTGATGCAACTCCTCCAAAAGATTCTTTAGCTAAATTGCCTGGCAGGTACAGGCTGCCGCTGCTATATACTCCGCTTCACATGATGATAGGGCGATCGTCGCCTGCTTCTTCGAACTCCATTAGAACACACCCGTTCCCATATGGAAAGCATACCCGGAAGTGCTCTTCCGGTCATTCACATCGCCTCCATAGTCACTATCGGAGTACCCAACTAACTTCAGCTCCTCTCCAGTGGAGTACTTCAAGCCATGTCCTCTCGTCCTGTTCACATATCTTAGGATCCTCTTCACTGCTGTGAAGTGGTCCAGCTTCGGTTCCTCCATGTACCTGCTTACGACTCCGACAACATACATGATGTCCGGCCTGGTGAAAGTAAGGTAGCGTAGACTGCCTACCAAGCTCTTGAATAGGGTAGAATCCACCGCTCCTTCCTTAGAATCTTTCTTCAACTTCAACCCCGGGTCTGCAGGAGTGGAGATAGGCTTGCTATCCTCCAGCCTGAACTTCTTCAAGATCTCCTCTGCATACTTCTTCTGGGATATGAAGATCCCATCTTTTCCTTGCTTCACTTCCACCCCTAGGAAGTAGCTCAACTCCCCTAAGTCTGTCATCTCAAATTTCTTCTTCATCATGCCCCGGAACTCCTCATACATAGCAGCATTGTTCCCCGTGAAAATCATGTCGTCCACGTAGAGGCACACAATCATCATGTTGCCTTCCTGGTCCATCTTGGTGTAGAGGGCGTACTTATGCGGGCTCTTCTGATAGCCGTGATTTTGCAAGTAAGCATCTATCCTTCCGTTCCACGCTCTTGCCCCTTGCTTCAGCCCGTAGAATGCTTTGTCTAACTTGCAGACTTTCCTCTCCTACCCCTTCACAACGTACCCTGGAGGCTGCTCGATATACACATCTTCTTCCAGGTAGCCGTTCAAATAAGCAGAGACCACGTCCATCTGCATGATCCTCCAACCATGGTGAGCTGCTAGCGCTATGATCAACCGGATGGTGTCAACACGCGCTACGGGGGCAAACACTTCATCATAGTTCACGCCTTGGACTTGTCGATAGCCCTTCACTACTAGCCTGTCCTTGTGCTTCTCCACTCTGCCATCCTTGTTCTTCTTCACTTTGTACACCCACTTCACCCCGAGGGGTTTTTGGCCTGCAGGAGGGTCGACCAACTTCCAGGTCTCGTTCTTCTTTATGGAAGCGATCTCCGCATCCATCGCCTTCCTCCAACTCTTCTCCTTGGCAGCTTCATCGTAGGAGCATGGCTCGACATCTGCTAACATACAATACAAAGAAAACTTATTATGTGTCGGTGTCGTCTCCTCATATATCTCATCCAGCCTCCGCATCCTGGGCTGAGGACGGTAGTCCTTGCTCCCACTAGTACTTGTTCCTCCAGTGCTACTTCCACTCGTGCTCGCACCACTAGAGAAAGGGGTGAGGGCTCCCCCTGAACTTCCGCTTGGTGGTGATGGTGGCTACGCTCCACCCATCTCCGCTTCAGCCTCTCCTCCACCTTCTTCATCATCCTCAAAAAACATCCCCTTGATGTTCTTCACCGCCTCATCCCAGCTCCAGCAGCTTCCTTCTTCAAATACCACATCTCGTGAGATGATGGCTTTCTCCGTCTTAGGATTGTATAACTTGTAAGCCTTGCTCGCAGGAGCGTAGCCCACAAAAATACACTTTTCGCTTCGATCGTCCAGCTTCTTCCTCCTTTGGTCCAGGACATGGGCATAAGCCACACACCCGAAGACCCTTAGGTGCTTCACACTTGGTTTCCAACCACTCCAAGCCTCAAACGGTGTCTTGAACTTCACACTCTTGGTAGGGCACTGATTCAGCACGTACACAGCCATCTGTACTGCTTCCGCCCAGAACTTCTTCGGTAGTCCCTTACCCTTTACCATGCTCCGTGCCATGTTCATGATTGTGAGATTCTTCCTTTCTGCCACGCCATTCTGCTGAGGCGAGTAAGCCGCCGTTAGTTGATGAGAGATTCCCCGTTGCCTACAGTACTCGTCGAACAGCGTAGAGGTGTACTCCCCACCTCTATCCGTTCTAAGTACTTTCAGCGGTTGACTACTCTCCTTCTCAGCCATCGCCCGGAACTCCTTGAACTTCTCCAGCGCCTCAGCCTTCTCCTTCAGAAAATACACCCAACACTTTCTGCTGAAGTCGTCGGTGAATGTGATGTAGTACTTGCTTCCACCGATTGAAGTTGTTTCAAATGGACCAGCGATGTCCGAGTGAACCAACTCCAATGGCCTCGTCGCCCTTCGGGACTTGCCACCCTCAAATGTCTCTCTTCTCTGCTTCCCCTTTGTGCATGCCTCACAGACCCTATGAGGAGGTGTGATCATAGGCAGTCCTTCCACCATCTTTGATCCAGACAACAACTTCAGGCCTGTGAACCCCAGATGCCCCATCCGGTGGTGCCACAGCCAAGCTTCCTCCTCTTCTTCATTCCTCGCGAGACATGCCGTCTCCTTTACATCCATGCTAAAGTGAAGAGACGGTTCGCCGTCATCTTTACCCTCACTACTTCTTTCCCATGACCGTCCTTCATGGCCAGGGTGCCATCGCGCAACAAGACCCGGTAGCCCTTCTCCACCAGCTGCCCAAGACTTAGGATGTTACTCCTCAAGCCCGGCACATAAAAAACGTCGTTGATGAGAACCTCCTTTCCACTCAACACAACCGCCACAACTCCTCTTCCTTCCACTGTTATCTTTGAGGCGTCGCCGAAACTCACCTCACCACCATTTGGTTCAAGGCTCGTAAACAGCTCCCTCTCACCGCACATGTGGTTGCTGGCTCCGGTGTCTAAGTATCACACTCCATTCCTTCCGCCTCCAGCACCTTGGATAGTAAGGAACATCATCGGGTCGCCTCCCGTGTTGCTTGTCTCCACATAGTGGTTGGTCTCTCCTCCCTTCCGAGGAGCCCAACAATCATAGCTCATGTAACACCCCCATCTGTCGCATGGCATATAACAGAAGGTCCAGCTGGAACCCGACGCCATATACCACAGACAGCCGGAAGAGATACTAAATGAATAATCAAACCAACCAATTAATACTACTCGTCCTAAACACAGAGCATTCTAGCGGAAGATTTTAAAGTTGAAAGAACCCAAAATTAAATCCATCAATATGAATGTCCACAGCTACAACAATAGGAATGAAACCCCAAATACACAGAAACGGGTACATGGCCTTATGGCCTTACAAATATTCACTTCATAAAGAGTGTTTTACATACATCGGCTCGCAGGCCGGCCACACATGAAATATATAAATAAAACTATTCTACGGCCTTCTAGGGCCAGCACAGCAACATGGGCTCCAGCCCGCTATTTGGCGCTCGGCTCCGCAGCACCTGCAAGCACATACCACCGCACGGTGGCAAATAAAGCAACGGTCAGCTAAAAGCCGACCAAATTATAACGACCCCGCCCCTTACTCGGGACGGCGGTGCTCTTTCCCTGCATAACATTAGCCCAACAATAAATATATAGCGCAATTATAATTCGCCACAGGTGTAGGCTCGCACGGCCAAACACCCCGTGCACTCAGGGCACATTCATGGTGAACCCTGACAAATCAGTGCATTCACCACCATCCCCAGGATGACAACAACATGTGAGCATTTAGCCTTTCTGACCACCGTCTAAGGCTCCGACTATGCCAACGGCCAGCCCCCGTCTTCGGGTCTCTCGCACCGAACCACATAGCCTAGGTCCAATTCCACTTGCCCGTTGCTCACGCCGCATGTCCAATTTAAGTCCTTTGTGCGGGCCAAGCTACTCTTGGATCCCAAATTTTCCAAAACAATCTCATCACCCAGTTATGATCAAGGACGGTTCCCAGACCGCCAAGTTAGCAGAACACGTTTCCGCCCAGTTTTTTGGGTGCGCCTTGAAGCTAACCTCCAAGGATCCCTGCTGCAATCTACCGCGTAGAAACTCGAAAAATCCAAAGCACGGAGTCTTCTCCGGCAAAACCACATCAAATGCAACATCACCGATCCAGACAAAATACGTCCGGGTAGTCTTCACACACAATGCCTATGCCCGTACTTGCGATTCCGGGCTCTATATGCAACACGAGGGGGACTATTCCCGTCAACCCCAAGGAACACCACGCACTCACCGCATACTCGCGGGAGCGAGATTCCCTATGCAGAAAGAAAGAGCTTCAAGCGCTCAAGTTGAGAATCGTTACCCTTGTAGTCCGTTTTGGCGCAATGGAAACACTACGCGGTTACAACTCTTCGCAATGACCTTCCCTCCACGGATCCGCTCTCCGATTTCGAAACGGTGCTCCGATGCTCCGCCGGCGGCCGGAAACCTCCTTCTTCTTCCTCTCCTCTCTCACTTTGGAAGGGGAGAACTTTGGAGAGAAAATGAGGGAATAACTCTCTATTCCCGGCCTTAACAGAGCAGGATTTCTTCTGGGCCGTCGGATCCTAATTAAAGAAAATGAACGGCTCGGATCTGCACAAAATTCCCCAGACCTGGGCCGAACACGGCTTCGCACACGGCCGTGTCCCAGGCCGTGTGCCTCGATCCAGGCACGATCGTCGAACTGAGAAACGCACACGGGCCAAGACACGCCCGTGTCTGACCTGACACGCCCGTGTCGGGTTCCTCGACATGCCCGTGTTCATGGGCGTGTCACGGATAACCGCCACGGCAACAGACACGACCCATCCGGACACGGGTAGGGACACGGGTTGGCACACGCCCGTGTCATCCGGCCGTGTTCCTGGCCGTGTCCTTCTCGGGTTGGAAACGGCCAAAAATCACCAGCCAGACACGGCCTTGGACACGCCCGTGTCTTAGGCCGTGTACCCCTACAGGCACCAAAAACTCTTTTTCCGCGACCGACTCGCACACAAAATTCGGGGCGTTACAAATCTCCCCCACTTAAGGAATTTCGTCCCGAAATTAAACAAAGGTACACAAAAGCTAAATGATACCTGAGTGGAATAACTCGGGGTATTCCTCCAACATAGCTTACTCTCGCTCCCAAGAAAGCTCCTCACGCCCGCAATTATCCCAACGGACTTTAACCATTCGGACCTCCTTGTTGCGGAGTCGTTTGACCGCAACGTCTTCAATTCGTACTGGTCTGATCCGTGTTGTTAACTCATAATCAACCGGTACCTGATTGTCCGCAACGATCTGCGAAGGCTCTTGCACTGCCTTACGCAACACCGATACGTGGAATACGTCATGCAGCCCACTCAACTCCGTCGACAGCTTTAACCTATACGCCGCCTCGCCAACACGCTCCAGGATTTCAAATGGTCCAAGGTATCTCGGACTCAGCTTCTTCAAGCGTCGAACCCGCGATACACCCTTGAACGGCTTGATCTTTAAATATACCATGTCGCCAACGTTGAACTCCACATTTCTATGTTTGGCATTGTAATACTTTGACTGTCTATCCTGAGCAATTTTCAGCCTTTCTTGAATTGTCCGTATTATTGAAGTGGCATCTTCCACCGCTTGACGTTTATACAACTTTGATTCGCCTGCCTCCAACCAAGACAACGGCGTACGACACTTCCTCCCGTACAAGGCTTCGAAAGGCGCCATTCCAATACTTGCCTGAAAGCTGTTGTTGTACGCAAACTCCACCATGTACAAGTGATCCTCCCAGTTCTTCCCGAAATCTAGGACGCACATGCGAAGCATGTCCTCCATAGTCCTGTTGACTCTCTCGGTTTGGCCATCTGTCTGCGGGTGAAAGGCTGTGCTGAACTTTAGCTTAGTACTCAACAGACCATGCACAAACCTCCAGTCATTTGACGTGAAGCGTCCATCACGATCACTAACAATACTGCGAGGCACACCATGCAATCGTACAATATTATCCACGTAGAGTTTGGCTAACTTTTCTACTGGATCTTCCTTTCTCACCGGGATAAAGTGTGACACCTTTGTCAATCTATCTTCGACCACCCATATTGTGTCGTTTCCCTTCTGTGACTTCGGCAAACCGTGCACAAAATCCATAGATATATCGTCAAACTTCCATTCTGGGATAGGAAGGGATTTCAAGAAACCTCCGGGCTTCTGGCATTCCGCTTTCACCAATGCACAAGTACGACACTTGGCCACATAAAGCGCCACATCCTTCTTCAAACCCGGCCACCAGAATAATTTCTTCATGTCTCTATACATTTTCGTGCTTCCCGGGTGGATTGAGTACTTGGTATGATGAGCCTCATACATCAACTCCTCCCGAATATTATCCGCACTAGGAACGCATAGACGATCGTCCTTCCTTAGCAACCCATCTTCAACCACAAACTGGGAATTTGACACATCCAAAGCTTCATCCAAGATTTGCTTCATGCTGTTATCCTGAACCAAAGCCCGCCGAACTCTATCTGCTAGGTCACACTGCACCTCTGTCCAAAACAGTTTCGCCTCGGCACTAGACTGCTTGTCAACGCAAGATATCTCCAATGCCTCCAACTCTTGGACCAATCTCTTATCATGCACTGATAACCAGTTGGCTTGTGCGGGAATCTTACGACTCAACGCATCCGCCACTGCATTTCCCTTCCCAGGCACATAGTGTATCTTAAAGGTGTAGTCCCCTAAGAACTCCATCCACCTCCTCTGCATCATGTTCAAATCCTTTTGGTCCAATAGGTACTTCAAACTTTTATGATCGGTGTAAATATCCACCTTCACACCGTACAGATAGTGCCTCCAAAGCTTTAGAGCAAAAATCATGGCCGACAACTCTAAGGCGTGGACCGGATAATTCCTCTCGTGAACCTTCAGTTGTCGTGAACCATAAGCTATCACTCTCTCATGCTGTAGCAGGACACAGCCCAAACCACTGCCCGAAGCATCACTATAGATCTCGAACCCTTCGGTTCTAATTGGCGAACTTAAAATAGGCGCCGTGGTTAACCGCCTCTTCAACTCTACAAACGCTTGTTCGCACTCCGAAGACCACACAAACTTCTGATCCTTTCTTGTCAACGTCGTGAGTGGTAGTGCTATCCGCGAGAAGTTCTCTACGAAGCGCCTGTAGTAGCCAGCAAGCCCTAGAAAACTCCGGACCTCTGCCACTGTAGTCAAAGTAGGCCACTCCCGTATCGCCACTATCTTTGCCAGATCCACAGCTATTCCTTCTCCACTGACAACATGACCAAGGAACGCTATTGAGGATAACCAGAATTCACACTTGGAGAACTTTGCATACAACTGAATTTTCCTCAATGTTTCCAACACCATGTGTAAATGCTTGTAGTGATCCTTCTCGCACCGCGAATACACCAGGATATCATCGATAAATACTATCACAAACTGATCCAAGTATTCTCTGAATGTCCTATTCATCAGATCCATAAACACGGATGGCGCATTCGTCAACACAAACGGCATGACTGTGAACTCGTAATGCCCAAACCGCGTACTGAACGCTGTCTTTGGAATGTCGCTCTCCCTTATCCTCAACTGATAGTAACCGGACTTCAAATCTAACTTCGAATATACAGTTGATCCAACCAGCTGATCAAATAGATCGTCAATCCTCGGGATTGGATATTTGTTCTTCTCCGTAAGTTTGTTCATTTCCCGATAATCGATACAAAGCCGCAAGCTCCCATCTTTCTTCTTAACAAAGAGAACTGGTGCGCTCCAAGGCGACGAACTTGGACGCACATAACCTTGCTCTAGCAACTCTTGCAGTTGCACCTTCAACTCCGCCATTTCTCTTGGAGCTATCCGATAGGGGGAGCGTGACACCGGTTTGGCACCCGGTACCAGCTCTATAGTAAAGTCTATCTCCCGCTGAGGAGGGGCTCCTGGGAGATCATCTGGAAACACATCAGGATACTCGGACACAACTAGGATGTTGCCCAAACTAGGTTTAGGCGTCGAAGTCTGCACTAGAGTGACATACAGTTCTGCCCCAGACCGAACTGTCTTGAACACCTGAAGGGCTGACACCAGAACTTTCCCTGACCCCTTCATGCCCGCAAAAGTAGTCTCCCGATCAGTGTCCAGACCCAACTTGACTTCTTTGCGGTTGCAATCAATGCATGCACTCTGCTCCGAGAGCCAATCCATACCGAAAATTACGTCAAACTCCACTAATGGTAGAACCAACGCCCGCAAATCAAACTCCCGGTCTCCAATCCGAATCTTTACAACACAAACCCTATCCGCACACATTGAGCACCCATTAGGCAACAACACATCCAACTTGTTTTCTGCCATCGAGAACGGAACTCCGATGGGCGATATAAACTTTTCAGACAAGAAGGAATGTGATGCTCCCGTATCAAAAAGGGATCTCGCCGGAAACCCAAAGATCAACACAAAGCCTAGCACTAACAAACGTAAGCTAACAAATACAAAGGTAACAAATATAAAAGTTAAACCACTGTAATTTAACTCATACCTGTCACCACGTCTGCTTGCTTAATGGCCTCCTGCAGACCAAGGTTGTAGACTCTAGGCTGGGCTGGAGCATGATGGGATGCGGTTGACTCCACCGCCTTCCCTTTCTCCTCATAAGTCGCTCCAGGTCTCCTCTCGGACTTTGAACGTCCGCTCCAACACTCCCGAGCAAAATGCCCCGTCTTCCCGCAGTTGTAGCAAGCTCCGGGGACTCGACTTGTAGTTGCCCCCAATGCATCAGCCGAAGGGGCTGAGTTCGAAGTCCTCCGCTTCTTGTTCCATCTGCGGAAACCTGTCTTGTTACTTGGCACCTTGAACTCGGTCTTCCTTTCTCCTGGGTCCCTCTTCTCCTGAACTTTCTTCGCAACCTTTTCCAACGATCGGGCTGAATTGACCAAGGCTAGGAAGCCCTGCGCCTTAGGCCCAGCAAGGAGTAACTGTAAATCGCCGCGAAGACCCTCATAGAATCGGTTGGTCTTCCTCTCTTCTTCTGAAAACATAGCACCAGCATAACGACCCAACCATGTGAACTCATGCAGATATTCGTCCACGCTTCTGGATCCCTGAGACAATCCAAGAAATTGATTCTCCATCTCCAACTTCTGAGCAGAAGGTACAAATCTGGCTAGGAAAAATCTTGAAAATTCCTCCATCGGCACATCCGCAAGTTGCCTTCCCACTAGAAGATGAAACTCCATCTCGTCCCACCACAGCCTCGCCTCACCTTCCAAAAGAAAAGTCGTTATGGTGGTCTTCTGCCACTCCTCAGTCATTGTGGCCGTCAACACCCACTTTATGGAAGAGAGCCAGTCCTCAGCTTGAGTTGGCGTTCCAACCCCATTAAACCTCGGAGGATTAAAGCCCATCACGTGCTTTAGCTGCCTCTCTGTAGTTCTCCTCGGCTCTACTAACTCAACTGCTGCGCGTTCCACCACTCTCGGCTCTGCCGCCCTAACCGGTTCTTGCTCATTCGCAGGAGGTGCACGATGCATTTGCCTTGCAGGTTGGGCATTTATCATTGCAAACACGGCTTCAGCCACCATCCTGATGGTTTCCGCTGAAGGAGGTGTAGCAGGCACGTCCCTTGGTGCACTACTTTCCGCTGATTGCGGACGCTCTGACTGACCAGCACCGCTCCTAGCTGCCTATAATAGCAAAGACACATGATTAGACGACAAACAAATTGCTAAAAGCAATCATTGGAACACTCAGGTTCCACAAAACAAGTGTATTTTGATTCCTAAGTGGACATTCATGGGTTCTTTTTAATGTTATAACGATGACGCACACATGTGCTCACCACCCCTTAAAAGAAGTCGCCCACGAATTCATTTAAGCCTGACCGTAACCTGGCTCTGATACCAAATTGTAATACCCCCATCTGTCGCATGACATATAACAGAAGGTCCAGCTGGAACCCGACGCCATATACCACAGACAGCCGGAAGAGATACTAAATGAATAATCAAACCAACCAATTAATACTACTCGTCCTAAACACAGAGCATTCTAGCGGAAGATTTTAAAGTTGAAAGAACCCAAAATTAAAACCATCAATATGAATGTCCACAGCTACAACAATAGGAATGAAACCCCAAATACACAGAAACGGGTACATGGCCTTATGGCCTTACAAATGTTCACTTCATAAAGAGTGTTTTACATACATCGGCTCGCAGGCCGGCCACACATGAAATATATAAATAAAACTATTCTACGGCCTTCTAGGGCCAGCACAGCAACATGGGCTCCAGCCCGCTATTTGGCGCTCGGCTCCGCAGCACCTGCAAGCACATACCACCGCACGGTGGCAAATAAAGCAACGATCAGCTAAAAGCCGACCAAATTATAACGACCCCGCCGCTTACTCGGGATGGCGGTGCTCTTTCCCTGCATAACATTAGCCCAACAATAAATATATAGCGCAATTATAATTCGTCACAGGTGTAGGCTCGCACGGCCAAACACCCCGTGCACTCAGGGCACATTCATGGTGAACCCTGACAAATCAGTGCATTCACCAACATCCCCAGGATGGCAACAACATGTGAGCATTTAGCCTTTCTGACCACCATCTAAGGCTCCGACTATGCCAACGGCCAGTCCCCGTCTTCGGGTCTCTCGCACCGAACCACATAGCCTAGGTCCAATTCCACTTGCCCGTTGCTCACGCCGCATGTCAAATTTAAGTCCTTTGCGCGGGCCAAGCTTCTCTCGGATCCCAAATTTTCCAAAACAATCTCATAACCCAGTTATGATCAAGGCCGGTTCCCAGACCGCCAAGTTAGCAGAACACGTTTCCGCCCAGTTTTTTGGGTGCGCCTTGAAGCTAACCTCCAAGGATCCCTGCTGCAATCTACCGCGTAGAAACCCGAAAAATCCAAAGCACGGAGTCTTCTCCGGCAAAACCACATCAAATGCAACATCACCGATCCAGACAAAATACGTCCGAGTAGGCTTCACACACAATGCCTATGTCTGTACTTGCGATTCCGGGCTCTATATGCAACACGAGGGGGACTATTCCCGTCAACCCCAAGGAACACCACGCACTCACCGCATACTCGCGGGAGCGGGATTCCCTATGCAGAAAGAAAGAGCCTCAAGCGCTCAAGTTGAGAATCGTTACCCTTGTAGTCCGTTTTGGCGTCATGGAAAAACTACGCGGTTAGAACTCTTCGCAATGACCTTCCCTCCACGGATCCGCTCTCCGATTTCGAAACGGTGCTCTGATGCTCCGCCGGCGGCCGGAAACCTCCTTCTTCTTCCTCTCCTCTCTCACTTTGGAAGGGGAGAACTTTGGAGAGAAAATGAGGGAATAACTCCCTATTCCCGGCCTTAACAGAGCAGGATTTCTTCTGGGCCGTCGGATCCTAATTAAAGAAAATGAACGGCTCGGATCTGCACAAAATTCCCCAGACCTGGGCCGAACACGGCTTCGCACACGGCCGTGTCCCAGGTCGTGTGCCTCGATCCAGGCACGATCGTCGAACTGAGAAACGCACATGGGCCAAGACACGCCCGTGTCTGACCTGACACGCCCGTGTTGGGTTCCTCGACATGCCCGTGTTCATGGGTGTGTCACGCATAACCGCCACGGCAACGGACACGACCCATCCGGACACGGGTAGGGACACGGGTTGGTATACGCCCGTGTCGGATGACACGCCCGTGCCATCCGGCCGTGTTCCTGGCCGTGTCCTTCTCGGGTTGGAAACGGCCAAAAATCACCAGCCAGACACGGCCTTGGACACGCCCGTGTCTTAGGCCTTGTACCCCTACAGGCATCAAAAACTTTTTTTCCGCGACCGACTCGCACACAAAATTCGGGGCGTTACAGCTCATGTGCCCGAGCTTACCACAGTTGTAGCTTTGAGACTGGGACATGTCTCCTCTACCTCCTCTCCCTTGGCCTCTGCCATGGTCTTTTCTTCCTCTGCCTTGGCCTCTGCCTTGGCCTCTTCCTCTACCTCCGGCGTTCCAACCTTGGTTCTGCTCGAACTCCTTCTGGTGTGATTAACTTCTCCCTTGGTCTCTACCACCTCTTCCTCCTCTACCTCTTCCTTGGTAGCCACAGCCACGCTGGCCACCACCACTTCCTGAGCTCTCTCCGAAGTTCAGCTGAGTCTGGAGTGCTTTTCCCAAGCCACTCACTTCTTCATCATCTTGCGCCATTCTGTACTCATGGGCTTGCAGTGAGCCTATCAATTCATCCGTCGTCATCACCGTGAGGTCCTTCGATTCTTCGATGGCCACCACCACGTGTCGGAACCTTTTTGTCATAGAGCGTAGGAGCTTCTCCATGAAGCTAATCTCGTCTATGGTCTCCCCATTTCTCTTCATCTCATTTGTGAGCGTCCGTAGACGGGTCACATAGTCGTCAACCTTCTCCGACCCTTGCATCCTTATCATCTCATACTGGCCTCGGAGGGATTGCAACTTAACTTTCTTGGCCTTGTCTACTCCCTGCATGGAGCGCTGCAAGATCTCCCATGCCTCCTTCGAAGTCTCGGCGTCCGAGATCTTTTCGAACGTAGCTTAATCTACACCTTGATACAAAATGAACAACGCCTTCTTGTCCCTCTTCTTAGCATCTCTCAATGCTGTCCTCTGTGCGTTCGTTAACGCGGCTTCTGCTTCGGCAGTCAGCACCTCCACACCATCCTCTACTACCTCCCACAATTCCTTTGAGGCTAGTAGTACCCTCATCTGGATGCTCCAGTGCCCATAGTTGGTCTTTGTCAACTTGGGGACTTGCCCCGGCACGGCACCTCCAAACTCCATCTCTCCCCTACTTCAAACCTTCCGAGGGTCTCGAACCTGGCTCTGATACCACTTGTTGGAAGCGATGCGAAGCGAGTACACCAACTAAACACTCCGGCGAGTACACGGCCCGGCGAGCTCCACAGCTCCGGCGAGACCACTTTAGCGCGAGCTCCACGAGCTGCTCCTGCGAGAACTCAACCTCCGGCGAGGTGACCAACTCTCGTGCGGCGAGACGGGGCCGGCGAGAGCTACCGGCGAGACACTCCGGTGAGAAGGTCGCGAGTGCGAGCTTCTCCGGTGAGTTTGAGCTCTCGGCGAGTGCGAGCTCTCGGCGAGTGCGAGCTCTCGGCGAGTGCGAGCTCTTGGTCGCGGGTGCGGGCTTCTGGCGCGAGGTGGGCGAGAAGAAAACGGGAGTTATTTCCCGCATGAAATATTATGGGGAGTCTTTTAAAACTCAATATCACTCTCTCTCTCTCAACCTCACTCTTCTCACTCTATCTCACTCACTACTCTCTCTCTCTCTATTATCTCTCTCCTGCGGGAGTTAAAAAAGAAAAAGAGGAAAACTTTTCACATCTTTTTTTCACACTTCAAACAATATACAAGGCCCATATATATAGGCAACACCAACCCATAAAAACACGCCACGTGACTACCTCTAACAACCACCATAAATGTCACTCTCTCTCCTCCGCCATACTTGACACAATAAAATAAAATTAATATATAAAAAATCAGTTGACCAAGTCAACTGGGACCACTCCAACACTATCTATCCCTTAAGGGACAGATACCTTACTACTCATGATTTGGCACTTCCATAACACAATGCACGATGGATCAACAATTTTCATTAATTTTTCAAGTACGTGAAGAAAATGGAGTCAAATAACTAAGAATCTTAAGATAGCATTCAAGTTTTCCCTATCAGAAAAGCAAGACAGACTAGACAACAGATTTTCATAAATATGAGAAGAATGAACTATCTTCACAATCTGAATATTATTAATCAAAATAAATAAATAAACAAGAACATTCAAACACTATATCTGACTTTCAAAGGAAAAAAAAAGGCACCGTATATAATCAGAGGTAAACAACTAGTGCAGCAGCGCTTTTTTTTTGCCCCAATTAATTATTTAAGTTGGACAAAGACTTCGTAGCTCTATCGTAGTCAACTTTCAAGATCGAGATGAAGACAAGTTTGTGCAGTAAATATATAAATAAGAGAACTAATCAGTTGTTTGATAGCCTGTTTGTAGAAGCATTGTAAGGGGTAGAAGCATATAAGAATATAAGGAAAAGCTAAGACAAACAAAGGGTAGATATCATACCAAGCACCGATGAGAGTCAGGACTATTTTCATCCAATTTAATCAACCATTTTACAGCCTGTTTGTAGAATCATTGTAAGGGGTAGAAGCCGTTGGGTATTGTATCCACACTAACCCAGATTTGATGAAGTCATCCTTGAACTAATATGAATTAAGTTGTATTTGATGCTTTGTTTGAGTTATGTGTTTGCAGGATTCTAATGGCAAGTGTAGACCAATGTCAGTCTACAATTGGTCACCAAACACAGGACCATACAATGTAATCCCTCATTGTGTGATCCAAGGTGTTGACTCATGGGTAGCCTCTCTATTGGGATACACTTCATATTCAAGCACTAGGACTAATTGGAAAATACTTGATGCTGGTTTCACCAAAGAAGAAGAGATTTCTATTTTGAGAATTTCACTAAGTAATTTACACGAGTAGATCCCTACCTACTCGAGTGAAATATCTAGTTTATACTCGAGTAAGAGTCTTTGTACTCGAGTAAGAAAGTTACCTCTCGTGTAGTTAAGTTTTAGCTCTCGCGTAGCTAGGTTAACTACTCGAGTAGATTTTCACTCTTCCTCAAGTTTACAGAATTTTATTCTCCAAATGTTTTCTAAGTAAAATACTCGAGTAGCCATATAGATACTCGAGTAGTTTATACCTTCTTTCTCGTGTAACTGAAATCTGGCTCTCGTGTAGTTCTTCCTTGCTCGAGTAGTCTAAGTCATATAATTGCGTAGTTCATTTACTACTCGAGTAGTCCAGAGTTAATACTCGAGTAACCAGAATTTTCCTTCCTCAAAATTTCTCTATGTCAATTACTCGAGAAGTCACTTCCATATACTCGATTAGTTCTTATCCTCTCGAGTAGTTCAGCTTCACTACTCGAGTAGCACATAATTCTAGTTCAGAAAATTTTCTAAGTCCCTGACTCGAGTAGTTCCTCAACCACTCGAGTAGATGGGAATGAACTACTCGAGTGGATGCCCTGGTTCACACATCTAGAGCTAAGAGCTCTGTCTCCATTACAAAAATAGCTCCATGGGTTGCTCCCCCTCTACCAATTCCATCTACTAGTGTTCCTCCAGCTACTACTGCCTCCTCCACTGATTTGGTGAATCTGTTTGTGCTTATGCTTCAAGAGCAAAGAACCTACTTTGACACCTCTCTAAAGGCTATTACTGATAAAGTCATTGCTCTTGAGACTGAGATGAGCAGAGGATTTGCTGAAATTTAGCACAATACTGATCAGCTCAGACACCTCTTCCAACTTGGTGGAAAGGCTTTAGATCACACTATCACTAGTGTTGGTCAGGTTATGGAACAAGGTGTGACACTTGCAAACAATCAAATTGAGTTGGACAAAAGAGTTGAAGCTATAAAAATGAAGATATGTGAAGAAGTTGGAACTTTTAAAGAGGATGCAATCAGTAAGCTGACTGTAGAAGTCAGAAAGGGGGAGAGTTTAGTAAAAGAATATCTTGAGAATCAGCTGCTGTCATGCAAGAACTTTGGGAGACCAAAATGAAAGAAATTCATGATGATGTTTTAGGACAGATTCAGAGTGTCAAATTTCACACATATAACACTGCTGTCTGGATGCATAACCAAATCCTTCCTGAATTTGCTGCTGATCCAAATATCATTCCTCACCACCTCAATCCTTTAGCTGCTGCTGCTCCTGCTCAAGCTCCTCAACCTACCTTCTCTCCAAGGCCTGGATACTCAGTTAATCCTCCAGAATCTTACACTCAGGGTTGGGAAGATGATCCTACAGATATCTTTTTCCAAGCTCCTCCTGAGATACAGACTTCAAAGAAGAAAAGAAAGTATGGTGATGGTGCTTCTGCTAGCAGGTCTATCCCAACTCTAGTCTCTGATGCTGAAAAGAGAAAAGCTCCAGAATTTGCAGAGATTTGGTCTCCTACCTCCAAGTCCCTCATTTTGGACACTCTCAAACTGGTTATGGACTTCCATGAAAGCAGGAATATTCATTACAGCTCCCAGGAATGGGATTTATATGAGAAATCAATGACTAAGAGGAGATTGTATGATAGAGAATTTAGGAGAAATAACCCTACTACTCCTCTAAGACCTCCTAAGTACTACCCCAAGCCTTACAGCTACCAGAGGAGACAATAAGAGAAGCAAGATAGGCAGCACCATCAAATCTAAGCTACAAGAATTTATGAGCATATGGAAATGATTGTTGTAGAAATGACATTTTTGGATAATCATATTTATATAATTCTAAGTTTTTGATCATATTATCTTGTTCATAGTCTTATGCTTGCTTACACTGATTTATCTACTTAGCACTTTTTATGTCCATAATTCACCTTAGTGTAAAGGGTTCTGACTTCTACAAATGGGGAGAGATTGTTGGGTATTGTATCCACACTAACCCAGATTTGATGAAGTCATCCTTGAACTAAGATTAATTAAGTTGTATTTGATGCTTTGTTTGAGTTATGTGTTTGCAGGATTCTAATGGCAAGTGTAGACCAATGTCAGTCTACAATGGGTCACCAAACACAGGACCATACAATGTAATCCCTCATTATGTGATCCAAGGTGTTGACTCATGTGTAGCCTCTCTATTGGGATACACTTCATATTCAAGCACTAGCACTAATTGGAAAAGACTTGAAGCTGGTTTCACCAAAGAAGAAGAGATTTCCGTTTTGAGAATTTCACTAAGTAATTTACTCGAGTAGATCCCTACCTACTCGAGTGAAATATCTAGTTTATACTCGAGTAAGAGTCTTTGTACTCGAGTAAGAAAGTTACCTCTCGTGTAGTCAAGTTTTATCTCTCGTGTAGCTAAGTTAACTACTCGAGTAGATTTTCTCTCTTCCTCAAGTTTACAGAATTTTATTCTCCAAATGTTTTCTAAGTAAAATACTCAAGTATCCATATAGATACTCGAGTAGTTTATACATTCTTTCTCGTATAACTGAAATCTGGCTCTCGTGTTGTTCTTCCTTACTCGAGTAGTCTAAGTCATGTACTCGAGTAGTTCATTTACTACTCGAGTAGTCCAGAGTTAATACTCGAATAACTAGAATTTTCCTTCCTCAAAATTTCTCTATGTCAATTACTTGAGAAGTCACTTTCATATACTTGAGTAGTTCTTATCCTCTCGAGTAGTTCAGCTTCACTACTCGAGTAGCCCATAATTCCAGTTCAGAAAATTTTCTAAGACCCTGACTCGAGTAGTTCCTCAACCACTCGAGTAGTTCATTCCACTTCACGTATAGCTAAATTCAAGTTCAGAAAATTTTCTAAGTCCTATCTACTCGAGTAGTATTCCTTATACTCGAGTAGTCCACTGCACTTCACATGTAACTACTTAAGTACTCGAGTAAGTCATTTTAGTACTCGAGTAGTTGATCTCTTTTTCTTCAAGTATATACTCGAGTAGTTTTCTTCAGTTTACTCGAGTAGTCTTCTTGTGTACTCGAGTAGTTATCTTCAGCCCACTCGAGTAGATTGATAAAGTACTCGAGTAGTCAATTCCTCACTCGAGCATGTCACTGTAGTTTTTCTGAAAATTTTGTTAAGTCCAGATTAACAGGTTTCTTAATGAGCCTTGACATGATTGGTCCACATGTACCTCATTATGAATTAATTGTGACTGATCTTCGCTGATCTTATATAAAGTCTTGTCAAACCGATAAACCCTAACCATCATAAGAAGAAAATTAATCAGAAGTTTTTGCAGCCGAATTTTTCTAAGTTCTCTGATTTCCTCTCTCTCTCTCTCTCTCTCTCTCTCCAAGAAACGAAAGCCGCCGCCGCTGATTCCCGTCCGTCTAGTGTTTCAATTTTAGAGGATTCAGATCAAGAAGATTTTACAGATCGAGATCGCCACACAACTCTTCATCTTCTATTCGATCGATCGTGTAAAGCCAAGAAGATCCAGATTTGATTTTGCCGAGATTTTCTTCACCTCTCTGATAAAGCCGCAAAGTCTAGAAGAAGAAGATCCTGGCCGACAATTTGCAGATCTGATAAAGATGTATTGTTTGTATTTCTATACACATTTTATTTCATTCGTGTAGGAGAATTTTTCTCCGAATATAGGAGCCTTTGTCTCCGAGATTGTAGGAAGTTTTATCTTCCGAGTGTTGATCCGTTTTGTGGATCGAGATTGTAGGAACGTTGTTCCGAGGCGTAGGATTGGATTTCAATCCGAGATAGTGGAGTAGCCGAGTCTAGTATATTGCTAGATCAGTGAGGAAAAGTGGATGTTCCCAAGGTTAGGGAACCACTATAAATCTTGCCTCGTCTGTGATTGATTGGTAGATAGTTTTGTGCTTAGATCTGAAATTTTTATTCCGCAAAAAGACGCACATCTCACCTATTCACCCCCTATAGGTGATTTAGGTAGGCAACTAAACACTTTCAGAAGCATATAAGAATATAAGGAAAGGCTAAGACAAACAAAGGATAGACATCATGACTGAACATATTAAATAAAAATGAAATCAAGTAATAAATACGAGAGATCAAATGACAAAGAACAAGATTTTTGCAAAGAAATTCATACTAGGAAATAATTGTAGTAAAGTTATTTCTAAAATTCTCCATTTCATTTTTACATGAGAATTTAATGGAAATACAACAACTATAGTACAAAACAACAAATAAATATTACCGGAGCTCTACAAGGCTCTGAGTGCATCCTGGGAAATGGTCGTTCTTGCTATCGGAAAATTGAGTTCTGCTACATCTTTCAGTTCTCAGAGCACCGACCTCCATCCACCTAATATGGAACCTAAGGTTGAACCGTGGACAATGCTGAAGAATGAGCTAAGAAAGAAGCTAAAAATGTTTCCCAAAAAAACATATGAGATTATGCTAATGGAAGAGTTAAAAGTGGCATATATAGCTGTTTAGACCATGCTGAAGCTCACATTGGCAGTATAGATGGGAAGCGGCAGTGTTATCCGACGAACGGCAGTGAAGGTGGTTGTAGGGGAGCTTCGGAGTAGAAGAGAGTAGTTGGAGAAGACATTGTCGCAGCTTGAAGAGAAGATTGTTGAGCTTTACAGGTTAATTGTTGCTCTCAGAATGAGCATTTTGGGGTATCTCTCAGAGGTACATATGTAAGATAAGGTGGTACTGGCAAAGTCATGTAGCTGGAGGGAAAGTCAAATGGGCCCTAATACTGCTCGGCTTCAGGTTGCCCGAAATTGGATTATAGTTTAAACAAAATTGACTAAACGATCTTGCTCACTTGGACGAATTGGATCCAGTCTTCGGTTCATTCAGAGTGAGGCAATCAAACCGAAATTATTGTAGGCAGTAGCTCTTATCGTACATATTCTGAATTGGTCACTGGCATATTTTACTCATGACCATACTAAAAAATATTAATTCAATATGCAAATTATAAACAAAATAACAAATAAATCTACCCAATCAGAAAAGTGCCAGCATAATTTACTCATGACCATACTAAGAAATATTAAAATGTGTCAAACATATTCCTAAGATTTTAAAATAATATAAACTTTTAGCAAAATAGTTTCATGGACAAAAGATTACAAGTAAATTCAAGACGTTCTAGCATGAACTAGTTCATGTTATACCACCGTTGTTTTCTCCTTGTTCACCTGTTATCAAATACCTTCATTAAAACTCTCTCAAAGTTAGCCATACATTAACACACAATTTAACATCATATTTAGTTACCTTCTTTAGAATTAACTCTTGTAGCATGATTTGTTTGAGGCGTATCATTAGAAGTAGTCACATTGATTCAGTTTTGTCCTCGAATAAGAGACATCATCTTCATAAACTGCACATGTATATATTTTTAAGATAATTAAAAATATTACTATGTAGTGGAAATATATAGACATACACATAACTAGTATTAATCAACTATCCCTGATTGGATATAGATGTATTATAGGTTCTCCTGATGTTCCAGAGCAATCGTTTCTAGAACTTTGGCGTGAAATAGCATCCACTAGAAAATCCATTGTTGTTTGCATATTAGCCACCTGTGATTTCAAGTTAGCAATCTCTTTTGAATCATTTGATTTTTGTTGTCCCTTGTGTGTAGTTTGTGAGCGGCGCACTAGTTCGGGATACATTTGAATGGCTGTGACACCCATTCTCATGCCTCGACATCAGCCATAGTATTCTTCTCCAAATGTCGACCTAAACAAAGATATTGTAGTTTCAATGACATTTTAAATTGTAAAAAAATGTTATGCATGGTTTTCACCTAAAAGCGGACTCATGAATGTCAGTCAATGCCGTGTATGGGGGGCATTGTAACATTTTCTCCTCTATTGCCTTGTCCAAAGCAACCTACATGAATAAAAAATTGAAGTCGTATGAATCAAGTTTATTTAAAAAGTATGTCGAGGAAAAAACCTTACTTTTTTTGATGTTGCTTCATCATCCACAAACTTTTTTCCTTTTGTTTTTGAAGTAGACTATCTACATATAGTTCAAGCCGAGTTGGCTCCCATCCCAATTCATCATCCTATTGAAAAATTAAATTATATGTCTTGGTATTAAAAATGTAAGAAGTATACATGTGCAATTGTTTTATATTTGTACTTGTACAACATACCAGCATTTTTTTCGATTTGCCAGGCTCATTCTTCCAAGGGCGTGTGCACCAATTTGCTTACTTCGACAAATTTTATTTTTTTTTCACTAATATTCTGCTTATACCACATTCTGATGGTCATAATAATATCAATTCAATATGCATGCAATATAAAGAAAACAAATAAAATAGAATAAAATAGTTGGATTACCTTCCCCTTTGATGAATACCAATATGTCACCATAACATACTGAAGTGTACATTACTCCAATTTCCAAGTGTTTTAATATGCATAAACTTTAACAAAAAGGATAATTTTATGTACTCCAATCATCCTTCCCACAATGGTTTATTTTCCTCCAAGTGAGACATATATAAACTATTGTCGTTTATAATGTTGGGAGCTTGAGGACAAACAAATGTCTCATCTTCACCATAATGATCAGTCCTGAATTCTTATTCATCCACTTTCTCAGCTTGTGTCAAATTAGGGATGGTCATATGCAATAGTTCATCAATGAGATCAGTAGAGCTATTAGAGGTGTTCAGAAGGTTTAGGGTAGAAGATAAGATGATACTAGGCTAGATCTTAGTGTAGGATAATCGACCATCATGGTATATCCAATCTGTATAGTTTTCCATAATGCCATTTCATACTAGATGCCCCTCTACCTCTTCTCGATACCACGACTTCATATTTACACACTTTCTATAAGTGCATGGACATTTTTCTCCAACTGGTGTATATTTATAGAATAAATCTAGAAAATATTTCATGTCTTCTACATAAATTTTTGTGTGATGTGGCTCTTTCATCCATTTTTTATCCATTTCTAATAAAAAATTTTGATGTGTACCTATATAAATAAATGAAATGAACAAACCAATTAGATTGAAACAGGTGTGTTGTATATAATCTTAAAAGCAACGTGAATGCATCAATAAATTATGTTTTTATACTATAAACAATTTAGCTAAGATAGAACTACCTATTATAGTTATATATAACATTTTACTTAAACTTTTTAACAATAACTGCATTCCTCTATTTGCGTCCACCCAAATCACCAATAACCATCCACCCACTTGTCAATTGCATAACTACCTAATCCTAACCCAATTAAAACATTTCCTAACCGAAATCTACCTCACCAAGCAAGTGCACAAAGTTTTTTAATAAACTTCATTAAAGCATAAGTAGATGAAGTATTACAATCTAGTCAAAGAAAAAGATGTTTAAGCATTAAATAAATGGAAGGATTTGAACACAAGACGTGGTGTTTACAATCTAGTGGCCCCCTATTTGCTGACACCTATACAAAATTTACAGCAACACTTAAATTGAATACTAATATCCAAGAAGAGAATTTTAACACATGGTTGGACGATAGAACTTTTTTTGTCTATCAAAATAAGGATATCAACCATCTTCCAGAATTTCATGAAAAACAAAGGTAAAGAAAAGCTATTGAATGGCTAAGGAGAGATTCAATCTAATTCCTTTTAGTTATCCACAAATGTTTGAAGTAAAGGAAGTTCCAGAAAAAAAATTCCAAAGTGAAGTGGAAAAGGTGACAGGACCATGTGAATTCAATTCAAAGACAATTATAGATGAATGAACAAGAAGTTCTTATTATACCACATACAAAGCAACATCAACAAATGATAGAGAGGAAGGAAGAAAAGAACAAGTTCGAGCTTACACTTAATGGATGACAATGAAAACTAATTTAACCGATCAATGTGCTTGGGTATCGAGAAAATTAGCTGATATTGAACTTTGATGCCACTTTCCTGGAAAAGAAAATTGCATTAGATTCGCAGAAACACTGCAAAAAGAACCAGAAACAAAATAGGGGGCATTGATCGATGCAGGAAACCGCGAGATATCAACAAAATTCACAGTAAATTTGGATTCACAAAATATTTTTGTTTCTGGACACACAATCACATTTAAACTATGAGAATTGAGAAGATTATTCTATGGAGTATTTACTATGAACCAAAAAACCTAAAAAAATGTTGGGTAATTAAAAAAGAAAAGCTCAAAAATCAGGAATCGGAAATTGGAAGTCGAAACAGCACGGATGAATCGATGCAGTAAAGAAATTGAAGTAAAACCTCGTAGATCACCATAAAAACTGAAGCAGAACCTCTTAGATCACCATAAAAAGAAATAGAATTGGTGAAAGAGAAACTAACCTAGGGTGTTGCATTACCTGTTGTTGAGTACATTGGTCTCAATGTACTTGATTTGAAGAAGTCTTTTCAGCTCAATGATATACACATTGTTGTATTTGATGGATGTTAACTTTATATGTGGAGGTAAATAAAGCTAAGTACAAAGTGTCGACACTCAGGACTAGTGTCAGCACACACTGAACAAGTTGTGTCGAGACAAGGAAAAGTCGTGTCGACACTAAGGACTACTGTGTCGACACATTGTGTCGAGACTAACGACAACTGTGTCGACACTCAGGACTAGTGTCGACACACTCTATTCAAGCTGTGTCAAGACTAAAGACAACTGTGTAGACACTCAAGTCTAGTGTCGACACACTCTATATACATTATATCAAGACTAAAGACAACTGTGTCGACATTCAGGACTTGTATCGACACACTCTATTCAAGCTATGTCAAGACTAAAGACAACTGTGTCGACACTCAGTACTAGTGTCAACACACTATAATCAAGTTGTAACGAGACTGAAGACAACTGTGTCGACACACAGGACTTATGTCAACACATTCCATAGAAGTTTTGTCGAGACAAGTTGAAGAGCTTTGTCGACACATTCAGAAGTGTGTCGACACCACTACAAGAGTTGTGTCGACACCCAGGACTTGTGTCAACACATTTAACTGCCAAGTCTCAACACTTTAGCAAAATTATTTCCTAAGTACATATATCAAGACGGAGGTACTGACTACTGTCAAAACTATTAGTTATTAACTGGATCAGCCGGTTACTCCTATCAGAGCCTATTTAAAGAGATGCAGTCTTCAGAAGAACTGAGAGAAAAAGAAGAAAAAAATAGAAGCAACACAATTTTAAAAAGACAGAAGTTTGAAGCTACAACTACATTTTAGAAGGTGGAGAGAGGTCTGATCAAGAATCTCTCCATCCTAGATCAACCCTAATTTTTACTTCAAGAAGATTTGAAAAGCTAAGAAGGGTTTGATCAAATCTATCTTGTCAGAATCAAAGGAAGCACAATCATCAAGATCAGATCAAGAAGCTGTTGCTCAAATCTCATACTGGGTGACATATTCTTATTCAATTTTTCTATTATATTCAATTTGTAAGATCTATCTGTTGATCTGAGTGGAGGAGATTTATTCTCTTGTTGTTTTAAGCTTGTGTTATAAAGGCTGAGGTGGGATTGGAATTGCCTGAGATAGGAGAAGTTGTTAATTCTCTGAGGTGTAGGGCAGGTGTTGCCTGCGAAGTAGGAGTGAGGATTCATTCTGAGGTAGAGTTCTTGAGAAGAACTTGAGGTGTAGGATCTTGATGATCTGAGTGGTAAGACTTGTGTAGTCTGAGTTGTAGGAGCCGGGTGGGCTCTGAGCTGTAAGATCTAAAGATCTGAGTAAAGGAAAGAGGAGGAGTTTGGCCAAATCTAGTTCATTACTAGATAGGCGAAGGGGGAAAGTGGATGTACCCATAAATTGGGGAACCACTATAAATCTGTGTGCATTGTGTTGTGTGTGTTGTTTTATTGTGTTATGTTAATTTTGTTAATTGATGTTTGGTTTCTGTTGATTATCTGATCTGAGTTAATCATTTCACTTAAAGTAGTACTCTAATTAAAAAGGGGGGACATAATTAAATTGGACCTATTCACCCCCCTCTAGTTCATTTTCAATCCTAAAGTAAACATTTACAATTAGTATCAGAGGGAGGTTCACTGAAAAAGGCATAACAGCCTAGTCAGAATCCAAGGATTGCAAAGGACGAAATATCATGGCCTAGAGGGAAAATAATTCAATTAAGCTCCTTGTCTCCTCCAAAGAAAACTTTGGAATTAGGAAAGAAAGAGACTGATTATTCATGGAGGCAGCAGATCCAAGAATATACATTACTGTGGTTGAAGGACCATTCATTCCCATGAGAGTGTCAGTTCTTGATGTAAACATCAAGACACCCAAGACATACATGGAAATGGATAAGGATGAAATCATACTGGCCTCTACGGACAAAAGAGCTCAGAATATTATAGTTAGTGCAAGTGATGATTCCACTTTTCAGAATCTGATTCACTGCAGAATAGCCAAAGAAATTTGGGAGTCTTTGATAATTTACATGGAAGGTACTGAAGAAGTCAGAGATGATAGAAAATCTCTGCTAAATCAACAGTATGAAGCTTTCATACAAGATAAAAAGGATTCTGTGTCTAACTATTTTGAAAAGTTCTTCGGAATAGTAATCAACTTGAGGACTTATGGCAGAAGTTTTACTAATTATGAACTTAATAACAAGTTCTTGAGGTCCCTGAACAATGAATGGGACATCAAGATCTGTGTCATAAGAGAAATGGGAAATTTAGCCAACATAGACCCCCAGGCTCTATTTGGAAATCTAGTCTCATGAGTTACAACTTAATCTCAGAAATTCTGAAGAAGAATCAGCCAGAGCACTCAATAGAGAAAAGACCATGGCTCTAAAGGCTGAGTCATCCAGAAAAGTCAGAGAGAAGTCAATTCTCACAAAAAAACTAGAAACTGCCTCTGAGTGCTCAGAATCATCCTCAACAGAAGGAGAAATAACTAAGGATGAACTGTCTCTCTTCTCTAGATAGTTCAAGAAGATGTTAAGGAGAAGAAAACAAGGAAGATGGAAGGGTTTAGCGGGAGACTCTTCTCACAAAAAAATCAATCATCCAGAGAAACCCAGGAAGAAGAATTCTGGGGACAGGTATGGCACTTCTCAGAATAAATATATTGAAACTAATATAGTATGTTATTTTTGCAACAGAAAAGGGCATGTCATAGCTGATTGCCCAACAAAAAGGAAGGAGAAAAGTTTGAGAACATGAAGGATGGACAACACAAGAAGGCTAACAAAAACATATTGGTAAAAAGACAGTTGACACTGTCTGACAGTGAGTCTAATTCATCAGAATAAGAAGAGGAGGAGGCTCTTGTGGGCCTGATGACTATTGAGAAAACTCAACCACGAGAAGAAGTTCAGGATTGCACAGATCCTGCTAAGGTAAAATCAATCTCTAATAGTTTTTCCTCAGAATCTTTTTCTACATCAGAAAATGAATCATGTTCGCATTCCACTAATAGTAAAGAACATGATTCATACATTGAAGCAGATTTTAACTCCCATATCAACAGGTATAGGAAGGTACTAAAGGTCTTAATTGCAAGCAAACAGCTTACTAAGGAACAAGCCAAAGAGTTAGATTCCTTGAGAGGAGTATCTTCTCATTTGATAAGTGCCAACACAGTTGGATTTATAAAATTGAAACTAATAGAATTAACTAACAAGATATATTGCCAGGCAGAGGTGATAATTGAACAGGTAAAGACTGTCAAAGACCTGGAAGCAAAGCTTGCTCAGGAAAGGCAGCTCCTGACTCAGTTCTCAAAGCCTAAGTTAGTGTTACCTATCATAGATACCTTTTCTGCACCATTTAGAAGTGGTGTAGGGTATGGTAAGAATAAAAAATTTTAAAAGAAGTCTGTATCCAAGGATAAAATTCCAAGTGATCTAGATAGGCAATCAGTCAAGTATCTGCCCTCTAACAGATGCTTGAGATCATGTGTTCCTGGACACATGATGTCTGAGTACTCTACCAGCAAGGTCAATAAAGAGCCTTACTGGAAGATTCAGATGTTAAAAGGCAATATAGGCCAAGAACCACCACAGAAGGTGACCAATCCAAGAATCCAAGGAATACTTGGGGCTGATCCAAGTGTAGTTCACTCAAATCTGAAATGTAAAGGTGTAAATTTTACACCTCTACCATGGAAATTGGATGAGAATTCTATGTTGCATAAGAGAACAACTTCAAATGTGCAACCAAAGAAAAGATATAACAGATTTGAGTGTTGGTGTTGTGGGAAGGTTGGGCATTTTGCCCTAGATTGTTGGTATAATCCAATAGGTCCTTCATATAAATTTCAACCAGCTGTATTTAGAAAATCTGCTGTGTTTCATACAGCAAAGCCTAACAGGAACCAAGGCCCTAAAACTTGTTAGGTGCCTAAGGTGAACTAAATTAGTGTTTGCAGGTGGAGCCAAGTACCACTAATAGGCCAATATGGTACTTGGATAGTGGATGTTCCAGGCATATGACTGGATCAAGGAGTTTACTAAGAGACTACACTCCAGTTAAGAATGGACCAAAAGTCATCTTTGGAGGGTCAGAGAAAGGACTCACCAAGGGATTTGGTAACATTTCTAATGGCTTAGTAACTATCACTAAAGTGTCTTATGTGGAAGGATTGAACCATAATCTAATAAGCATAAGTCAGTTTTGTGATATAGGATATGAAATTGTCTTCCACAATGAAAAGTGTTTGATAAGGAATTCAAATGATCAAGAGAACAGCTTGTCAGGCACTAGGAGTGGGAACATTTATTTTCTAAATTTCCTTAGTATAAATGAACAATCACCAGTATGTCTTGTTGTTAGTGAGAAAGACACTTTGTGTGTACAGTGGCACAAGAGGCCGGGTCACTTAAACTACAAAGCTATGAGTAAATTATTTTCTTTTGACTTCGTTAGAAATAGTCCATAACTAAAATGCTCCAAAGAAGGCATATGTCCTGCATGTCAAAAATGCAAACAGACAAAAGTCTCCTTTAAGAGCATTCAGTCCAAAGACGTTGAGAGGTGTCTATACTTACTTCATATGAATCTATTTGGTCCTATACAAGTTCTTAGTTTGGGAAGGAAGTCTTATACCTATGTAATTGTGGATGATCACTCCAGGTTTGCTTGGGTGTTCTTCTTAAGGAGAAAGTCTGAAACTCTAGGCATCCTTTACTGATTTTGTCAAACAAATTCAGAATGAGATGAGATGTATGGTGGTCAAACTTAGAAGTGACCGTGGTACAGAATTTCAATCTGAAGGGATGACAAATTTTTGTAAGGAACTAGGAATCCTTCAGGAGTTCTCCTCTCCATGAACACCACAGCAAAATGGTGTTACTGAGAGGAAAAATAGAACTCTTATTGAGGCAGCTAAAACAATGTTGAGTGATACATCTCTCCCAGAAAATTTCTGGGTTGAGGCTGTAAACACATCATGCTATGTTCTAAATAGAGCATTGATCAACAAGTATCACAACAAGACTCCCTATGAACTAATGAAAGGCAGAAAACCAAATCTGTTCTATTTCAAAAATTTTGAAGTAAGTGCTATGTCTTGAATAATGGGAAAACTTATCTAACCAAGTTCTCAGAGAAATCCTATGAAGGAATCTTTGTAGGGTATTGTCTTCATAGCAAAGCTTACAGGATCTACAACTTGAAACATTAAGTTGTAGAAGAATCTATTAATGTAGTATTTGATGATTCATTTATTTTATGTAATGAAATCTCTAGCAGCTCTGGTCTAGATGTTGTAAAGTCTAGAATGAAAAAACTAAATATAAAAGACTCACTTAACATAGAGTTAGACATTAGAGACAATATATAAGTTCCTATAGAAGATACTGCATCTGCTCAGGGGGAGGAAGAGAATCACCCTAATCCTCCAGCAGCACTAGGTGATAATAGACACCTTCCTGTAGGTGTTAGACACCTTAGAGATCATCCTATAGATCAAATAATAGGTGATGCTAGATTAGGTGGGACTACTAGAAGTAGACATCACAATGAGGTTCTATACTCTAGTTTTCTCTCACAGGTGGAACCTAAAAGGTTTGAAGATGCCAATTCAAATCCCAACTAGATTTTGGCTATGCAAGAAGAGTTAAATCAATTTAAGAGATGCAAAGTCTGGTGTATTGTTCCTAAACCTAGTGATCACAATATCATAGGCACTAAGTGGATCTATAGAAATAAATTAGATGAGTATGGGATTATAATCAAGAACAAAACTAGATCAGTGGCTAAAGGATATAGACAAGAGGAAGGATTAGATTGTGACCAAACCTTTGCACATGTAGCTAGGCTAGAAGCCATTAGATTGTTTTTAGCCCATGCAACATTCAAAGGACACAAGGTCTACCAAATGGATGTAAAGTCAGCATTCCTAAATGGTACACTAAAGAAAGAAGTCTATGTAGAGCAGCCACAAGGTTTTGTTGACGCTAAACACAAAAACTATGTTTTCAGGTTACACAAGGCTTTGTATGGGTTAAAACAGGCACCTAGAGCCTGGCATGAGACCCTCTCTACCTTTCTTATAGAGAACAAGTTCTCTAGAGGAAAGATAGACAAGACACTATTCCTTAGGAACATCAAAGGTTCATGCATTTTAGTACAGATTTATGTAGATGACATAATTTTTGGGTATACCAATGAGATGTTGTGTAGAAAATTTGCAAGGCTTATGTAAGGCAAGTTTGAGATGAGCAGCATGGGTGAGCTAAAGATTTTCTTGGTGTTAACCCAAAAATCGGTGATCCTTCCCAATGTAGCCAGCTCGCTAGTTGCGACTTGCTCCAGGATCTCCCTGGAGTTCGCGACAAGTCCAAGTGTAGGCAGACAGATTTCTCTGTCCGCCCAGGTCACATAGCTACCACGTGCCCTGCGGGACGGCGAGCTGTTACCATAGCTCACCCTCGCAGGCCGCACGGTTAGGACTGCTAACCGCGCAACATTTTTCCTTACAGGAGGCAATCTAAAGCAACAGGGGGCGATTGTGATCTATTCCTTCAGTCTGCCAGGTTGTCCAGCCAGCATCAACCCTAGACCAACTCAACCATCGCAGGCTCGGTGGACTCACTCTCCGGCTCGCTAGAAGAGACGGATCTCATCTCCCCTATAGTGGGGGCCTGTTGTTTTAGGCCGCCCACCAGGGGCGGCCTCCAGCCTCAGGCCGGCCACCAGGGGCAGCCTCCAGCCTTAGGCCGCCCATCAGGGGCAGCCTCCAGCCTTATGCAGCCCACCAGGGGCGGTCTCCAGCCTCAGGACACCCATCGGTGGCAGCCTCCTGCCTCAAGCCGCCCACCGGGGTCGTCCTCCAGCCTCAGGCCACCCACCGGGGGCAGCCTCTAGCCTCAGGCCGCACACTAGGGGCGGCCTCCAACCTCAAGCCGCACACTAGGGGCGGCCTCCAGACTCAGGCTGCACACCAAGGGCGGCCTCCATCTCCTCAAGCCGCCCCCTCTGCTGCATCATCCTCCCACCAGGGGAAGCCTCCTACTCCTCAAGCCGCCACCCAGGGATAGCCTGCCTGCCTTCTCCCAGTCCGCCCAGCCGGGCAGCTTGCTCGTCGAGTCCGCACAAGTCTCCATGATGACGTCACTGGGCCCCCACTTCTAGAAGATCTTCCCCGGGCCTATAAATAGCCCCTTATACCTCTCATTTTGGGGTGAGGAGAGAGTGGGAGGAAAACTGTCACTGCCAGCAAGGCCTACAGACTCAGTATTCTAGTCCTCCACAGTTGATCATCAAGGTCTGCGGACTCAGTTTTCCAGTCCTCCACAGCTTGCCATCAAGCCGTGCGGCCTGCTAGCAGCCTCTTTTCCTTAACCTCTGGCAACTTCTTCCTTAGCCGTCAGCTTCCCCCTTTATACCCTTTATTGCTTTCTCATGTAAAGGTGCATTAGCAAGCTGTAATCTTGTTTCTTGATTAAAGTAAAAGCCCGTCGTAAAAGTGGCATTTAAGTCACGGCGGGCGAAGTCTGTTTTTGTCGCTGCTAGCGACCCCTCTCTTTAGCTCAGCTCAAATCCCTCGGCATCAACCTGCAAGAACAACCGTCAAAGTAACCGTCTGCTCGACAGCTCCTGATCAACCTTCTTCACTGATCATCAACCTTCTCTGCTGATCATCAACCTCCTCCACTGATCATCAACCTTCTCTGCTGATCATCAAGCTTCTCCACTGATCATCAACCATCTCTGCTGATCATCAGCCTTCTCTGCTGATCATCAGCCTCCTCCGCTGATCATCAGCCTCCTCCGCTGATCATCATCCTTCTCTGCTGATCATCAAGCTTCTCTGCTGATCATCAACCTTCTCTGCTGATCATCAGCCTTCTCTGCTGATCATCAGCCTCCTCCGCTGATCATCAGCCTTCTCTACTGATCATCAAGCTTCTCCTCTGATCATCAGCCTTCCCGGCTGCTCTCAGCAAACCTCTCCTTTATCCACGCAACCCTCTTCTTCACCTAGCTTATGAGATCGAACAACCCATTAACTAGGCGGTGTCGTTTTCGCGTATCAACAGTTAACACGCGGCCTTTAGATCCGAACAAACGGTTAAAATCAATGGTTACTCATGTCAGACCGCCAACCCTCTCAAAGCATTTCTCCTACTAGCGAAGACGCTCTCTGGGAAGCCCTCTTGCTGACATGTCGGGAAACTTCCCTACAAATCACAACAATCAAAGATACTCTAGCCGCTATAATTCAGCGACTAGACTCGCAAACTGCAACAGTGCCAGTTATTACAATCAATCTGCTAGTTGATCCTTATGCTTATCCAGCAAGTTATCAATCTAGGCGGGCTACAGTCACTTTGCAGTGTCCAGTTACTAATCAAAGGGAAAGTTCCTGTAAACTCAGCCCTCAAACCATCGCTTGCTCTGCCAATCACCCAAGAAAGCTTCCTAAATTTTCCACTAAGAGGAAGAGAGACACGGAAGCTTTACCTCTTATCAGGCAACCTCCAAAGTCTCCTCCAAAGGGTTTTCAACCTCGGGCCATGAAGAGCAAAACAAGCAATGAGGGATCTTCTCAGCTTGTTAATCGAAAGGCTAAGGACTCTAACCAATACTGTAAGTATCACAGAGAAAGGGGTCATGCAACAGAGGATTGTAGAGCTCTTCAGCAACTAGTGGAGAAATGCTGAAGGAGGGTAAATATCAAAATCTACTCCAGAAGGGTGACCCATCTCATCCATAAGTATCAAAAAGCAAAAGGAGGCAGGCGACTTTCTTTCCTAAAAAAGTCACCAAAGTCTCCTGCAGCCGTCAACGGTTACTCTTACTCTACTCTTCATGTTTCAAACTTTTTCTTTACAAAATTCTTCTAAGTGTTCCTTCATGCATTTCAATAAAGTTTACATCAGGGATCCTGTACTGACACATTTCCCTTTTTGTAATGTTTCTTCCTCTATTTTCTCTTTGCCAAAGAGATCGCTGAACCAATGAGATATCGCCAAGTCTTGTTGTTCCCTCCGTAGATTGTTCTCTGGCATGACCACGAGGACCCCACACTGTGGGGAGTGTTCACGTATGTATAGTGGGAGCCGTTCAATCTATGATGGTGGGCTTCAGATTTTGGATCCTAGCCAGCATCTAACACAGAGTGTGCACCAGGGAGGCCCCATGTGTTTGCTCTGCTATGTTTCGTTAAGGATACATTACAGTTACGATGATCTTTGCTTGACAAGCAATGGCGATCAAGCGTAGCCTTGTCTCTTCGATCATCTCATTACGGTGATGGCCAGACACTCTATGGTACTCTCAATTCGTGCCTTCGCGGGATCCACAACTTCGCTAATCTTTCCATAGACAAGAAATGCTTTAGGCCACTTGGCGTAACTAGTCTCATTTATCAGTGATGTTGTACCCGATGCAAGAGAGCAGTGTATCTGTCGTTTCCTTCTTAGGATTTTGTGCATGTCTCCCTTTTGTGCTCTGTCATGAGAGTATAACTAGTCCGCTCTTAATATAACTATACTCCTGATGACCTTTCTTGTACAAGCGATGTATAAGGCCCACAGGTGATCTCCCGTGGCAGTATCCAGCCCTTTCTTGGTCATCTCTGAGTATAGACCTATTTGTTATCAACTATCTATTTCACAGGTGAATAGGTTAAATCCAACCTTCCGAAAGCATGTGCAACAATCATTTTGCTTACTCTTATCTTGTATGCATTGATTGCTCAAGGCTCTATCAGATGATCACTTATAAGCTCCATTATTCTTATCAAATGTTAATGACATCAAACATTGATCAATGAATCTATCACTCCCTGATCATCAAGTCTTGCTATTGGAATCTAGTTAAGATTGGCAGAATTTGTCAAGCTTCTTCTCTGCTAATCTGATCATATCCATTCTATCATATCAACAGTCAACACTCCACATATTAATCTGGATTTCGGGCTAAAGATATCATCTCTGATATGGAAAGAAGATCACTATTCGGGTTTGATCTTCATTCAATTATCGGCAGAGTTCATTAGACATTTCCTCTGTTATATGATCCCTTATATCTTATCTCATCAACAGATAGTATTTGCAAGTTCCGCTCAGGTACTTGCAGCTCAGTTCACCATATTATATATGTTGCTCACTTTTCCCTTTGTAGTGATTAGCAGGTGTTTGCAAGCCTTATCCAGTTACTTGCAAACTACTTTCATATATCAAGTCTGCTCCTAAATCTTTTCTTGCAGAGATTAGTAGACACTTGCAAGTTTCTTCACAGGTACTTGCAAACTACTTTCATATATCATGTCTGCTCCTAACTCTTTTCTTGCAGAGATCAGTAGACACTTGCAAGTTTCTTCACAGGTACTTGCAAATTACTTTCTTTACCTTTATATATGCTTATAGCTCTCATCTTGCAGAGATCAGCAGATGCTTGCAAGTTTCTCCACAGGTACTTGCAGCCTTTCTTTACCTTCATATCTGCTCCTAACTCTCATCTTGCAGAGATCTACATATGCTTGCGAGTTTCTTCACAGGTACTTGCAGCCTTTCTTTACCTTCATATTTGCTCCTAACTCTCATCTTGCAGATATCAGTAGATGCTTACGAGTTTCTTCACAGGTACTTGCAGCCTTTCTTTACCTTCATATCTGCATCTAGCTCTCATCTTGCAGAGATCAATAGATTCTTGCGAGTTTCTTCACAGGTACTTGCAGCCTTTCTTTACCTTCATATCTTCTTCTAACTCTCATCTTTCAGAGATCAGCAGATGCTTGCGAGTTTCTTCGAGGTACTTGCAACCTCTTTTTGTATATTATGTCTGCAGCTCACTCTTCTCCTTGTAGTGATTAGCAGGTATTTGCAAGTCCCCTTTAGGTACTTGTTGTTTACCCATATATATATTATATCTGCTGCCCAATAGTCTCTTTGCAGTGATTAGCAGGTGTTTGCAAGTCTCGTCCAGGTACTTGCACCTCTCTTATATATTTCATATCTTTATATAACCTCTCTTTTGCAGAGACTAGCAGACGCTTGCAAGTCCATTTCAGGTACTTGCAACTAATTTTTCTTTCTTGCATACTCCTCACTCTTCCTTTTGCATAGGATAATAGGTGCTTGCAAGCCTTTGCCATGTATTTGCAAGTTATTTCCCTTCTATCCTTTTGTCTCATCTTTGTTTTGCAAAGCTCAGTGAAAGGCATTTATGTCTTCTTCACTTTGCAAGAGCAACTCAGGTGCACAAAAGATGTACGCTCCTCCTTTGCCTATATTCGCTTTTCTCTTGCAGGAAAAAGATAGGCATTGGCAAACTCCTCCTAAGAAGAGAAATCAGGTTCTATCTCTCCTTGCCTCCTCCTCTTTCTTTAGGGTGGATCACAATTTTCGCGAGTCTCCTACTTTTTCGAAGTTCCCTTCGGAACTTAAAAAAGTGCGGGGATTATGTTAACCCAGAAATCGGCGATCCTTCCCAATGTAGCCAGCTCGCTAGTCGCGACTTACTCCAGGTTCTTCCTGGAGTTCGCGACAAGTCCAAGTGTAGGCGGACAGATTTCACTGTCCGCCCAGGTCGCATAGCTACCACGTGCTCTACGGGACAGCGGGCTGTTCCCGTAGCTCACCCTCGTAGGCTGCGCGGTTAGGCCTGCTAACTGCGTAACATTTTTCCTTGCAGGAGGCAATCTAAAGCAACAGGGGGCGATATGTGCGATTTATTCCTTAACTCTGCCAGGTCTCCCAATTGGCATCAACCCTAGACAAACTCAACCATCACAGACTCACTCTTCGGCTCGCCAGAAGAGATGGATTCCATCTCCCCTATAGGGGGGCTGCGGCCTCAGGCCGCCCACCAGGGGAGGCCTCTAGCCTCAGGCCTCCCACCAGTGGTGGCCTCCAGCCTCAGGCTGCCCACCAGGGGTGGCCTCCAGCCTCAGGCCGCCCACCAGGGGCGGCCTCCTGCCTCAGGCCTCCCACCAGGGGCGGCCTCCAGCCTCAGGCCGTCTAGCGGGGGCAGCCTCCAGCCTCAGGCTGCCCACTAGGGGCGGCCTCCAGCATCAAGCCGCCCACCCGGGGCGGCGTCCAGCCTCAGGTCGCTCACCAGGGGCGGCCTCCTTCTCCTTAGGCCGCCCCCTCTACTACCTCAGTCGCCCACTAGGGGCGGCCTCCTGCTCCTCAGGCCTCCACCCAGGGACATCATGTTTACCTTCTCCTAGTCGGCCCAGCCAGGCAGCTTGCTCACCGAGTCCGCACAAGTCTCCATGACGACGTCACTGGGCCTCTGCTTCTAGAAGATCTTCCTCGGGCCTATAAATAGCCCCCCATATCTCTCATTTTTGGGGGGAGGGGAGAGTGGGAGGAAAACTGCCGCTGCCAGCAAGGCCTGCGGACTCAGTTTTCCAGTCCTCCACAGTTGATCATCAAGGTCTGCGGACTCAGTTTTCCAGTCCTCCACAGCTTGCCATCAAGCCGTGCGGCCTGCTAGCAGCCTCTTTTCCTTAACCTCTGGCAACTTCTTCCTTAGCCGCCAGCTTCCCCCTTTGTACCATTTATTGATTTCTCATGTAAAGGTGCATTAGCAAGCTGTAATCTTGTTTCTTGATTAAAGGAAAATCTCGTGGCAAGAGTGGCATTTAAGCCGCGGCGGGCGAAGTATGTTGTTGTCGCTGCTAGCAGCCCCTCTCTTTAGCTCAGCTCAACTCCCTCAGCATCAACCTACAAGCACAACCGTCAAAGTAACTGTCTACTGGACAGCTCCTGATCAACCTTCTCTACTGATCATCAACCTTCTCTGCTGATCATCAACCTCCTCCGCTGATCATCAACCTTCTCTGTTGATCATCATGCTTCTCCGCTGATCATCAACCTTCTCTTCTAATCATCAGCCTTCTATGCTGATCATCAGCCTCCTCCGCTGATCATCAGCCTTCTCTGCTGATCATCAAGCTTCTCCACTAATCATCAACATTCTCTACTGATCATCAGCCTACTCTGCTGATCATCAGCCTCCTCCGCTGATCATCAGCCTTCTCTGCTGATAATCATGCTTCTCCGCTGATCATCAGCTTTCCCGGCTGCTCTCAGCAAACCTCTCCTCTATCCCTGCAACCCTCTTCTGCACCTAGCTTATGAGATCGAACAACTCGTTAACTAGGCAGTGTCGTTTTTGCGCATCAACACTTGGGATTCCAAGTTAGACAATTTGAGAATGGAATATCCATCTCTCAATCTAAGTTCACTAAGGAGTTGATTAAGAGATATGGTATGGAGAATTCTTCTACCATGAGAACTCCAATGGGTTCTACAGGGTCACTACACAAGGATGAATCTGGAAAACCAGTTGCTGAAACTTTGTATAGAGGCATCATTGGATCACTCTTGTATTTAACTGTTGGTAGGCCTGATATTATGTTCTCAACATGTGTCTGTGATAGGTACCAAGCATGCCACAAAGAGTCTCATTATACTGTTGTTAAGAGAATACTGAGATATCTTAAGGGAATACCCAATCTTGGGCTTTGGTATCCTAGGGATAGTGATTTTGAGCTTATTGGGTACACAGATGCAGATTTTACATGGTGTAAAGAAGACAAAAAAAGCACTTCTAGATCTTACCAGTTTCTAGGGAAAAGACTTATCAGTTGGAGTAGCAAGAAGCAAACAAGTGTTGTTATCTCTACAGCAGAATCTGAGTACATTTCTGTTGGGAGTTGTTGTGCACAGTTGTTGTGGATTCAACATCAACTACTGGACTACAGTATACAGCTAAGTAAATCTATTATATTTTGTGATTCTACTATTGCAATTTCTATTACCAATAATCATGTTTCTCATAGTAGAACTAAACATATAGAAATTATACATCACTTTCTCAGAGAGAATGTAGAAAAAGAAAACATTAGCTTACAACATATTCCAACTGAAAGACAAGTTGCTGATATTTTTACAAAACCCCTAGATGAAAGTAAGTTCAATTATTTTAAATTTGAACTAGGCTTGTTGAATATTGAATAAATAATTACACTTAAAAGGATGACTAATTAGGAATGCAAATATTTCATAATTTTTATTTTAATTAGTCAGGAAATGTAAGTCAGAACACAAAATTTGTCTAAGTCAAAGAATTGTGTCGAGACACCAGAGTGTGTGTCGACACTATCAGTACAGGTGTGTCGATACACCACAGCGTGTGTCGACACTAGTAGAAGAGGTGTGTCAAGACACGTGACTGTGTGTCGACACTAATTATCGGATGTGTGTCGACACTGATGAGAGGATGTGTGTCGGGACATTACATGTTAGTGTTGATACCTTAAGGTATGTGTCGAGAAACATAAACATTGTGTCGACACATGTCGACACATCTCGACAGTTTAGGTTTTCTTTGTCGACTCCAGATATTTCCAATACTAAGAAACTTACTAAATGCAGCGCGCCTTTTCACCTTCAAAAGACTGATGCTATAAATAGTAGGTGTTAGGTTTTGTTGACTTCACTAGCCAGTAATCTTGAGAGACTAATCATTGTGTGTCGAGACCTAGAAATCCATAGTCGACACCCTTCAAACTCAAGATCTTTCAACAAGAATGACACCAAAGATGGACGATCACATCAACGAGGAATATGAACTAGTGCACAACGCATTCGACACCGCATCTGAAGATATAAAGAAAGTGATTGACCTTGTGAATGAGGCAGGGCTGGAGTATCTTCTTTCAGAACCAACTAAGATCTAGAAGAGAGAGGTATCTGAATTTTACTCTAATGCCTCATTAAACTCTAACTCCGACAAGATAAAATCCACTGTTAATGGAGCAAGGATAAATGTAACTACCAAAAGACTGGCTAAAGTCTTTCAAATTCCAAGAATTTCACATGATAATGAACTGGATTCAACCAAGACAGCTGAGGCACTAGTTTTGTGTGGACTACCTCTAACCACTAGTTTTGGACATTCTTTCAACAGTAAGGGAATGAATTCCCAAGGTAAATTCCTGTCTGTAATAGTAAGAAAGGTGCTCCTCTGCAAGACTGGAGCACATGACAGGATTTCTAATGTCATGTTTTATCTGATGACTAGAATTATCTTCAAAATCAAAACTGACAGGAATAGAGTGATGTTTGATAAGATTGTAGAAGGTATTCAAAAGCCCAATATGGCAGAATAATTAGTTTGTATCTGGTAAAGGTAATTCCAGATTGCTTCAATCAGAAACATGGAACTAAGATTAATCATATGAGGAGAATGGACCTGAGAATCTTGTCTAGGTGGGATAGAGTCTTGATTAAGGACACTCCAGCACCTAAGCAAAAAAAGGAGATAAAAGGTAAAATATCAGTTGTACAGGAAGTATCATCCACTAGTGATTCTGAAGAAGAGGTAAACTTCAATTCAGATGAAAATCTAGAGGAAATACAAGACAGATCTCCTAGGCAATCCCCTAAGACTAGTGCAGAGGTGCAGGGGGAGATCATCCTAGAAAGAGAATTGGTTGAGGGAGAGAACCTCACTGAATTGCCAATGGATACATCCACAACAATCATCATGGATGTGGTTCATGACCTAGAAAAGTCAAAAGATCCTGCACATGAAATCTCTGATCAAGTGATCGGAGAAGCAAATCTACAAGAGATTGAAGAGGAAGTTCTAATGACAAAAGATACAAATATTCAGGAGGAGAGAATTACAAATTCTCGGATTGAGATACCTGATGCTGAAATTCAGCATGTAGATATTATTGTGGATAATATGTAACGCCCCTACCCGTCACATGGCATATAACGGTGGGTCCGGCAGGGGCCCCATGCCATATGTCACAGACAAGCGATAGAATTACTTGTGGAAATCAAAATCTATTTGC
This sequence comes from Platanthera guangdongensis, assembly GCA_039583875.1. Lineage (NCBI taxonomy): Eukaryota > Viridiplantae > Streptophyta > Magnoliopsida > Asparagales > Orchidaceae > Platanthera > Platanthera guangdongensis. Next base: position 252,359,826 of record CM077150.1, read on the forward strand.
ATCCTTAACTCAATCCATTCTAGCGCAGCATTTTAAAGTGAAAGAACTCATCTCAGAGAATGTCCACTACATATAAACTCCACATTTATATAGTAACACCAGGAATGTATACAACGCACATACACTGGCCTTAAGGCCTTACAAGTTTCTCTTTCCACATAATTACATTTTCGTACATCGGCACGCAGGCCGGCCATACATGAAATCCAACCATGTTTTCTTCGCACGGCCTTCAAGGGGCCTTTAGCAGCAAGCCATCTTTTCAGCTCAATTCATTTCCAACAATACCTGCAATTTCCCATCCAATCCAAAACAGAAAACAAAGTAACGGTCAGCATTCGCTAACCCATTATAACGACCCTACCCATTACCCGGGGTAGTGGTTCCTTCCCTGTATGCAGTACCATGATCAAGCATCATATCATCAAATATCATTTCATCATTCATCTGCTTTACCATTCTAACAATCACAATCACTTCACAAACGCTGGAATCCACCAACGCTTCGTGCACTCAGGGCACCTTCTTGGCGTACCGGGCATCCCAGTCGTACAACGTCGATCGAGGTACTTCACTTGTTGGTTGGCCGGCTCAAGCCTAGTCCACCAGTCTCGCAAGCTGGCGACATCCCGTCCATACCACTCAGAGGTACAACCTCGCAGCATTCATCAACAACCAGAGCAGATCGACCCACACCATGTGGTTTAGCAAGTCGGGTTTATCATAGCTCCCCAAGTATTACCACCAATCGACCCCTCACATATTCCTGATCGACCCACCCATGTGGTGCAACAAGCCGGGTTTAACTCGGCTCCCCAGGCATTGCCGCCAATCGATCCCTTACTAACCAGATCAACCCACCCTAGTGGTGTAACAGGTCGGGTTTATCTCGTGCTCCCCAGGCGTGCTACCAATTGATCTCTCTTCAACTAGGAGCATAACCAAAGCCTCCTCACATCCATCATCACATCCATACATTCATCACATCATAAAATAACTCTCTTTACATATCATCAAATCCACGGAGTCTTCTCCTGTCTACCCATGAACATCACCAATCCAGACTACACGTCCAGATGGGCTTCATACAGCATGCCTATGCCGTACTCCACACTTCCGGCTCTAGATGCAGACTCAATAAAGGAATCACTTCCGCAATCCACCTCTTGGTGGAGGATTCCAAGCACATGCATAAAGAAAGGACTTTGATGTCCAAGAAGGAGATCGTTACCCTCAAAGATAGCTTCGGTGCCATGAAGTAGTCGGATGGAAATCACCGCCTTGACTCTGCCTTCATGAATCCGCTCTCGGATCTTCGCTCCGCACTCTGCAGCTCCTCCAGCAGCTGGTAATCTCCTCCATTCCCTCTTTCCCTAGGCCTTTCTCCCCCTCTCTATCTTGGAATAAGATGAAGAAGAAGGAGATGAAAAGAAAGGAATTTAAACCCCTTTTTCGGCCTTCACAACACCTGGATAGAGTCTATCCATTGGATCCAGGAAAAGGGGATCCAACGGCTCAGGATTGTCCAGAAAAGCATGAACACGGCCTGACACGCCCTATGACATGCCCGTGTCACAGGCCGTGTCCCCTTAAGCACCAGTCAATCGACTGAGAACCAGCCAGTACACGGCCGTGTGATACGCCCATGTCACACCATACACGCCTATGTCATACTTGACACGCCTGTGTTAGCCACCCGTGTACTTCACCCAGCACCATCTCAAAATCACCCGAGACTCACACGGCCCTGGGACACGCCCGTGTCTCAGGCCGTGTGCCCATGACACGGCACCAGACACGCCCCAGCACCAAGTCGTCGTGCTGAGATTGTCGAATGCGCTGACACGCCCTGTGACACGCCCGTGTCACAGGCCGTGTACCCCAACTCGATGATCACCTCTCGACAATCGACGCTCGATGATCGACAAGCAAATCTTCAAACTCGCGGGACACGCCCCCTATCACGCTCGTGTTATAGGGCGTGACCACCCAAACACTTTGTCGACCGAAAAATCGTCGACCTCGCGCCTCACGACGCAACCCAAGCGGGAAACGCTATTGTACACGCCCATGTCCCAGGCCGTGTCACCCAATTTTTTCCATTTTCCGCTTTTGGGCTGTTACATAATATCCCTATTAATCAAGAAGGTACAGTAATTGAGGGGGAGTTGGCCCCTGTTACTGAGAAAACTAAAGAGACACCTCAAGTTGAAGAGGTTAGTTCTTCTGAATCTGAAGATAGAGATGCTTCTCAACAGAAGAAAATAAACTTTCTGAAATGAAGAAGAAGAGCAAGAGCTATAAGCAATATCTTTAGTCTGGACCACCCTCAGCTCCTACAATAAATCATAGCTCTTTGCTAGTGCAACTATAGATTATGCTTGATAAGCAAAGACAAGATTTAGAGAAATATGTGGATGAAAGCAACAAGGAGTTGTAATTTTAGTTAGCCCAAGAGATCAAGTCAATAAGATTTGAAGTCAATCTTTTGAAAACTGAAATGACTTCATTCATTGCGAAAGGAGCTCATGTAGTAGTTTATCTGGCCAAGCAATAACTAGAAGCCAAACAACTACAAGATGATGTGGCAATCAAGCAAGGTTGTGTCCTTGAAAATCAAGATCGACTGAATGAAAATCTGATTGTAATGCATGAAACAACTTTGGCAGAAATTATGACCCAAACCACTGCTTTGGAAAACAAAATTGGTTCTACTGGCATAGACATCAATACCAAACTGCAAAGTCATTCTGAATCTATCCTTAAGGATATCAATGATTCTTACAAAACTTTGGACAACAATTTACTGAAGGTTAAGAATACAGTGACTACATGTATCAATTAGGTTGATGGACGGGTCAGATTTCCTAAGAATGATCTAAGAGATCATATTAAGAGAGAGGTCATAAAGGGGGAGAGAGTAATGATTAAGGCAAGTGCTGAACAAGCTACCTGGATAGCAAACAATATCAGAGATACTCTAGGTTTTCCTCCCCTATGGTATGAGGGTGATCAAACTGTTGAGTTTGGTTGTCAGCCACCTCTACTTGAAGCACCTCCTGCAGATTTCTTTCATCCTACAGCCTCAGCCACTTTTGAGTCTATTCAAGCAGTTGTTCACCACATGTATAGTCTTCCTCAAGGAGTAGATAAGAATGTAATATTTGAGAAAGTGGACAGGCCTTCTACTACTCCAGAGACTGAGGCTCAGTTTTCAAAGAAAAGGTTTAGAGAACAGACTGAGACTAAACCTGATTTTGAGCAATGGAGTCCAACCTCCAGATCTATCATTCTTACTGCATGGTAAGCTGTGAATGCTAATATTACTGACAGAGGGAAATGGACTTACAGAACTGCACTGTATGTTTAAATATCTTTATCTCTATTTTTGTGGTATCTTGTTGTATATCATTAAATTGGGGATATGACTTCTCCAAATATGGGGAGATTGTTGAGTACATTGGTCTCAATATACTTGATTTGAAGTAGTCTTCTCAGCTCAATGATATACACATTGTTGTATTTGATGGATGTTAAGTTTATATATGCATGTAAATAAAGCTAAGTACAAAGTGTCGACACTCAGGACTAGTGTCGACACACACTGAACAAGTTGTGTCGAGACAAGAAAAAGATGTGTCAACACTAAGGACTACTGTGTTGACACGCTGTGTCGAGACTAAAGACAACTGTATCGACACTCAGGACTAGTGTCGACATACTCTATTCAAACTGTGTCGAGACTAAAGATAACTGTGTTGACACTCAGGACTGGTGTCGACACACTCTGTACACATTATATCAAGACTGAAGAAAACTATGTAGACACTCAGGACTTGTGTCGACACACTCTATTCAAGCTGTTTTGAGACTAAAGACAACTTTGTCGACACTCAGGACTAGTGTCGACACACTATAATCAAGTTGTAACGAGACTGAAGACAACTGTGTCGACACATTCCACAGAAGTTATGTCGAGACAAGTTGAAGAGCTTTGTCGACACATTCAGAAGTGTGTCGACACCACTACAAGAGCTGTGTCGACACCCAGGACTTGTGTCAACACATTAAACATCCAAGTCTCAACACTTCAGCAAAACTATTTCCTAAGTACAGATATCAAGACGGAGGTACTGACAGCTGTCAGAATTGTCAGTTATTAATCGAATCAGCCGGTTACTCCTATCAGAGCCTATTTAAAGGAATGCAATCTTCAGAAGAACTGAGATAAAAAGAAGAAGAAAAATAGAAGGAGCATAATTTTAAAAAGACAGAAGTTTGAAGCTTAAGCTACATTTTAGAAGGTGGAGAGAGATCTAATCAAAAATCATCTTCAACATCTCTCCAGCCTAAATCAACCTTAATTTCTACTTCAAGAAGCTTTGAAAAGCTAAGAAGGGTTTGATCAGATCTATCTTGTCAGAATCAAAGGAAGCACAATCATTAAGATCAGATCAAGAAGCTATTACTCAAATCTCATACTGGTGACTTATTCTGATTAAATTTTTAATTATATTCAATTTGTAAGATCTATCTGTTGATCTAAGTGGAGGAGATTTATTCTCTTGTTGTTGTAAGTCTGTGTTATAAAGGCTGAGGTTGGGTTGGAATTGCCTGAGGTAGGAGAAGTTGTTAATTCTCTGAGGTGTAGGCCAGGTGTTTCCTGAGAAGTAGGAATGAGGATTCATTCTGAGGTAGAGTTCTTGGGAAGAACTTAAGGTGTAGGATCTTGGTGATCTGAGTGGTAAGACTTATGTAGTCTGATTTATAGGAGCCGGGTGGGCTCTGAGCTGTAAGATATAAAGATCTGAGTAAAGGAAAGAGGAGGAGTTTGGCCGAATTTAGTTCATTGCTAGATAGGCTAAGGGAGAAAGTGGATGTACCCATAAATTGGGGAACCACTATAAATATGTGTACATTGTGTGTTGTTTTGTTGTGTTGTGTTAATTTTGTTAATTGTTGTTTGGTTTCTGTTGATTATATGATCTGAGTTAATCATTTCAATTAAAGTAGTACTCTGATTAAAAAGGGGGGACATAATTAAATTGGACCTATTCACCTCTAGGTCATTTTCAATCCTAAAGTAAACATTTACACCTACGATGAACCAAAAATTGTGCCTTGTGTGATGGAAGTAGGAATCGAAAATCGGAAGTCAAAACTCGAAATCTGCGGGAATCGCACCGAGAAAGAGAGCTGCGAATGTGAAGAAACAGCGTGGATGAGTTGATGCGGCGAAGTGATGAGAACCCTAGCTTGTCCTCCTCGATGTCCACTGACAACAGAAGAAATTTGGCAGTGATGAAGCACGGAGGAAGAGATTTGAAGGCGAGGAGAACGGCAGTGCTACTACCAGCGAGGAAGGGGGTGCTGCGGATCGGAAAACCTAGAAGAGCCCTATTTTCACCCTAAATAAATTAAGAGCACATATATGTACCCGCAAAATGAAATTATGAAATTAAAATGCCGCCCAAATGAGAACGTGAAATGAAAATATTATCGTTGATCAAAGAATGTGTTTTGGCGATGCTTTTTTACTTTAAAATTCCACTAATAATAATGACATACAGCGGCGTTTTAAAAAGCGCCACTATATGTCTACTTTGGTGTAGTGATAGAATGGGTAGTAGAGAGAAAGAACCGCACACTTCAAGAGTTAGCATGCATAATGCTTGTTGAGTTAGGCTTGCCTCAATATTTTTGGGATGAAATGGTTAAAAAGGCATGTCATGTGATGAACCCAGTCATGCTTCGCCCCATTCTTAAGCTAACTTCGTATGAACTATACTTCAATAAGAAGCCCATCAATTTCCTATTTTAGAGTCTTTTGTTGCACGTGTTTTATTCTAAACACTAAGGATCACTTAGGAAAACTTGACGAAAAATCTGATCTAGGCATCCTTTTAGGATACTCGAGTTCGAGTTGTGCCTATAGGGTCTACAATAAGAGAATCTTAGTTGTTGAAGAATCGGCTCACGTGCACTTTGACGAAAATAGTCCAACCAAAGAACCTGAGCCAAACGAAGAGGAAATTGATGATGATGCACAGTTCGAATCTAAGGGTGAGGAGAAATAAGTTTTGGTTGATGTTCCAACTTATATAGACGAGTATAGGCCTCCAAGTACTTTAAATTTCTTAAAGCAACATCCACGAAAACTAGTATTAGGAGAGCCCTGACATGGAGTTAGAACTCAGTTGACACTACATGAATCCTTTTTGAACTTGTGTTTTCTATCTGAAATTGAACCCAAGAACATCTCAGAAGCCTTAAAGAATGAATCATGGTTCTTGGCTATGACTGAAGAGTTAAACCAATTCGAGAGAAGTAAAGTCTGGGTGTTAGTGGAGTGTCCTGATAGTCATCCAGTTATAAGTTTGAAATGGCTTTACAAAAATAAACTTAATGGCGAGTCTAGGATAACTAGAAACAAAGCTAGGTTGGTGGCACAAGGTTACTCGCAGATAGAAGGCGTGGATTTTGAGGAATCATTTGCACCGGTTGCACGTCTTGAATCCATTCGTATGTTCTTAGATTTTGCAAGTTATAAACAAATTAAATTATATCAAATGAATGTTAAGAGTGCATTCTTGAACGGAAATATTAAGGAAGAGGTGTATGTCGAGCAACCACCCGGATTCAAGAACGCTGAATACCTGAATCATGTATACAAGTTGGTGAAAGCATTGTACGGATTGAAGCAAGCACCATGTTCTTGGTATGATAGGCTAACGAATTTTCTACTAGGATATGGGTTTAGGATGGGTAGGGCGGACACCACTCTCTTTGTGAAGCACGAGAATCTTGATTTAATTATCTTACAAATTTACATGGATGATATTATTTTTGGGGCAACAAATGATAAATTGTGCAAAGAAATTGTCACTTTAATGAAGACTGAATTTGAAATGAGTCTAGTTGGAGAGTTATCTTATTTCTTAGGATTTCATATTTCTCAACGTAACGATGGAATTTTTATAAGCCAATCAAAATACATAAAAGATATGCTTGTGCGATTTGGCTTTGAGAATCTGAAACAAGTCAAGACTCTAATGAGTGCCTCTCTAAAATTAGGAAAGGATGGAAGTGGCATTTCAGTGGATCAAACTGTCTTTAGAGGAATGATCGGATCACTACTCTACTTGAGTGAATCTAGGCCAGATATTACATGTGTGATGTGTCTATGTGCTAGGTATCAAGCCGACCCTAAAGAGTCACATTTGAAAGCGGTAAAGCATATCTTTCGGAATCTAATTGGCACCCAAAATCTTGGTCTTTGGTACCCTCACACCACTGATTTCACACTCCACGGGTAATCCGACTCCAATTATGCTGGATTTTCACTTGATCGCAAGAGCATGAGTGGTACCTATCACTTCCTTGGTCCGGCACTAGTCTCATGATCAAGTAGAAAACAAAACTCGGTTTCCCTCTCTACTATTGAAGTTGAGTATATTGCCTTAGGAATTTGTTGCGCATAAGCACTCTGGATGTCTCAAATATTAGAAGACTTTGGCCTAATTTGTAGGAACATTACTCTTAGGTGTGACAACAAGAGTGTCATGGACTTGACGAATAATCGAGTGCATCACTCACCGTCCAAACATATTGACGTTCATCATCATTTCATTCGGGATCACATTAAGAAAGATAGCATGAGAGTAAGCTTCATCGGCATCAATGACCAACTAGCTGACATATTCACAAGCCCCTCCCAGATGCATGTTTCTCGTTACTTTGACTCGAGCTGGGTGTTTTGGATCTTTCTTCCTATTCATGGTGCATTTGTCTATTTTTTTCCTTTGGTTGTTTTTGCTTCTATTTTCGTTTTTTAAAGAAAAAAATATATAAATATTACCAAAAAATGAAAAATCCCCCTAAAATCGAAAAAACATGTCTTTGCCTATTTACTTTCTACTTTTTCGTTGTTTTTGCTTGATTTGTGGTTTATTTCATTTATTTTTGTCGAATCTTTAAACAAAAAACAAAAATATATAAAACCCAAAAATAAACAAAAAATTGTGGATTGATCATTATTAGGACACACATGGCTAGAAATTAGAGCATAATATATATGTACAATGTTTGAGTTAGGCATGTTAATCCCTGTGAACATTGTCTACCTGTGTCATGATGTGTCGAATCTATAGGTGTTTAGTGAGTGAGTACGACTAGATATGTTCGTGTTCGTTGAATATGCCTCTAGGTATGTGTGAGGATTTAGGTAGCGGAATGACTTTACACGGTTCATACATCCCTAGATGGAGCACTCTTTTAGTAATTATATGTGTGCATGCTATACCTCGTGATATTGAGTGTATCACATTAGAAATATCTTGAATAATCAATGTCACGATACATATGTGTTTCTATAAATGGTAGAACTTTGGGCCAAATCTATAGTGGTCAAGTCCTTTGTATACAAGTTAAAGTGTATCTATCTATGTGGGTAGATTTTGACTAATTTGAGAACCTTGAACTATAAAATGAAAAATTGATAACCCAACGCGTCTAAATAAAAATGAATGATATCAAGCGTTGTGCCAAGGATAGCCCCCCCCCCCCCCCAAGCACTACTCAGTCCTTCTGATAAGTCTTTATGAGCATTGTGAGGATGAGCACCTTGGTCCAAAAAATCATTTTGATCTTGTGCACTGACAGGAACCTTAAGCTTAGTGCCCCTAGTTTTAGCTTTGGTATAACATGGATAGCAACGTGACGTGATTTTTCACTCCATTCCTCTCACAATATCATATTTAATTAATAAGATAAACATGAAATGAATGTTAATTCTACTAGATGTTTGTCTTCTAGTGCTACACGTACACATGTCATTACTCTATCTAATGCTTCCATACATACGAATTGGACTGACACAACATTATACGTCTATAGCACGTACGTTCTAGCACACGATTTCTATTCATGACTTGTATAATATTCCTCTGTATTAATTATATAACTCTTTTAGCATTGTACTTGCCATTGTTATGTGCTTAGTTTCCCTATGTTGTCCAATCCTTTATAACTTTGAGACTTCTTCACACATTTTCTCTATGAGTACTGCATTCATCAGCTTGACCTCTATGCTTAATATTCTCTGATTTCATGTTTGGTCACCCCTATTGTTTTTTCCTCTCGCTTCACTTTCTATAACGTGTGTTGTTTGCTTTCTTTCTCACGCTCATTATATACTACATGCGCATGTTTCACTTTTATTCTAGCCCATCCCCTTTCTCCAATATCAAAGGGGGAGAATAGATGGTTCATGATTCATGGGTAAGGGTAGATCACATGTACGGGGAGCATAGTTCATTGTGTGCACGTAGATAGGGGGAGCGCTATATAGGAGGAGCGTGTGTGTAGGGGACGTTATATGTAACCTAAAACCTGAGCTTTAAAGATTATCTCGAATATATACATTGTCTCAGACACTTATTGTTAAATCTCATGAATGGGATTTGATATTATCAAAAGGGGGATTTTGTTGGAGCCGACGGTTCACAAATCTTCAGTTTGATAATATCAATTCCCATGTTGTATTTGATTATATCTTGTGTTTGGTAGAGTGTGCAGGTTTAGAAGTTCAAGCGATGCAGGAAGCGCTCCTATGCAACTTACCGCTGAGCAGTAGCAGTTACCGTCGGGCGGTAGAATGAATTATTTTGACAAGCGCTCACGAATTTACTACGTCAGGCGTTATCTTTGTATCGCCCCGCGCTATTCCAGGAGATGCCTGACCATCACCAGGCAATACCATTCCTACCGCTGGGCAATAGCAATATACCATGCCGCATTAGCCACTCAATGATCCTCGATACTAGCTGATTCGTCGAGACCGGCAGATTCGTTGAGACAACTAGACTACCGTCGGGCGCTAGTTTGGCACAGCGCCGTGGTAACGCACTCAACGATCGTCGAGGCGAAAGCATCGAGATGACTAGACTACCATCGGGTTCTACCTACCTACCGCGTCGTGCTAGCATTGGAAAAAGGAAAATATTCATTTTGAATATTTTTCAAATTTGGAGGACAACTGTCAACATCAAATGCGTGAACCTACCGCCGGGCACTAGCCCTACCGCCGGTGGTAGCCTATTTTCACAAAGACATATAAAAAGGCGCCTCGTTTTTTGTGTTCCTAACTAAGACAAAAGGAGACTCAGATCTACGACTCCTAGGGTTCGGCCGCCACTCCGTTGTCCGTTCTGCCGTCTCCGTCGAAGGAAAAGAAGACTTCCTCCATCTCGTTCGTGCACAAAGAACTATGACGAGCCTAGAACTACAAATCCTACGAAGAGTTGATCGGTTGCAAGCCCACAAAGATTTCTAACACTGATCATGAATCACTCAACGGAGGAGTCATATTGAGGGAGATTTGAACTTTAATCTTTTTATATTCTTATGTACTTTTCTCTTTTTTTTATTCTTGTGGTGAGGAAAATCGACCGATGAAGGTCATCGGGATCCGGGAAGGATTCCGTGAGAAATGATTCCATGGAATGGATGTTTAGATCGGGGGATCTAGCGGGTCTCTAAGACACCTCCTTGTGTGAGGGTGAAGAGTCGGCTAGAAGACCTTTTTTGGAGGGAAAGGTAGAGAGTCAACCGGTACATGGAGCGGGTCGGTATAGAGAACCAAAAGTTGTTTTCATTCACCGCCTTCGATCTCCAGCATCACGGAGATCAAGTTTTGTAATCTTTCAAAATAATTATAGATTTTACTTTTAAATGAAATTCATTTAATGCATATTATCTTATGTGTGTGTGTGTGTTAGACTGAAATTCTTTGAAAAGTGCATAGATTTCCAAGGAGGAATCTGCCTAGAAAAATGAGTGCTGTAACATACCGTCGCTTGCTACCTAATGCCCTGCGGTAGCTTCCTAAACTAGTTTTTTTGATTAGAAATAATTTGAATTTCTAGTAATGGTTGTTAAACCATATTCACCACCCCCCCCCCCTCCCTAAGGTTGGCCACTAGATCCAACACCATATGCCAAAGATCTCCTTCCTGCATATAGGCCGCTTCATGGAGCTCATCTCCTTATGAGCCTCTCCAGCAAGCAGCTTGGAGTAACTAGACTACCCTTTATAGGATCTGGTCACACTGTTAAGTCCTTTTTTACCAACCTCCCTCTGATACCACTTGATAGTTGATAGGGTAGTAGTCTAAATCACCTAGAGGGGGTGAATAGGTTGTTTGTTACTTACTTATTTTTACTTGATTATTTTACGCTTAATCAAACAAACACAGAAAGTACACAATTGTTTATAGTACGTCCTCAAGGTATTGGTACATCCACTCTCCCTCCCACCTTTCTAACAGTGTGTTAGACAAGGTAAACTTCTCCAAACTCAACTCAAAGAACTTATAACACAGATCCGTCAAGATCACTCAGGCTTCCTCCAACCCCTACCTCAGCCCACTACCCTACACAATCAGAGTAAGCTTTAATCATACAGCTCAAAGACCCTCCAAGTCACCTACCTCAGGCCTATCAAGAAGCCCTACAACTCAGGCTAGGAGGATAGCCCTACCTCAGGCACACAGGCCCTACAATCTCAAGCACTCAGGCCCTATACACTCAGAACACAAATGTTTCATACAGAGATGTAATGTTTAGTTTACAACATAAGATATTAATGAATTTTAACCTTCAGATCTTTGGTCTTCTGTTAAGAATGAACAGCAGAAAGTTTTTCTGGAGCAGGAGGGTAGGAGATTTGATCTTCAGCTTTAGCCCTTACTCCACCTTGATTTTCGGTCTTCAGTAAAAGGGTGGAAGATCAACTTCTGAGCCCAGATAGACTCAACTTGTTCTCCTTAGATCAGATCTGGGAACAACTACTGGAAGCACAAAGCTTTAGCTCATTCACAACACTTAGAGTTCTCAGCAGCACTCTAGCACTTCACTGCACTTAGCAGCGGATCTTACAATGACCCAACACTTCTCCATGCTTTTCTTTAACCTAGAAGATGCTTTTTATATGCATCACCAATCTGCAACGGCTCTTTAGTTGATTTGACATCTCATGGCCTAGAATGGAAAAGGTTATCATCTTTATTAGCTTTCCTCCAAAACTGGATCACGCTAAGTCAACTGCTAGTTTTGAATTTTTCTCAGTAGTTGGGCTGAGATAGGCTTTTTTCTCAGTGGCAAATTAACTATCTCAGCGATTTCGCTGAGACCAGTCTGCTTTCTTGGCAGGACTAAGACAGGAAGTTATCTCAGTTGTAGATGGTTGCGTCCCATAAGTTCCGTTGAGACCAGACAGTCTTCTTAACGGATTTTCACAGAAGAGTGGAGACCATTACATTAACTTTTAGGAATGTTCTAACCATGCTTAGAACAACTTAAACCTATGAATAATTGAAGTAGAAGGTTTATCAAATACACTATGCACTTACCATTGATGGTGATGCCTCTTCAAATCCAAGGAACATTGAAGGGCAATATTCCCATCAAAGATCACTCTAAAAACTCATTGTAATAGGCAAAGTAAATCAATGTACAATACTATTTTTCCAACTTGATAAAAGTATTTTTAAATAAGAGTTATTTATTTTTTGTTATTGTTCTCTTTTAACTGTAATTAATCTAAATTCACTTTTAATCAATCCGCTTGAATTGAAAAAAAAGGTAGAGCTAGTACTTACAAGTACTAGATTAGTCGCTTCTCCGAGCGAAAGATCTTTTCTCACTTTATATTACTTAATTCGGCACATGCACATATGTTATTACGTAAATCTATTTTAGGCATATCAAGTTTTTGGCATTATTTTTGGGGAGGTGTTACTAATTTTGTGATTATTTCTTGCAATATTAGTAAATCCCAAGTATTTAGAGATCAAGTTTTTACTTTTATTTTATTTTTATTTGGAATTCTATTTAGTTCATGTCCAGATATCGGAACATTGAACTATTGCCTTTAAATTATGAAATTTAACGTACTTGTAGACAAAAAAAACTTTTAGAGCGAATAATATTATTCATCATGAGATGGATAATAACGCACAAGATAACGTGAACAATAATAAGGGTCAAATTGATCAAAATGGTCAACCTGTTGTGCCACGAATGACATATCGTGACTATAATACACCATTAAGAGGAGCCTTGCACTTCAACATAGCACATCATGTAATTGTGGCTCATAATTTTAAAATGGACACTACTGTCATGCAACTAGTACAACATAGTAAGTTTGGAGGTTTAGGCAATGAAGATGCAAACTCACACTTATGGACCTTCCTAGAAATCTGTGAAATGTTTAAATTTAATGGAGCATTGGAGGACTCAATTCTATTAAGGTTATTTTCATTCTCATTAGAGGGAATAGCGAAGGACTGGCTAGACTCATTACCACATGACTCTATCAGTATATGAGAACAATTGGTGCATAAATTCTTAAATAAATATTTTTCACCTTTTAAGACTGCTAAATTGATTAAGAATGTAACTATATTTATGCAAAATCATGTGAAAACTCTTTATGACGCATGGAGCATTTTAAATAATTATTAAGAAAATACTCACATCACGAGTTAGCCCAACACCAACAAGTTCTATTTTTTATAATGGGTTACAAACCGCAACTATAATTTTAGTAAATGGAGTCGTTGGTGGTTCGTTAATGAAGAAATATTCTGAATACGCTTATGCTATATTAGAAGATCTAACATCAAATAATTATCAAGCTTATGAAAGACAGGGGAATAGAAATCTGGTTGGAATCCATCAAGTGGATCAAATTACATCTTTGGTCACTCAAATGGCTTCTCAATTTAACACTATTAATAAGATGTTAGATTCTTTATCTACCCCTACACCTAGTGCCCCACTACCTGTAGAACAACTTAATCAAATCACAGAAGAAGAAAATTATGTGGGGGGACAACAAAGACAAGTACTACCGGGCTTTGCAATCACTATCATCCTGAGTGGCAAAATCATCCTAATTTCTCATGAAAAAATAATCAAGGAATGAATCAACCACCCGGATTTAATCAAAATGCAAATCCAATTCAAAATAATCCTCCTAATAACCAAGTAAATTCTAGGAAATTGTCTGATGAACTTACTTTAGGAATGTTTCAAAAGAATGATTCTAGAATGGTAGGTATTGTATCTTTCTTAAGATCTTTAGAAACTACTTTGGGTCAAATAACAAATTCATTAAGTCAAAGGCCAATGGGAACATTACCTTCTTACACTACAACCAATCCTATAAGAGATGAACAAAATAATCACTGCATGCCTATCACTTTAAGGAGTGGGGTATAAATTTCAAGTGGGGATGAATTGTTAGAAAAAGTTAAAGATGAGAAGAAAAGAGAAAATGTTGTTAAGACAAGTGAAACGTAGGAAGAAAATCATATAGATTAAAGGAACTGGAGGTAGTCAAAATTGTACAACCACTTAATAAAAAGAAAGAACTTATTTATCCTCCACTACCATTTCCATCTGGGCTAGCAAAAACAAAGCTTGATAAACAATTCTAGAAATTTATGGATATCTTTAAGAAATTAACTATAAACATTCCATTTGCCGAAGCGCTGGAACAAATGTCAAGTTTTGTTAAGTTTATGAAAGATATCTTATCAAAGAAAAGAAGGTTTGTAGATAAAGAGATAGTAGCGTTAACGGAAAAATGTTGCATGATTTTACAAAAGAATCTACCACCAAAACTACAAGATCTCGGAAGCTTTACAATACCATGTTTGATGGGAGTGATTTTTTTTGGAAGAACGTTATGTGATTTGGGGGCAAGTATTAACTAAATGTCATTATATATTTATACAAAATTAGGTCTTGGAGATATTGCACCAACATCTCTTACTCTTTAATTAAATGACGGACCTTTAGCATTTCTTAAGGGAATTGTGGAAGATGTGTGGGTTAAGATAGAAAAATTCATCTTTCTGGCCGATTTTGTCGTTTTAGACATGGATGAGGATAAGGATGTTCCAATTATTCTATGAAGACCATTTTTAGCTACAGGGAGAATGCTTATTGTTGAAAGGGGGTCGGCCCACACATATGAGTATCCCGGGCTACCCCTAGTCGAAATGCAGTGCACCAGCTCCAACACGCTCTCCACACAACCGCGTACGGTCAATCTCCCAAACCGGGCCAACCTCCCTTTAACTGGTTTGTGGCGGGTTGTTGAGGTTAGCGAGGCATTGCGATTTCCCGACCTCGATCTCCTGTCCTCCTTTTGATGAGAAGTGATCCAGTTAAATGCCCGTACAGGGACTTCCCAGGAGGTCACCCATCCCAAAACTACTCCCATCAAAGCATGCTTAACTATAGAGTTCTATCACTTCTCATCACCAATTAAGCTGGAAGTGAAAGAACTCTATTGTTAAGCGTGCTCGGATGGGAGTAGTTCTGGGATGGGTGACCTCCTCGGAAATCCCCTTAGGGGTGCTTAACTGGATCGCTTCTCATCAAAGGAGGTCGGGGGATCGAGGTAGGGCAATTGCAATGCCTTACTGACCTCAACTACACGTCACAAACCAGTTAAAGGGAGGTCGGCCCGGTTTGGGAGATTGACCGCACGCAGTTGTGTGGAGAGCGGGTTGGAGCTGGTGGATTGCAGTCCAGCTGGGGGAAGCCCGGGATACTCACATGAGTGGGTCGGCCCCCTTTCAACAAAAATCGTACTGCAAGTGGTGGACTAGGCAAAAATCATAAAGTGAAAGTGGTGGACTGGGTGACCTATACGCATGGCTTGTGCGGACAGGAATGGCGACTAGCTAGGTCGGCAAAGGTGCTGCAGTTAACTTGTGATCTAACGGCCTAGGCGGTCTATTCACGCAGATTGTGCAAACAGAGGAGGCGGCTAGCCAGGCCGGCTTGTGGTTAGCTGGCAGTTGATTCCCAAAATGTAACCGGTCGGATAGGGTGACTATTCGCAGAGCTCGCCAAGACCGGCGAGGTGAGGACTCGTGTGGAGTTCGTGGAGTCCGGGTTGCTGGCTGGACTGGAGCTCTTGAGATCAGAATGGGTTGTGCCTTGGTCTATCTTAGTTGATATGATTGGTGGTAACTGCGGAGTTCGCCGGTTAGAGCGGACTGGTGTCAGAGTTTGTCGGGTTGTGCGGACTGGCTTAGTCTGGGAGGTCGCGCAGTCTACGTGGACTGATATTTTTGTCGGCCGAGTTCGGCAGTTGTCAGCCTCGTGTGTTTTGGCTACGATCTCGGGGGGGTACGTGTATTGGAGTGGCAACTGCAGGCGCATGCGGATTGGAGCTATGTCTGCAGATGGGAGGACTGGGGCAATATTTGCATAGTACGCCTGTATGGAGATCAAATATGGATGGTCCTTGGCTACAAGGCGGATTGGCTTGGTATCCGGCCTTGGTATTGTGACCTTGGCGGACTGGCTATCTTGTCTATTTATGGTGGTCTGGTTGTGTATCTGTGGATTGGCGAATACACTTGATGCTCACCACGATATATGGTGGTTATCCTATCAGCTAGGGCAGTTATCACACTCCTCTTCATGCCTATAAATAGGACCCTCTGTCACATCAATTGAGAACCAACTAAATAGTAAGTGAAGTCGCGGATAGTTGCAGCAGACAGATTTTTCAAGTCACGTGGTTTGGAGTGTTGACCAGTTTGTGGTGTACAGGTTGTGCGGGTAGCGCTAGAAAGCCAGAGACTTGGTTCTGACTTCGGTGAGGGATAGTGTGGACTCTACGGTTAGCAACCAGCGGTTAGCAGCAGGTCGTGGTTTGCAACCGCGACCAGGCGGTCTTCTCTTCTGCAACTTGTTTCCCAGTTCAATAAGTTGTTTACTTCTGGCAGCTTGGTTCAGTTTGCCAGCAGTAGTTCGCATGATCTGGCTGATAGGCAAGCTTGCGGTTAGGTAGCTTGCAGATCGGCGGATAGAGTTCAGCATTGGAATAACGGGCAGTCCGTGTGGCTAGGTTGCGGTTTGACGACTTAGCAGTTTTAGCGGACTCTGTAGCGGTTAGCAGCAGAGGGGACGGTTACTCCTTGAGTCCGTGTGGCATGTTTTTGCCTTGTATTTTTTCTACTTCCACCAGGTACATTGGCAATCATATCTCTTCATGTATGCCTCGCTCTGTAAAGATTTTTTATAGTACAAGATTCTTGCTTTTCTGTTTGCAACTGGCTTACTTGGGATCGGATAGGTTGAGTGTTCCTGCGGCTAGTTTCCCATTTTTTGCTTATCAAAAATGTTTACATGGTATCAGAGAGATCAGAGGCTAAGTAGTGATCAACCATCAGTTTGCTTAATTTCATTTGGGAGTCACAGTAACCAGGGATAGTGCAATGGAAGGTGAAATGACAAAAGGTCTTGGAATTGAGCTTCTTACATCGACCAACTTTAAAAGGTGGAAGTCATATATGGAAATCTTTCTTTTAGGAGAGGACCTTTGGGAGGTCGTTTGTGGTAATGAAAGGCAAGAGGTGGTTGTTGTTGCTGGTGCTGATGCGGTGAGTGCTTTGAGGAAGACAAAAGCAAAGATGGAGTTTACTCTCAAGCGGGCTATCTCATCGGAACTCTTCGACCACATCATCGGATGTCGGTCTGATACGGAGATTTGGACTTCCCTTGATGGGTTGTTTAACAGGAAGAATGTAGCTAGGCTATAATTCCTAGGGAATGAGTTGGCGAGAGCCACTCATGGAGATTTGTCCATCTCAACATTTTTCCTAAAGATGAAGAGTTTGTGCACTGATATTTAAGCGTTGGACCCTGATGAGTCTATTTCGGAGGCAAAGCTAAAGAGGCACATAATCAGCGGTTTGCGTAAGGAATATTGGCCTTTGTAACTTCCATTCATGGTTGGGCCAATCAATCATCTTTGCTGGAGTTTGAGAACCTGTTGGCTTCGCAGGAGAGCTTAGCAAGTCAGATGGCTGGAGTCACCATCTCTAGAGTAGATGGTGAGGCGCTCTTCTCAGGGAAGAAAAAGAGATGGGATAAGAAGAAGAATTCAGTTGTTGGCGATGGTCCCTCTACTTCATATCAGTAAGAGAGGTGTTTATCTCCTAAGTGTGATGGGAAGAGGAAGGACGGGCCAAGGTACTATAAATGCAACCAGCCTGGCCACTACAAGAAGGACTGTAAGGTGAACCTTCAGTCAGCGAACATTGCTCATATAGGGGGAAAGGATAAGGACTTGTTTGTGGCTTCAATAAGTTCATATGTTGATCGAATGTTGGGCAATGATAGTGCAGCTATCTGGCATGAAATACTGGGACATGTCGGGATGGACAAGTTGAAAGTGATGGCATTGAGGAGCCTTGTGAAAGGCTTGCCTAGGTTGTCATCCTTCGACAACAGTCAAGTTTGTGTGGGGTGTCAATATGGTGAGGCTTATCTCTTCATATTTTATAAGTCGCAGGCCGGGTGTTCTCAACCATTAGAGTGCATCCATGATGAGCTGTTGGGCCCGACCGTCACCGCTAGTCTTGGAAGCAGCAGATATTTGCTGGTGTTGATTGATGACTACACGAGGTACACTTTAGTGTACTTCATGAAGTAGAAGTCAGATGCATTCTGTTTGTTTATGGAGTTCAAGAAGCTTGTGGAGGGCCATCTTGGCCTGCAGATCATGAAGTTGAGAATGGGCAACAGAGGTGAATTCGGTTCAACTGTGTTCTCTAACTTTTGTTGGAAGCACGAAATCTGGAGAGAGCTTTCTTGTGGGCATACTCTACAACAAACTGGTGTAGCAAAGCACAAGATCCATCATATGACGGAGAACTACAGGTGTTGACTTCATGGCAAAGGCATTTTGGGCGGAAGGGATGGCCTGCGTGGTGTATGTCATCAATTGGATGCCTTTGAGTCCGATCAACATGAAGTTTCCTCACGAGCTGATGTTCAAAGAGAAGCCCAGCGTGGAACACCTTCTGGTGTTTGGATCTACCTGCTATGTACACATCCCAGGTGCTCTCAGGACAAAGCTACATGCAAAGGCAAGGAAGCTGATCTTTGTGTGATATGACGAGCAGAAGAAGGGGTGGAAGTGTATGGATCCAGTGATGAAGAAGTTCTATATTTCGAGAGACGTGGTATTCGACGAACTGACATCATATGGAGGTAGCTCCTTTGTGGAGATGCAGAAGAGCGGGTTGGATGGAGGGCAGGAGGAGGCTGATAAGGATCTTCTGTTGGAGTTGCCTGTGTCACCAGGAGCTCCAGGTTATTCTAGCTCTGGGGCAAGGGTCTCTGGTTCAGGAAGCAGGGGGAGCGATTCTCTGGGTACTTCTAGTTCTGGTTCAAAGGCTTTTGGTTCAGGAAGCAGGGGGAGCGATGCTCTAGGTACTTATAGTTTCGGGGCGAAGGCTTTTGGTTCAGGAAGCAGGGGGAGCGATGCTCTAGGTGCTTCTAGTTTCAGGGCCGAGGCTTCTTGTTCAGGAAGCAAGGTGAGCGACGCTCTAGGATTTCTCTGGAACGGAGCTGGTTTAGAAGAAGCAGCGGAGGTGGTTAGTCGTGATCATGCTCTTCAGAGATCGAAGAGGATCACCAACCCACCAGCTCGATTTTGCGAAGGAAACACGGTGAGCTTGGTCTCTTGTTTCTCCGCAAGACCTCTTGTCGAGTAAGAGCCTTATATATGTGAAGGCACCATAGGAGTCAAGGATGTGGAAAGTGCCAAGGATGAGGAGGTGACTGCCCTCAGGGGTGATAAGGCTTGTGAACTTGTGCCCAAGATTGATGGTGTTACTCCTGTGACATTCAAGTGTGTGTTAAAGTTGGAGAAGAAGGCAGAGGGAAGCATGACTCCTTTCGAGAGGTGCTGGAAGGATACCTTATGGTATGGTATATGTAGAACAAGGACTATGTCATGGATATCTTCTCGCTGCCGCTATCGGAGAGGCCATGTTCACGGTTACGAGGACTGTTGGGGCTTGTCACCACTTATCACTTCAAGGGGGATTGTTGAAAATCATAAAGTGAAAGTGGTGGACTAGGTGACCTGTCCGCACGACCTATGCGGACAGGACTGATGGCTAGTCAGGTCGGCAAAGGTGTTGTAGTCACCTTGTGCTATGGTGGCATGGGAGGTCTGTTTGCGCGGTTTGTGAGGACAGAGGAGGCGGCTAGCCATGTCGGCTTGTGGTCAGCAGGAAGTTGATTCCTATAATGTAACCGGGCGGATAGGGTGGCTATTCGCAGAGCTCTCCAAGACCGGTGAGGTGCGAACTCGTGTGGAGTTCACGGAGTTTGGGTTGCGGGCTGAACTTGAGCTCATGAGATCGGTATGGCATGTGCCTTGGTCTAGCTCTGGTGGTGTAGTTGGTGGTGACCATGGAGTTTGCCGGTTAGAGTGGACAGGTGTCGGAGTTCATCGGGTTATACATACTGGCTTAGTCTGGGAGGTCGCACGGTATACGAGGACTTATATTTCTATCCGTCAAGTTTGGAATCTATCAGCCTCGTGTGCTTTGGCTGCAAGCACGGGGTATGTGGATTGGAGTGGTGTCTACATGCACATGCGGACTGGAGCTGTGTCTGTAGGTGGGAAGATTGGGGCAATATTCGTAGAGTCCGCATGTATGGCGATCTAGTCTGGCTGAGCCTTGGCATCAAGGCGGATTGGCTTGGTATCCGGCCTTGGTGGTGCGACCTTTGCAGACTGGCTGTCTTGCCTAGTTGCAGCGGTCTGGTTGTATATCCGTGGATTGGCAGCCACACTTGGTGCTAACCGCGAGATTGGGCGGTTATCCTATCGTCTAGGATGATGATCGCACTCCTCTCTGCATCTATAAATAGGACCCCCTATCATATCAATTGAGAACCAACTGAACAGTAAGTGAACTAGCGGATAGTTGCTGCGGACATATTTTTCTAGTCGTGCGGTTTGGAGTGTTGACCAGTTTATGATGAATAGGTTGTACGGGTAGCACTAGAATTCCAGGGACTTGGTTCTAACTTCGGTCAGGGACAGTGCTGACTCCACGGTTAGCAACCAGTGTTTAACAGCAGGTCGCGGTTTGCAACCAGGCGGTATTCTCTTCTGCAACATGTTTCCTAGTTCAATAAGTTGTTCGCATCTGGCGGCTTGGTTCAGTTTGGTAGCAGCTGTTCATGCAATCTGGCGGCAAGGCAACCATCCGGTTAGGCAGCTTGCAGATTAGCGGATAGAGTTCAGCATTGGAATATCGGGCAGTCTGCGCGGCTATGTTGCGGTTTGGCGACTTAGCAGTTTTAACGGACTCCGTAGCGGTTAGCAGCAGAGCCAGTGGTTACACCTTGAGTCCGTGTGGCTTGTTTTTACCTTGTATTTTTTTTGCTTCCATCAGGTACATTAGTAATCATGTCTCGCCATATATATCTCGCTCTGTAAAGATTTTTTTTATAGTACAAGATTCTTGCTCTTCTTGTTGTATCTGGCTTACTTGGGCTCGGATAGGTTGAGTGTTCATGCGCCTAGTTTCCAGTTTTCCGCTTATCACAAATTTTTACACTTATAGACGTCCAAAAGGGAGAGTTAACAATTAGAGTTAACAATGAAGAAGTAACATTTAACATTCTTAAAGCAATGAAATTTCCTAACGATAAAGAGGAATGTTATGCTATTGGAGAAGAAGATGTGCATGACCAAATAATGTATGATAAGGGAGATTTAGAACAACAACTTTTGACAATTTTAACAAATGAAGAATGGGAGGAAGATTTCGAAATGGATGAATGTGTCGAGACTCTTGAATCTTATGGGAGGTTACCATCTGACAAAAAATTTGAACCAATAAGTAGGTCAAGTGAACCTAAAGTCATTAAACCATCTATCCTTGATCCTCCAATATTGGAATTAAAATCTCTACCCGAACATTTAAAATATATTTTTCTAGGGGAAGGCAACACTCTACCAGTCATCATTGACGCTTCATTAGAACATGAAAATGAACAAAAATTACTTGAAGTCTTACGAGAATTGAAGGGGGCTATGGAATGGACCCTTGACGATATTAGAGGGATTAGCCCATCTATTTGTATGGATAAAATATTACTTGAAGATGAAGCAAATGAATCCATTAAACATCAACATAGACTTAATCCTCCTATGAAAGAAGTAGTAATGAAGGAAATAGTAAAATGGCTAGACGTAGGGATTATCAAACCTATTTTGGATAGTAAGTGGGTGAGTCTAGTATAGTGCGTACCAAAGAAGGGAGGTATGTGGATAGTGAAAAATGACAATAATGAATTAATACTCACTAGGACTATAACGGAATGGACAATATGTATGGACTACAGAAAATTAAATAAATCAACAAGAAAAGATCACTTTCCATTAGCATTCCTTGACCAAGTACTAGATAGATTTGCGGGGAGCAAATATTTTTATTTCTTAGATGGATATTCGACTTACAATCAAATTATGGTTGCACCAGAGGATCAGGAAAAGATGATTTTTACATGTCCATATGGAACCTTTGCATTCCGAAAAATGTCATTTGGATTATATAACGCCCTGCTATATTTCAACATTGTATGATTTCTATTTTCATTAATTTAATGGATGAAGGAATCAAAATATTTATGGATTGTTTTTCTGTATTTGATCAATCATTTAATGATTGTTTGGAAGTATTAAAGAAGGTTTTGGATAGGTGTGTCCAGACTAACTTGGTATTAAACTGGGAGAAATGTTATTTCATGGTAAGAGAAGGAAATGTCTTAGGCCATAAGGTATCTAATAAGGGTTTAGAAGTCGACTAGGCAAGGATTGAAGTTACTGAGAAACTCACTCCACCAACGAATGTCAGGGGCATTTGTAGTTTCTTGGGCCATGCAGGATTTTTTGAAAATATCAAAGTCATTATGTAATCTACTCGAAAAACCACTCCTTATATTTTTGATGAAAAGTGTTTAGAGGCATTTCAAATATTAAAGAAAAATTTAGTGTCTTCTCATAGTGTTAAAGCACCGGATTGTTCATTACCTTTTGTTCTAATGTGTGGTGCTAGTAATTATGAGTGAGAGTCGTGTTAGGGTAAATGTAGAATAAAGTTTTTCGCACTATATACTATGCATGTAAAGCGCTGATGAATGATAAAGTAAACTATACACTCACAGAAAAGAAACTACTAGCGGTATTCTTTGTATTTGATAAGTTCTGTGCTTATTTGATAAATTCCAAGGTTATATTTTGCACTGATCATGCGGTAATTTGGTACTTAGTAGACAAAAACGATGTGAATCCTAGACTTATTAGGTGGGTTCTCCTCTTACGGGAAATTGATCTTGGGATCAAAGACCATAAGGGAGCTGAAAACCTAATAGCGGACCACTTATTATGCTTAGAGCAAGAGTGTGAAAAGAATAGACAAGTAGAGATCGGTGAAAATTTTCCTGATGAACGAATATTAGCTATCATGGAGGGTAGCATTCCTTGGTATGCGGATTTTGTGAACTACACTGTAAGTAATGTATTTTCCCCAGATATGGACTATCAGTAAAGGAAAAGATTTCTCCATCAGGTAGGATTTTACCTTGTTGATACACCGTATTTGTTTAGGATTTGTGTTGATTCGGTGTTCCGTAGATGCATACCGGAAGTAAAGGTTCATAGTATCTTTGAGAAATGTCATGCATCTCCTTACGGAGGATATTTTATGGGAGAAAGAACCGCTATAAAGGTATTAGATGTCGATTTTTACTGGCCGACATTGTTCAAGGATGCTCATATTTTTGCTAAGCAATGTGATAGATGTCATAGAGTGGGTAATATCAGTCACGGGGCTAGCATGCCTCTGAATAATATCTTAGAGGTGAAAGTGTTTGACGTATGGGGGATCGACTTCATGGGTCCATTTGTAAATTCAAATGAAAACTTATTCATACTATTAGTTGTAGATTATTTCTCTCGATGGGTGGAAGTTATAACCGCACAGAAAAATGACACCAAAGTGGTACTTAAATTCCTTAAGTCGAATATTTTCATTAGATCTGGTACGCCAAGAGTTATAATAAGTGACGGCATGGCACATTTTTGCAAATTATAATTCAAATCACTTTTAAGAAAATATGGAGTAACACATAAAGTTGCTCTGGCTTACCACCCTCAAACTAATGGGTTCGCTGAGGTTTCAAATACAGAAACTAATTTAATTCTTGAGAAATCGGTGAGTGCAACTCGTAAGAATTAGTCTCAAAAACTGAACGATGCATTATGGGCATATATGACTACATTCAAAACTCCTATAGGTGTAATCCCTTACAAAATTATTAATGGAAAAGCTTGTCATATTCCCGTAAAGTTGGAGCATAGAGCGTACCGGGTAATTAAAAGATTAAATTTTGATCTTCGGGAAGCGGACAAGAATAAACATTTTCATCTTAATGAATTGGAGGAGATTTGATTTAATGCATACGAAAATACTAAGTTGTATAAGGAACGAACTAAGAATTGCCACGACTCGAGGTTGAAAAAAAAAGGTGAGTTATTAAGATTATTAACTAGGGAATATCACTCCACAGTCAAAGTAACTCATAAATTCCTAACCAAGCCAAATCCTATCCTATTTTCAATTGAACTACTAACTCGTGTGGAGGCTAAATCAAAAGTTTAGTGTACAACCTTGGGCTCGCGGGATGCCTTTCCAGCAACAGACGAAGGAGCTGGCGAGATGAAGTGAAGGAGCGAGTGGGACATTTTTGTCCTCTCGCAGAGGGCGAGACGGGGTCTCGGCGCTGTAGGAGAGACGTCGTCTAGGGCGAGGTATGGCCCTTGGGGGCGAGATGGCTTCCATGGAGCTGGAAGACGGCAAGACGACCAGGTGGGATCATCTCGCCCGATCGTCATTTTCCCACTCGCCATGTAGGAGGGATGTTTTTACCTTCTTACCCCCCAAGGGGGGATTTTACTCTTCTGCCCCAGGTAATTTTACACTTCTACCCTTGGTGTTCTGCATATAACTCTTTAGGACAGCGGAGTTTGGCTGTTGGCAGACCCGACCCAGGGTATTTTGGTAATTTCAGGTCGGTTTAGTATGGATATTTGCATATCAAACTCAGAGGCCTATAAATAGACTGATAAGGTGCCTTGAAGGTTCTGTTGAACCTGTTCACATTCTTCCTCACAGGCACCTAGCTCAGCATTAGCTAGGGGGGAAGAACTCTAGTTTCTTCCGGGTAAGCGGTGGGACCTCTGAGCTTAGACCCCTCGGTCTGTATTTAGGTCTACAACTCACGTCGGGAGGGTGGTTCAAGAGGAGTAGGTGTGGGATGCAGGCTCAGGTCCAAACTCTAGGCGGAACCGGGTAGCGGGTTCCAACATTTTTAGTGCGGTGAGCGTGGACCACATCCCTTAGTGAAGAATCTTGAGTAACCACATGGCAGGAGGTCACGGAGAAGGAGACGGAGATGGGTCAGATAACCCGAGAGGACTTGTTGGAAGGGAGGAGTTCATGGCGTCAATCAAAGGCATCATGGACTTGCTGCAAGGGATCTTGTGACAGCGGGATTGTTCGACCTCGCTACCTCAGGTGCCTGCTCTCGTGCCACGGGAAGAGCTCGTCTCGGCGAGAGTGGGAGAAGATGCCCCGGGGAGGCGACCGGGGAAGGAAGTGATGGTGGAAGGAGGCAGGCGATACATGGCTGGAAAGGAGCTATTCCCAAGCCCTGCAAGTGCCGTCTCGCCGGGGGAGGTCGTCGCGCGAGTATGGGCGGTGAGACCAGTGGCGAGAGGGTCGCCCTTTTGCGAGTTGATCCTGTCATCTCCCATCCCGGAAGGGTTCTGGTAACCCGAGATGAACTATTATGTGGGGAAATATGATCCCCTCCATCACTTGCAGTGGTTTGAGGACGCGGTTTCGATCAGGCCTATGACAGACGCGTTCAAGTGCCATCTTTTTGCCATCACTATAAAGGATAAGGCTAGGGACTGGTTTCACCAGCTCCCAATAGGCTCAATATACTGCTTTGAGGACCTGAGCAGGAGCTTTCAGATACGATTCTCAACTTCAAAGAAGAGGAAGAAGAACCTGGAGTCGATTTTTCTGATGAAGCAAAGGGCGGTTGAGTCTTTAGCTCAGTACGTAGACAGATTCCAGGAGGAGATCCTAGATATACAGGAGGTGCCTGAATTCGCCCTCTAGATGGCCTTTACCGTGGGACTACGGGAGGGCTTTTTCAAGATGAGACTCACTCGGAAGGCACCACTGTCATTCGAAGGGTTGATGGAGAAGGCTGTGAAGGAAATATCTATGGAGGCAGTGAATCCAGCTTTTACAAAAAAGCTAGAGAGGCTGACAGAGGTTGAATCGAGGAAATCAGGAGGGAGACTGCAGGAAGTGAGGAGAATAGAAGACCCAAGGGCATCGGTGTATCAAGAGTTGGGGTGGAGGCAGTAGGGAGGCCCTATTCAGGGGAAAGGGAGAGGATTTCCCCATGGGGGAACGAACCAACCAGGAGGACCTGGAAGATTTAACCAGCAAGGGTGGGGGTACAGTCATAGACCACCCCTAGCCCCGCCGCAGCAAGCTATGGCCATCGGCCGAGGGAGAGGTAGAGGCCGGAGAGAGGAAGAGCCGGAGCTGGGAGGAGGAGAAGCCCTCAGGAGGGGAGACAAGGGGGGAGGTAGCATTGTCATACTATGACTTCCACGAGGAGGAGGGTCACGGAATGGCTACCTTTCCAGAATTCTTGGAAATGAGAAGAGCTAGTGGAGCAGGAGAGCAGCAGAGGTAGGTGCGGATAGAGGAGGTGACTGGAACTGGAGAGGAAGATCGATGTGTGGATCGAGCGGATGTAGGAGACCGAGGGGAAATTGGAGTAATCCCCGGGGGGTGGGGATAGAGGCTTCCCGAAAGGCCAGCCTTCATACCATGTACCATCAGAGCATAGCCTCGACGTCACAATCTCCTCCCCCGGATGAGAAAATCACGTTTTCTAGAAAGGACATGCCAGACCATGAAGACCCCTTCTGCGACGCACTGGTGATCCGGACCACCTTCGAAAACTTCACGGTATCGTGGATCCTGGTGGAAAATGGGAGCTCAGTGAATGTTATTTTCAAAAAGGCTTTTAACGAGATGAGGGTGGAGGCCCGGAGGGTGCTGGCGGTAGATGGACCATTGTTTGGATTCTCAGGAGAGAGGAATGAAGTTGAGGGGGGAGTGGGACTCCAGGTAACCCTGGGGGGCTATCTAGAAACTGTTACTTTATCATAGTGGATGCCCCCAGCAGTTACAATGACATTTTTAGGCGCCCACTGATCAGTGCTTTTAGATGTGTTCCGTCATCTTTTCACCAGTGCTTGAAGCTCAACTCTGGAGGTACACAAATCAGAGTACGGGGAGATCCGAAGGCTGCCAGGGAATGCTACGTGATGGTGATAAACACCATCTCATGGCAGGAAGAGGCCGAGGAGATGGAGAAGAGGATGGAATAATGGCAGCAAGAGCTTGGTGGCGAAGTAGAGGAGAAAGAGGAAGAGGGGGACGAAGGTGAAAGAGAAGTGGAGATGGTAGGAGGCATTGCGGTGGAGCCGGAAATGGCGGGAGAGAAAGATGGAGAGATGGGGATAGTAGATGAGAAATATTAAGAGGGGGATGGAGGTGAAAGAGAAGTGGAGATGGTAGGAGGCATTGCGGTGGAGCCGGAAACGGCAGGAGAGAAAGATGGAGAGATGGGGATGGTAGAGGAGAAAGAGGACGAGGGGGACGGAGGTGAAAGAGAAGTGGAGATGGTAGGAGGTATTGTGGCGGAGCCGGAAACGGCGGGAGAGGAGGGGGAGTCGAAGGAAGATGAAGGGAGGAGGAAAGAAAAGAGAAAGATGGAGGAAGTAGGAGGGTCACCCGGGGGGAGCCCGGCTGGGAAAAATAAGAATTTCACTACTGGAAGGAGAGAACACTAGCGAGCGGGAGATGGAGAAGCCTGGGGAGGAAATGGTAGTAACTGTCATGGAGGACGAGACCAGAGAACATGATGTGCTGGGAGAGCAGGAGGGAGAGGAGGAACCGTCAAGGCTAAAGGCAGCCGTGGAGATTATAGAGATGGAGATGCTGGCCAAAGAAGGAAGGAAAGAGAAGATAAAGGTCAGTGGCGAGCTCAACCCGGAAGACCAGGAGGAGATCAAGGCATGCGTGTAGAAGAATATTGACATCTTTGCTTGGAGCGCGGCTGACATGACAGGGGTCAATGCGGACATGGTCTGCCACCATCTCAACCTCGACCCGAACACTCGTCCAGTGCAATAGAAGAAGAGGGCCATCGCCTCTAAGATGGTCGGACCCATTAGAGAGGAGGTAGAAAAGCTGCTTAAGGCAGGGTTCGTGTCTGCCTGTAAGTATCCGGTGTGGGTGAGCAATATTATAATGGTTAAAAAGGGGTAGGGTAAGTGGAGAATGTGTGTAGATTTCACTCTCTTAAATAAAGCATGCCCTAAGGATTGTTACCCCCTGCCTCGAATCGACGCGTTGGTTGACTCAGCCGTCGGTTTCTCACTTATGAGTTTTTTAGATGCATTTTCAGGATATCACCAAATACGCATGCACCCTCCGGACTTCAAGGACATCACCTTCGTCACGGAGGATGGGTGCTTCTACTTTAATATGATGCCCTTTGGGTTGAAAATGTGGGGGCTACCTACCAAAGAATGATGGATCGGATCTTCTGAGAGTAGAAAGGAAGGAACCACAAAGTTTATGTGGATGACCTGATGATTAAAAGCCGGGACCTTAGATCTCATGTCTTGGATCTTGAGGAAACCTTTGGAACCTTAAGAAAATATAAAATGAGGCTCAACCCCTTGAAATGTGTTTTTGGAGCCAATAGGGGAAAGTTCGTATGGTACCTTCTCAACCCATCCGGAGTAGAACCCAATCCCGATAAGATGAAGGCCATTCTAGAACTGGAATCTCCAAGAAATGTCAAGGAAGTTCAACGTCTCACCGACAAGCTGGCTGATTTAAGCAGGTTTCTCTCTCGACCCGGGGAGAAATGCTCGCCTTTCTTCCGGATGTTAAGAGGGGGCAAGAAGTTCGAATGGACCCCCGAATGTGAGAAGGATTTTCAAGCTCTAAAGCAGCAGCTCACCCAGATGCCTCTACCCCAGGGGCCAAGGGAAGGGGAGGTCTTATTCTTATATTTAGGAGTGGGGACCGGGGACGTGAATTGGGTTCTTCTGCGAGAGGAAGTAAAAAATCAATTCCTGATCTATTACGTGAACAGGGTCCTAAAGAAGGCGGATCTCAGGTACTCCAACCTTGAAAAACTAGCATTTGCTCTCATCATATCGGCCCGGAAGCTTAGGCCATATTTTTAGGCTCATTCTATTCAGACGGTGATGGATCACCCCCTCCGTCGCATCTTGGAGGGGGTGGAGCACTCTGGGAGGCTGGACAAGTGGTCGATAGAGCTCAGTGAATTCGACCTTGCTTTTATTCCTCGGCTTGCCATCAAGGCACAAGCGGTGGCCGACTTCCTAGTGGACTACATAGTTGAGGTCCAAGAGGCTGAAGCATCCCGTCGAGCGGCTTGGGAGGTGCTGGTAGATGGAGCGTCAGGAAAAAATTCCTTTGGAGGGGGATTGATTTTGGTAAGTCTAGAGGGGACCAGAATTGAGCAGGCATTGAAGATACACTTCACGATCACCAACAACCAAGCGGAGTATCAGGCGATCATCGTGGGGCTCAGGTTAGCTCGGGAGTTAGGCATACAAGACATCAGGGTCTCCACAGACTCTATGGTGGTTGCGGGACAAATCAAAGGAGAGTTTGAAGCAAGGGAGCCCACCCTCCAGTTGTATCTAGGGAAGGTCAAAGACATCATCGGGCAGTTCCGAAGTTTTTCGATTCAGCACGTCCCGAGGGACGAAAGTGCTCAGGCAGACAAACTCGCCAAGTATGGCCCTCGAGCCGGAGGAATGATGACGGAACTTTTCAGGCCGTACATAGAAGATGGAGAACTCATGGAGATAAGCCGGCAAGTGTCTTGGATGGACCATTTCATCACCATTTTGACCTCGGGGAAACTGCCCGCGGGCGATCTCGATAAGAAGCGGGTCAGGTACAAATTGGCATACTACCTGCTAAAAGATGGGGAGTTGTACCATAAGACATTGTCAGGTCTGCTGGCTCGATGTGTGTCAGAGGAGGAGGTCCCAAGGGTTCTGGAAGAAATTCACTCATTAGAATGTGGGAGTCACTCAGGGAGCCGGACTTTAGAAGGGAGAGTGCTGAGGCAGGGGTACTTTTGGTCTACCCTTAGAAAAGATATAGAGGTGTTCGCAAAAAGATGTCAAAAGTGTCAGGAGTTTGCCCCCCTCCAACTCCTTCCTGCCCAGAGATTACGAACAATCATGGCTCCCTGCCCCTTCGTAGTACGGGGACTAGATCTGGTGGGTCCTTTTCCCCAAGCAAGTGGCCAGAGGAAGTTCCTGCTGGTCATGGTTGATTACTTTTCAAAATGGCTGGAGGTGAAGGAATTGGCCAAGGTGACTTCACAGGTGGTCAAAAATTTTGTATGGGGAGAGATCATCTGCCGACATGGGCTACCACTGGCCATCGTAACTGATAATGGACCACAATTTGCCAGTAGTGAATTCGTCGACTTCTGCATCTGGCTGGGCATAGACCTCCATTTTGCCTCGGTTCATCATCCACAGAACAATGGACAGGTGGAGGCAGCAATCAAGATCATCGTTAATCTTTTAAATAAGAAGGTGGAGAACATGAGGGGGAGCTGGGTGGAACAGCTCCATTCAGTTCTCTGGGCCATTGTACCACACCAAACACTGCCACAGGAGAGACCTCATTTAAGCTATCTCATGCCTCGGAGGCAGTCATACCGATAGAGTTTGAGGTCACATCACCAAGAGTAGCCGCTGCAAGGGAGGGATACGAAGGATGGATGGCAGAGAACGAGGAAGAGCAAAAACTCTCTCTTGATCTCGTGGAAGAGCTCAGGGATTTGGCAATGGTCCGGCAGGAGGAGGGGAAGCACCAGATGGCGAGGTACTTTGATAAGCATATAAGGATCAAGCAATTCCAGAAGGGTGATTTGGTTCTCAAAAAGGTGGATGCAGCGGATAGGGGAGCCTCGGTAGGAAAGCTCAATCCAAATTGGGAAGATCCTTTTATAGTAAAGGAGGTCTTGAAGTCGGGAGGGTACCACCTCCAGGATGTGTACGGGGTATCCCTTGATCGCGCCCGAAGTGGCAATGACTTAAAGAGATTTTATCCATAACACTCTTTGTTCATTACATTTTTTATTGTCCAATACTTGCAATTTTGATGTGGCCTTCTGATACGATGAAATCGCAGGTGTCTTTTTTCATGGCATCAATGGTGAAGTGGAAGCATGGAGACCCTGAGCAGACCCGCTGACCAGGCTCTCATCTAGCTGGCAGGGTTGTAGGCTCACTCGGTGGTTGGAGACGGTTTGGAGAGGAGACCCCGTGCAGACCCGCTGACCAGGCTCTCATCTAGATGCCAGGATTGTAGGCTTACTCGGTGGTTGGAGATGATTTGGAGTGGAGACCCCGAGCAGACCCGCTGACCAGGCTCTCATCTAGTTGTCAGGTCTATAGGCTCACTCGGTGGTTGGAGATGGTTTGGAGAGGAGACCCAGAGCAGACCCGCTGACTAGGCTCTCATCTAGCTGGCAGGCCTGTAGGCTCACTCGGTGGTTGGAGATGGTTTGTATTGGAGACCCCGAGCAGACCCGCTGACCAGGCTCTCATCTAGTTGGCAGGGTTGTAGGCTCACTCGGTGGTTGGAGATGGTTTAGAGAGGAGACCCGAGCAGACCCGCTGACCAGGATCTCATCTAGCTGGCAGGGCTGTAGGCTCACTCAGTGGTTGGAGATGGGTTGGAGTGGAGACCCCAAGCAGACCCGCTGACCAGGCTCTCATCTAGCTGGCAGGGTTGTAGGCTCACTCGGTGGTTGGAGATGGTTTGGAGTGGAGAACCCAAGCAGACCCGCTGACCAGGCTCTCATCTACCTAGCAGGGCTGTAGGCTGACTCGATGGTTGGAGATGGTTTGGAGAAGAGACCCCGAGCAGACCCGCTGACCAGGCTCTCATCTAGCTGGCAAGGTTGTAGGATCACTCGGTGGTTGGAGATGATTAGGAGTGGAGACCCCGAGCAGACCCACTGACGAGGCTCTAATCTAGCTGGCAGGGCTATAGGCTCACTCGGTGGTTGGAGATGGTTTGGAGTGGAGACCCCAAAAAGACCCTCTAACCAGGCTCTCACGTAGCTGGCAAGGCTATAGGCTGACTGGGAGGCAAGTCAATTGGTAAGAGCTCACGAAGAAAGGTGTCTATACTTATCTGGGAATGGACGAAAAATCCCTATGAGAAAGAAGGGTAGAGGCAGTACAAGTGAGGATGAGCACTTCAGATAGGCACTCGGCGAGGGTGATCTCGCCCACAGCGAGCGGGTACCCGCTGTCAAAGTTATAGGACTCGCATAAAAAAGTGGGACTTATCCTAAGGAGCGGTTGGATCTCAGAAGTCTACCCGTGCTGGGTTCATCTCGCGGCGAGAGGTCTCTAAAAGGATGAGATGTCTCGCACTCGGCAAGGGCAGAGAGCAGTCTAATAGCTTGTGTCCTAAACTCATCCTCGAGGGAGTCGGCAGTAAATGAAATGAAATAAAATAAAATAAAACAAAAGAAACAGAGTAGTAGATAAAATGAAAATAGCCCATGCGCAAGATATGACAGAAGTTTTATATCCATTACAGAAAAAGAGGGGGGGAGACTCTCCCGTGAACAAGTGTTTCAATAATTCCAAAGTAAATTTACAAGTACAAGAGACCAAAAAGGAGGGGAAGTCCCAAGACCCTAACACCCCTTCACTCCTCATCACCGGAGGTGGAGCTGTCATTCGTCACTCCGTACAGCTGCGGGACCAGGTCACGAACTGTGACGGTCTCGGCATCATCTCTGACGACCCCCAGTTCCTTCATCATCTTTAGGACGAGCTCGGCGGACTTGATATTGGCTTCTCAGCATATGGCGTCGACATCGTCCAGGGAATAATGAGTGGGCGGACCTCGGTGGGAGCGAGGCAGGGAGCTATCCAGAAGGCAGGTGTTCTCGGCCTTCAGCCTCATATTCTCCTCCTCCAAGGCCGCCATGTGTGAATGCATTCGATCAACCGTCTCGGCATCCTGCGAGAAGGCTATTAGTCAATAAAGTTCATACAGGAAAAATGGGCGAGTTAAACTGGCCAATGGCCGTTATAAAGCTTAACACGCCGCCTTGGCTTCAGGCGAGAAGGTTGTCGGCGATGGCCAGCCGCTTCTCGAGGTCATTTGACTTTTCGCGTTCCGCAGCAAGGATGGTCTCGGCCTCCTTCCACTTCTTGTTGTTGAAGACCAGGCAGTGCGAGATCCGATGCAAGAGCTCCATGGAGCGAAACTGGGCATGGGCGGTCTTCAGAACGAGGTCTTGCGATGGATCGTTATCCGCGGGCTCAGTCCCAAGACCACCGTAGAGCCCATACCCGAGGGAGAAGGCATGGCTAGTGGGTTGGTCTTACTCCTTCCAGGAGGGAAGGAGAGTAGACACCGACACGCGGTTGGCATCCTTCTCCCACAAAAGTACCGGCTCACCAGCGGCATCATCCGTCACGGGCCCCATGTTGTAATTCGGATGCGAGGATGGGGTCGGGCGACTGGAAGAGCCAGCCTCATGAGGGGGAAGCTCGGCGGGCTGGATGGAGGTGGTGGAAGTTTAATCAGGTAGGGTCATATCGCGGGCCGGCGAGATAGCTTGATAGCAAGGTGAGGGAGACCTTTCCACATAAATGGGGGTCAGGGACACCAATATTTCATTCCTTTCCTTGGGAGCGGCTCATTTCTTCTCCTTCGGGAAGGACACCGCCTTCTTCATCTTTTTCTTTGGGCTCTGTCGAGAAGTAGCGGCATCGTCCCCGGGCCTCTTCTATGGGGCGTGGGTCAGCGTTTCCTTTGCCGCCTTCACTGCCATGCTAGCAAGGGCGAGACCCTTGTTGCTCTTGTAATGGGGTGGACGGGGATAGTTCTCTCGCTGAAGGTAGTTGACCTCGAAATTTTTCCCTGCAAATAAGTTGCAGAGAGCCTTCTCGGCACCCCCAACCTTGGGGGTCTTGTAGTACACCTCGGCAGGCGACACCGGAGCGAGAGGGACGCCTCCCAAGTTCCCGCGAATGAAGACGAAGCATGTAACAGCCCCTATCCATCACATAGCATATAGTAGTAGGTCCGGCCGGGGCCCGACGCCATATACCACAAACAGACCGGAAGGTTACTAAATGAAACCATCCTTCCAATAACACACGTCCTACACATAGTACATTCTTGCAGAAGCATTTTAAAAGTTGCAAAGTAAGAACCCAGTCACAGCATGAATGTCCACTAAAATGAAAACTCAAAAGGAATGAACGTATAAATACACAAGTACTTGGCCTTATGGCCTTACAAGAGTTTACTTTAAATAAATAGTGTCTTCCAAACATCGGCACGCAGGCCGGTCACACATGAAAATAAAAGTAAACATCAGCAAAGGCCTTCGAGGGTCGGCTCAGCAACAAGGGCTTTTGCCCGCTATTTGTCATTTGGCTCCGCAGCACCTGCAAGAAATAATCCACTGCAGCGGTGGCAAACAAAAGCAACGGTCAGCTAAAGCTGACCAAAATATAATGACCCTGCCCCCAAAACTCGGGGCGGCGATGCTCCTTCCCTGCACTTTATTAGCATAGACAAACAATATAGTGAAATTACACTTCACCACAGGCGTAGGCACGCAAGGCCACACACCCCGTGCTCTCAGGGCACATTCTCGGTGAACCCGGTCAATTCTGTGGTCTCACCACCGCCCCTTAGACGGCAAATATCATGAGCATTTTGGTCTTTCCGTCCTAAACCTAAGACCCTCCATCTATGCCAACGGTAAGTCTCAAGTACCTTAGGTCTGTTTAACCGAACCACATAGAGAGGGTACGGTTCCGCCTAACCCGTTGCTCACACCGCAACGTCATTTTAAGCCATATGCGCGGGTTAAGCTTCCCCGAGTCCCAATACAATCACACACTTTACATAACCCAGTTATGTGCAAGTTGGCTCCCAGGCCACCAAGATGGCAGAATCTCGCATCTACCCAGTTTTCCAAGTGCACCTTGGAGTTAGTCCCCAAGGTTCCCTGTTGCAATCTACCGCGTAGAAAACCTGAAAAACAACCATCGGCGCGGAGTCTTCTCCGGCCATTCATGCAATTAATCATCACCGATCCAGACCAACTTGTCCGGGTAGGTTTCACACACCATGCCTATGTCTGTTCTTCAATTCCGGACTCTACATGCAAAACAACGGGGACTATTCATGTCTACCCAAAAGAACGCCTCACACTCACCGCATACTCACGAGAGTGGGCTTCCTATGCAAAAGGGGAAGAAGTCTTCGCATGTCCAAGAAGAGAATCGTTACCCTTTGGTTTCTCTTTGGCGCCATGAAGATCTAGACGGATGAAAAGCACCGCAACGATCTCGCCTCCATAGATCTGAACTCGGCCTGTGATTTGGGGCTCTGAAGCTCCACCGGCGGCCGGAACTCTCCTCCTCCTTCTTCCTTACTCTCCCCTCTCTCTAAAGTTATAGAAAGATAAATCTAAAAGGAAATGAGGGTTTCCAAAACCTATTCCCGACCTTAACCCAGCATGGACCAACATGGACCCTTGGATCCCAAAAGAAGGAAACGAACGACCACGATTCACACTTAAAATTAATTTCCTAGGCCGAACACGGCTTGTGACGCCCGTGTCCAAGGTCGTGTGCCTCAATCGATGCCGAAACCGTCGCACCCAGAACATGACACGGGCTCTCAACACGCTTGTGTCAAACTTGACACGTCTGTGTCATGCAGTACACGCCCGTGTTGTGGAGCGTGTTCCTCCATCGAAATAGAGCCAAAAACAACCTGAAGAGAACACGGGTCCTCGACACGCCCGTGTTGATTTTAACACACCTGTGTCAGATAGAACATGCTTGGGCTCCAGGCCGTGTTCCTCCCCTAACACAGCATGGCTCACAACCCGAGCAGGACACGGCCTAGGACACGCCCGTGTCTCAGGTCATGTTCACTGTCTCGACGATCGTCGACTATGCTTTCGTCGACCACGCGACAGTTCGTCGAACCCGAGCACGACACGGCCTTGGGACACGCCCGTGTCCCATGCCGTGTGACCCCTACCAGGCACCAAACTTGGTTCTAAATGCTGCTCGTCCCTCTTTTGAGTTTTGGGGCGTTACAATCCTCTCCCTCTTAAAAGAATTTCATCCCGAAATTATAGAAAGGGAAATAAACACAAAACTTAAACTGTACTTGAGTGGAATAACTCTGGATACTCCTCAAGCATGGTCTGCTCTCGCTCCAATGAGAGCTCCTCTCGGCCGCAGTTGTCCCAACGGACCTTGACCATCCTGATCTCTTTGTTACGTAGCCGCTTGACATCCGAGTCCTTAATGCGAACGGGCTTGGCATTCATCGTCAACCCATTACCAATCGGAACTTGATCGACCGCGATCACTTGCGAAGGCTCTTGCACTGCCTTCCGCAACACCGATATGTGGAATACATCGTGTTGACCACTCAGTTCCGCTGATAGATTCAATCAATAAGCTGCTTCGCCAATCCACTCCACAACGTCAAACGGTTCAAGGTACCTCGGTCTTAGCTTCTTCAAGCGTCGTACCCGCGAGACACACTTGAACGGCTTAATCTTCAAATACACCCAGTCACCAACAGTGAACTCAACGTTCCGATACTTGGCATTATAGTACTTAGCTTGCTGGTCCTGAGCGATTAGCAATCATTCTCGAATAGTTCGTACCAACGAAGTTGCATCTTCCACTTCTTGCCGCTTATACAGCTTCGACTCACCCGTTTCCAACCATGACAACGGCGTGCGACATCTCCTACCATAAAGGGCCTCGAAGGGCATCATTTGAATGCTCGATTGGTAGCCATTGTTATAATCAAATTCTACCAAATACAGGGGATCTTCCCACTGCTTCCAGAAATCCAAGACGCACGTGCGAAGCATGTCTTCCATCAACCTATTGACCCTCTCGGTCTGACCATCCGTCTGTGGATGAAAGGTTGTGCTGAACCACAGCTTGGTTCCCAACATTTGTTGTACCAACCTCTAGTAATTGGATGTGAACTACCCATCTCAATCACTTACGATGTTGTGGGGCACACCATGAAGTCCAACAATGTTATCCACATAGAGTTTTGCCAATTTCTCCACCGAATCATCCTTCCTATTCGGAATGAAGTGCGACACTTTCGTCAAGCGATCTACGATCACCCAGATGACATTGTTTCCCTTCTGCGACCTTGGCAACCCATGCACAAAGTCCATATAAATATCTTCGAACTTCCACTCCGGGATAGGTAAGGACTTCAAGAAACCTCCAGGCTTCTGGCACTCCGCCTTCACTAAGGCGCACATTTGACACTTCGCCACATAGAGTGCCACGTCCTTCTTAAGTCCTGGCCACCAGAACAACTTCTTTATATCACGGTACATCTTTGTGATCCCTACGTGAATCGAGTACTTGGTATGATGAGCATCGTACATCAAATCCACCCGCAACCAGTTGGCTTGCGATGGGGCCCTGCGACTCAACAATTCTTGAAGTTTGGTGGGGCCCGACGCATAGCATATAGCAGTATGTCTGGCTGGGGCCCGACGCCATATACCATAGACAGACCGGAAGGATACTAAATGAAACCATCCCTCCAATAACACACGTCCTACACAGAGTACATTCTAGTAGAAGCATTTAAAAAGTTGCAAAGTAAGAACCCAGTCACAGCATGAATGTCCACTAAAATGATAACCCAAAAGGAATGAACGTACAAATACACAAGTACTTGGCCGTATGGCCTTACAAGAGTTTACTTTAAATAAATAGTGTCTTCCAAACATCGGCACACAGGCCGGTCACACATGAAAATAAAAGTGAACATCAGCAAAGGCCTTCGAGGGTCGGCTCAGCAACAAGGGTTTTTGCCCGCTATTTGTCACTTGGCTCCGCAGCACCTGCAAGCAATAATCCACCACAGCGGTGGCAAACAAAAGCAACGGTCAGCTAAAGCTGACCAAAATATAACGACCCTGCCCACAAAACGCGGGGCGGCGATTCTCCTTCCCTACACTTTATTAGCATAGCCAAACAATATAGTGAAATTACACTTCACCACAGGCGTAGGCACGCAAGGCCACACACCCTGTGCTCTCAGGGCACATTCTCGGTGAACCCGGTCAATTCTGTGGTCTCCCCACCGCCCCTTGGACGGCAAATCTCATGAGTATTTTGGTCTTTCCGGCCTAAACCTAAGACCCTCCATCTATGCCAACGGTAAGTGCCAAGTACCTTAGGTCTCTTTAACCGAACCACATATAGAGGGTACGGTTTCGCCTAACCGGTTGCTCACACCGCAATGTCATTTTAAGCCATATGTGCGGGTCAAGCTTCCCCGAGTCTCAATACAATCACACAATTTACATAACCCAGTTATATGCAAGTTGTCTCCCAAGCCACCAAGATGGCAGAATCTCGCATCTACCCAGTTTTCCGAGTGCACCTTGGAGTTA
Source organism: Platanthera guangdongensis (assembly GCA_039583875.1). NCBI lineage: Eukaryota > Viridiplantae > Streptophyta > Magnoliopsida > Asparagales > Orchidaceae > Platanthera > Platanthera guangdongensis. The sequence continues at coordinate 252,398,415 of CM077150.1, forward strand.
GTCCCCAAGGTTCCCTGTTGCAATCTACCGCGTAGAAAACCCGAAAAACAACCATCGGCGCGGAGTCTTCTCTGGCAATTCATGCAATTAATCATCACCGATCCAGACCAACTTGTCCGGGTAGGCTTCACACACCATTCATATGTCCGTTCTTCGATTCCGGACTCTACATGCAAAACAACGGGGACTATTCAAGTCTACCTGAAGGAACTCCCCACACTCACCGCATACTCGCGAGAGCGGGCTTCCTATGCAAAAGGGGAAGAGGACTTCACATGTCCAAGAAGAGAATCATTACCCTTGGGTTTCTCTTTGGTGCCATGAAGATCTAGACGGATGAAAAGCACCGCAACGGTCTCTCCTCCGTAGATCTGAACTCGGCTTACAATTTGGGGCTCCGAAGCTCCACCGGTGGCCGGAACTCTCCTCCTCCTTCTTCCTTGCCCTCCCCTCTCTCTAAAGCTTTAGAAAGAGAAATCTCCAAGGAAATGAGGGTTTCCAAACCCTATTCCCGGCCTTAACCCATCATGGACCAGCCTGAACCCTTAGATGCCAAAAGAAGGAAACGAACGGCCACGATTCGCACTTAAAATCAATTTCCTGGGCCGAACACGGCTTGTCGCATGCCCGTGTCCAAGGCCGTGTGCCTCAATCGACGCCGAAACCGTCACACCCAGAATATGACCCGGGCTCTCAACACGCCCGTATCAAACTTGACACGCCCGTGTCATGCAGTACACGCCCGTATTGCGGGGCGTATTCCTCGATCGACACAGGGCCAAAAACAACCCGAAGAGAACACGGGTCCTCGACATGCCCGCATTGATTTTGACATGCTCGTGTCAGATAGAACATGCCTGGGCTCCAGGACGTGTTCCTCCCCCGACACAGCACGGGTCACAACCCGAGCAGGACACGGCCCGGGACACGCCCGTGTCTCAGGCCGTGTTCCCTATCTCGACAATCGTCGACTGCGCTTTCATCGACCACTTGGCAGATCATCGAACTCGAGCACGTCACGGCCCTGGGACACGCCCGTATCCCAGGCCGTGTGACCCCTGCCAAGTACCAAACTTGGTTCTAAAAGTTGTTCGTCCCTCTTTTGAGTTTCGGGGCGTCACAAAGTGGGTGAGCCAATGGTGGTTCTTGTTAAGCGTCTCGCACACCTTGAGACCCTGACCTGTGAAGTAGGAGACGTCGTAGTCTTTGGCGTGGTAGATGAACATCTTGCGGAAGACATTCAGACTGAGTTCAATGTGTTATCGCCGAAGGTAGCTGGCGAAGGCGACTAGCATCGAGATTGCATTTGTGTTGAACTGCGCGGGAACAACTCCAAAGTATTTGAAAGCCTGTTTTACCTCTGGCCAGAGGGGGAGACTTAGCCCTGCCTCGAAGTGCGAGACGGGGAAAGCTAGCTCACCGGGATAGAAGGTGTTAACAGATTCACCGACCTTGGGCGGGCGAGATAGATACCCATCAGCCAGGAACTCGCTGGTGAAACGGTTGTAGTCCGCATTGGAGATTTTGCCGGGAGGGAAGTCATGGTCGACAAATCGCCTCCCGCAGCGGCTGCGGCCCTCGCCTTCTTCTGCTTTCTTCTTCCCCATGGCCAGCGAGACGACGGAAATAAAAAGGCGTAGAAAAGAGTGAGGGGGAAGCGTGATGAGAGAAGTGTCAAGCGAGGAGGAATATGCGAGAGCTCCGGATCTCAGAAGCAGCAAAGAGCAACACTACAAGCGTAGAAGCATCTGGATCTAGAGGGGGAGTATTTATAGCGGATGGAGAAAGGAGAATAAAATGAGCGGGAAAATGAAAAGGCGGAAGCCGAAGGGGCAACCCGGCGGTTCATCTTCTCTCTCTCTCCCTCTCTCTCTCTCTTTCTCTCCGGAACACGAGGCACGGAAACTCCGCGGTGGCTTTTCCGATGAGTCAAAAATAAAAATAAAATAAATGAGTAGATTAATTAAACATAGTAATATGAGAATCCAGTATGGAAGAAATTGACAAAGATATCATAATAAATTATTTTGTCCCGCACGGGGCGGCCATCACGTCCAGAGGGACCTATACCACAAATTAATAGTTAAAAGGCGGGTAGCCGATCGATACATAAGAAAGTTACAAGGAAGCACTAAATAGGCGAGACGAACCCAGGACCCCTCTGTTCTTGTGCCACTTCCAACAGCCACCGCGAGATCCCGCGCATGGAGGGCGACCAGGTAAATGGAAAGCGTGGACGACGTCTAGACAGCGGTGCACGAGATGGAGATGTTGGTCAGTCTCTCTTATGATGGTCTGGGGGTCTGTCCCATCTATTTCCGCATCATCATCCAGCTCGGTAGAGAGGCGAGCGCACTCAGTTTCCAGCCAGTCAATGCGTCGACCTGTTGCTTGCTTCTCCAGCTCCATCCTGCGGATGATATTTGTATATTTGCGAAACATTCTGGTTGTCCGGCGTTTCATCTCCAGTGGGTCCATTGGATCACCCAGGTAGTCTTTGATCTCCTCTGGGCGTGGAAGAGGCGAGAGGGGAGATGGCGCGGGAGAGACTTCAGTACCCGAGTCGAACTTGATACCTGTGCAGAGAAAGTGGAAGATCATAAGGAAGGATGGTCTCGCGGTCGTGAGCTGCGGAGACAAGAACTATCCCTGTGGTCTCAAATGTACCAGGTGAAGGAATGGGAATCAGTGTGAAAAAAAAGAAAGGATGAGTTTTCTTACTCGGGATGCGAGGATTCCCCACAAGTCGTGAGAGGTCTTCTTTCCTCATGATTGGGGGGGGGGGGAAGATTCCTGAGGCGAGTCGGGACATTGATAAGGTTGGTCAGTAACATTAGGAGGATTAGCGGGCATAGGGGAATCGGCAAGGTTTCCCTGAAATAACACGGTCAAAAGGCGAGATGATAAGAGAAAAGAGTGGCGAGAGGAGGAGTCAAGAATCACATGTCTCTCCCCAAAAGACGTGGGAGGAAGTGTATCAGCTGTCAAAGGTGCCGAGGTGGTCGCGCCGGCCGAGAAGGTAGGTCCGGCGGCTTTCGTCTTCTTCGAGCGAGATTAGGAAGGTGCTGAAGCGAGGGTGCGAGCCAAAGATGGGATCAGGGCTGCCATGTTGGCTTTATTTTGCTTCGGGACCATTGCGAGACGCTCGTGGAAACTCTGGCTGTGAGACATATTGAGGGTAGAAAAGAGGTGGAAACAAGAAAAGGGGCACTCCATGATGAGGTGGGGTCTCATATTTATAGACTCCAGGGGGAGGGCACGCCGGAGATTCTCATAAATGAATTCCAATATCGCGAGCCTCGGTTGGACTTTCTTTCCGAGCTTAGGCCAACCTCGAAATGGGCGTGGATTGTGTACAACCTTGGGCTCGCTGGACGCCTTTCCAGCAGCGGGACAGAGGAGCTGGCAAGATGAAGTGAAGGATCGAGTGGGACATTTTTGTCCTCTCGCAAAGGGCAAGACGTGTCTCGGCGCTGTAGGCGAGACGTCCTCTAGGGCGCGGTATGGCCCTAGGGGGCGAGATGGCTTCCATGGAGCGGGAAGACGGCGAGACGACCAGGTGGGTTCGTCTCGCCCGATGATCATTTTCCCACTCTCCATGTAGGAGGAGGGATGTTTTTACCTTCTTACCCCCAAGGGGGGATTTTAATCTTCTTCCCCAGGTAATTTTACACTTCTACCCTTAGTGGTCAGCATATAGCTCTTCAGGACAGCGGAGTTTGGCTGTTGGCAGACCCGACCCAGGGTATTTTGGTAATTTCAGGTCGGTTTAGTATGGATATTTGCAGATCAAACTCAGAGGCCTATAAATAGACCGATAAGGTGCCTTGAAGGTTTTGTTGAACTTTTCCACATTCTTTCTCACAGGCACCTAGCTCAGCATTGGCTAAGGGGGGAGAACTCCAGTTTCTTCCGGGTAAGCGTTGGGACCTCCGAGCTGAACCCCTCGTTCTGTCTTTAGGTCTGTGACTCACGTCGGGAGGGTGGTTCAAGAGGAGTAGGTGTGGGCTGCAGCCTCAGGTCCGAACTCTAGGCGGGACCGGGTAGCGGGTTCCAACATTTAGCCTATTCTTACCCTTTTCAATAATTGTGGAGGTTCAATAAGAAAATTTACGTGAGAGTGAATTATTTTCTAAAGAAAAGGACGTGCCGCACTAAAATTCTTAATTGAGCTTTATCTTCTATCAAACTAATGGATTTATAAATGATTGAACTCTTATTGATTGGTAATCTTATCAGTTGAGTAAAGTGAATTTCTGGAGTATGTTTGATTAATTTGTTTTTTTAAAAAAAAAGATAATTTGAAATTACTTCTTGATATTATCTCTTCATTCAAGTTAGTGATATGACTTATCTTTGCTAGGGACTAGCAAAGGATTAAGTGCGGAGGTGTGATAACTTCCCAAAAAGAAGTCATCTTGTTCTTTATTTTGATTTAATATTCAACATAATGAGAAAAAAAATAATTTAAATGAGTAAAAATATTTAAAAAAATCTTATTTATTTTATTTGTGATTAATATGGCTAATTTTCCTATGTGTCTTGCTAGAAATGTAGAAAAAATCTATCTGAAGAATTAAAGTTGGACTTTTTTTGGCCTGCGCAGGTTATTAAAATAACCTGGAAAAGTTGTTGCAACAAGTTCTGTATGAATTTAAATTTTAAAATTCGAATTTTGCGTCAAAATCAAAATTTGAATGAGGCATTTATTGGGAGAGGGTTGCACGTTTTTATGAGGGGGATCTCTTGCCAAAAGGGATAATTGGAAATACATTAGATAAAGAGATCTAGAGAGCCATCATCTTGGAGAAGAAGATGAAGAATGTTAGGGTTTGGATGCACTGGCAAGAAGGAAGAAGGCTCTAAAGTAAGATCTGAACACAAATTCCTGCAGCATTTAAACTCTTATAATCATGTCTAGTAAGATCTTTCTTATTGTGTGGTTTCATCCTTCCATCATGAACGAAATTTCAAAGTCTTGTATGTTTAGGGTACTTTGACTTATTGTGAGATTGTGATTTTAATTTCTTTTTTATGATTGCTTGAAAACTATCTTTATTGGATTTATGTTTACATTTTGTGGAAATTTTGGATTTAGAAATTTATTCTAAATTATGTGGCGTGATTTGAGAGAGGAGTTACGTTATTTTAAGGTTGAATCCTTTCTTTTGCGCGGCAAGATTCGAGAGAGGAGTCGCGTAAATCTTTAGCCATATTCCACCATTTTATTGAGCTACAAGATTCGAGAGAGGGATGGCGTAAGTGTAACATAAATTTCAATATGTCATAAAGAAAAAAAGGGATTTCATCTTGTGTTAGAAACATTGATTTGTGTGTTTTATGTTATTCTTTTTCTACCAAAGTTAGAGATAACTATAGGAATTAGGGTAAACGGATTGCAGAGATCGAGAGATGATGAAGTACACTTTCAAATCATTGCAAGATAGTATTTAAGCATTTCATAAAGGATCACTATAAAAACTAATTGCAATAAGCAAAGGAAATCAACATACAAGACTATTTCTCCAACTTGATAAAAGTATTTTTTTAAATAAGCATTATATAGTTTTTGTTTTTGTTCTCTTTTAACTATCCTTAATCTATACTCACTTTTAATCAATCCGCTTGAATTTGAACAAAAGGTAGAGCTAGTACTTGCAGACACTAGATTATTCACTTCTCCGAGGGAACTATCTTTTCTCACTTCATATTACTTGATTCGGTACATGCACTTGCGTTATTAAGTAAATCTATTTTGGGTGTATCAATCGACCGCCCTAGCATGAATCCAAATTGATTCTCTGAGATGTTAGTCTCCCATATTGGTCTTCTTTTCGTAACTCGTTCTCATAGTTTCATGGTATGACTCATCAATTAAATTCCTCTATATTTAATACAATTTTGTATATCTCATTTGTTCTTATACAAAGGTACCAAGATACTTTCTCCCTATTGGTATGCCATCTTCTTTGACTTCAATATCTTATTGAAAAAAACATGTAAGTCACAAAATTCCTTCATTTCCTAGACATTTCCAGACTTTAATGGGTATATTATCTAGCTCAAACGCCTTTTCATTTATCATCTTCTTTAGAGCATCATTTACCTTTGATACTTGGATTTTACGATAAAACGATATATTCATATACTTCTCTTATTTACTTAAATCTTCCAAGTTCAATTCATTATTTATTGGTTCATTATAGAGTTGATAAAAGTATCTTTTTCATCTCTCTTTAATATCCACTTCATTCGTCAAATTGTATCTGTCTCATCCTTTATGCATTTTATATATGTCCCGTTCTCCATCTTTGGTATCTAATCACTTATAAAATTCTTCATAAACTTGACTTCTTATTTTACCCACTGCATGTTTAGCTTCTTTTTTGGTGACTTTATACATGGCTAAGTTTTCATCATTCCTAAAAGCGTAGAGTTATTTATAGCTAGCCCTCTTGGCCCTTACTTTATCTTGCACTTTCTCTTTCCACCACCAAAATTCTTTATTTGGGGGGACAGACCTTTGATACTTCAAGTATGTTTTTTCCACTTATCCTTAAATATGAAGAAATAACCTCTCATGAGACACAAGAATCAACATAGGATCAACAACTAGTTGTTTCATAACTGTTGTCTTGAAAACAACCTGCTTTTTCATCTTCAAGTTCCACCACTGAATTTTTTGCAACATCAACATTAAATAATAACAATAAATTCACCATTACTTTCTTGCGGAAACACTATGCAATTCACCAATCTATTAAACTTTCTATTAAACTTTCTATTGGCCTATTTTCTAATAAATAAGAGGGGATATGGCTCTTTTTTTGGAATTGTATTACGTAGCTCTTTTTGCTTTTCTCCATACTGTTGATAGTGAATAGACCCTCCCCATGGACGTAGGCGCTACTCCTCGAACCACATATATTGGATTGTGTTTATTGTTTGATTGTTGTGTGATTTTGATTTTTCTGCATCTTCATACAATAAGTGGTATCATAGGGAGGTTGTAATGTGATTTTGTTTTGGAGGCGATTGTATGTGAGGGGTGGAACTCGGATATGGATCCTCTATTTGCAAAGAGATGGTCAGCGCTATAAAAAATTGGTTGTCATTCTACACCGCAGGCTGTAGAAAGAAAAGACAAAAATTTGGGGATCCTTGTTATACAAATGAAGGAGAGGGTCGCATGACGGAGGCATCGCCAGAGTGAAAGTGTTGGAGGTGGCAGCAGATCTGACTTTCCTTCCCATCTTCGGCAGAGGCGGCGACTGACATTCACAAGTAGCGGATCCAACATGAAAGTTGGAGTCGGCATTGATTTCATAGGGTCATTTGTTGGCGACACTAGAGAATAGCACCCGATGTGATCCCTATGGAGATCAGAGTGGGTTCCCTATAGATCAATCAAAAATGGGAAACTCTATAATAGCTTCATAATCTTCTGGGGCAGTGGAATATATGGCTCATTGTATGGGTTTGCGTCTGATCAAAATTGATGTTATCAAGTTTGACGATAGGGACAACTTTAGCATGTGGCAATGCGAGGGGGAAAATGTCTGATGTTCTCTAAATATGGAGGATGTTCTTGATGGTAATGAATGTCATGGTGAATGATTAAGAAAACTTGGTTGAAGATGTACTGAAGTGCAAGCAGGTTGATCGGAAATTGTTTAACACAAGAGATCAATATGGGATTATGATAAAGACGTCTGTACGGAAATTTTGGAGAATGTTGCATAATAAATATCTCAAGAAGAGTAAAAGAATCATCTCCGCGTGAAGATTCTATTGTACTAGTTTCAGATGAGACGTAGAGTTTTGATTGATGAGCATTTGAATGAGTTTACAAAACTATTGACAGATCTATTGAATTTGGATGAGGATGTTGATGATGAAGATAAGACAGCCCTACTATTTAATAAGATGCATCTCAATTGGTGATGAAAAGTGAAAGAACTTTATAGTTAAGTGTTCTCAGGCTGGAGTAGTCCTGGGATAGGTGACCTCCTGGGAATTCCCCATAGGGGCGCTTAACGGATCACTTCTCATCAAAGGGAGGTTGTGGCTTCCAACAACCCTTGTGTATGGAGAGGGGTTGGGGTGCATAGTCTATAGACTATTTGAGGCTTAACCCTTTCTAGCGTTGTGCTGGGGGTGTCGGTAGTGGTCCTTTTGAGCATGGTCCTGGGGAGACCGTTACAAAAATAGTGCATTATAGTTAAGTGTGCTCGATTTGGAGTATTCCTGGGATGGGTGACCTCCTGGGAAGTCCCTGTAGAGGCGATTAACTGTATGACTTCTCGAAGAAGGGAGGTTGCGGCTTCCAACAACCCATGTATGGGATTGTAGAGGGTTGGGATGCATGGTATGTAGACTATTTGAGGCTAAACCCTTTCGAGTGCGGTGCTGTGGGTGCCGATGGTCGTCCTTTTGAGCATGGTGTTGGGGAGACCGTTACAAAAAAGTGCATTTTTTTTGTAACGGCCACCTCAGCACACGGCTCGAAAGGACAACCACTGGTACCCCCAGCACCATACTAAAAATGGTTTAGCCTTAACATGTCTGCAGACTGTACACCTCAACCCCTCTCCAATCACACTGGTGGGTTGTTGAAGGTTGCAGCCTCCTTTCGATGAGAAGTGATCTAGTTAAGCGCTCATATGGGGACTTCCCAGGAGGTCACCCATCCCTGTAGTAGCTTAAATGGTGATGATAAGTGAAAGAACTTTATAGTTATGCATGCATAGATTGGAGTAGTTCCGGTATCGGTGACCTCTCGGGAAGTCCCCGTAGGGGCGCTTTGTAATGACCCTGGCCCATTTAGACCAGGCCTCGCCGGCCTACCAGCAGCCCGGGTTTAGAGCTCAGAGGCCCGCAGGCTTGTCTCGCCCCACGGCACCACTGGTAGTAAGCCTAAACATCAAGGCCTGCAGGCCCAATGCACCCCAACCAAATCTCTGCGCCTGTTTTTCAGCAGAGGTAGGTTGTTGCCAAGGGGTTTCGAACCCAATACCTTGATAAGACTCTCTTTCAACAGAGCTCATCACCAACTGAGCTGTAGCTCAGTTGGTGATGAGCTCTGTAGCTCAGTTGGTGATGAGCTCTGTTGATTTTTTTGTAACGACCCTGGCCCATTTAGACCAGGCCTCTGAGCTCTAAACCCGGGCTGCTGGTAGGCCGGCGAGGCCTGGTCTAAATGGGCCAGGGTCGTTACACGCTTAACTGGATCACTTCTCATCGAAGGTGCTACAGCCTTCAACAACCCGCTAGTACGACTACTTAGGGGTTGGGGTGTACAGTCTACAGACTTGTTGAGGCTGAACCCTTTTGAATGTGGTGATGGGGGTGTTGTCGGTCATCCTTTCGAGCCGTGTGTTTGGGAGGCCGTTACAAAAAAAAGTATACTTTTTTTGTAACGTTCTCCCTAGCACCACACTCGAAAGGACGACCGCAAGCACCCCCAGCACCATGCTCGAAAATGTTTAGCCTTGAATAGTCTGCAAACCATGCACCCCAACCCCTCTCCAAGACCACAGGCAGGTTGTTGGAGTTCGCAGCCTCACTTTGATGAGGTAAACTCAAGTTAAACGCCCTTACGAGGACTTCCCAGGAGGTCACCCATCCCAAGACTACTCTAGCTTGCTTCTCATCACCAATTTAGCTGTCAGGTTCCTCTTTAGTATGATGTGGAAGAGAAAGAGAAAGAGGGGGAGGAGTAGGAAAGGTGGAGAGATGGAGAAAGAAAGAAGAGGGAAAGGGAGAAAAAGTGAAGGAAGGGAGAGAGGAAGAAGGCAATGTTATAAATAATGTCTCTCTCTCTCATTCGTGCTCGCTGACTCTTAGAGGGCTTTGCCAGCATTCGAGCGGACTGCACCCGCATTCGAGCGAGCTTTGCCCATAATAATATAATCATATGATTTATGGCTAGGACAATATAAAATTTAGAAAAAAAAAGCTCATACTAAATGAGAAAAGGTTTAGCTAAAGTGGTTAATGAAGAAATTAAAGTATAACTAAGGTCAACAATGAAATTGATGTGGAAATAATAGCACAATTAATGACAGATGAAAAACATAAAATGATTAAAGAGAAACTTTAAATTCCACTTCCCCATGAATGAGTTTGGAAATTTATAGATAATTACTTTACTAAATAAAAATGAAAAAATAATTGTTTATAACAGAATGCACAAATGGAGGGCACAAAAGAATCTTATTGTTCTAAGCAAATTGAGGGCACACGAGAATTTACAACAAAGTAGAGATTTTATTAAAGAAAACAAATCACTAAATATAAGTTTTCACAATATCATACTGCTACACATTAATGTTTATAATGCATTAATTCATTACAATACACTCATTTTACTTCTTAAAACTCACAACACACTTCTAGCTTTAGATAAGGACTTCATACAAAAGCCACTACAAATTTTCTCCAAGGTTTTCACCTCTTGGCGAGTTATTTTCCAAGCAAGTTCAAAGACCAGACTCTACGGGTGACCTTCAGCTTCCCCTCATAAGTGTACTCCATCAAGCGTGCTTGTACCTTTTTTTCTACCTCATGTGGTCTTCTCCGCCAAATGTGACAATGTCTTTTTAAAAAAGGTGCAACCAAAAGTGGCATCTTAAAAATAAGTGTCGTGAATATCACGACGCTTTAAAAAAATACAACAGGATCTCCAAACCATTACCATTTCCATTGTCAGTCACTCGTACATATAAAGAATGCAAATTACTTTATCATATCTCTTATTATTCATCATTTAGGCAAGTATTAAGGGAATGTATGTATACATGATAATCTTCATTAGTTAGCATAGTATATTCACATTAACGTCATAAAATTATAATCTTTATAAGTAAATATATACAAATTTTGAGCAGTTGTTAAGATGGCTCGAGTATACTCTAGAAATCCTATATTCCAATCATGAAAATAACATGAATAAATTCATGAATTAAATTCTTTCAATATAATTAAATAACTCAGAGTTTTCATTCTAAATTCCAATACAAAATGTGTATAACAAGTACAAATCAAGGACCATTTCCTATACATCCTGTATTTTTAATATAGGGAATCACGCTCTCTTGAATTCACAAGTGATTCCACGCACTTATTACACTATTTTAATATCATGATGACCATATCCTTGTCTCAGGCAATCAGATGGTAAAACAGAAAAATCTAATTGCAAACCTCATTTGATTGCTTGAACTTGTAACATAGTTTTTAAAATGATAATGAATTTATTGAACTCAGCCACTTGATTTAGATGTGGTTAGAAATCAATATTATTTGAAACATAAAAACAACTTATAAATCTCTCAAAAATGATGATTTCACTTTTCACACCTGAAATGAATGGAAATGAAATCATCATTTTCTAAAGCTTGCTTGATTGCTTTCTATACACTATATATAAGAAAAAAAATGAGCCTTTGGAATGGAGATGGTCAAACTAATAAGTTTTCAAAATAGTTGAATATCAGTAAGAGCTAACTTTGTCAATTATAGAATAAAAATATATATATATATGAAACTGGTGATTTCATTTTATACTCACTTTGAGTGTGAAAATAAAACCCTCACTTTTGAAGAATCTTGAAAGTGGTTGAATATTTTAAAAACCCTATTGATTACTAGCAATGTCCAATCAGCTAATGAACTCATTATTTTTTTGAAGCAAGTTCCCTACAAGTTATCAAATGAGCCTTAAGAGATAATATAATTACATTATACTGTGACTAATCCATCCTTCATATCTGTTTTCTAAAGCTTGAGGAAGGTCCCTATGGAAAATTATAACATATGGATTGATGCCTGCAAAAGTCATAAATTGTGTAAGTAGCAAACTCTGAAAATTTTAAATCTTAAATGTCTAACAAATTCTTCATTCCAGCTAAATATTGATTTTTTATTTCTCCCAAATACCTTTAGCAAGCAACCCATGTATCAATTTTTTTTAGTGATAACCCCTACCGGATTAATATAACCAGTTCCATCTGCATAAGCAGTCAAGATCATTCAATTTAGTTAATTGTTTAGGCCTCTTTGTAGGGATATGGCTACTGATGATGATGATAATAGGTATTTACTATGAATACAACTAAGGGATAATAGTGCAAGTTTATTCTTATATCAATTCACTTCCTCCATGTTATATGTGTAACTCCAACTTTGATCATTTAGGTAACATTTTACTTCATCAATGGTGGGTAGATCACCTATAAAAATGAGAAAGTAAACTTCAATGCCCACCATATATGAACTTTGGTAGGTACCACGGGACAGAATTATAGATAATAAACAACTAAGTTAATCAGTACTTAATTTTTTCTAATGTAATGTAGAAAATAATGATAAATCATTGATAATAGCAAGAATATCTATAGCAATCACTATTTCTTCTTTTGTTGTAAATGTTGGGTATTGCATCCACAATAGCCCAGATTTGTATGAAGTCACCCTTGAACTAAGATGAAGTAAGTTTGTATTTGATGCTCTCTTTGGTTGAGTGTTTGCAGAACTTAATTGTCAAGTGTATACCAATGTCATTCTACAATGAGTCTCTAAACACAGGACCATACAATGTAATCCCTCATTGTGTGATCCATGGTGTTGACTCATGTGTAGCCTCTCTATTGGGACACACTTCTTTTTCAAGCACTAAGGATGAGGGAGAAAAGTTGGTTGTTGATTTTATTGAAGAATTTATGATTTCAGATTTTCAGAGAAAATGTCTAAGTCTTTTTCTCGAGTACAATATTCTGTACTCGAGAAGGACTAAGTTTATTCTCTAGTTAAACATATCATAATTTTGAGTTGCAAAAGTAGTTCTCGAGAAAGTATAATGTTGTTCTCGAGAAGGCCTTATGTACTCGAGTACTTCATGACACCTCTTCTCGGGTTACTCTCTTTTCCAGACTGAAAATAATCTAAGTCTTTTTTCTTGAGAAGACCATGTCTTGTTCTCGAGAAGGATATATTTAATTCTCGAGATGCCAGTCTTAAGGCATTGAAAGCGCTGAGAAGTTAAGTCCAGTTCTAAGGCTTGTTGTACTAGAGTAGAAGTCGTCTTTTGTTCTCGAGTACAGTCTGTCAAAAAGCGTTGAGAGCGAGACTTGACTCAACGCCATCTGGAAATTTTCTCAAGACAGTCTTTTGTTCTCGAGTACAAAGTACTTCTTCTTGAGAATAATAACTTATTTTTCTCGAGTACTTTCCTTCATTCCCGAAATACTGAATTCCAACTCCACACTTTTTTTCTAAGTCTTTTTCTCGAGATCTTCATTATTGTTCTCGAGAACCAGTAAGCTTTTTCTCGAGTACTATTTTTTCTCTCGAGAATAGTTATACTGTTTTTCAGATTTTCTTCTAAGTCAAGACAGACGTAATTTCAAATGTCATTAGCACGTGATTGGTCCATGTGGCTATTAGTAATTATTATTATGACTGTTAGGCTTGTCCTATAAAAGTTCTTATCAATTTTGACTAACCCTAACACGAAAAAGTAAGATATTCTAAGAATTCTGAATCCCTAATTTTCTTTCCATAATCGGAAGCACCGCCGATCATCGTCTTCATCGCCAAAAGCGCTTTCGATCCAGATCGATTCAGAGCAAGAGGTTCAGAGATCAATACATTCTACAATCTACAGATCCAATACTTGATCTCGCTGAGTCCAAAATTTCAGATCAGAGATCTAGCCGAGTCTTCTTCAAACATTTCTGACAAAGCCGCAAAGTTCAAGGAAGAAGAAAGGCAGAAGTTTTTCAGATCTGATATAACACACTATTTGTATTTGTTATATTTCAATTTATTCTTGTAGGAGATCCTTCTCCGAGTGTAGGAGCTTTGTTCTCCGAGTTGTTTTTGTAGAAAGTTTTATCTTTTGTGTGTAGATCCAGTTTTTGGGATCGAGTTGTAGGAACGTTGCTCCGAGTTGTAGGATTGTTTGCAATCCGAGATTAGTGGAGTAGCCAAATCTAGTGCTTTGCTAGATCGGTGAGTGAAAAGTGGATGTACCCAAGGTTAGGGAACCACTATAACTCTTGGTGTCGTCTGTGAATGCTTTGTTAATTTTCTGTGCATAGCTCTTTAAATTTTTTTCCGCAAAAAGACGCACAACTCACCTATTCACCCCCCCCCCCCCTCTAGGTGAATTAGGTAAGACAACTAAAACATTTTCAATTGGTATCAGAGGGAGGTTGTTCACAAAAAGTTTAACACCTTGAACAGATCTGCCCAAGTTATCTTTTGAGTAATCCAAGCACGGATAAAGCCAAGGATTTTGCAAAGCTTTCTCTGTGCACAAAGACCAACTTTTCCATGTGGAAAGAAAGGATTAAGTTTTTCATGGAAGCTGTGGATTCAAGGATCTTCATGATTGTTGAAGAAGGTCCTTATGTTCCCATGACCGTCTCCGCTATTGATCCTACCAAGAAAGTTCCTAAGAAGTTGATGGATCTTGATAAAGATGAGATTACACTTGTCTCATTAGATAAGAAAGCTAAAAATATCATCGCAAGTGTAGTCGATGATTCTATGCTACAAAATCTGATTCACTGTCAATCCGCTAAGGAAATGTAGTAGTCTCTTATCATCTTGATGGAAGGCACTGAAGAAGTTAGGTATGACAGAAGATCCCTTCTAAATCAGAAATATGAAGCATTCCGACAAGGACCAAAGGATTCAATTGCAGATGCCTTTGAAAGTTTCTTCAAGATTGTTAACGGCCTAAGAGTATATGGCCAGGTCTTCACTAATAGAGAGTTGAATGATAAGTTTCTGAGATCCCTGACTAAGGAATGGGACAACAAAGTCTGTGTTATTTGGGAGTTTGGTAAGTTGGCAGAGACTGACCCTCAGAATCTCTTTGAAAAGCTTATGTCATATGAGCTGCAAATCAATTCCAGAAAAGCTGAAGAAGAGAAGAGTAGGTTTCCATCCAAGGATAAGTCTGTCGCACTGAAGGCGGGCAGCTCAAGGAAAGTCAAAGATGCATCACCTACTCCTGCACAGGAAGATAGTGAAGAAGAAACTTCAGAGCCAAGCACCTCAGGCTCAGAGTTATCTGAAGGAGAGCTTTCTCTTCTTTCAAGGCAGTTCAAGAAATTCTTAAACAAGAAGAAACAATGGAAAGGCAAAGATGTCTTGCACAGAAGATCATGTCATGAAGGTGATTGACACAAGAAAGGCTCAAGTAGTCAAAACAGGTATCATACTAAACAGAACAAACATATTTCTTCTTACATCGTTTGCTATTATTGTAATAAGTCAGGTCACGTCATTGCTAATTTCCCTCACAAGAAGAAGGAGGATGGAAAGAGAGAGGAGAAGAAATCTTCATATAATAAGAAGAGAATTTTAAAAAACCTAGTAGCCAAGAAGGGCAAGACACTTAGCGACTCTTACTCATCTGAGTCAAGTGAAAAAGAGGAAGCCTACTTTGGGCTAATGGCACAAACTGATGAAGAAGAAGAACCCCAGTTCACTAGGAAGGTAAACTCTCACACCCCTCTTTCTGAATCAGATGCTTCTAATCATGATTATGAGGACAGCTCTTCTGACGATGAGTCTAAACTCATGGTCCAGTATAAAGAGTTAATCAAGGCTTACGACAAATGTCGAAGAGTCATGAAAACTCAAGCCAAGGAGATAAAGTCTCTCAAGGCTGAAGAGAGCACTCTGAGAGAGGAAGTCGCCAAGATGGACTCACTCAGAGAGAACTTCAATGCTACTATGGAAGAGTAAAATAAGGCTCTCGAGCACCTAGATATGAAGGAGAAGATCATCAAAGAATTGGAAGAACAACTTGTTGCGTAGAAGAAACATGTTGAAAGCTTCTCCAAGCCCAAGGTTGTCCTTCATTTCGTTGTTGAATTCTCAGCTCAGGACAAAGGTGCTCTCTTAGGCCATGTTGATGCTTCTAGTAAATCTTCTTGGAGAAATAAGTCTCAAAGGAAGAATAAGGCCGCCAAAAAGGCTTTGGCCAAGAAGAAAGGGAAAGCTCTTCAAGATCAGACCTCATTCAAAAAGGTCATCTTTCCAACGAACGAGTTTGATCTTGATTCTTCCTACGGTCACTTTGCTAGGCCTACTTATGTAGTGCCCAAGTCTCGTTACCAAGGATGGACTCGTCCCCGGAACTTTGGCGAAAGTGTCTTCAAGGCACCTTATAAAGAGATTACTCTTCAGAGCTATGGCCCTTATAATCATGGCCATAACATCAAGAAGGCACCAAAAGTAAAACTCGATGTGGAAAAGCCTCTCAAGGAGAAGAATCCATATGAATGTCATCACCATGAGGCTTCTACCTCCAAGACTGCTGCCCCTGCAAGACCACACTCTCAAAAGGTCAAGCAGGAGAAATTCAAGCAAAGATACAACAGATTTGACTTTTGGAGTTGCGGCAAGGTTGTTCACTTTGCCATTGATTGTCGGTTTAATCCCAGAAATTATGTAACTTCTCAAGTTAACAATTTGAGAAAGACCACCCATAATGTTAATACATATAGGGGGAGTGTTCTAACTAGAGACCAAGGACCCAAACAGGTTTGGGTTTCTAAGGCAAACTGATTTGTGATTGCAGGTATGTCCAAAGGCCACCAAAAATCTTATCTAGTACTTGGACATTGGATGCTCTCGGCATATGACCGGGACTAGAAGCCTACTCTGGAATTATTCCCTAGTCATGAACGGGCCAAAGGTCATCTTTGGAAGTTCGGACAGAGGAGTTACTAAAGGCTACGGTATGATTATGAATGGCAGTGTATCCTTATCAAATGTGTCTTATGTTGAAGGATTGGAACACAATCTTATAAGCATAAGCCAGCTCTGCGATAAATGATACATTGTAGAATCTCATGCAGATAAGTGCTTGATAAAATCGGTAGACAATTTGAAAACGATTCTATCAGGCACTCGTAGTAGAAATATATTTTTTTTGAATTTTATTTGTATAGACTCTTCTACGTCAGTGTGCATTTTAGTTAAAGATAGTGCGTCTCTTGGTGACCAATGGCACAAGAGACTAGCACATATTAATTTCAAAACTATTAATAAATTATTTTCTCTTAATTTAGTACGTGATGCCCCAAATGTCAAGTGCTCCAAAGATAGACCTTGTCACGCATGTGTAAAAGGCAAGCAAACAAGAGCTACCTTTAAAAGCATTATTGGCAAAGACTCTAATAGATGTTTACATCTACTTCATATGGACTTTTTCGGTCCACTGCAAGTTAGAAGTTTGGGAGGTAAGGATTATACATTGGTTATTATTGATGATTACTCGCGCTTTGCGTGGGTGTTCTTTCTAAAACACAAGTCAGATACTTTTGATATCTTTACTAATTTTTCCAGGCAGGTCCAGAATGAATACAATTGTTCCGTAGTCAAAATTAGAAGTGACAATGGAACAGAGTTCAAGTCTGGGGTCATGACAGAATTATGTGAAAAC
Source organism: Platanthera guangdongensis (assembly GCA_039583875.1). Taxonomy (NCBI): domain Eukaryota; kingdom Viridiplantae; phylum Streptophyta; class Magnoliopsida; order Asparagales; family Orchidaceae; genus Platanthera; species Platanthera guangdongensis. The sequence goes on from CM077150.1 coordinate 252,415,882, forward strand.
CTAGATATCTTTCATGAGTTTTCCTCTCCTCAAACTCCTCAGCAAAATGGAGTAGTTGAGAGAAGGAATAGAACACTCATAGATGCCTACAGGACCATGTTGAGTGATGTCTCACTATCGGAATATTTCTGGGCTGAAGCTGTCAACACTGCATGGCACGTGCAAAATCGAGCACTCATAAACAAGAACCATAATAAGACACCTTACGAACTACTAAAGGGCAGGAAACCGACTATCTCATATTTTAGAATCTTTGGTTGTAAGTGTTTCGTCCTTAATAATGGCAAGTATCACACTATTAAATTTAGTGAAAAGAGTTTTGAAGGTATTTTTATAGGGTATAGTAGCCATAGTAAGGCATATATGATTTTTAATAAGAAAACCCTAGTTGTAGAAGATTTTATTCATGTTGTATTTGATAAGACGAGCTTACTGCAAGGCAACTCTTCTAGTGTGTTTATTGAAGATGTAGGTTCAAAGATAAAAGAACTGAACTTTGATGAGCCAACTGAAGAGAAAGATGAAAAGGTCATCAAGATCACCATTCCTACCCTATTGGAGAGGTTGATGACCATGATGAAGAAATCATTCAAGTTGATGAAGTCACTCCTGTGGTTGAAGAAGTTCCAGATGCAAGGACTCTAGAGCTCAGACATTTGAAGGATCACCCAATGGACCAAATCATAGGTAATCCCCGGGATGGTGTTAGAACTCGTAGAGGTACAGCTAATGAGAATTTATATTTGAGTTTTCTCTCACAGGTTGAACCAAAGAAGTTTGAGGAAGCAAACTCAGACACATCAAGGATAATGGCAATGGAAGAAGAGTTAAATTAATTCAAATGTTGCCAAGTTTGGAATCTTGTTCCAAGACCCAAAGGCAAGAACGTCATCAGATCAAAGTGGGTCTACAGGAACAAGATGGACGAGGATGGTACAATCATAAAGAACAAGGCCAGACTCATCGTCAAAGGATACAGACAAGAAGAAGGAATCGACTTCGATCAGACTTATGCACCAGTGGCAAGGCTGGAGGCAATCAGGTTGTTCCTAGCATATGTTGCACTTAAGGGCTTTACTGTCTATCAGATGGACGTGAAGTCGGTCTTTCTTAATGGTGACATAAAGGAAGAGGTGTATGTGGAACAACCTCCAGGTTTCGTTGATTCTAACTTTCCTAATCATGTCTATCTTTTATTCAAAACTTTATATGGTTTGAAACATGCACCTCGAGCTTGGTATGAGTCGTTGTCTAACTTTCTTCTCGAGAACAAGTTCACAAGAGGAAAGATAGATAAGAAATTATTTCTTAGGAAAATAAAAGGCAAGATTTTTCTAGTGCAAATCTATGTCGATGACATCATATTTGGCTCTACTGACGACAACCTCTGCAAGAAGTTTTTCAAACTTATGCAAGGGAAGTTCGAAATGAGCAATATGGGAGAGCTGAAGTATTTCTTAGGACTTCAGGTGAAACAATCTGAAGATGGAATTTTCATCTCTCAGACGAAGTTCACCAAGGAGTTAATTAAGAAATTTTGAATGGAGAACGTAACCTCTATGAGAACTCTAATGGGTCCAACTATGTCTCTGGACAAGGATGAGAAAGGGAAACCTTTTGATGAAACCAAGTATAGAAGCATAATTGGATCCTTGCTCTATCTTACTGCTAGTAGACCTGATATAATATTTTCAACATGCATGTGTGCTAGATTTCAAGTGAACTCTAAGGAATCTCACTACGCTGCTGCAAAGCAGATTTTGAGATACCTTAAAGGTACACCAAATCTTGGCTTATGATACCCAAGAAATAATGACAGCGAACTAATTGGTTTTTCAGACGCAAATTTTGCAGGAAGCAAAGATGATAGAAAGAGCACTTCCGGGACTTGTCAATTCCTGGGAAGGAGGCTCATTTCATAGAGCAGCAAAAAACAAAATTGTGTCGCAATCTCAACGGCCGAGTCAGAATACATTTCTGCCGGCAGTTGTTGTGCACAATAGCTTTGGATAAAGAACCAACTTGAAAACTACAACTTGAAGGTCAAGACATCCCTTTGTTTTGCGACTCCTCTAGTGCAATTTCCATAGCCAACAATCCAGTCTCTCACAGTCGGACAAATTACATAGAGATGCGATACCACTTTATCAGGGAGCATGTGGAGCATGGTGGCATTAATCTCCAATATGTCCCAACTGACAGGCGGATTGCAGATATTTTCACGAAGCCGCTGGATGAGGTCAAGTTCTCGTTCTTCAAAATAAAACTTGGCATGCTCAACAAGGATGCTGAAGAATGAAGAAAAAGGAGACAGTAAGTTCAAGTTCTGGCTACACTTCAAAATTCAAGAAATTTTAAAGAATGGACTTCATTTCTCGAGTACAACACTTGTACTCGAGAATGGCATAATTATTTCTCGAGAACAACACTTACTTCTCGAGAACAAGATATTACCTCTCGAGAACAAAAGGCCTTCTTGAGAACAAGACTTTATTTCTCGAGAACAACAGTTCTACTCGGGAACTGCGGTATCATTTCTCTAGAATAAGTTCAAATTTGTCGATCGGAGTTCGACGATCGTCGATCAGTTTTTCGTCTATCATATTTCGTCGATCTGAGGTCAAATTCCATCGAACTAAGTTCGACGTTCGTCGATCGGTTTTTTTTCTACTGAAATAAGATTTCGTCGTTCAGAGTTCGACGTTCGTCGTTCGACTTCCACCTTTTTCTAGGTATTTTCTAATATTATTTATATCATTCAGCATCAAAATTAAAAGTAAATATAAATAGACTTAGGTCCAAGAAATTTATTCCCGATTTCAAAAACCCTTCTCTCGAGAAAAGTCTCTTCATCTTCCTCGTCTCAGCCGTTTGCCGCAAGCAAGTTTCTCCATTCACCAGCTAGCCAAGATCAATTTCTCTTCATCAATGGCGTCATCTTCTAAGCTTGGGATCTGCAGTGAACTAATTTCTACCGGGATTGCCGAGATTTCTGATGACTTCAGGAATGTCCTCATTCTTCTCGACACCGCTGGTCTGTCTTTTGTTCTTGAACATCCATGTAAGATACTAACTTCTGATGTCGAAGAGTTCTTCCAACATGCCAAAGTTAAACGGAATGGCAAGGTGCTAAAGTCTAAGGTTCAAGATATTAAGGTAAAAATTACTGCCCTCTCTGTTTCATAATTTCTGCAACTTCCAGTAATAGATCAAGAAGATGATCTTGTGGGCACTGATTATGAGTGAGCATACAGTTTTTGTGGGATTCCCCAATCCTCTCACACTATTAGAAGGCAGTTCATGAATGCAGAAAGCAAACTATTAGTAGATATTTTGGACAAATTTCTTCTCTACAAAATAAGTTCTATCAGTTATATTACCCTAGAATTCTTTGACTTAATGACTGTAGTGATTTATAAAAAGAAGTTCCAATGGGGAATGATGTTATTTGACAAGATTAATGCATGTATTAAGAGCCCAAATTATGGCAGGATCATCTCACTGTACTTGAACCAGATGAACCCTGAAGCTTTCCCCATGAATAAGGGCACAACCCTTCACCATATGAAGAAAGTTTCTATCTCCTCCATCCAGAGATGGGAGATTAAACTGCAGAATTTTGATAAAGTTTCAAAGGAAATTGAAGATGTGGACAGAACCCCATCTCCTCCTTTACATCAGATAACTGACCCAGTTATTGAGGAGGACCCTGCCCCATCTGTTCAAGATTAGCCAGCTCCTTCTCTAGCTACATCAGCAATTCCAGCCACAGTCTTTACTCCTCCAGTTACTACAGAAATCCCTTCTCAAGTTGCTTCTCTTGCTGCTTCACCCTCAGTTCCATCCACATATGCTGCCTCTTCACCTCTGCTGCATCCAGACCACCCAATCTTTCATGTTGATGAAGAAATTCTAGACTCAGAAAACCTGAAAGATGCTCAGATTCAAGAACAGCTTCTGTCTACAGATGAAGACATCACCAGGATGATAGAGGAGCTCACTTCCCAAGAGCCTCGATCCCTTATACCTGAAGATCATCCTTCATCTCCAGAAACATCTCCCAAGTCTCCTGAACCATCTCCTCAAAGAAATTCTCCTATACAAGAACCAACCCCATCTCCATTTGAACATTCACCTGATGCTGAATTTATTTTTGTACATGATTCAGATGATGAAATACCAATAGAAGCTGCTGAACCACCACTTCCAAGTCTTCATTTTAGGATTCCCACCATACTGCACACAGTTAATGAAGATGAGGACAGCACTGTCAACAAAAAGAAAGCCTCTACCTCCACAGTTGTAATTGAAGTAATTTCTCCATGGACAGCCCCTGTTGTACCTCCTCCCTCCACTCAGCCTACAGCACTTCCTGAAGGTGATATATTGAGCAAAATTAAAGCTCTCCTGACTGCTCAGAGAGTTTATATTAATTCTTCTCTAAAGGTTGTAATTGATAAAATGACTGCATTGGAACAAGAGATGAGCCATGGATTTGCTGAAATCCAGAAAAACACAGATGAATTTAAAAGGCTCTTGCAAATAGGTGGAAAAGTTATAGATCATGCAATCACAAGCATTGGTACATTCATGGACCAGTCAGTCACTCTTGCCAACAATCAGATTCAACTAGACAAGAGAGCTGAAGAAAGGAATTTCAAAACTTGTGAAGAAGTTGGAAAGTTTAAAAAAGATGTCAACAGCACCCTCTCCCTAGAAGTCAGAAAGGGGGAGGATAAAATGAAAGAACAACTAGAAAAATAAGCTCAGACTATGAAAAATCAGTGGGAAGATCAAATGAAAGATGAAAGTGCGAGTTAGATCTGATATACTCTAGAGGGGGGGTGAATAGAGTATGGTGCTTTATTAAAACTTTTACAACAGTTGTTGTATTCTAATGTGAACAGGTAAGCAAATAGTAAATCTAAACACAGAATAATCACAAACTACAGAAGAAACTAAACACAAGCCATAGCCAGAAACAAAAGAAACACAAGCAACCAGAAGACATAAGGAGCTATAGTGGTTCCCCTAAACTTGGGTACATCCACTCTTCTACCACCCTAGGTAGGAATCCACTGCAGGATGAGTTGATCAGGTGTCCTGGGCACCAATGAGCTTTTGGTAAGGTGCTCAAAAACCAAACCAGATTTTTTTGATCAGGTGTCTTGCCACCAATGAGCTTTTGATAAGGTGCTCAAAAACCACACACAAACTTTTGAAGGGAGTTTGAAAAACCCTTTACAGAGGTGGGGATGAGAGAGTGATGGAAGTCTTCTCTTTCTCAAGGCAGCTGAGAAGACTATGTGGATATTGATGTTGTCAAAGCTCCCCCTAAGATCTGTAGTTGTTCAGGAATTGAAGCTTTGCAGTAGGGTGATAGGCCTTCAGAAAATTGATCTCCAACAAATGATGATTTCAGCAACATCTGAAATGTGAGATGTCTGGAGTCTTGAATGATGATGGCCTTGAACACTTGTATCAAAAGAGATCTGAAGATTTCAGATGGTTGATCTCTTTTAGTGATGGTGTTCTTGAATGAATCTTGAGACAGAGAATGTCTACAACTCTTTTTCTTTCTCTTGTGAGAGTTGTTGCAGAAGAAAATTTGCAGAATGAATATTGCAGAATGTGTGTCTCTCCCTTGTTCTTCTTCCTTGTTTCTTTCTCAGAGTTCTCTACTGGATTGATTTTTTAGAAGTTGAAGAAAAATTGTATTTTATTTCTTCTGTCTGAATAGAAATTGTCCATTGTCAAGATAGCTATTGGCCTGTCATTAAATGACTTCCTTAATTGCTTTTGTCTTTTGGGGGAAAGTCCAATGAAAACATTCCTTGATAATTCCTTGAAACTTGCTCTAGAATAAATGAAAACGGCTACAAAATCTTCTGAATTAATTGCTGAGAATAACTCTTCAACTGTCTGAATTTGAATTTTGAAAGTCGTTGAACTCTTCAGCAAAACGTCGAACTGAGCTCTACTATCGTCGAACTGAGCTCAGCGATATGGAGTTATACAGAAACAGAGATCGTCGATCTGAGCTCAACTATCGTCGAACTGAGCTCAGAGATGAGAATCAAACTGGAGTCAAGATCGTCGAACTGAGCTCGAAGATCGTCGAATGGAGTTCGATGATTTGTTGAAGCTGAGCTCAGCGATCGTCGAATGGAGTTCGATGATCCGTCGAAGTTGAGCTAAACGATCGTCGATTGGAGTTCGACAATTCGTCGTACTGAGCTCGACGAAATGACTTAGTCTCCAAACTGAAAAACCTTGGTCTTGAGGGCAGCTTCCAAACCTAAATACTAACCCTTAGACTCAATTCTAATTGACCTTTGGATCTATACAATGAGGTCAAAAACAGGTTTCCTAAAGACATAGTGATCCTGACCCAAATTAGTAATAGGGTGTTCCAACAATCTCCTCCTATTTGGGTTAGGATTACTATTTACAGACATTGGAGAAATTAAAAACAACATACAAAGCAACAATACAGAAATGCAATAAACAAAGCATTGCAGAATCATAGATATAACTCAGATAGATCACAAAACAGCAAATATTGTCACCTTACAGAGTTATTCTTTCTCCTTGCTCTTTATAAGTTTAATTTCTCTATTTGGATTAAGAGCTTCCTTCTTTGATCTTCTGTCATCAGCTGCACCTAGAGATGTTTGTTGTTTAGGCCTTGGTACTACAGCTTCAGGGTGCAGCTCCATGTATCTTTCAGAATCAAAGAACTTGCTGGAGGCATATCTTTCAAGTTCTTTCTTTCTTTGATCAGACAGAGTAATAATGCTGGAGGTGTCATTGCCTTGCTCTCTGGCTTTCTTAATCTGATCCAAGGCAGCTAATTCTTTCATTCTAGCTGTCCAGGTAGTTGGATTGTTCTCTGGATCCTCAAAAGGCACTGGAGGCTCATATCTGTTGGAAGGATTATCTGGAGGAGCTCTGGATGAGACTAATTCTTTAAGTTTGTATGGAAAAGGACCTGAAGTAGTGTTAGATGAAGCCTGTCCTTCCCTTAAGTATGGATGTTGCCTTGAATAGCCTTTTGAATAGACTTGAAGTCCTCTTTGGTTTCCTCTATAATTTCCTCTCCTAGATTGAGAGCCTCTAGATTGGCTTCCCCTATATTGAGATCTACCATGAGGCTGATAGGGGGTTTGACTTCTAGCAGAAGGATGAACAGCAGAGCTACCACCTGCACCTGCATCAGGAGGAGGAGGTGGAGGAGGATGATGGAACTGAGAGGAACCTTTCTCATATTTCCTCTTCTTCTTCATAGCCTTTAGTTGATTCTTGGAATATTACATCCAGTGTTCAGTTATAGGGCAGTCATGCAGAATATAGTAGGGAATATCATTTGTATCTTTTACTTTAGCTGGTGGAACTCTTTTCATTGTCTTGCTTCTTGCTTTTCTTTTCCTTGCTATAGTAGCTGAGGAGTCATCAGAATCAATTCTGAACTGATCACTTTCAGAGCTTTGTTCATCATATAAAGCATCAATCTTTTTCAGATAATCTTTCTGTTGTTGGGTTAGAGCAGATGAGGCAGTGGTGACAGCAGTTGTAGCAGCAGCAGTAGAAGCAGAAATAGTACTGGCAGAAGTTGTAGCAGCAGTAGATTCAGAGATAACATTTTCAGATACAAAAACATCAGCAGGGGCAACATCAGCAGTTTCAGAAGCAGTACTTTCAGATATAGTAGTTTCAGTAACAGCAATATCATCAGTAATGACAGTAGGCTCAAGATCAAATGCCTCTGTCATAAGTATATCCTTAGAGACTGACTCATCAGCAGTATCATCAATAACAGCAGTAGGGGCAGCAGCAACAGAACTAGCAGCATAAACTGAATTTACAAAGGAATGAATAACACTGGTGTTACAGCTTGAAAAGGGCACAATGGCCTTGGAGAGATCCTCAGATGGCTGGACTGCAGATGGCTGGACTGCATTCTGCTCTGGAAGACAGCTGAAGTAAACTAAATCAAAAACTGATAATAAAGATCTGAGATCCATTGGTAAAATAGCAATTAGAGGTGGTGTTGAAGCTTGGGCTTGAGTTGAAGTAATAGCAGCAGCAGCAGGGACTGAAGAGATGGCAGCAGCAGGCAATCTAACATCTTCATGAGGCATCTCCCCCTGCCTAGATTCAGAGATAGCTAGATCAAGGCACCAAAAGGAAGGGATTACCTGAGGAGGAAAGAGGGAGGATAGCCTGGCAGATAGGTCTGCAACTGACTTGAAGAGTGGAGCCAAGGAGGTCTCCAACAGAAGTGAGAACCTGGGAGCTATCAGCTCATACAGTTTGTCAGCTAAGGCTGGAACATCTACATGCTCAGTAGGGACTGGAGCAGAGGTAGAGAAGGATGGTGGAGCAACTGGTGATGTTGGTGGAGAGCTGGTGTATGGGGTAAAGGAAGGTTGAGGTGTGGGGATTGTGGAAATGGAAGATAGTGGTATGGAGATAGAAGGTGTGAAGGAGGGTTGAGCAATGATATCTTCAAGTAACTGTTGGTATGATGTGGATGAAGAGGGTAGATCAGGAGGGGATGAAGGTGAATCATCCATGAAGGAATCATCTAGAAGATTGAATGATGGAATGTGAGATGATGTGTCAAGATCTGGTTGAGGGTAGTGATGTAAAGGGTGGAAGATTTCTTCTGTGAGAGTAGGGATTGGAGATGGAATTGTTGTAGGAGAGAGGCTGGAAATAGTGATGGTGGTTGAAATTTGAATGGTTGAGGTGACTGGTGGAGATGAAATAAGAGGTGGAGAAGGAGGGGAAGCAGTAGGCAAGTCTTCTGCAGGGGCAGAGACTTGAGGGGAAAAGACTGTTACAGTCCTTGTGCCTGAAGTTGCAGCTGCAGAGGGCCTGCTAGGCTTCACTATCTGTCTGTCCCACTTGCCAAAGAGGGCACAGGAGAGCCTCTTAGAGGCATTAATGTGCATCCCAGTTGATACAAGCAGGGCAGGGCATCTATTTTGGAGAAACATCCCTAGAATCCTTCCAAAATTCACAAAATTCTTATTGATCTTCTTCTTAATCAGATCAAAGAAGATCTCTCCCCAGTTTAACTATTTCTTATCCACTAAAGCACCCATCAAGCACAGCTGATACCTGGAGATGTTATCATGGGCTGAATGCTTGGCCAAAAGAACTTTTCCCACTACATCAGCTAAAAACCTGTATTCAACAGTTAAGTTCTTTTTCAGCAGCTTGCTAGTGTTGGCATCAGAATGACCCATTCTATCAAGCATAGTAGAAAATTCTTCTCCAGACATTTCAACAGAATCTCTTCCAGAATTTAATTGAAAAACCTCTGTCAGAATAGCAGGTGTAAGAGGTACCTGAGTTCCAGAAATTGATCCGATAATTATATTTTGGTCTTGGTTGTGGGCAGTATAGACCAACTCCTTGATTTCATCAGCAGGCAGTTTTATTCTGGTAGTCATGATAGGAACAAGTTTTTGCTCATTGAACAGTTCTAGAATGTCTTGAAAAATTTGATCACTGGTGCTGAAGGAATCCATATCAATATCGAAACCTGCATCGAATTTCATGGCGGCCAGAACGGCGACTGAGACGGTCATGGTTTCCTGCAAACAATAAACAACCAAACGACCAAGTGTAGAGATGTTTGGAGGGAAAGAGAAAGTTTGCAGAGAGATTGAAAGCGCAAAAGGAGAACGACGACCGAAAAATGAATTTTATATTAGGGTTCGACGCAGAAAAGGAAAGATCGTGGAACTCCGTTCGACGATCGGGGCTTCTAAAGGAATCTGAAGGGTCTTCAATATCGTCGATCTCCGTTCGACGATATTGGAGAGCGTCGAGCTCCGTTCGACGATAGTTCAGAAAACAAAATCGTCGAGCGCCGTTCGACGATCGTTGACCTGGAGAGATAGTTAAGCACTATCTGAGAAGCGCTGAACTCTGGTCGACGATTTCGGAAAGCGTTGATCTCTGTTCGACGATCGGGGGGAAAATCGTCGAGTGCAGTTCAGAGACCAGAAACACTCTAGACACTAGAAAAATTAAGATGTTTGTCTAGTCTTGGTCAATTTTTAGAGTTTTAAAATCTTGGAACTTATTTTAGACTTCCTCCAACTAACATTCCTAACTGATTTAGGAAGAAGGTGTGTTTCTTTTCATCCAAGGGTTTGGTGAAAATATCTTCCCTTTGCAAATCAGTTGTGATATATTGAAGTTCAATTTTATTCTTCTCAACATTATCTCTTAAGAAGTGATGCCTAATTTCTATGTGTTTTGTCCTACTATGGAGGACTGGATTTTGAGCTATAGAAATAGCATTGGTATTATCACAAAAGATTTTAGACTTCTCTAAGTTGTAGTCATAATCTAGGAGTTGGTTTTGAATCCACAAGATTTGTGAACAACAACCACCTGCAGCCATATATTCAGCTTCAGCAGTTGAAGTTGACACAGATGTTTGTTTCTTGCAAAACCAAGAGACAAGTCTGTCACCAAGAAACTGACAAGTTCCACTGGTGTTTTTCCTGTCAATTCTGCATCCAGCATAATCATCATCAGAAAATCCAGTTAAGTCAAATGCTGAATCTTTTGGATACCAGAGACCTAGATTTGGACAACTTTTAACATACCTGAGAATCCTTTTAACTAATGTTAGGTGTGACTCTATAGGGCTCACTTGGAATCTAGCACATATGCATGTAGCAAACATTATGTCAGGTCTACTAGCTGTAAGGTACAGTAAAGAGCCAATCATTGCTCTATAAGTTATCTGATCAATAGGTTTCCCATGTTCATCAGTATCCAATACAGCATTAGTAGGCATAGGTGTTTTCATACAATATGCTTCAGACATACCAAATTTCTTAACCAATTCTTTTGCATACTTGGTTTGAGAAATGAATATGCCTTCAGCATGTTGTTTGACTTGCAATCCTAGAAAGAAGGATAGCTCACTCATGCTACTCATTCCAAATTTAGAATGCATTAGGTTGGAGAACCTTCTGCACAAATTTGAATCAGTAGAACCAAAAATCATATCATCTACATAAATCTGTACTAGTAGGGTATGGGACTTATGGGTTCTAATGAAAAGAGTTTGGTCTACTCTACCCCTTATAAATTCATTTTTCAGGTGAAAGCATGCTAGGGTCTCATACCATGCTCTAGGAGCTTGCTTGAGACCATATAATGCGTTGTTCAGCTTAAAAACATAATCAGGATGGGTTGGAGAGATAAAACCTGGAGGTTGTCTGACATAGACTTCTTCTTTGATATCTCCATTTAGAAATGCACTCTTTACATCCATCTGGTATACTTTGAAACCTTTATGTGCTGCATATGCTAAGAAGATTCTAATAGCCTCCAACCTTGCAACTGGTGCAAAAGTCTGGTCATAATCTATGCCTTCTTCTTGAGAGTACCCTTGAGCAACTAGCCTTGCCTTGTTCCTTACAATTACTCCTTGATCATCCAATTTGTTTCTGAACACCCACTTTGTTCCAATAATGGAGTGATCCTTAGGATTTGGTACTAGTTCCCAAACTTTGTTCCTTTCAAATTGAAGCAACTCTTCTTGCATTGCCATGATCCAGTGTGGATCTTGCTCTGCATCTTGAATGGATTGAGGTTCAATTTGAGATAGGAAGCAAGTGTGCAACAGGTTTTGGTTGACCTGATTTCTGGTTTGCACACCAGCTGAGATGTCTCCAATTACTTGGGAAATTGGATGGTCTCTTGATGTTACTAAATCAACAGGGGGTGTTGATTGTTCACCAACCTGTGTTGTTGTTTCCTCTTGTGGTACAACAACTGGCTCTTCAAGAAGTTTCTCTTCAAGGTGTTGATTGTCTTCTTCATCTTCACTGCTTTCATCCTTTTGAGTAATTTGTAATCTGTCCAGGTCTTCAGCAAGAGAATGTACCTGCAAAGGTTCTATGGTAGAAGAGTTCTTCTCCTTGAAAGACATGTTAGTTTCATCAAAAGATATGTGAACAGATTCTTCAATTTTAAGAGATGATTTATTATAAACCCTATAAGCCTTACTGATCATGGAGTATCCCAGAAAAACTCCTTCATCAGCTTTAGCTTGAAATTTTGCTAAATACTTCTTGTCATTATTATGTATATAACAAATGCAACCAAAAATTCTAAAATAATCTATTTTAGGTTTCTTCCCTTTGAGTAATTCATAGGGAGTCTTGCCCTTTAGTTTGTGTATTAAACTTCTGTTCAGCACATAGTTAGAGGTGTTCACTGCCTCTGCCCAAAAAGATAGAGGAAGGTGAGCATCTGACAACAATGTAGTGGCAGATTCAATAAGGGTTCTATTTTTCCTTTCAGCTACCCCATTTTGTTGAGGAGTTCTAGGAGCTGAGAAAGTGTGTCTAATCCCTTCACTCTGACAGAACTCTTGCATAAGAAGAGAATCAAACTCTGTCCCATGATCACTTCTGATCAGGGCAATGTGAGTATTGAACTCAGTCTGTATGCATTTGAGAAACTCTGTCAAACACTTAAAGTTATCAGACTTCTTCCTCAGAAAGAACACTCATGTGAATCTAGAGAAGTCATCTACAACTACTAGAGTGTAAGATTTCCCTCCTAAGCTTTGTACTGTAATGGGTCCAAACAGATCCATGTGTAACAGATACAAAATCCTAGGTGAATCACTCTTATTAAGTGACTTGAAACTATTTTTAGTTTGCTTGCCTAATTGACAAGCCCTGTAGAGTCCTTCCTTCTTGTAGGGGCCAGAAGGTAGTCCTCTAACAAGGTTGTCCTTGGATAGCCTAGCAATGGTTCTAAGGTTTAAATGTCCTAGTCTCTTATGTCATAAAACATTAGGTCTACTAACAGAATTAAACAGGCAAATGTCTACATCTGTTGAAAGAAAATCTACTAAGTAGATGTTACCTTTCCTTTTACCTGTCAACACAGTTGTGTTGTCCTCTGACTTGATCTTGCATAAGACTTTGCTGAAAGTCACCTGGTAGTCTTCATCACATAGCTGACTGATACTGATCAAATTGTGCTTCAGTCCTTCCACATAGGCTACTTTCTTGAATGTGACTGTGCCAATTTGAACTGCATCATATCCTTTTATCAGTCCAAAGTTTGAATCACCAAATATGACTTTGGGTCCAAGCTTGGCTTTAAAGGATGTGAGGTTTTCCTTGTTTCCTATCATGTGCTTTGAGCACCCACTATCCAAGTACTATTGCTGGTTTGATGATGGATAGGTCTTCACCTGCACATAAAATAATTCACTTGTTTTTGACCCAGTTTACCTTGGGCCTAGGTTGATAACCTTTAAACTCAGAAATAAATGATATCCCTGGTTGACTCTTATAACCTTCAGGATGATATCTCCTTGGAGGTATTATCCATTCAGTATAAGGGTTAAGTCTTTGGGATGAAGGACCCCTAGGATTTGATTTTGATTTACCCTTGAAGGAATTTCCAAAGCTCTTATCTCTGTTCGACGATCGTTGAGCTGCATTCAACGATCTTGGGTCAGATCGTCGAGCTCCATTCGACGGTCGACTGTGGCAGAGTTCAGGAATTAGAGATTGTCGACCTGAGTTCGACGATTTTGCCTGAGATCGTCGATCTGCGTTCGGCGATCGTCTAGCTCCGTTCGACGATTTCTGCTGGAACTTGGTTTTCTTAGGCAGATCAGAATTTTTCCTAGCTACCTCTACAACTCCCTTCCCTTTATCAGAAATAAACTTAATTGGGGTTGTTAGAACTATAGATTGGCTGGATGAAGCACTGATAACTTCACAAAAGAATGTTATCTTCTGCGCCAATCTGCCGCATTTTGACTAATTTATCTTCAAAATACTGATCAAAAGTGTGTGTAAACGAGTAAATTATCATTTGTGCGAAAATTCATGTATCAGTAATATTTATATTTATGTTTATGATAGGAAAATATGAAGAAAGTAACTTGTGCGGCTGATGATAAGTGTGAAGAGCATTCAGGAAAAGTTGCAGGAAAATTATAGGAATTTTGGAGCAGATTTTTGCTGAATTCTGGACAGCACAGAATTTGTTGCAACAAATTAAAATTTGTTGCAACAAACCTACGAATTTGAATTTTAAGATTCCAAAAATAATTCAAAAATGGCAGTTTTAGAAATGAAAGGAGGCTTCCTTTCATAAATGCTGGAGATCCTTTGAGGCTCTTGGACCATATAAAGGGATTTTGGAGATCTTTTTATTATTTTTTGTCATTTTGGAGAGAAGGAGACCAAGTTTAGGGTTCTTGACGGTGGAGAAGCGGAATCCGGCCACGAGAAAGGGTAGATCTGAACTTTTGAAGCCATGAACTGTAAGATCGTTATAGTTTTGTGTGTTCCTTTTCTCGCCATGAACTAAACTCTCCAAGTCTTGTATGAGGAGAGTACTATGTGTGTTTTTTTATGGTGTATGTTCTTGGTTGTTGAGATTTGTTGAATGATTTATTATCTAGTGAACTTTTGAATTTATTTATGAGATTTTTGGCTTTGATCTTCATCTTGTGATGCGTTGCGAGAATCGAGAGATGAGTGGCGTAATATAAGGTTGAAGGTTATTTTATTGCACCGCAAGAATCGAGAGACGAGCGGTGTAAAACGTTTAACCAAAAATCTCCTCTTTGGCATTGTACTTCGAGAGTCGAGAGAGAAGTGCATTCGCTCATTAGTTCACCGTAGTTTAGAGGGGTGGAGGAGACTCCCTCCTTTTGCTAGCAGTCCGATTTTATGATAATCAATATCCTTCATTCCTCCTAAGTTAGAAATAAGTAGGAGAATTTAGGACGTTGGGATTTCCGAGATTCGAGAGAGGAGGATTTCTTCTATAAAAATCATTGTATGATAATTCCCTCAACACTCTTAACTAATATTATTTATTATACACCATTCAGACGCAAATAGGAAATCCGAAATACAAGGCTAATTTCTCCAAGTGGTTTAAGAATTTCTAAGGATTTTCGTATTTAAATTAGATTCAATCTTTAGTAAAAAATTTTCATTATTTCCAAAATCATTTTACTCATCTTGTTTGGATTTAAAGAACGGCTTAGCTAGTACTTGCAAGCTTTAGGTTAATCACTTCTCCGAGGGAACGATCTCACTCACACTTTATTACTTGTTACGGCACGTGCACTTGCGTTATTATATACATCTATTTCAGGCGTATCAAGTTTTTGGCGCTATTGCCGGGGAAGTGCTATTAATCTATTGTTTATTTTCTTGCAATATTAGTAAACCCTAGTATTTGGAGGTCAAACTTTAATCTTGTCTAATTTTAAATGTGTTTGTAGTTTTTCTGTTATTGCTAGTTTTTGTTATGTTAGTGCATGTTCAGATTTCGATCCATTGAGTTATTGCCATTAAACTTAGATTTTTTTTAAAAAAAACGTAAACCCTGAGTATTTAGAGCTCAAGTTTTTATTTTTTTTATTATATTTTCTAGGTTTTGTTTTTTTAATTCACAATTTTAATTTTATTTATTCCTAATCTATTTTTTTCAAAAAAAAATCAAAGTAGGTTTATTCATTTAAATTATTTGTGTGTAGTTGATTTGTGCAAAGATTAATATCCATTTAGTGAATTCTCCCACGCAAAATCATGTATTCATATTTATATTCTCGATGTCATTATTGTGGGGCATTCAATCATGTCAGTGATGATTGTTATATAAAAGACTGTAGTTACATGTCATATGGCTCACCCTATGGAGTACCAACATCTGATGATACTTCATATAGTGCTCCTAATTTTTATAATTATGCTCCCCCACAACATGCAACGTTTCCGCATTTCAACCCGACCCCTCAAAGGCCGAGAAGAAATGAGAAACAATACATATTTTGTCATAGCACCGGGCACGCTATGAAAGAGTGCGTTGCATTTCAGCGTCAAAGAGAGGCGTATAACAAACCTAAAATTCAAATCCTCTCATCCTCTTCTTATTATGACATTCCTTGTGATTCTAATGATATATACGCATTACCTCCTTGTCTACGAGGAAGTATTGGAGATATAACCATCATGTTTGTTGATGATCTGTGCAACGACATCGCGGAGCTGCCTCTCCCTACACATTCATCACTTAGTTTGGATTCACCCATGGAGGAACCAACCCACATAATCTCTAATAATGCTATCACCCCCGTTCCTCCACCTTCTTTGCACGAATTTTATACACCTATTTTTATCGATCATGTCGAAGATATTGCGCTTGGGGATAATCCTGAACCTGAGGATGTGGCAAAGTGTATCGAAGATATTATCCTCCCCAATGGAGGGAAGAATTCTTTGGAGCACTATGATGCGCTTGAAGAGGATATCCTTTCTGATGAGCAGATATACACTTCTTCATTGGATGAGGAGGTTCAACTCACCACTGAGGCCCTTGAGTTCTCGGGCCCCCCTTGTTATGATGCTTATGATACCGACATCGATCAATCTTCGGAACCTACTGGAAGTGAAACCGGGATCACTCCCATAATTAGAAATCATTTATGTCTTTCTTCTATTTTATTTCCTAATCTCCTTTCATTATCTGAGCCCAAGCAAGTTGATGCGTCACAAATGCTCGAAGAGGTTATTGAGCATTATCCTCAAGTTGATGAGATGGGTATCCCCTTATGTGAGGAGGTTGAGTCCTCCACCATAGTTGAAGCCTCATTCATTTTCTTCTCTCCCTATAGCCTTTCTGTTGACGAAGATACCTTGCTAGGCAAGGATATAGATTATGGTGATAATAGTGAGGAGCACTCCACTTCTTACTTTTTGTTCCCATTACCGGCGATTAACATGTATTATTATTTAGGTAAAGAGGTGGTTGTTTTATCGTCGTATCGGTACCTGCTGCCGACGCGTATATTAGAACAACTACGTGTTCATTTCTCTTTTCATCGTCCCATAATTTAGAATTTAAAAATTTTTGAATAAGTCGTGCTGGGGAGACAATAAACCCAGTAGTTATCTTTCGTTTACTGCATATTGTTTTTTAATTTTCCTGTCCATTATTGTAGTCCGACAATAATCTATTCACTGCTTGGGAGGCAACCCAATGTTTAATTTGCATTATTAGTTGGATTTGTAACTTTAATTTAGCAATATATATATAAATATATATTTACTATTTTCGTATTAAGTATGTTTAGCAGCTTTTAGTTACATTAATAAATTTTTTAAAAAAATTGCAAATAAATGATGATTAATGTATGAATGATGATGAGAAAAAAGAAAAGAAAAAAAATCTATTTAAGTCAAACTATTTGGTAGCCCTGATGATGCTTATCCTATGACACTTATTATATTTTGACTTGAATATTATGGAATGACTTTTGGTGCAAGTCATCAAAATAGTTTCTATGATAATCATCGTGCGCATGTGCTATATTTGTGTGACTTTTGATTATTCTCAGCGAATCTAACACAAATATACATCATGTTAATGACTATGTCCACTTTGAGGATGAATGTTTTGCAGGTTAGACTAAATGGCGGGATTGTTGAGAAATATCGTATGTTGGGAGAAACGTGGGTGCGTCAACAAGAAGCAATGGCTCACATCCAATTCAGGGGAGTTATTTAAATTTCTAGCTTCTTTCATCCCCTCAAATTATTTCCTTAAAATTATTTGTTTATTATTAAACATAACTTAGAGTATCCATATGATAAAAAAGGAATTATTTGCTAGGGACTAGCAAATGACTTAAGTGTGGAAGTGGCGTGCTATAACCCCTACCACTTGAGTGAAGAATTATTTATTTAAATATAAATTTAATGATCTTAATTCTTGTTTTACTTAATCATTAGGCTATTCTATACACATTCAATGATAATTAATTGGTATGGCTGAACAATCCAAAGAGTTCATTCTATGAATTTGAAGTTAGTAAGATTTTTTCTGATAAAGCTCACTCAAGCATTTTTTTTATACAAAATATTTGTTTACTTCCAATGCAATATTGTGATATTTACCTTTAAAATAATGGGGAGGGATGAGCAAGAACTAAGTCAATGATGTAAGCCTACACATGAGTTTAGCTAGTATTCCTTTTGATCATCCACTAACATATTTGAGCTTGAACTTTGCCCTACACACTATTTCATGCTTATCTGTCATTTGTTCCTACTAGTTGTACCTTAGTAAGTTAGCCATTTATGAGGGCCAAAATTTTCTTTAAATGGTTAAATTTTATAGTGATATGTGGCCTAGGTATATGTCTACATACTTGGAATGATCCCAACTATGATGAAAAAATAATGGGAAAAGAAATTTGTGTCATAGTGATATGCGGCCTAGGTATGCGAATGCATACTTAGAATGATCCCAACTATGATAAAAAAAGAGAAAAAAATGGTTGAAACATCATAGTGATATGTGGCCTGGGTATGTGCACTTATACTTGGAATGATCCCTACTATAAATAAAAAAATGATGATGCACGACCCCATAACATGGTGAATTATTAAGGACACTAACTAGAGGTCATCATACTATTACCAAAGTTATCCATAAATTCCGAACCAAGCCAAAACTATCCGACTTTTATTTGAACTACCAACTCTTGAACATGTTAAATCATAGACTTAGCATATTCTTATCCTTTCCAATAAAATGCGGAGGTTCAATATAAAATTTTGCATGGAAGTAAACTATTTTTAAAGAAAAACACGCACTGCACTACGATACTTGTTTGAGCTTTATCTTCCATCTAACTAATAGAATTGTCAATGAAGGAGCTCTCATAGATTGTTAAGCTTATCAGTTGAGTTAAACGAGTTTCTTGAGTATGCCGCGATTATTTTATTTTCAAGAACTAAAGATCATTTGAGTTCATATCTTATTACTTCTTCACTCATGCTATTGTCATGAAATGACTTTGCTAGGGACTAGCAAACATTTAAGTGTGGTTGGCTGGATGAAGCACCCAAGCCCAGTGTACTATTAAATCTAGAGTTCACTGTGCTTGTGATGTTCATTAGCTTGATGCTTCTCCCATTAAGGGATTCTTCAAGCTTCTTGGCCTCTGATAGCTCACTTTTCAGTGAAGCTATCTGCTCCCTACAGCACTCCAACTCCTCAGAGAGTTTGAGATTTTCTGATTTTAAGGAACTGTGTTCAGACAATTGATTTCTGAGAGAGATAATTTCCTTCTCAGATTTTAATAAGTCCAAGCACATTGCTTTAAATTCATACTTAAAGTCCTCAGAATTGAAATCAAAAGAACTAATTACCTGGTCCTCTTCAAGTTAAGTCTCTGAGTCTGACTCTGACTCTTCTGCATCTGAATTGTGTTGAGAGGCATTGATTGCCATCATGCAGAACTCCTTCTTTTCAGCATCATCTTCATCATCACTGGAGCTGGATGAAGCTTTTGATTCTTCTTCTATTTCACTCCAAGATTCAGCAACAAATCCCTTCCTTGTGTGTTTGTTCTTGCTGGAGGAGGGTTTGTCATTGCTACTCTTCTTAAAGTCCTTATCTTTTCTTCTTTCTCTCTTGTCCTTTCTGTCCTTGTTTTTGTTCTCTGGACAGTCAGGCACAATGTGCCCTGGTTTCCTGCAACCAAAGCAAACAATTTCTTTATTATTTGATCTATCATACCTTGGTTTGTCATGCTCTTTGTATGATCTCTTCCTGAAGTCCTTCCTGGCCATCTTGGAGAATCTTTTAGCCAGTAGACTAAGCAGCTCATCATTGCCTTTGACTTTGTCTTCAGGCTGATCTTCAGTTGCTTTGAAAGATATTGTCTTTTCTTTTCTTGTGGCTGGTGAGGCAGTCTTCTGCTCTTCTTATTTGTTCTTAATGAGCAGCTCATAAGACTTGAGCTTGCCCAAAAGAGCTTCTGTTGTAATCTCATTCAGACTTCTGGCATCCTTGATTGGCCAGATCCTTGAGTCCCAAGTGCTTGGGAAGCACATTAGGATTTTGTCATTTAGCTCAGTCAATGAGATCTCTTTGTCCAGAGTCTTCAGTTTATTGACTATCAGATTGAGCCTGTTATACATTTCAGCTACTGGCTCAGCTTCTCCTTTCTTGAAATTCTCATATTGGGATATGAGATGGGATCTCCTGTCCTTTCTTTCATCAGCTGATCCTGAGACTATTTCAGAGAGCTTATCCCAGATTTCCTTTGCTGAATTACATTCAGCTACCTTTTGGAAGATGTCATCAGACATAGTCTGGGCTAAGATATTTATAGCCTTTGCATCTGCTACTTTCCACTTCTTGATATCAGCATCTGTTCCTGATGGAGGTGGAATAGCATTTGTGCTTGTGTTCTCTGGAGGTCTTGGACAAACTGTCAAAACAGAATTAAAAATGTCCTCATCAATAGAATTTATGTAGAGTCTAATCCTTGCCTTCCAAAGTGCAAACTTGGATAGATTGCACACTGGAGGTCTGGTGCTAGCATAATCTTTGTTTTGGGCCATGATTTGTGAAGAAATGATTCTAACAACAAAATCAAGACAAGTAGATCTAACTAGGGATCTTTGGGTTCAGGTGTTAGCCTTTGCAACCACCAAGGTGTGGTATTTTTAACCAACCTCGCTCTGATATCAATTGAAAGTGCATGTTATATCTGATATACTCTAGAGGGGGTGAATAAAGTATGGTATTTTATTAAAACTTTTACAACAGTTGTTGTATTCTAATGTGAACAGGTAAGCAAATAGTAAATCTAAGCACAGAATAATCACAAACTACAGAAGAAACTAAACACAAGCCACAGCCAGAAACAAAAGAAACACAAGCAACCAGAAGATACAAGGAGCTATAGTGGTTCCCCTAAACTTGGGTACATCCACTCTTCTACCACCCTAGGTAGGAATCCACTGCAGGATGAGTTGATCAGGTGTCCTGGGCACCAATGAGCTTTTGGTAAGGTGCTCAAAAACCAAACCAGATTTTTTGATCAGGTGTCTTGCCACCAATGAGCTTTTGATAAGGTGCTCAAAAACCACACACAAACTTTTGAAGGGAGTTTGAAAAACCCTTTACAGAGGTGGGGATGAGAGAGTGATGGAATTCTTCTCTTTCTCAAGGCAGCTGAGAAGACTATGTGGATATTGATGTTGTCAAAGCTCCCCCTGAGATCTGTAGTTGTTCAGGAATTGAAGCTTTGCAGTAGGGTGATAGGACTTCAGAAAATTGATCTCCAGCAAATGATGATTTCAGCAACAACTGAAATGTGAGATGTCTGGAGTCTTTAATGATGATGGCCTTGAACACTTGGATCAAAAGAGATCTGAAGATTTCAGATGGTTGATCTCTTTTAGTGATGGTGTTCTTGAATGAATCTTGAGACAGAGAATGTCTACAACTCTTTTTCTTTCTCTTGTGAGAGTTGTTACAAAAGAAGATTTACAGAATGAATATTGTAGAATGTGTGTCTCTCCCTTGTTCTTCTTCCTTGTTTCTTGCTCAGAGTTCTCTACTGGATTGAATTTTTAGAAGTTGAAGAAAAATTGTATTTTATTTCTTCTGTCTGAATAGAAATTGTTCATTGTCAAGATAGTCGTTGGACTGTCATTAAATGACTTCCTTAATTGCTTTTGTCTTCTAGGGGAAAGTCCAATGAAAACATTCCTTGATAATTCCTTGAAACTTGCTCCAGAATAAATGAAAACGGCTACAAAATCTTCTGAATTAATTGCTGAGAATAACTCTTCAACTGTCTGAATTTGAAATTTGAAAGTCGTTGAACTCTTCATCAAAACGTCGAACTGAGCTCTACTATCGTCGAACTGAGCTCAGCGATATGGACGTATACAGAAACCAAGATCGTCGATCTGAGCTCAACTATCGTCGAACTAAGCTCAGAGATGAGAATCAAACTGGAGTCAAGATAGTCGAACTGAGCTCGAAGATCGTCGAATGGAGTTCGACGATTTGTTGAAGTTGAGCTCAGCGATCGTCGAATGGAGTTCGACGATCCGTCGAAGTTGAGCTAAATGATCATCGATTGGAGTTCGACGATTCGTCGTACTGAGCTTGACGAAATGACTTAGTCTCCAAACTGAAAAACCTTGGTCTTGAGGGCAGCTTCCAAACCTAACTACTAACTCTTAGACTCAATTCTAATTGACCTTTAGATCTATACAATGAGGTCAAAAACAGGTTTCCTAAAGACATTGTGATCCTGACCCAAATTAGTAATAGGGTGTTCCAACAAAAGACATCCAGACTTTTGTACTGAAGGAAATCAAAAGTACTAAGCTATATACATATGACACTACTATATGGATGCACAATCAACTATTTCCTGAACTAGCAATGGAGCCTTCTGCCCCTCCTCCTGCTCACCTGGATGTAAACAAGCCAACCTTCTCTCCACCTCCAGAGTACTTTGAAGGACCACCTCTAGACTACTTTGAAGGACCACCTCCTGATGTTTATGAACAAGTTTGGGAATCAGAACATGCAGGTATTCCTACTCAAGCTCCTGAAATTCAAAATGCAAAAAGAAGGAAATATGAGGATGGAGCCTCAACCAGAAGAATAACTCCACATCCTGATGCTGACAAAAGGAAAAGACCTCAAGAGTTTACTGAAGTTTGGAGTCCAACCTCCAAATCTCTTATTCTAGAAACCCTAAAGCTGGTAGTTGATTTCAATGAAGATAGGAACCTTCATTACATCCCTCAGGAATGGGAGTTATATGAAAAGTCCCTTACCAAGAGAAGAATTTATGACAAAGAATATGGGAGGAACAATCCCAAAGCTCCTCCCAGATCTCCAAAGTATTTCCCTAAACCATACAACTATCAAAAGAGACTACAGGAAAAGTTAGAAAGATAGCAACAACAACAAGATCAGTAGAAGTTGAAGATATGATGAAAGTTCTTATTTTTTGAAATTGTGGAATATAATTTTACTTGGACAAATTTCTATTTATATGAACTTTTAGTTTTGCTGATCTGATTTTTCTTCATCATAGCTTTTATTTCATTTATAATGGTTATTAGTTTCTTTACTTGTTTTATCTTGATGTAATTTACCTTAGTGTAGAGGGTTCCGACTTTTACAAATAGGGGGAGATTGTTTGGTATTGCATCCACAATTGCCCAGATTTGTATGAAGTCACCCTTGAACTAAGATGAATTAAGTTTGTATTTGATGCTCTGTTTAGTTGAGTGTTTGCAGGACTTAATTGCCAAGTGTAGACCAATGTCAGACTACAATAAGTCTCCAAACACAGGACCATACAATGTAATCCCTCATTGTGTGATCCATGGTGTTGACTCATGTGTAGCCTCTCTATTGGGACACACTTTTTTTCAAGCACTAAGGACAAGGGAAAAAAGTTGGTTGCTGATTTTATTGAAGAATTTATGATTTTAGATTTTCAGAGAAATTGTCTAAGTCTTTTTCTCAAGCACAATGTTTTGTACTCGAGAAGGACTAAGTTTTTTCTCGAGTTAAACATGTCATAATTTCGATTTGCAAAAGTAGTTCATGACACCTCTTCTCGGGTTACTCTCTTTTCCAGACTGAAATTAATTTAAGTCTTTTTCTCGAGAAGACCATGTCTTGTTCTCGAGAAGGATATATTTAATTCTCGAGATGCCAGTCTTAAGGCGTTGAAAGCGCTAAGAAGTTAAGTCTAGTTCTCGAGTAAGGCTTGTTGTACTCGAGCAAAAGTCGTCTTTTGTTCTCAAGTATAGTCTGTCAAAAAGCGTTGAGAGCAAGACTTGACTCAACGCCATCTGGAAATTTTCTCGAGATGGCTTTTGTTCTCGAGTACAAAGTACTTCTTCTCGAGAACAATAACTTATTTTTCTCGAGTACTTTCCTTCATTCCCGAGAATGCTGAATTCCAACTCCACACTTTTTTTCTAAGTCTTTTTCTCGAGATCTTCATTATTATTGTCGAGAACCAGTGAGCTTTTTCCCGAGTACTATCTTTTCTCTCGAGAACAGCTGTACTGTTTTTCAGATTTTCTTCTAAGTCCAAACAGACATAATTTCAAATGTCATTAGCACATGATTAGTCCACGTGGCTATCATTAATTATGATTATGACCGTTAAGCTTATCCTATAAAAGGTCTTATCAATTTCGACTAACTCTAACACGAAAAAGTAAGATATTCTAAGAATTCTGAATCCCTAATTTTCTTTCCATAATCGGAAGCGCTGTCATTCATCGTCTTCATCGCCAAAAGATCTTTCAATCCATATCGATTTAGAGCAAGAGATTCTGAGATCAAGACATTCTACAATCTACAGATCCAATACTTGATCTTGCTGAGTCCGAAATTTCAGATCAGAGATCTAGCCGAGTCTTCTTCAAACATTTCTGACAAAGCCGCAAAGTTCAAGGAAGAAGAAAGGCAGAAGTTTTTCAGATCTGAGATAATATATTGTTTGTATTTGTTATATTTCAATTTATTGTTGTAGGATATCTTTCTCCGAGTGTAGGAGCTTTGTTCTCCGAGTTGTTTTTGTAGGAAGTTTTTATCTTCCGAGTGTAAATCCAGTTTTCAGGATCGAGTTGTAGGATTGTTTTCAATCTGAGATTAGTGGAGTAGCCGAGTCTAGTGCTTTGCTAGATCGTTGAGTGGAAAGTGGATGTACCCAAGGTTGGGGAACCACTATAACTCTTGGTGTGGTCTGTGAATGCTTGGTTAATTTTCTGTGCATAGCTCTTAAATTTTTATTCCGCAAAAAGAAGCACAACTCACCTATTCACCCCCCCCCCCCCCTCTAGGTGATTTAGGTAAGACAACTAAAACATTTTGAGTAGAGAATCTCAATATAAAACTTGGAAATCTACCTTTTCTAATCTAATGTTTAACATGAATAAGGAAGGGCTAGCAGTTGGATTTGACACGCAAAATTTCATCTTTTGGAAGGCTTTGTATGAGGCAGGAAGATACTTCTTGTTCTAAAATATGAAAAAGACATGCATAGCACATATTTCTTGAACAACTTGCAAAGACATAAATGGATATAAATGGGTATACTACCTTTACATCTTAAAAACTAGACTTATTCATAATTGAAACTAAATAAGCTTTTATTAGTATATTAACCAAGCTAATTAATATACAACACAGTGACAAAAACAATTGTCAAATCAATGGTGTACATAACAAGAACATTCATGCAAAAAATACAATTCAAACGACAAATAATAGTAAAAACTACTGATTGAAGACAAGGATAAATCAATATAAAATTTCAAACAAGTTGTTCAACTCATAGCCTAGATACTAAGTCCTTATTATATAAATTTCCCTTCTATACAACATGAGTAGTGTCATATCAAATCACTCATTAAACTGTATATCAAATCAAGAGGTGGGTTTTCCCAAAAATCTCCTCCTATTTGATCAAAATATGTCAATTCTTTCTCTATCTTCATCTATATATCCTAGATGTTATTCAAGACATGTTAAGAGAACAAAATAAATTTCTTCATCAATTGAATTTATATACAATTTAAATATAGATTTCCATATAGAGAAAATATTTAGATTGCAAGCAGGAGGTATTGTGGTCGCGTATCCTCTACTTTGTGTTGTGCTCATGTTTGTAATATGAGCTTTTCTTAAGTGATTAGTTCTTAGTGGATATTATTGATCAAGGTGTTAGGCTTTTTCTGATCATCCTCCCTCTTATACCAATTAAAAGTGGTGAGATCCTAATCACTTAGATGTACTCTAGAAAGGGATAAATAGAGTAATTAAACTTTTACTCAAGTTATTTTTCAGAATACCTCTTTTTCACATCACAAACATACCATTAATAAAAGTCTGAAAATTAAATATTCAGAGAGAATACAAACAATACAGATGACACATGAAATAAAACGGTTCCCCAAACATAGGTACATCCACTCTTTTGCTACAACATGAATTTCACTATCTCTAGTGCAGAGTCTTTTGATAAAGAGACTCTTAGAACATGAAGTTGTTGATAAGGTCTCTCTGAAACCAAGTGAGATGTTGATAAGGGAGCTCAACCGCCATGTTTTTTGATAAAGTGAATCTCAGATCCGGGAGTTTTTGATAATGTCTATCTGAAACCAAATGAGTTGTTGATAAGGGTGCTCAACCACTAAATATTTTGAGGATGGATTCTTAGTACTCATTTGTACATGATTTGAGATGGAATTTCCACAGTGCGTCCTTCAACAATTGAAGGAAATGACGTTTTGCAATATTGTGTGGATTTGGGATGAGAGTGTCAATCTGCTCTTCTTATTGATCACTACTCTGGGTAAGAAGGTTGAGCCATGATCTCCAATAGTGATCCTTTAGGATGAGGGCTTCTTCATTTGATTCATCTGAGAGAGGGAGATTCTTCTTTTTGTTATCCTTAGAGTTTAGAAGAGTACTCCTTTTATTGCATACTTGAGGAAGATGAATCTTCATTCTCTTTTATTTTCCCTTCTTTTTCTTCTTCTTCTTCTTCTTCTTCTTATTCTACTTATTCTTTCTCCTTCTTATTATTCTTTTGTTGTTGTTTATGTTCTCCTTTTTTTATTTTTGTCTTTCTTCTTATTGTTGCTCTACACCTGTATAAATATTTATATCCTTGTCTCCTTTTGAATTTGCGTATAGATATCTCCAAGCATGCTATGAAAGCTACTACTTAAGGCCAAGACAACTTGCTAGAAAATGATCTTCTAACGGCTGTATTTTATCCGCAATCTTCGGCCTGGTGAGATGATCATTGGAGTAGTTCTGAGGAATCGACGCATGTCCAATTTGTTCAGTGGCTTCTCGACTCTGTTTTGGTGAAGCTGATTCTCCTTTATGATTTCAGTGTTGTCTGAAGATGTGTCCCTTATTTGAATGATTTTGACGTTCTGCGGATTTTTCTTTTTGACACATCTTACATATTCAGCGCTAAGTTCTAGCATTATTTTAAGATAGCGACGTGTACGAAGATGTCCCATTGTCGTTTGACATTGCTTGATTGTATTTTGTCGTTGCTTGACTTTGACGTTGAGTTCTTCTGTCGCTACCTTAGGAGAATATCTTCTAGCCTAGATACTAAGTCTTTAATTATTATAGAAATTACCCCTCTATATAACTTGAGTAATGTTCAATTAAATCAAACATTAAACTGCAAATCAAATCAAGATACGGGTTTTTCCCAATTATGTCCACCTCCACCTACCTAAGTCCCTCCATCCCCAAGAAAAATACCACTACCTTTACCAGACCAAGCCTGGCTCCAAAACATAGGCAGAGGAAGGCCGAAGGCTCACCATCCCGAAGGACAAGAACCAAAGGGTGGGTGGGGGTGGGGGTAGATGCCCCCTCTCATCATCTCTTTCGGTTAGGCAGGCTATATATGCCTCCTCTAAAATAGAAAGAATGGTTCAAAATGTTCAGGAGGGTCACAACAATACATAGAAGAGATGGTTGTGAGAAGGAACTCTGGAGTTTCTTATATAACAGTGTGTTCTCTATTAGCTTCTTTGTCTACACTCTAAAGTAAGGTTTTGATCAATCATTTCTAAGAATAAATTGGGACCAAAAAGAATGTGCTTAATAAAATAATTTATTCGCCACATAAATATAACCGGTATGATAAATCATGTATACAATAAATTAATGATCAAAGTCAGAATTAGAGAAATATAACTTTCATGATCATACATTTTTATTATTATAAAAGTATTATATGATGACAAATATTCAAGAAATATTAATGCCAAGACCACTTAAAATAATCAAAACTCATTGAAAAGTTTTGACCGTGGATCAACGTACAATGAGGAGTATATACTTTTAAGGAACTGATCAGGAAAATAGCTAATAAATTATTAATATGTATTAAAAAAGTGTTTTATAAATTGAACTACTACATGACTCTAATTAATCAATAAACTACTGTTTAGAGGCATTGAAGGCGTTCAACAAAAGCAAGGGCGCTCAATTAGTAATCAGATACTCCCACAGAAGTACTCATGGAAATGAATCCCCAGAATCATGAAGAAATGCCACAGCCCAAAAACCATGTGGCCTTACAAACCCACAAATCAGGAAAAAAGCAACAAGAAACTCATCCTCCTCTTCTTCAACATCATTCTCCTCCTAGTTGGCGGAGTCAGAAGCCCATTGATCCTCAGAACCTACCTCATCCACGGTGGCGATCAAATGTGGTTCTCCGCCTTCCTCCAGACCGCAGGCTTCCCCTTCCTCCTCACCCCGCTCATCTTCTCCTTTCTCCGATGAAGAAGGGATAACCGCTCCTCTCTTATCTCTCTCACACCTCCTCTTATGGTCTATTGCACCATCCTCGGCCTCATCACAGGTAACTACTAAGGATCTGTTTGGGGGGACTTATTTTCACTGGTCAAGCAGTTACGACCGCATGAACTGTATTAGAAGATGAACCAACCTGTCCACAGTAAAAGCGTTGAGTAGAAGATGAAGCGTTGAGTAGAATATGAAGCGAGAGTCACGTTGCCTGTTAAAATTCTGACATTAAATGTATTCTTAATGCTCTTTATTACTCTTAATTGTATGACCGTTGATTTTACATTTCCTGCACTATAAAACAGCACTGTATCAACAAATTAATCAATGAATGAAATGAGTTCTCAAACCTTTTATCCATCATGTTTCATTGCTCTACTTCCATCCTCTTATTCCTGCACAAATAAATTAAATTAGAAGGATTAATTTCCATCAGTGGTATCAGAGTGATATGTCCTGCGCCTGACTTTTTGCATCTCGTTCACTTGGCTCTCATGGGCTCATCATCTACCCACAACGCCGCATTCCCGTCTCAACACCTTCACTTATTCAATTGAGAGTTGTATGATCACTGGGCGGTCAAGATGGAGACTCTACTTGAGTCCCAAGATCAATGGGAGGTGGTCCAAGATGGACCTAGACCTGACCCAAAAGAGAATGTGAAAGAAGGAGAGGAACCCAGAATACCCAAAGGAGAAAAGCAAAAGAACTCCTTGGCATTGCTACTCATCCAACAAGTTGTCTCAACCAATGTTTTTCAAAGAATAATGGGAGCCAAAACAGCCAAATGTGCATGGGATACCCTTAGAGAAATCTACCAAGGAGATAAAAAGGTAATTTCTATCAGAAAAGTATATATAAAGAGGCAATTTGATTCCCTCTCAATGAGAGAAGATGAATCAATCTTCGAGTTCATGCCAAAACTCACAAACCTCACCAATCAACTTAGTAACCTTGGTGCACCCATGGAAGAACGAGAAATCATACTTAAAATTTTGACAAGCCTACCAAAATCATATGATCACATAGTAGCTGTCATAGAGGAAAGTAATGACTTACACACTCTACCTGCTAGTGCTCTCATAGGAAAAATCCAATCCCATGAGGAACGGTTGAAACGACAGTCTTCAAATATCTCTCAGGCACTGCAGACCAAGATGAGCCTTGGTAAGAAGCAGCAGTTCACTGGAAAAAAAACTCATGCATACAAACAAAAACAATGGATCCGGTGGACAGCACCGGAAGCAAACACCTCAAAACCGCCAGCACCAAAACTTCCAATATTTCTCACAGCAAAATGAAACCAACCAAGGAAATGGATTATTTTGTACTCTATGCAAAAAATCAAATCAATATACCTCAAAGTGTTATTTCAAGTGCAAGCGGTGCAACAAAACCCACGCGTTTTGACTGTGATTGTTGGTTTAAAAACAAAGAAGATGCAAAGTTTACTGAAAATGAGGAGAAAGAAGAAAAACTTTTCTTGGCGTGCACTGAGGAAACTAAATGCCCACAACACTCCTCAAAGTGGTACATTGATTTGGGATGCTCAAACCACATGAAAATTGATAAAAGCCTGTTTATTCACTTAGATCAAAATACAAAGTCCTCTGTGTACCTTGGAGATGGCAAATCCAAGACGATTGAAGGCGTTGGGAACATCATTGTCAGAGATATAGAGGGAAGAAGCAAAGTGATTTCCAACGTGCAATAAGTACCTCTGTTGGCACAGAACCTACTAAGAGTCAGCCAAATGATGACCAATGGGTACTCAGTTGTCTTTAAATCTAATTTATGTCAAATTTTTGATTCTTCTGACAAGCAGGTGGCGTCCACAAAAGTGACCAAGAACAAAGTCTTCTCCCTCTCCCTGGAGCCAGTACAATCTGCTGCTCTTACCACCTTACAACACACAACTGATATGGTAATGAGGTGGCACAACCGCTTGGGGCATCTCAACTTCCAATCTATGCAGAACTTAATTGAAAACAAGCTGGCAAATGGTCTGCCAGAACTCAAGGTTCACCATTGCCCATGCAATACCTGCGCCACTGGAAAATCACATCATCTGTCTTTCCCTCCTTCTTCTCAAATGTGCTCCAAGCCGCTTGACCTTCTGCATTGTGACTTGTGGGGACCATCCACAACTCCCACTGTTGGAGGTAAGAGGTATTTTTCCTAATTGTTGATGATTTCAGTAGGTATATGTGGTTATTCCTGCTAGAGCAAAAATCTGAAACATTCTCCCAGTTCATTGAGTTCAAAAGAGAGATTGAGAAGAAGTTGGAAAAAAATATCAAGATAATAAGAAGTGACAATGGAGGAGAATTCGTATCACATGCATTTAAACACTTTTGCTCAGGTCATGGAATTAGACATGAGCTTACTGCTCCAGGATCTACCCAGCAAAATAGTGTAGAAGAGCGTCGCAATCGAACAATTTTGGAGATGGTACGAACCATGTTACTACACAAAGGCATGCCAAAGCATTTTTGGGGATAAGCAGCATGTACTGTTGTGCATATCCTAAACAGAGTTCCAAATAAGGTCAGTAAAAACTCCACTCCTTATGAGATGTTAAACAGCAAAAAACCTGAAATAGGGCACTTAAGAACTCTTGGATGCATTGCCTTTGCGCATTTACTCAAAGAAAAAAGAGACAAGTTAGATCAAACAGCCAAAAAATGTATCTTCCCGGGTTATTGTGACAACAGGAAAGCATACAGGTTGTTTGATCCAACATCTCAAAGTATACTTATCTCTAGAGAGGTTACTTTCCATGAGGAAGACAATTGGATTTGGGCATCAGACAGCAAGGTGATTCAAGGCACCTGCACCACTGTTGAGCTCCAATTAAACCCCCTCCAAGTGATGCAGGACTCCCTAGATCATGAAAATGCAGAGCTGCCTCAAACTCCTGACTCACCAAGGTCATCATCGCCCATCCGCACTTGGTCCCTGCAAGAAATCTATGACAACACAAGCATAGTGATGTTCCACTCTACACCAGTCTCTTATGAGGAAGCAGCACAACACAAGGAATGGAAAATAGCCATTGATCATGAGATATGTGTTGTTGAAAGAAACAATACTTGGAGCTTAGTCCCCAAACCACCAGACAAACCTGTCATAGGCCTAAAATGGATTTATAAACTTAAACATGATGAAAAGAGGAACATAGTGAAGCATAAAGCCAGAATTGTGGCTAAAGGATACTCCCAGAAATTTGGAAGGGACTACGAAGAAACCTTTGCCCCGATTGCTCGAATGGACTCCATCCGGCTTCTACTCTCCATTGTAGCAAATAACTGTTATCCTATTCATCATCTTGATGTGAAATCAGCCTTTTTGAATGGCACCATATCCAAAGAAGTGTGTGTTGATCAGTTAGACGGGTATTTACAAAGGGGGAAAGAAAATCAAGTTTACAAACTTCATAAGGCACTATATTGATTGAAACAGGCACCTTGTGTCTGGCACTCAAATATCTCTTCATATTTCAAACAGGAAGGCCTCACCGCAAGCAAGTTCAAACCTTCCATATTTATAAAATCTGAATCCAATGGTGGCAGAATTATAGTGTGCCTCTACGTGGATGATCTACTGATCACTGGAGGACCAGAGAGTGCAATTCAGAACTTTAAAATTAGAATGAAGGAGAAGTATGAAATGTCTGACCTTGGGTATCTAAAATTCTTTCTGGGTATGGAGATCACGCAAATTCAAAGCTCTTTCTACCTCTCCCAAGAGAAATATGCCAGAGAAGTACTCAAGAAGTTCAAAATGTCTGACTGCAATCCCTGTCATACCCCCATGTGCACAAATGTGAAGCTAATCAAGTACAAGGAAGGTGATGAAAAAACAGATGAAGATGCATATAGAAGTTTAATTAGTTCTTTTATTTATCTAACTAACTCAAGACCCGATCTTGAGCATTCTGTTAATCTCTTATCCAGGTTTAAGAGCTCACCAACCAAAGAGCATATGGAGGCAACCAAACGAGTTCTAAGATACATAAAAGGGACAGTCACCCACGGAATCCTCTACATCAGAGATCTCAACCCATTGCTCACAGGCTATTGTGATGCGGATTGGGGAGGCTCTCAAGATGATCGAAGAAGAACCGAGGGTTACGTGTTCTTTTATGGATCAAACCTTGTTTCTTGGAGGTCGAGGAAGCAGCAAACTATATCTCTATCCACAACTGAAGCAGAGTATATGAGTATTACTTCTGTAATTTGCGAAGACGTCTGGATGAAGGGGATGATAGAAGAGTTTACTGAAGAAACGAAGAAGAAGGCAATATCACTTAAATGTAACAACAGCTCCGCCATAGCACTATCAAACAATCTGGTGTTCCACAACCGCAGCAAGCACATCGAAATTAAATACCACTTCATTAGAGAGAAGATAGAGAACAGAGAAACATGTCTGGAACATTGCTCGTCGGAGCTCCAGATCGCCGACATATTTGTCAAGCCATTGCACCGCAGCCGGTTTATGAAGCTCAAAATTGAACTCAAAGTAACCAGACCGCCGGTTCAAGGGAGAATATTAGAAGATGAATCAACCGGTCCACACTAAAAGCGTTGAGTAGAAGATGAAGCGTTGAGTAGAAGATGAAGTGTTGAGTAGAAGATGAAGCGAGAGTCACGTTGCTTGTTAAAATTCTGATATTAAATGTATGCTTAATGCTCTTTATTACTCTTAATTGTATGACCGTTGATTTCACATTTCCTGCACTATAAAACAGCACTGTATCAGCAAATTAATCAATGAATGAAATGAGTTCTCAAACCTTCTATCCATCCTGTTTCGTTGCTCTACTTCTGTCCTCTTATTCCTGCACAAACGAATTAAATTAGAAGGTTTAATTTCCATCAAACTGGACCTTAAATAAGATCAGGTTCATGCGGCGTAACCGCTTGACCGGTGAAAATAAATCCCCTCAAACGGAGCCTAAGTATGCAAATAGTAGAATAAGGGAAGAAATGGCAAGCTAATTTGATAATTAGCCGTCTTCATTTTTCATCAATTTCATACTTTCTCACTCTTGAGTGAACATGAGCTAGCTGTTAGCTTCAATTCCACAAAAGAGAAATTACATTTATTTTATAGTTCACCTTTCTTCTCATGATTTTAATTTGAAAATGCATTGCTTTTTACGTATTTTTATTAAGCATCAAATTTTTGAACACATGTAATATATTAATCACACAGGCGTGAGTGACTACCTCTACAACTACGGCATGTCGTTCCTTCCGGTCTCAACCTCCGCACTCCTCAGCTCGACGCAGCTTGGCTTCACTGATGTCTTTGCCTTCTTCATTGTTAAGCAGAAACTCAGTGCTTCGTCCATAAATGTCGTGGTTCTATTGACTTTTGGCACGGTGGTGCTCGGCGTACACGCTAGCGGTGACAGACCGAATGGCGAGTCAAAGGCAAAGTACAACATTGGGTTTCCGATGACCCTTGGTGCAACGGTGGTCTATGCTTTAGTGTTGCAGCTCGTGGAGCTTATGTATAAATATGCAAAGGAGGACGTGACTTATCAGCTAGTTATGGAGATGCAATTTATTATTGGGAGTTCAGACAGTTTTTTGTGCCATTGGAATGGCAATCAATAAGCATTTGAGGTAATCATTTTCGTTGTAATTTGTTTAATTAAGGGTTCTCATGTATGTGTTACGAAATGCTATTGAGCCGTATTATATATCCTAACACACATTAGTCTGCTTCATCCCAAATGTTTCAATTTTTGAAGAAGATTACTGAAATTTGCAGGCGATTGGAAGAGAAGCCAAGCATTACAGACTCGGTCAGGCTGAGTACTATCTGGTGGATTTCTTCTCCACAATCATTGCCCACTTCTTCTTCTTAGGCTTGGTGGGAACTATTAAGTACTCGTCGGCGCTGCTTAGTGGGGTTATTGTTGCTATTTGTATCCCCGTTACTGAGGTGCATGCCGTCTTCTTTTTTCATTAGAAAATCAGCGGTGAGAAGGTTGTCGCCCTGGCCCTCTCCCTCTAGGGCACTGGTTGCTGCTACGGTGAGTATAATGATCACAAGAGAAGAAAAAACACCATTGCAATGGAGGTTCAGCTTCCTCTCTCAGTTGTCACTGAGTAGATATAAGGAACTAGGGAGGATTTGAGTATCAATTCGTTTCAAATTTAATCATGTTTAAGGAAGTATATTTTTTTACATATTAATTTAATAGTGGATCAAAGTATTAATTTGTCTTTTGAAGATAGTTGAACATTGTTGTAAATGAATATCAGATATTTTAATTTGACTTTCTTGTGTCAGATTTTTAAAGTTCTACTTCTTTAAACTACCTTGATTTTCTTTACTAATCCAACAAATCAATAACAAAATCCAAACATTCATCAAGAGATCAAAAGAGTTCATGAAATCTGTGTATTGTAGCTGGATGAGTGCGTATTGTATCCCGATACTAGCTAGACGTTGGTTTATCTGAATGTAGAGCTGCGTAAATCTTGAAATCTGCCGACCGAATGTTGTTATCCGAAAAATACAATCGTAATTTATAAAGTCATTCTACGGGGTTCCCATCAGCAAAACACGGACAAGAATCATATATCGCTTGTAAATTACTTTCTTTGTGTTGTTGGCAAGCATCAAAACTGTGTAATATAAATCGTTCGACATTGAAAAAAAAAAGATAACCTTTTGAAATGAATTTTAATTTCTCGACAATAAATCTCTTATCCTCTTTTTTCGGGAGTTGTCGTGTGAAGGGAGAAGGTTGCGCAGACTGCTGATGATGACATGGGCAGCCACTATGCTTGGGTGTGGTTGTTGCTTGCTTTTTGACGAATATATCACCAACATAATGATCCACCTATTGGAAATTAAATCCTTGGTGGCCCCATTTACTGCCTTTTATTACGTTTCTTACGATTTTGGTTTCAGTTTTCTTATATATTTAGAAACAGTCCCAATTAATGTATTAAATTCTTATATTTAGAAACAGCCCCAATTGATGTATGTAGATGGCATCAGTTTCTTTTCATGTAATCTATATATACGGTTGAATGGGAATAGAGAAAGTATCAACCCAATTGTAGTTTTATTCCATCCAAATCTCTCCTCTATTTCTGTCCTTTGGCTAAAATCATAGTGTTTTGTACCATCCTGAGAGTTTTTATCTTCATCTGGCATCAGAGGCGAGGATGTCGATCGTTCCTCAAGTCGAGGCGGTGCGTAAGATTGGTGGTGGGACGTTCCACTACCCGCAGCTAACGGCGACAAACTACATGAGCTGGGTGATTCGGGTCCTAGCGATGATGGAGAATCAAGGCATCTGGGAAACAATCGAGCCGGCGGACGGAGTGGTCGTCGACACGAGAAAGGACAAGAAGGCGAGGTCGCTTCTTCTCCAAGCTCTCCCAGAGAACCTCCTGATGCAAGTGGCAAGGAAGAAAACAGCGAATGAGGTCTGGACTTGTCTTAAGACAAGGTTCATTGGCGTGGACCGCGTCAAGAACGCACGGCTGCAGACGTTGAAGAATGACTTCGACGTCATGTGCATGCAGGAGGGAGAGACCCTGGACCAATACACAGGAAAACTCAACGCCATGTTCATCAGATATGCAAACCTCGGGGTGACACTTGACGATGCTGCATTGATCAAAAAGCTTTTTGATTCAGTGTTGGATCGTTTACTGAATGTAATCGTCGGGATCGAGAAATTCTACGATCTCGACACCATACCATTTGAGGAAGTCGTGTAACACCCCAAATCTCATTGATGACTTAGCTGAGGAGAGCGGGGAACACGACCTATGACACGGGCGTGTCCCTAAGCCGTGTCCTACTCTATGTAAGGTACACGGCCTAGGACACTGGCATGTCCATGGTCGTGTCCTGCACTCGAGTGCCGCAGGGTGGTCTCGAGTGAGCTCGACGAAATGCGGTCGACGATCCTCGAGTGGGCTACATGGCCTGTGACACGGGCGTGTCCAGGGTCGTGTCCTGCTATGCGCTCGATGAGTTCTCGAGTGAGTTCGACGAAATGCACTCGACGATCCTCGAGTGGGGCACACGGCCTGTGACACGGGCGTGTCAAGGGACGTGTCCTTCTCTGTGTTTGATCAGGATGATGAACACGGGCTGGACATGGGCGTGTCTGAAGTCGTGTCTGGCACACGGCCAGTGATATGGGCGTGTCACACGGCCGTGTCCTGGTCTGGTTAAGGCGGTTTATTTGTCACTTAAGGACACGGCCTATGACACGGGCGTGTCACAAGCCGTGTTCAGCCCAGGAAAGAGTTTTTTAGGGCCTTTTGTGGTCGTCCACTCCTTTCAAAGGGGATCCAACGGCCCAGAATTCTCCCTGCTATTGATAAGGCCAAGATTTGAGGATAAACTCTCTCATTTTCTCAAGGCCTTTCTCTTTCTTCAAGTGTTAGAGAGTGGGGAGAGCAAGGGAGAAGGAGGAGGAATCCGGCTGCTGGTGGAGTTTCAGAGCCCCAAATCGTGTGCTGAGTCCAGATTTGTGGAGGCAAGACCGTTGTGGTGCTTTTCATTCGGCTAGACTTCCATGGCTCCAAAGCGATCGTCAAGGGTAATGAACTTTCTTCCTTGGACATGTGAAGTCCTTGATTTGGCATATGCATATGTTTCTCCCACCAAAAGGTGGCTTATTAAGGGATTTCCTTGGGTTGATTTTGGATATCCCCAAGATGTCTTGCATGTAGATTCGAAAATGTGAAGTACGGAATAGGCATACTATGTGAAGCCCATCTGGACAGGTTGGTCTGGATTGGTGATGTTTTCTTTTACACACCGGAGAAGACTCCGCGTATAAATGAATATGTTTGCGGATTCGGTGGGTTGTGCCTGTGAAGGATAGTAGCAGGAAGTACTGGAGTGAAAGTTCAGGAAAATACCCGCTAAGTGCTTGTGTTGTATGCTATGAAAGACTAGTATTTTTGGTACTGCAGATGGCTGTAGGGATTGTTGGATGGTTGATCCAGATAAGGTAGGTCTAGGGATGGAAAGTGAGTTTTGTCGGTAACGCCGGGCGAGAGTGAGTGTCGCTGGTGATGGCTCCTAGCTAACCTGTGATTGTAAAGCCAGTCCTTCGGGGACAGTGAGGCTATTTGTGAACTTGATGAGCTCTTGAAAAGGTCTTCACGTTGAACGGACAAGGGGATGTCGACCCGCATTAGTCTGGTCACTAAACTAACGATTTAAGCAACGAGCAAGGGCTGAACTGTATCTGCATTATGGTTGTCATCCATGAGTGTCTGGGCGATTGGCATTCGGCAGAAACACATAGCGAGAGTCTTAAGCCTGCGCGCCATTAAGACTAAAGTCTCCGACTGAAGGCTGTAGGGCAAAATGCTCAAGTTTGTCGTTGGGCTTCGGGCCTTGAATGGCGCTGGGCAACTGGTTTATCTGGTACACCAAGAATGTGCCCGTAGTGCACGGAGCGTTGGGCCGTATGGGCGGAGTTTGTGATATATTGATTATGTGTGAGTGCACATTATGTTATATATCTGCTTGTGATATGTTATACCTGCAGGGAAGGAATACAACTGCCTCGAGTAAGGGGTTGGGTTGTTATAAATTGGTCAGCTAAATGCTAATCGTTGCCTTGTTTACCACCGTGCGGTGGATTGTCCCGTGCAGGTGCAGGATAGCCGAGCGGAAAATAGGGGGTTGACGCCCTTGCTACTGATGTTGCTGCTATGCTGGCCCTTGAAGGCCAAAGAACTTCATATGATAGTATTTTCGTGTGTGGCCAGCCTGCGTGCCGATTTATGGAAAGCATATGTATCAAGCTTAACTGTAAGGCCATAAGGACAGACATATTGTGTATTTTGCGAACATTCATTTGTATTGATATATATAAATATTGGTTTATACATTGTGGACATTCAGATGAGTTGAGTTCAAAGAACTTAAAAGTTTCCGCTAGAATGCTCTGTGTTAAGATGCGCAACTCTAATATTAACCCGTAACTTCGCCGCCTGTTTGTGGCATGTGGTGTGGGGCCCCTACTGGACCTTCTATTATATGTCATGTAACGGATAGTGGTGTTACAATTTTGGTATCAGAGGGAGGTTTTGATCCTCTGACTTGTGGCTTATGGTCCCACCACACTTCCACTAAGGAATGCAAATACACTTGTTTGAGGAACCTGCGCATTCCTATTTTATTGTTATTGCTTGTGCGGGGCCGCTAATGTGTGTCTTGTCCACCTATAGGTGACTCGTAGTGGTGCTAGGCAGTGTGAGCCCCAGCGATCTGATGAGAGTGTGGCACCAGCTGAGGTGCCTACACCTCCGCCTTCTACGGAAATAGTACGTTTAGTTACTGAGGCGTTGTTTGCAATGATTCATGCACAGCCTACTGGGTAGGCGCAGCCGGCATTGAGGCCAGAATGGGTTGGTGTAAGGCCAGAACCTGTTGAGGTTGTTGAGCCTTGGGCAGCTGAACGGCAGTTGAAGCAGTTCATGAGCTTCAATCCACCTATGTTTACGGGTGTGGGATCCCCAGCGAAGGCGGAAGATTGGTTGTCGCACGTCAAGCGAATATTGACGGCAATAAGGATGGACAAAAATCAGAAGGTCACCTTGGCCACCTTCTTATTGGAGGGAGAGGCTCGGCTATGGTGGGACGAGATAGAGTTACACCACTTAGCGGGCAGGCAACTAACAGAAGTCTCAATTGAGGACTTTTCACGACTGTTCTTGTCAAAGCACGTGCCAGCGGCTCAACGTATTGCTATGGAAAATGAGTTCCAGCATCTAACTCAGGGAGAGAATAGTGTCGATACCTACTTGCATTAGTTTACGTGATTTGGATGCTATGCGGGGTCTATCTTCACTGATGAACAATGAAAAACCATCGGTTCTACGAAGGATTGCGGGATGAGTTGAGATTCCTGCTATCAAGTTCGGTTAACCAAGGGTTTCAGGCGATGGTGGATACGACGTATGCGTTGGAGAAGGATATGAAGCGGGTGCAGGGAAAAAGGGACTTGTCGATGACAAAGTCTGAGTTGAAAGTGCTGCACCCGGGGAAACTAAAGTACCGAAAGAAATGGGGAAAGAGATTTAAGTCTTCTACACAGGCTCCCTCAAGTGTTGCATCAGGAGCAACTTCGAGGCAGGAAACTCGGACCTGTTATATATGTGGTAAAGTGGGGCATATAGTCCATCACTACCGGAGTGGTCCACCAAAGGTTGAAAAGAAGATAGGAGTGTCATATGCGGATAAGGGAAAGGCAGTGGTGGAGTCCTCTGCATCCCAGGCGCAACCCCGAGTGTATAATCTTGGCCAGCAGGAGGCCATAAAGTAAAGTGATGTTATCACAGGTACGTTGTAATATAGTTGATTGTTGTTTTTGTTATTTCATACCTTTTGTCGCTTGTATATGATGTGTATGTATTAGGCTTTGTCCAGATTCGAGACTGTCCGGCCAGAGCACAGTTTGATACGGGTGCTTCTCATTCGTTTCTATCTGTGGACTTCGTGTCACGGATCGGTGTACTGATTCGTATGGTGGCAGATAGTGTGAAGGTGGTATTACCTAACGGATGTGTAATGCATGCGGATAGGTCTTGTTTTGTGGAGGTGCGCATAGGAAGTTGGGATTTCGGATTAGAAGCATCGGTGCTGCCGATATCGGAGTTTGCTGTGATCTTTGGCATGGACTGGCTCTCGGCGCAGTGTGCCTATATAGATTGCAAGTCAAAGGAAGTCACACTGGAGCAGAATACCAAACGAGAAACGAAGTTTGCTGGTATGCGAGGGTCGAGCATGACATTGATGTCTGCTCTTCAAGTGGTTAAGGCAGTTCGGAAAGGTGCAGTTGTTCTTCACACTTATTTAGGTTGTTGAGCCAAAGGCCAGTGTGCGTGATGTTCCGATTATTTAGGAGTTTGCTAATGTGTTTCCGAAGGAGCTTCTGGGTTTACCTCCACAACGATAGATTGATTTCTCGATTAAGCTGGTGGCAGGTGCAAAACCTGTGGCCCGCTCGCCATATCGAGTAGCGCCAAAGGAAATGGCCGAACTAAAAGTGCAATTGCAAGAGTTGTTGGAGCATGGTTATATACACCCAAGTATGTCACCTTGGAGCGCGCCTGTTCTGTTTTTGAAAAAAAGGACGGTGGCCTGCGATTGTGTATTGATTATCGTGAATTGAATAAGTTGACAGAGAAAAATAAATATCTGATTCCACAGGTAGATGACTTGTTTGATCAATTGGCGGGATCAAAAGTATACTCAAAGCTAGATTTGAAATCGGGCTACTACCAGTTGCGAATTCGGGAAGGTGACATTCCCAAGACAGCATTTAGAACACGCTACGGTCATTACGAGTTCACTGTAATGTCGTTTGGACTATGTAATGCGTCATCGGTGTTTATAGATACAATGCACTGAATGTTTCCAGAGTACTTGGATCTGTTTGTGATTGTCTTCGTTGATGATATCTTGGTGTAATCTCAATCGAGAGAAGATCATGCGAACCATTTACGGTTGATGTTGCATACCCTGAGGAGAAATAAGCTCTATGCCAAGTTCTAAAAGTGTGAGTTTTGGCTGTCGTTTGTGGCTTTTCTTTGTCATGTGGTGAGTGGAGAGGTCATTGCGGTGGATCTGTCAAAGATAAAATCCATCTAGGAGTGGCCGGTATTATCTACGGTGGCCAAAGTCAGGAGTTTCCTTGGACTAGCGGGCTACTACAGACGTTTTGTAGAAAATTTATCACGGATCGCTTTGCCTCTGACCACGTTGATGAGGAGAGATTAAAAGTTCGTTTGGACGTCAGAGTGCGTGCGAGCTTTTGAAGAGCTAAAGAGTCGGTTGACCATGGCGCCCGTTTTAACATCGCCACGTGGGACAGATGGCTTTGAGATTTATAGTGATGCTTCAGGGAGCGGCTTAGGATGCGTTCTTATTCAATTTGGAAAGGTGATTGCTTATGGCTCATGCTAGTTGAAAGTGCATGAGCGGAACTATCACGTCCATAACTTGGAGTTGGCGGCGGTAATATTTGCACTTAAACTGTGGCGTCACTATTTATATGGCATGAAGGTGAATATATTCACGAACCATAAGAGCTTAAAGTACCTATTGGATCAGAAGGATCTCAATATGTGACAACGAAGGTGGATGGAGTTCCTCAGGGACTACACTGTCGATATTCACTACACTCCCGGGAAGGGAAACGTAGTAGCAGATGCCTTGAGTCATAGGACTCTGTCAATGGCAAATTAGTTGCAGATGCATGATGAGCGTTTGATCCAGAAGTTGGAAGCATTAGAGATTGTTTGTGTTGACAAGAATGTCACAGCAAATGCATGCTTGCATTGGATGGAGGTACAGTATGACCTTGCGGACAGAATTCGGCAAGCATCAGAACTTGACGAAAATCTGCAACATTATGCAGTGGATGTGTCGAAGGACCAATTCTCCTGGGATGACGGTCTTTTGAGAAAAGATGGTCATTTGTGCATTCCAAGTATGGGTAAGCTAAGAGAAGAATTGATGTATGAGGCCCATTTTACGAAATACTCAATTCACCCAGGGAGCACAAAGATGTACAAAGATATGAAAAAGTTATTCTGGTGGCCAGGAATAAAGAAGTACATAGCACATTATGTGGCTAAATGTCAGACTTGTGTCTTAGTAAAGGCTGAATGTCAGAAGCCTGGAGGTTTCCTGAAGTCGCTACCTGTTTCGGAGTGGAAGTTGGAC
The DNA here is from genome assembly GCA_039583875.1 of Platanthera guangdongensis. NCBI lineage: Eukaryota > Viridiplantae > Streptophyta > Magnoliopsida > Asparagales > Orchidaceae > Platanthera > Platanthera guangdongensis. Next base: position 252,457,852 of record CM077150.1, read on the forward strand.
GATATTTCAATGGATTTCGTGCATGGTCTGCCAAGGTCTCAACGCGGTAATGATTCGATTTGGGTGATCGTAGACCGGTTGACGAAAGTGCCTCACTTCCTTCCAAACAAGAGGGATGATTCAGTGGAAGTCTTGGTGAAACTCTATGTTGAGCAAATCATACGATTACAGGGTGTTCCCCGTAGCATCGTAAGTGATCATGATGGGCGATTCACATCGACTGACTGGAGGCTAGTCCATTAAATGTTGGGAACAAAGTTAACGTTCAGCATGGCCTTTCATCACCAAACTGATGGTCAGACTGAGAGGACCAACAGAACAATGGAGGACATGCTCTGAATATGCGCCTTGGATTTTGGCAAGAGGTGGGAAGATCATCTCTATATGGTCGAGTTTGCCTACAACAATAGCTACCAAGCGAGCATAGCTATGGCACTATTTAAAGCTTTGTATGGTCGAAAATGACGTACACCATTAGCTTGGGTGGAAGCAGGCGAATCTAAACTTTATAAGCGTAAGGACGTCGAAGAAGCTAATTCGACGATACGCTCTATTCGGAAGAGACTCCTAATAGCCCAAGATAGACAAGCCAAATATTACAATGCCAAGCACCGAAATGTTGAGTTTGTGAGTTGCGATTGGGTCTATTTGAAAATCAAACCCTTCAAAGGCGTGTCCAGGATTCGGCGCTTGAAAAAGTTAAGTCTGCGATATCTTGGTCCATTTGAAGTGGTGGAAAGAGTTGGTGTAGTTGCTTATCGGCTAGCTCTGTCGGATGAGTTGAGTGGACTGCATGATGTGTTCCACATCTCAGTGCTTCGAAAAGTCATAAAAGATCCAGCTCAAGTGATTGGAAATGATCATGTACCGATCAATTTTGGGCTAACGACGAAGGTAAGGCCCATTCGGATCGAGGATAAAGCCGATAAGTAGTTGTGAAACAAGACAATCGGGATGGTCAAGGTCCGATGGGACAACTGTGGCCGTGAGGAGCTACCAAGGGAGCGGGAGAAGACCATGCATGCTGAGTTTCCCGAATTATTTGTTTAAACTTGTATAACAGTTTATGTTGTACATAAAATGTTGTAACACATTTTTGGTTGAAAGTTTCCTAAGTACTGTATGCAAATTTCGGGACGAAATTTCTTGTAAGGAGGGGAGGATTGTAACGCACCAAATCTCAGTGATGACTTGGCTGAGGAGAGTGGGTAACACTGCCTGGGATACGGGCGTGTCCCCAAGCCGTGTCTTACTCTGTGTAAGGTACACGGCCTGGGATACGGGCGTATCCATGGTCGTGTCCTGCACTCGAGTGCTGCAGGTGTAGGATTTCACGTGTAGTGGTGGGGCGAATTTTTAAAAAAAATATTCCCAAACACCATACAATACACAGGGATCGGATATCCCAAAGCAATGCAAAACAGGCTTAACAAAAATAAACCCTAACTCAACACATCTAATCCATCACATGCGTTAGAAATTATACCTCTAGAGAACAATCTCTAGGCGGAAGAGGAAAACGTGCCGGAGAAAATGATGGCGATCCCACCGCAACAACGAGGCCGATCTCCTCACCTCTTGGTTCACCTTGAACCTGAACAGCGACAAATCTCTATTCCGTTGACGGGGAATAGAAACACTAGCTCAGAACTTCTCTCCTCTTGCACTGATGACTCCAAGTGGCCGAACCACACTAGTCGCCGGGTAGGGAAGAGAAAAGTGGAGAAGGATCTAAAACTGCTGTGGAGAAGGAGCAGACTCAAGCCAACACACAAGCTACGGCCGACCGAGAAGGAACACATAGGGTCGGCGAGCTGCAGGGCGATGGCGGTGGCAAACTTGCCCGGCGATGGAGCAGCGGGCGCCAAGGCTTTGGCGGTGGCAAGCTTGCCCGGCAACGGAGCAGCGGGGAGCTGCGCGACTATGGAGGCCGGAAGCTCGAGATCGCAAACCCCACGTTCAACCCTGTTTTGCGGCTAGGTTTAAAGAACCCGTGAAACTCTCTACCTCCCCCGGTTTTGTTATCTATATATATGTAAATAAACTTATATATATAAATCTATATATATTATATACATATATTTATATATATTTACATATATATATATAACACATATATATATATATCTCATATATATAAATACTTATATATATATATATATTTATATATAACTTATATGTATATATTTTGTATGTGTGTATACTAATGCACATACACATGCTACATATATATATAATCCCATAATACCAATTATTGTGCACTCCTACCAAAATAATTACGACGACTCGCTCCGTCATAATTTTTCTTTTTGATAGTCGCACAGGAATTCTATCTAAGCATGTCGAGTCACGACATTAGTCGTTCGCACTTACTATAGTACTTAGATTAAATGTTTCATAAAATCAAATACCCTAAATAAGCCGAACGGATGCTGTTCCCGTTCATTTGGTGCAACCTTAAAGAGGAACCATGTCGTCAAGGCTATAATATGACATCCTATATTATGGACAATAAGAGGCTTTATCACTGCATTATAGTCGCCCCAACAACATGGTAACTAGGTAACGCAATGAATGACCTGTGTCTATTTCTTTGTCACATGATATCATAAATATTGTGCAAACTGGGACTGTGTCATTTCGCATTATATTTGTCTTTCTTGGTCTCACAAGTGTGTTGTATTTATAACTACGTTAGTTATAATGCATGTTATACAACCACGCTCGGCCAAGGGGCCCGACTATATTATTACCAAAATAATTTGGGGACAAAATGATATTTCGATGTGCACATTACTTACGCGTAAGTATGAACAACGAATCATAGTATTTATCATTATCAGAGGATAGTTTTCAACTATAATCACGTTGCCCACACTGACACGCTAAATCTACACATCTTGTATATCCAACTAATAGACACATTGTAAACATTATTGACACTTAACACATTCCACATAATGCTACAACATAAAATAGGTCACTCTTATTGGGTACATTGGTTTAAATGTACCTGATTTGAAGAAGCCTCACCCTATTCAATGATATACATCAAAATGTATTTGATGTATTTTTGAGTTGGCTTGTGCAGGTTAAGTATATGTAGGAAAAGCAGAAAAGACTCTAAGTCCATGTGTCGACACCCAGACAGAAAGTGTCGACACTTAAGAAGACTTGTGTCGACACCCAGACAAGCAGTGTCGACACTTGGAGTAATTGTGTCGACACCAGGGATGCTGAGTCGACACCAGACAGAAAGTGTCGACACAAGGAGCAGTGTCGACACTCAATGAAGAAAAGTACAGTGAAGCAGTGTCGACACTTAAAATAGCTCAGAACATGGGTTCAACTGAGAATCATAAGGAACTTGGATCCATGAAGTTACCCATTTGCAGAAAAGAAAATTTTGGCATCTAGAAAGAAAGGGTGAGACTATTTATGGAAGCCTCAGACCCTAGAATTTACATCACAGTTAAAGAAGGGCCATATGTGCCCATGAAGGTTTCAGTACTGGATGCAAATCAGAGAACACCTAAGGACTTCTCTGAAATGATAAAAGATGAGATAATTCTAGCCACAATGGACAAGAGGGCTCAGAATATCATTGTGAGTGCTATAGATGATGCTACCTTTCAGAATCTGATACACTGTAAGACATCTAAGGAGATGTGGGATACTCTTATTGTGTACATGGAGGGTTCTGAAGAAGTGAGGCAGGACAGAAAGTCCTTATTAAAACAAGAATATGAGAGCTTCAGGCAAGGTAGATCTGATAGCATCACAGAATGCTATAAAAAGTTCTATAGGATTGTCAATGAGCTAATTTCCTATGGAAGAGAGTTCAGTAATTATGATCTAAATGATAAGTTTCTAAGGTCCCTAATAAAGGATTGGGACACCAAGATCTGTGCCATAAGGGAAATGGCAAAGTTAGCAGAGATCCCTCCACCAACACTGTTTGGAAAACTGCTATCCTATGAGATGCAGTTGATGGTGAGGAAAGAAGAGGAGAAGTCTACCAGAATTGAGAATAAAGAAAGGACAGTGGCATTCAAGACAGAAGCCACCAGAAAATACAGAAGTAAGTCACCAACTCCACCTCCAAAGGTTGCTGAGATTGAGTCAGATAATTCTGAAAGCAGAAATTCTGAAAGTAGTGAAAGTGATGAGGACTTTGCAGCTTTCACAAGACACTTTTAGAAGTTCTTAAAGAAGAAACAGTGGAGGACAAAGCCATCTACTTCACAGGGTAAAGAAGACTATTATCAGAACAAAAAGTCATCAAAGAAAGACAGGAAAAAGACCAAGTCAAGCAAAGCAACTCTATCAAAAATTGTTTGCTATTGCTGTAACAGACAAGGACATGTTATTGCAGATTGTCCTGAGAAGAGGAAAGAGTCTAATGATAAGAAAAAGACTCAATTCAAGGGCAAGAAGGAAAGGTCTTTTGTTGCCAAAAAGGATAAGAGCCTGTCAGACATATCTTCATCAGAAACTGAGTCAGATGTTGAAGCATATATAGGACTGTTTGCTGAAGAAGAGGAAGAAGAGTTCATCTAGATAATGAACTCTATATATGAGCAAGAGGACACTCAGTGCCAAGACTGATGGCCTTAACTGAAGGTGACAGAATCCTGGAGCAGCCAGGACACAGTAAGGTACAAAATTGTTTTTTAAGTTCAATTTCTTGTGCTAGTTCAGAATCAGATTCATCATCATCAAGTGATGAGAGTGCATCTGAGTCTGAGGAGGATATTCATCAATTGATTGATGAATATAGAGTTCTGTTGCAAGCATTTAGGAAAAGCAAATCCTTGGCCAAGAGTCAGGCTAAGGAGATTGCAAGTCTCAAAGTGGCTGCAACTAATTTTGAGAAGTTGTTTGATCAAAAACTTAATAAGATAGCCAGACTGAAAAACATAACTGTTATTCAGATGGGGACTATAGCATTCAAGAATGATCAAATCAAGAGTCTGGAGATTAGTCTTTAGAAGGAGAGAGATTTAGTTGCTAGGTTTTCTAAACCAAAGTCTGTTCTACCCTTAATTGATGAATTTGTTCATCAAAAAGGTAAAGCTGGACTAGGGTTTACTAAACCTGCTAGGACTGTTCAGTCCAAGTCTAAGGGCAAAGCCCCAGCCCTCAACAAGCCAGCTGTAAACAAAACAGCTAAGGATGTACCTAAGCAAAGGTACAATAGGTTTGAGTGTTGGTACTATGGCAAGGTAGGTCACTTTGCCATAGACTGTTGGCATAATTATAATGCCAAGTTGAATAGCAAACTGCCTGTTGGAAGACCTGCAGGTAGCTTTGTTAAGAGGCAAACTAACCAGCACCAAGGACCCAAGAATTCTTTGGGTTCTAAGGTCAACTAATCTGTTTTGCAGGAGAGTCCAAGTGGCCATGCCCCAATATGGTACTTGGACAGTGGACGTTCCAGACACATGATTGGAACTAGGGGATTGCTAAAGGACTTCACACCAATCAGGGATGGTCCTAAAGTCACCTTTGGTGGTTCTGAAAAAGGAATCATCAAGGGTTTTGGTAACATTTCTAGCTCTCATATTACTATTACTCAAGTGGCTTATGTTGAAGGCTTGAAACATAACCTTATTAGTATAAGTCAATTGAGTGATCTAGGATATGGCAAATCATTTGTTAAAGATGGTTGTCATATCAGGAGGTCAAATGATCAAGAGATCATTTTGACTGGTTACAGAAAGAGAAATGTCTATTGCCTAGACATTATGTGTGAGAACAATGGTTCTCCAGTGTGTCTTGTAGCTGATGAGAAAGTCTCTCATTGTATCAAATGGCACAAGAGGCTAGCTCATCTCAACTACAAGACAATTGGCAAACTCTATAGCAAAGAGTTAGTGAGGAATGGTCCTCAAGTTAAGTGTATTAAAGATGGAATATGCTCAGCTTGTCAAAAGGGCAAGCAGACTAGATCCATCTTTAGTAGCATTGAAAACAAAGATGCTGTGAGGTGCTTATACCTCTTGCATATGGATCTCTTTGGTCCTATGCCAGTTCACAGCCTAGGTAGGAAGGTATATACCTTTGTAGTTGTAGATGACTACTCAAGGTTTTCCTGGGTGTTCTTCCTTAGACAGAAATCTAAAACACCTAGAATCTTCTATAGCTTTGTCAAACAAATTCAGAATGAACTAAACAGTACAGTGGTCAAGATAAGAAGTGACCATGGTATTGAATTTTAGTTTGATAGTATGGCAAAACTATGTGAAGAATTTGGGATATTTCACGAGTTTTCTTCACCAAGGACACCTCAGCAAAATGGCATTGCTAAGAGGAAAAATAGAATCTTGATTGAGGCTGGTAGGACCCTATTAAGTGACACATCTCTTCCAGAATATTTCTGGGCTGAGGCAGTTAATACTGCATGCCATGTAATTAATAGGGCTACCATTACTAAAAGCCACAACAAGACCCCCTATGAGATTGTGAAAGGCAGAAAACCAAACCTCTTCTACTTCAGGATCTTTGGTTGTAAGTGCTTTATACTTAACAATGGAAATTCTTACTTGACTAAGTTTGTTGCCAAGTCCCAAGAGGGGATCTTTGTTGGGTACAACAACAATAGTAAGGCTTATAGAGTCTACAACTTGTCTACCCAAGTTGTAGAGGAGTCTGTACATGTAGTATTTGATGAAACTAGACTTATTAACAATAAGTTGTCTAGTAGTATTTGCAGCACCACAGGTGTGACTGAGAAGATGGACAAGCTCACTATAGAAGAAGGACCTACCGCAAGACAGCAGGTAGAAGATAGTGGTTGTTGTCCAGGGGGAGTACTACATGTACCTAATGCAGAAGAAGTTCAAGGAGTGCAGCAAGATGAAGAAACTGAAGAAGTTCAACTGAAGCCAGGATACCTCCAGCTAATAGGCATCTTAGAGATCATCCAGCAGATCAAATCATTGGTGATCTAAGACAAGGGGTACAAACAAGGAGCAGAAATCTGAGTGCAGCACTCTTCTCCAGTTTTCTATCCCAAGTAGAGCCAAAAAAGTTTGAAGAAGCCATCCTAGACCCTCATTGGATTGAGGCAATGCAAGAAGAGCTAAATCAGTTCAAGAGGTGCAAAGTCTAGGAGCTTGTTCCTAAACCAAAAGACCACAACATAATTGGAACCAAGTGGATCTTCAGGAACAAGATGGATGAACATAGAGTAATTGTCAAGAACAAAGCAAGACTGGTTGCCAAGGGATATAGGCAGGAAGAAGGTATTGACTTTGATCAAACCTTTGCTCCAGTAGCCAGACTGGAAGCCATAAGGATGTTCCTGGCCTATGCAACCTTTCAAGGATTTATAGTTTACCAAATGGATGTTAAGTCAGCCTTTCTTAATGGTAATCTAAAAGAAGAGGTCTATGTGGAACAGCCATCAGGTTTTGTTGATTCAACTCAACCTAATTATGTCTATAGACTTAGGAAAGCTTTGTATGGGTTAAAACAAGCCCCTAGGGCTTGGTATGAAACTCTGTCTAGTTTCCTCATTGAGAACAAATTCACAAGGGGGAAAATAGACAAAACTCTATTCCTTAGGGAATCCAAAGGCAAGATCATACTAGTCCAAATATATGTAGATGACATAATATTTGGGTCTACTGAAAATGGTCTTTGCAGAAAGTTTGCAAAACTAATGCAAGGAAAATTTGAGATGAGCAGTATGGGGGAACTTAAGTTCTTCTTGGGTCTCCAAGTTAGACAGACTGAGAATGGGTTATCCATATGTCAGTCTAAGTTCACCCTAGAACTAATAAGGAAGTATGGTATGGATTCATCCAGTACCATGAAGACTCCTATGTGGTCAAGTATGTCTCTTAGCAAAGATGATGTAGGGAAACCTGTAGATGAGACTTTGTATAGAGGGATAGTTGGATCCCTTTTATATTTGACTGTTAGTAGACCAGATATCATGTATGCTACATGTGTCTGTGCTAGGTACCAAGCATGCCCTAAAGAGTCTCATTTGACAGCAGTCAAAAGGATACTGAGATATCTAAAGGGCACTCCTTATCTAGGCCTTTGGTACCCTAGGAATGGAGACTTTGATCTAACAGGTTATTCAGATGCAGATTTTGCAGGCTGCAAAGAAGACAGAAAAAGTACAACTGGAACCTGTCAATTCCTAGGTGGAAGACTGATATCTTGGAGTAACAAGAAGCAAACAAGTGTGGCTATCTCCACAGCAAAATCAGAATATGTGGCTGCAGGAAGTTACTGTGCTCAACTTCTATGGATACAACATCATCTTGAGGATTATGGTATTCAAGTAAGTAGAACACCACTGTTTTGTGATTCTACTAGTGCTATATCTATTGCAAACAATCCTGTTTCCCATAGTAGAACTAAACATATTGAGATAAAATATCATTTTCTAAGGTAACATGTAGAAAAAGAAGATATATCATTAGAATATGTAAATACAGATAATCAACTAGCTGATATGTATACTAAGCCCCTAGAAGAAACCAAATTCAATAGATTCAAAATTGAATTAGGTATGATAAACTTAGACTAAGTTTACAGAAATAGCTAAGTAAAATAGTGTCGACACACAGAGTTGTCTGTGTCGAGATAGAGAATTGGTGTCGACACTTCAAAGAAAAGGTGTCGACACATCTAGGATGTTGGTGTCGACACTACGAAAAATTAGTGTCGCCACATATAGAGAAGGTGTCGACACATCCAAGGTGGTGTCGACACTTAGACTTTATGCAGAATTAGTGAAGTAAAGTCTCGACTATGTGTCAAGCTGAGTGGTGTCGACACATAAACATGTGTCGACACATATTTTCTGTTAACTATACTTGTGTCGACACATAGGTGTCGAGACATTATAAGTCTGTGTCGACACTTTTCCACAGTGTCGACACAATTTAAGTTAGTTAACCCACCGTTTCATCTTCAAACCTAGAAAGGTATAAATAGGCTTTCGTCATTGTCTGTCGTCACGCTCACCAAAGTTTCGAGACCAAACTTGTGTGTCGACACCTCTCTTCTCTCAGTTCAAATTCTTCAAACCCTAATGGCGCCAAAGCTCGAGGAGAACGTCAATGAAGGCTATGAACTAGTGCGAGACGCGTTTGATGATGCAGACCCGGAGATCAAGAATGTGGTAACCCTAGTCACAAACTCAGGGTTAGATTTTCTTGTTTCAAAGCCAACGAAGATTTGGAAGAAAGAAGTTCTAGAGTTTCTGAATGGAGCTACCCTCAACGAATCTGGATTCAAGATCAAATCAAAGGTTCATGGAGAAAAGGTGAAGGTCTCACTAAAAAGTTTGAGAAAGGTATTAAACCTCCCAAGGACAAAGGAAGAAGATGAAGTTACTGCTTCTAAGACCAGAGAAGCTTTAACTTGGTGTGGACTAGATTCCAAGCTGGAAAATTGGATCTGTATTCAATAGGAAGGGCATGAACAGCCAGAGCAAATTTCTATCCGAAATTGTTGGAAAAGTTATCATGTGCAAGTCTGGAGGACATGACAAGATTTCAGCTTATATGTTCAGCATCATGACAAGGATTATATTTCAACTAAGTACTGATTGATCTGTAGTATTATTTGAGAAGATTAATGAGAGCCTGAAGAAACCCAATTTGGGTAGAATTCTAAGTCTTTACTTGGTTGGTATTATACCAGAAGTAATGAGTCAAGCTGCTGGAACTAAGATCAACCATATGAGGAAGATGGACATGAGGATCTTCTCTAGGTGGGACAGAGTTTTAGCTAAGGAATTGCCAACTCCAGAGAAGGAAACCCCACAAAAGAACAAGAAGAAGACAGCCCCAGTGGCTCAGGATTCATCTAGCAGCTCTGGTAGTGAAGAGCAAGTTGTCTTTACTCCTGATGAGGATGTAGAAGGAAATGTTGGGAAGTCTCCAGCTCAACAAGATGCTGCAAAGAGGCAGGGGGAGCTACCACCAGCTAGCCCCATACATCAGGATCAAATCCAGGGGGAGCCTCTAGTGGTGGAAGAGTCAACTCCTCTTGAAAGTGAAAGAGCCACCCACATCATCCTTGAGGTAATCACTGAGATTAATGCTTTAGATTTCCCTATAGAGGATAATGTTTTATCTGATTCCTTAAATAATGTTAATCAGCAAACTCAGATTGATAGTCAAGTCCTAGATGTTTTCATGGAGGACACACCTGTTACAGTTCAAGTAGTATCTGATCCATTGGTAGATGAGCCAAGAGTTTCTCCAGCCAATTCTCCACAAGAATATACAATGGAAGATCTTTTCCTCAATCTGGATCAAACAGACTTTGACAAGGAGAGTGTTGTTGCTGAGGAGGAGAATGCTCCTGTTGGGGGGGAGCAAGGAGTTAATGTTGAAGAACCTGCAAGGCAAGAGCCTGAGAAGCCAAAAGCTGTTGAGGAGCTACCTAGAGAAAGGGTAGATATTGCAAGCACTTCAGCTTCTGAAGATGAGGAGGCTGCCAGAGCAAATAAAAGGAAATTTCAAGTCTTCAAGAGGAGGAGTCAAACTTATAAGAAAGCTCTACAAACTATAGCACCACAGCCTACACTACAGCCAGCACCAACTGTAGATTACAGTGCTTTGATGGTTGCTATGCAAATCAAGCTTGATGAGCAGAGACAAGCACTGGAAAAGTATGTAGATGAAGGACAAAATTCTCTACAATTTGACCTAGCCCAAGATATTAAGTCTATTAGATTTGAAATGAATCTAAATAAAAAGGAAATGACTGACTGCTTCCACAAGGGAGGGAATGCAGTGGTATACTTAGCTACACATCAAGAGAAAATAAAAGCTCAAGTAGATGACATTGCCCTGAAGCAAGGATATGTTCTGGAAAATCAGCTCAGGATGAATGATAATTTAACAGAATCCCACAATGCAATTGTCACAGAAATGAAAAACATAGCTACTGGACTGACTACTTCAAATGCTACAGCTAAGGCAGAGTTTGATAAAGCATTGCAAAAGAGTTTAACTGATGTTACTTCTGCAATTCAAGACTCTTAGAAGTTGATAACTGAAAAGCTCCAAAGGTTGAAACCTTTCTTTAAAGATGGAGTCAACTATTTGGATGCCCAAATCAGATTTCAAAAGGATGATCTAAGAGATCACATAGCAAGAGAAGTCATAAAGGGGGAGAGGGTGTTAGTCAAAACTAGCTCTGATCATGCTAAGTGGATTTCTAATTCTATCAGAGCCACCCTTGGATATCCTCCATTGTGTGATGATGACAATGTAGCAGAATCTGGGATTAACCCTGTATATCTTGGAGGTGAGCAAACTGAAGTAGCTCAAGTAATCTATCCTCCACCAGATTTTGATATGATACAAGCTGATATTCAGACTATGTATAGCCCACCTGAGGGAAAACAACATGTAATCATAGAGAAGGTGGTTCAGCCAGTTCCTGAGTCTGTACTAAAGGAACAAGAAGCTTTGCTGCTCAAGGAACAAGAGACTCTATTGTCTAAGAAGAGGTTCAGAGAGCAAGCTGAACAAAGACCAGACTTTGAACAGTGGAGCCCCACTTCAAGAAACATTATCTTAACTGCTTGGAAGGCTGCCAAAGATAATATACAAGACAGGAACAAATGGTATTCTGAACTTGAATGGAGGAAGCATGAAAACAGACAGGAAGCCATAGTGCAGTATAGAAGAAAGGCAAAGATGGGAAAGCTACCTCCTACTACCCAGGAGCCTAGCAAGTACTTTCCCAAGCCATATCATTATTTTGAGAGGCAAAAGATTAAAGCTGAAGAGCTAAAGAAGAAGGAGCTGAAAGGCAAGAAGCCAGCTGATACTGAAGATACTGAAGCCTCTGTGCAAGCAAAGATACAATAAGGAAAAGGAATTGTGATTAAGGAGGCTGATCAGAATTAGAATAGATTTATCTTAAGTTTACAGTTGTATTTTTTTGATTTTAAAACACTCTGTAAACTTTGGTAAAATGAATATGACAAGTTGTTAGAACAATGTGATGTGTGTTAAACCTATTTCATAATTGTTCTGAAATGATATCTGTGTATACATGTCTTGTTTAATATATGTTTATGTACTTTCCCTGTTATATAATCCTGCTTTGCATCATGCTATGATTTTATTCTGTATGGTGTATATCATTGACTAAGGGTTATGATTTCTCCAAATAGGGGGAGATTGTTGGGTACATTGGTTTAAATGTACCTGATTTGAAGAAGCCTCACTCTATTCAATGATATACATCAAAATGTATTTGATGTATTTTTGAGTTGGATTGTGCAGGTTAAGTATATGCAGGGAAAGCAGAAAAGATTCTAAGTCCATGTGTCGATACCCAAACAGAAAGTGTCGACACTTAAGAAGACTTGTGTCGATACCCAGACAAGCAGTGTCGACACTTGGAGTAATTATATCGACACCAGGGATGCTGAGTCGACACCAGACAGAAAGTGTCGACACAAGGAGCAGTGTCGACACTCAATGAAGAAAAGTACAGTGAAGCAGTGTCGACACTTAGAAGCAGTGTCGACACCAAGAGGATTTGTGTCTACATCAGAAAGTGTCGATACTTGGAGGCTGTGTCGACACTCAGCAAAAGTCAGCAGAGACTAAGTATAAGTGTCGACACAAGGAAGAATGTGTCGACACATAACAGAAGACTCAACACATAAAGAATGTGTCGACACAAGAAAGAATGTGTCGACACTTAGCTGAAGACTCAACACATGAAGAATGTGTCGACACAAAGGAGTTGTGTCGACACTCAGCTGAAGACTCAACACTTGAAGAAAGTGTCGACACTTGGATACTGTGTCGACACTTAGCAAAGTTCAACAAAATTCTAAGTACAAGTGTCGACACAAAGGCGATATGTCGACACTCAGCTAAAAGTCTCAACAAAAGAAGATGTGTCGACACAAGGAGAAGTGTCGACACTCAGCAAGTATCAACACAGAAGTCAAGTGTCGACACCAAGAAGAAAGTGTCGACACTTAACAAGTTCAACACATGAAGATGTGTCGACACAAAGGAGTTGTGTCGACACTTACAAGAATTCACCAAAGTACTGAAGAACAAGGACTTGTGTCGACACACATTATCAGTGTCGACACATGAAGAAGAAGCAGTGTCGAGATATAAAATCTACAACACAAGGAGTTGTGTCGACACCTTGAAGGCTAGTGTCGACACTTAGTATACTTGTGTCGACATTTAGTATACTTGTGTCGACACTTAGTCTATAGGTGTCGACACTTAAAGACAGACTGTCTCGACACTTTCAGACAGATTCAGATATTTCAAGAACTGACTGGATGACTTGACAGCTGCCATTCCAGACAGTCTACTGCACCTGTCAGAGTTGTCAGAAATCAGTTAGAAACCGGACCAGCCGGTCACCATGAAGAAGTCCTATATATAGGCTTATACTGTCTACAGAAATAGATGATCAATCAACAAGAGAAACACTATAGAAGATCTAGTTATTCATTGAAGAATAAAGTGAAGATCTAAGTAGTTGGAGAGAGAGCACCATCCAAGAAGACAGCCATTGGAACCAGGTTGTGAAGAAGGATTCAGACTTTATTCTGAATCTTAAGTTGCAGAGATCAAGGATCAGCTGTAGAGGAGATCAACCTTATTGTATTCTACATTCAAGAAGCTTTGAAGAAAAGCCAAGTGAGGTTGATCTCAGCAGAGTTCTTCCAAGAACTCATCAAGAACATATCAACTCATCTCTCTATTCAGAGTTGTAGGTATATACACTTTTTATTTTATATTTCTTGTAGGATCCTTAGGGATCTGAGTTGTAAGCCTGTAATTATAAAGGCTGAGTGTAGGGCCTGAGTGCCTGAGTGTAGGAGATCTGATTCTCTAAGTGTAGGCATGTTGAGGCTGAGTGTAGGCCTTGTGGCTGAGTGTAGGCTTTGTGGAGAAGCTGAGTGTAGGCTTTGTGAAGAAGCTGAGTTGTAGGGCCTTGGGCCTGAGCTGTAGGAACCTGATTGAGGTTCTGAGTGTAAGATCTGAGGATCTGAGATAGTGGAGGAGTTTGGTCGAATATAGTACACTACTAGATAGGCGAAGGGGGAAAGTGGATGTACCCAAACCTTGGGGAACCACTATAAATCTGTGTGTCTACTGTGTGCTTGTGTGATTTTGTGATTGCTGATTGTTTGTTGTGGTAAAGTAACTATAACTCTGTGATATAATCTGAATTCTGCCTAAAAAAGTTAAAAAGATTTAAGTCACCTATTCACCCCCCCCCCACTAGGTGAGTAGGTACAATATCTTTCAACTCTCAATATGTATGAAATCACACGCATACACACTCATATGATTAAACGATAATCATTTATCAATATTTATAGAACTCAAATGTACTTTAATCGATATGACAATCTTAACTTGGCAATCAATATTCCTTTTTGATTACCACGATTGTGAGGATAACTTAAGATTACATGACTTAATAAAAACCATGGTTTTTATGGTTCAAGACCAAGCGCATCTTCCCAAACCTTACATGATACAATTCATATAATCAAGGAACAAAATGTTACAACATTCTAAAACATGAACATAAGTAAATAAAAAAAGATAACTTTCAAAACACCACTTCCTTCAGTCTCCCACTTGTTTTAAGTTTCTTAAATTATAGAAACTATAAAAGAAAAGGAGTAACCTTAAAATCATTCATCAAGCCACTCTCCATGGTCACGTAACCCCATGGATTCAAAATGAATTTCGCCCTTAGCTTGAGATAAAGGTTTGGTGAAAGGATCAGCTGTGTTGATGTTAGTGTCTATCCATAAAAGTGTAATCTTCCCTTCCTCGATGAAGTCCCGCATTACAAAATACTTTCTATCCATGTATTTTGTCTTGTGATGCGACCTTGGCTCCTTAATTTGAGAAATGGAGGCACTATTGTCGCAAAACAATTTCAAGGGGGCTTCACTTGATGGAACAATTCCAAGTTCTTCGAGGAATTTCTTTATCCATACTCCCTCTTTGCTAGCTTCCGCAGCTGCCATGACTTCTGCTGCGGTGGTTGAGTCAGCGGTAGTTGATTGTTCCCAACTACGCCAACTCACGGCTCCACCATTCAGAAGGAAAACAAACCCAGATTGAGATTTCCTGTCATCCGGATCTGTCATGAAACTAGCATCCGTGTAGCCTTCTACAACTAGTTCCTTATCCCCACCAAAAATAAGAAACTTATTCTTGGTCCTTTTCAGGTACCTAAGAATATTTTTGACAGCGGTCCAATGATTAGGACTGAGTGAAGCTTGATGTCGGCTCGTTATGCTCAGGGTATATGCAACATCCGGTCTTGTACAAGTCATGTCATACATGATGGAGCCTATGGCTGAAGCATAGGGGACATTCTTCATGTATTCAATGTCCGTGTGCGTTGAGGTACAATGAGACTTGCCCAACTGTAACGATGTCTTCATTGGCACATTTCCCTTCTTAGAGTTTTCCATATGAAACCTTTCTAAGACTTTGTCAATGTAAATACTTTGACTCAGGCCAATGAGCCTGTGAGACCTATCCCTATATATCTTGATCCCCAAGATATATTGGGGTTGTCCCATGTCCTTCATTGAAAAAATAGTTTTCAATGAGTCTCTTGTTTGTTCCATTATAAGTATATGATTGCCCATTAATAATATATCATCTACGTACAAAATCAAAAATATGACGTGACTCCCACTGACCTTCTTGTATACACAAGATTCTTCCTTGCTTTGAATAAAACCGAGAGTTTTAACCTCATCGTCAAAGTGTTTGTTCCAACTCCTTGATGCTTGCTTCAAACCATAAATGGCCCTCTGAAGTTTACATACTTTCTCGATATTTTCTGGATTTTCAAAACCTTGAGGTTGTAACATGTATACCTGCTCAACTAGTTTTCCATTTAGGAAAACTGTTTTGATGTCCAACTGCCATATTTCATAATCATGGAAGGCGGCGATAGCCAACATGATCCGAATTGTTTTGAACATTACAACCGGCGAAAAGGTTTCATCGTAGTCAATCCCTTGGACTTGGCTATAATATTTTTCTACAAGCCTTGCTTTGTAGGTTGTCAAGTTCTCATTCATGTCCATCTTCCTCTTGGAAATCCATCTGTTGGGAATGGCTTTCTTTCCATTAGGAAGGTCAACCAAGTCCCATACTTGATTGTCATACATGGATTGCATTTCGGATCTCATGGCCTCTATCCAGGCCTCTGAATCTTCCCTTCTCAATGCTTCTTCATAGGTCAGGGGATCTTCAGTGTCCATTACCAATACATCATGAAAACCCATGTAAAGGCCGGGCTTTTTTTTTACCCTGGTAGACCTTCTGAGTTCTCTTTGCTCATCTAGTTCACCTTGAGGCTCTTGAATTTCTTCTACAACCTCATGTGGAATTAATTCATGTTCAACACGAGCCAAACAATTTCCTGGTGGCGCATTACGAAGCTCCTCAACATGAATTTGTGGAGGTGGATTGTCCACACTCCCACTGAGCAAAGGAACTATATGTGATAGATCATGGTCATCTTGAATATCAAAATTCATATCATGATCATATCCTTGTAGGTCCTCTTGAGTTTCCTCAAGTATTATCCTACGATCACATCCCTTCATTCTTTCAAGAAACTCTTTCTCCAAGAATGTAGCACCTTTCTTTACAAATATAGTATTTGTTGACTTGTGCCAAAAACTATACCCTTTGATTTCTCTAGGGTATCCTATGAAAAACCACTTGTCCGCTTTGGGTTCTAACTTTGTCGATTGCATACGTTTTACATATGCCTCGCAACCCCAAATCTTAAGGAACGGTAAACTAGGCGGTTTTCCAAACCATGCATCATATGGAGTTTTATCAATAGATTTTGTTGGAATAATATTTAAATTGAGAGTTGCAAAAAGAAGTGCGTGGCCCCAAAAATATAAAGGTAGATCAGTCTGACATATCATAGAACGGACCATGTCAAGTAGGGTTCGATTTCTCCTTTTGGAGACATCATTCCACTGCGGGGTGCCAGGTGGAGTAAGTTGTGGTACAATACCACACTCCTTCATGTAAGTAGTGAACATGTTGCTCATGTACTCACCTTCACGATCGGTTCTCAAGATCATAATTCTCTTGTCAAGTTGGTTCTCTACTTCATTTTTGTACTCCTTGAATTTTTCAAGGGATTCACTTTTATGCCTCATAAGATAAACATAGCCATATCAGCTATGATCATCCGTGAAGGTAATGAAGTACCTATAACCTTCTCTTGCACTCGTACTCATTGGACCGCATACATCTAAATGTATCAATTCCAACAAGTTATTCGCTCTTGCACCTTTCTTGCTGAAAGGTGTCTTGGTCATTTTTCCAACTAAACATGATTCGCATGTCCCAATTGCATCTAAATCAAATGAGTTTAAAAGATTTGTTTGATGCAATTTCCTTATGCATTTCTCGTTTATGTGACCAAGACGATGGTGCCATAAGAGTGTCTCATTCATATGAGATATCTTGAGTCTTTTGTTATTAATATTCATTACATGTTTATCCTCAACTATATTAAGCAAATACAAACCATTGGAAACAATAACATTTGCATAAAATAAACCATCCTTCTTAATTGTCATTTGTGAATTAACAATTACAAAACGAAAACCTTCTGCATCTAAACATGATACAGAAATAATGTTTCTCAAAATAGAAGGGACATGATAAACGTTTTTCAAAGTTAAAACTAAACCACTAGATAAACGAAGGTCTAGGGTGCCAACTATAACCGCGGAGATTCTTGCACCATTCCCGACCTTTAGCACAACCTCTCCTTTCGAGAGCGTTCTTCTATCCTTTAGTGACTGCACATTAGAAACTAAGTGAGCACATGATCTGGTATCAATTATCTAATCAAGGATAGTTGTGGTTAAGTTTAAATTCAGTTCAATAACATATATACCTTTAGGGCGCTTGCGTTCAATCTTGCCTTTATCCAAGTCTCGTTTGTACTTGGGGCAGTTCATCTTATAGTGCCCCTTTTCATGGCAATAGAAACACTCGGTGAGATCTGTAGGAGAGTTCTTCACCTTGCTTCCCTTGGAGTTGCTCACATGAGCTGCTCCCTTATTGCCTTTTGAAGGGAAACTTCTACTTGTATTTTTGATTGCACCTTTGCCTTTATTCTTAAAGGGTTTCTTGCTACTCGACGCAACGACCAAGACAGAATTAGCCTTTGTCTTGCCCATGTCAACCTCAACAGTTTTGAGGGCATTGTGGAGTTCATTCATGGTCATCTTCCTTTCACACATATGGTAGTGCATAATGAAATCCTTATAGGAATAAGGAAGCAACCCCAGTATGATATCCTCAGCTATGTCATCGGGGAGTTGAGAATTTAGTTTCTCTAATTTCTCTAGATAGCCCTACACCTTTAGGAAGTGCACTGAGATAGATTCACCCTCCATCATCTTGCACCTTGTGAGTGCTATGGTGGTCTTATAACACTCTTTCCGAGCACTATCGTTGAACATATTATTTAATTGCGCTATGATTCCCTTTGCGGGAGTATCGAGAAATTTCCTTTGTAACTGATCGCCAATGCTGGCCAAGATCAAAGTTTGCACAACACGCTATTGTTCATTACACTTCTTTTGTTCCTCCTTTTCAACATCGGTTGGTTTGTCTTTCTCCTTCACTTCCGGGCATTTGCCATCCAGAATTTATTGGAGATTTTCCAAACGCAACACGATGTTCAACTTGAGGA
Source organism: Platanthera guangdongensis (assembly GCA_039583875.1). NCBI lineage: Eukaryota > Viridiplantae > Streptophyta > Magnoliopsida > Asparagales > Orchidaceae > Platanthera > Platanthera guangdongensis. Next base: position 252,476,605 of record CM077150.1, read on the forward strand.
TCCAATCAGAATAGTTTGAACCGTCGTTTGCAAGAGGACTCTTATCAATCATGGAACGCAGAAAATTTGGAAGGGTTGACATGATTCTAAAGAAAAGAGAAAACAAAATTTTACTTGAAGTTCATATATAAAAAAAAACTGTTATTGTTATGACAAGAAAAACACAGCATCGTATAAGATCCTTTCCGAACAAGCGGACTCATCCATTCGTTTGTATAGGTAGGTACAAGAATCAATCATAACCTTTAAGCAAAGCTTAACCCTTATGACTCTTGAACAACATATTATTTCATGTTCTGAATAAAAAAAACATGATAATATGAAAACCTTTTCCCAAGATATTCAAGCCTAGATCTCGAAAATCTTGTTTAAGAAAACTCATTTTATTGGCCAACTAGTATGGACGCAGTATTCCCACAAGAAGAGTAAATTGTGCCTCACACAGATTTAATCTCCTGTGGCCTAATACCAAGCTCACACATGTTCCACCATATCTAGTGATTAGAATCACACTCATGCTCTTCCAGGATCACTAGCTTAGGTGGATAAAATGAGGAGGAAATCATCTTAAATATTTCACTTCGCATTCCAACAGGGAATGGAAGAATTCCAAAAAAAATTAATTTTACTCACGGCATTCTAAAAATTACATTCATCACAAACAATTACATTCCAGTGTTTGCAAAATAAAAGGAATGCCAAAGAAGGGGGAAAAACCCGCTAGTCGGAACCCTAACATTGGATAAGCCCATGTACTCAAACCTTCATGATTCATCCAGATCATTTTAAATCCAAAAAAAATAATCTCCTCATAATCCATACTAGGGTGGATTACGCAATATGAATCAAAAGGGCTAGGACATAGCAAATCCAAACCATTAGGCGCCAAAACTATCAACTAAGGAGTTACATTGAAATGAGATATCCAACCTGGCTCTGATACCACTGTAGGATTTCACGTGTAGTGGTGGGGCGAATTTAAAAAAAAATATTCCCAAGCACCATACAATACACCGGGATTGGATATCCCAAAGCAATGCAAAACAGGCTTAACAAAAATAAACCCTAACTCATCACATCTAATCCATCACATGCGTTAGAAATTATACCTCTAGAGAACAATCTCTAGGCGGAAGAGAAAAATGCACCAGAGAAAATGATGGCGATCCCACCGCAACAACGAGGCTGATCGCCTCGCCTCTTGGTTCACCTTGAACCTGAACAGCGACAAATCTCTATTCCGTTGACGGGGAATAGAAACACTAGCTCAGAACTTTTCTCCTCTTGCACCGATGACTCAAAGTGGCCGAACCATACTAGTCGTCGGGTAGGGAAGAGAAAAGTGGAGAAGGATCTAAAACCGCTGTGGAGAAGGAGCAGACTCAAGCCAACACAGAAGTTGCGGCCGACCGAGAAGGAACACCTAGGGTCGGCGAGCTGTAGGGCGATGGCGGCGGCAAACTTGCCCGGCGATGGAGCAGCGGGCGCCGAGGCTTTGGAGGCGGCAAGCTTGCCCGACGACGGAGCAGCGGGGAGCTGCGCGACTATGCGGCCGGAAGCTCGAGATCGCAAACCCCACGTTCAACCCTGTTTTGCGGCTAGGTTTAAAGAACCTGTGAAGCTCTCTACCTCCCCCCGGTTTTGTTATCTATATATATATGTAAATAAACTTATATATATAAATCTATATATATTATATACATACATTTATATATATTTACATATATATATAACACATATATATAAATACTTATATATATTTATATATATAAATATATATAACACATATATATAAATACTTATATATATTTATATATATAACTATATATATATATTTCCATATATATAAGTATTTATATATATATATATATAGTATTTATATATATATATAAGTATTTATATATATAAGTATTTATATCTATATATATATATAAGTATTTATATATTTCCATATATATAAGTATTTACATATAAATATAACACATATACTCCTATATATTTATATATAACTTATATGTATATATTTTGTATGTGTGTATAGTAATGCACATACACAAGCTACTGTTGAAGTTGGTGACCGGGCAGTCTGGCGGTCTGTCTTGGCGGGTTGAAGACCGCGCGGTCTGGCGGTTTGTCTCAGCCGGCTTGGAGACCGGGCGGTCTAGCGGTCTCCCCTGGCAATCTCTCTTCTTCTCTTGTGGTAGCCGTGCGGTTAGCCCTTCTATCTAACCGCGCGGCTTGTGCAGTTTGTTTTGTATAGTCCGCTTAGTCCTGTAAATTTTTAGTCTCACATCTCTTATTTGTATTCTCTCATCTCTCCTCCATTCTATATAAAAGAGGGCATACCTTTGTAATAGATACCTTTTTCAGATAATAAAGTTTCAGTTTAAAACCATTTCGGTTTGTTTTTGTTTGGTTCTTACATGGTATCAGAGGGCTCGATTTACTCCTCATGATTCTGTGTCTTCCTGTCTGCGCGGCTTGTCGCGCCGGTTTGCACCCTGTCCGCGCGGCCTCTTCCTCTCCTTGTTGCTGCCCTCTGTGTGCGCGATTTTTTGTTCTAAGTCGCCGCCTCCTGTCGCAGTGACCTATTTTGTCCTGCTTCTGTTCGCGCGGCCTGTCCTCTAGCCGTTCGACTTCTTCCCCTCTGCTTGTGTCTGCAACTTGGTTGTGGCTTTTTTGGCCGCTGGCTTCCCCCTTGTGACCGCTGCAGCCCTTCTTTTTCCTATCTGTGCGGGTTGTTTCCTAACCGCCCGGCTTCCTTTTTTTCCTGCTCCGATGGCTCTTTCTGATGCCTCTACTACCACCACCCCTGTCACCAATCCGGCTCCGCCTCTTCCACCTACTCCTTCCGGGAACCTTGGGATCGTTTCCAAGCTTGTTGGCTCCAACTACCCGGATTGGAGCGTCTCTTTCACCTTTTTTCTCCGCTCACAACGCAAACGCCACCATCTCGTTGATGACCCACCTCCTATCACTTCACCTCTCTTTGATGACTGGGACGCAAGTGACGCGCTTGTGCGTACTTGGCTTGCGAACAGTCTTTCCGATGAGTGCCTTACCGTCATACGTCATGATGAGACGGTCAAGGCCGCTTGGCTTCATCTTGCCGCTCTGTACTCCAAGGGGGCTCAGACATCCCGCATCTATACGTTGTATGCGGACCTCTTTGCCCGTCCTACCTTGTCTCTTGCTGCTTCCTACCAACAGGTTCAGGCTCTTAGGGCTGAGATTCTTCAAAATCCCCCTTTTCTGCGGATTTGGCTCAACAACACAAGCACTTCTAGGAGCTTCTGGTTGTGTGTTATCTGCTCCGTGTACAACCCCGTGTTCGTCGAGCGGGTCCCATCAGGAAGATCAAGCGGATCTGGCCCCGCGACCCGCACCCAAGCAGCAAGCAGACATACGGCAGGGGGGCTGGTTGTAACACCACCTATCCGTCGCATAGTATATAGCAGTAGGTCCGACCGGGGCCCGACGTCATATACCACAGATAGACCGGGTGGTTACGTATGGAAACCATCCAACCAATCTCAACGTCCTACACAGAGCATTCTAGCGGAAGCAGTTTATATAAGTTGTAAACAAGAATCCAACATTAGAGCACGAATGTCCAGTATTACAAAATTAGGAATGTTATACAAAATACCCAAAAAATCGGCCTTAAGGCCTTACAAAGTGTTTCCCTTGAAAATTACATGTTTTACAAACCACGGCACGCAGGCCGGTCATACATGAATAAAGCAGTAAACACTTCTACTTGGGCCTTCGAGGGCCAGCTTCGCAAAAAGGGCTTTAGCCCGCTATTGACCGCTTGGTCCAGCTACACCTGCAAGCAACAATCCACCGCACGGTGGCAAAACAAGGCAACGGTCAGCAATGCTGACCAAATTATAACGATCCCGCCCCCAACTCGGGGCGGCGATGCTCCTTCCCTGCATTTCCTTAGCATAAGCGAGTAATATAAAACCATAGCCATAACATCACAGACGTTGGCTCGTAAGGCCACACACCCCGTGCACTCAGGGCACATTCTCGGTGAATCGGTCGATGTCACGTCAATAAAAGCCATTAACATTCCGGACTCACCACCGCCACTAAGACGGCCAAACCTATGAGCAATTCGTCTTCTTGGTATTGGTCACGTCAATTTAAGTCATTGACCACCGAAGACTCACATCTATGCCAACGGCGAGTGCCATGTAACCTTAGGTCGCTCAAACCGGACGACATAAAGCGGGTACGGCTCCATCTAACCCGTGCTCACTTCGCAACGACAATTTAAGCCATTTGCGCAGGTCAAACTTTCACCGAGTCCCATTCTACCGCAAATCACATAACTCCGTTATGTTCAAGTTGGCTCTCAGGCCTCCAAGTTGGCAAGATCTCGTATCCGCCCAGTTTTCCGGGTGCACCTTTGGGTTAGTCCCCAAGGCTCCCTGCTGCAATCTACCGCGTAGAAAACCCGAAAACAACCAATAGCACGGAGTCTTCTCCGGCCTTATGCAATGCAACATCACCGATCCAGACTAACATGTCCGGGTAGGCTTCACACATCATGCCTATGTCCGTTCTCGCTTACGGACTCTAAACAACGGGGACTTTACATATCTACCCGAAGGAACGCCTCCAACTCTTCGCAAACTCGCGAGAGCGGGCTTTCTATGCTAAGAAAGAGAGCTATTAGTGCTCAAAATGAGGATCGTTACCCTTGAGTTCCTCTTTGGCGCCATCGAAAAGTAATCGGATAGAAATCACCGCACTTGCGTTGCCTCCGTGGATCCGGAGTCGGCTTGCGATTCGGAGCTCCGAAGCTCCTCCAATGGCGGATCTAGCTCTTCTTCCTCCAATGGCTTTCCTCTTTCTTCAAGGGTTTGGAGAGATGAAAAGGTGTGAAAAGAATGGATTTTTCTAAGTCAAACCCGGTTATATCCTCTCAGGAACCATCCCCAACCATTGGATCTCAACCTAAGAAAACGAACGGCTTTGATTCAGGGCTGAAATGCCCAATCTGGACCGAACACGGCCTGGCACACGCCCGTGTCCAGGGCCGTGTGCCGCATTCGCCATCAAAATCGAATCTCCTGGACCCTCACACGGGTATCGAACACGCCCGTGTTCGAGCTGACACGCCCGTGTTCCAGCTGACACGGTCGTGTAGCCGGCCGTGTACCCCATGATTTTCCCCCGTTTTCAACCCGAGCACTACACGGGTTCTAGGACACGCCCGTGTCCTTGCCCGTGTCACTTTGACACGCGTGGGCCCCAGGCCGTGTACAAGGTCTCGACATTTCGTCGCGTGCAGTTCGACGACTGGATGATACGGCCTTGGACACGCCCGTGTCCTAGGCCGTGTGCCTTGTCTCGACGATCGTCGAGTGAATCTCGACGATTTCACCTCGACGATCGTCGACACGGGTCGACACGCCCGGCGACACGCCCGTGTCGCGGGCTGTGTGCCCATACTCGACGAATCGTCGAGTATATCTCGACGATTTCACGGCTAAGTGTCGACACGGGTCGACACGCCCTGCGACACGCCCGTGTCGCAGGTCGTGTGCCCTTTCTCGACGAATCGTCGAGTATAACTCGACGACTTCGCGACTAAGTGTCGGCACACACTTGACACGCCCTGGGACACGCCCGTGTCCCAGGCCGTGTACCTTCAGCCAGAAACCAAAACTGGCCCAAAACGTCCCCCTTCGCTCCTTTGAGTTTCGGGGCGTTACAACTCTCCCCCTCTTAAAAGAATTTCGCCCACGAAATTACATAAAGGAAAGGCATACAAAACAAAACTTGTACCTGAGCGGAACAACTCCGGATATTCGTCAAGCATAGTCTGCTCTCGCTCCCAAGAGAGCTCCTCACGACCGCAATTGTCCCACCAGACCTTGACCATCCTGATCTCTTTATTGCGTAGTCGCTTGACCTCCGAGTCCTCAATCCGCACAGGCTTGACCCTTGTCGTTAGCCCACTATCCACCGGCACTTGATCGACCGCGATCACTCGCGTAGGCTCTTGTACCGCCTTCCGAAGCATCGAAATGTGGAATACATCGTGTAAACCACTTAGCTCCACCGAAAGCTTCAACCTATAGGCCGCTTCTCCAACTCGCTCCAGAACCTCGAACGGTCCAAGGTACCTCGGGCTTAGCTTTTTCAATCGTCGCACCCGCGAGACACCCTTGAACGGCTTGATCTTTAAGTATACATAATCGCCCACAGCGAACTGCACGTTCCGGTGCTTGGCATTATAGTACTTTGCTTGCCGGTCCTGAGCGATAAGCAACCTCTCCCGAATCGTTTTCACCAAAGAAGTAGCATCCTCCACTTCCGATTGCTTATACAACTTTGGCTCACCCGTTTCTAACCAAGACAACGGCGTGCGACATTTCCTACCATATAGGGCCTCGAAGGGCGCCATCTGAATACTCGCTTGGTAGCTGTTGTTGTATGCGAACTCCACCAAATAAAGGTGGTCTTCCCATTGCTTTCCAAAATCCAAGACTCACATGCGGAGCATGTCTTCCACGGTTCTATTAACCCTCTCGGTCTGCCCATCCGTTTGCGGATGGGTGGCTGTGCTGAATTTCAACTTTGTTCCCAACATTTGTCGCAACAGCCTCCAATCATTGTACGTGAACCGCCCATCTCGGTCACTCACGATGCTGCGGGGCACACCATGATGCCGTACTATGTTATCCACATAAAACGTTGCTAACTTCTCCACCAGATCATCCTTCCTATGCGGAATAAAATGCGACACCTTCATTAATCGATCCACGACCACACAAATGGCGTCGTTTCCCCTTTTGCGACCTTGGCAAACCGTGCACAAAGTCCATAGAGATGTCGTCGAATTTCCATTCCGGAATAGGCAAGGACTTAAGAAATCCTCCCGGCTTTTGACACTCCACCTTTACCAAGGCGCAAGTTTGGCACTTCGCTACGTATAGCGCCACATCCTTCTTTAAACTCGGCCACCAAAACAGTTTCTTCACATCACGGTACATCTTCGTGCTCCCCGGGTGAATCGAGTACTTGGTATGGTGCGCCTCGTACAACAACTCCACCCGTAAATTGCCCACACTTGGGACGCACAAACGACCGTCTCTCCAAAGCAATCCGTCCTCCACGACGAATTGGGAATTTGACCCATCCAGAGCCTCTATCATGAACTGCTTCAGCACTTGATTGCTTGTTCATACAAACGATCCCCAACGCCTCCAACTCTCGCACCAACCGCTCATCTTGCACCGATAGCCAATGGGCTCGAGCTGGGGCTTGGCGACTCACCGCGTCAGCAACCGCATTCCCTTTATCAGGCGCGTAGTGGATCTTGAATGTATAGTCTCCCAAGAACTCCATCCATCTACGCTGTCGTATATTCGGATCCTTCTGATCAACCAGATGCTTCACGCTCTTGTGACCGGCGTAGAGATCCACTTTCACACCGTATAGAATTATGCCTCCATAGCTTCGAGGCAAAACTCACGTCCATACGCTATTACGCTTCCGTGTTGCAGTAGCGCGCAACCCAAAACGCTGCCCTACGCATCATTAAAAATCTCATTGCCTTCGGTTCCACTTGGCGAAGTCAGCACAGGCGTCGTAGTCAACCGACATTATAACTTCTCAAAAGCTCGCGCGCACTCCGGCGTCCAAAAGAACTTATGCTCCTTCCTCGTCAAAGTAGTGAGAGGTAACGCTATCCGCGAGAAGTTCTCCACGAAGCGCCTATAGTAGCCGGCAAGCTCCAGCAAACTCCGGACTTCCGCTACCGTAGCCAGCTCAGGCCACTCTCGTATCGCAACAATCTTCGCCGGATCCACCGCAATACCCTCTCCACTCACTATATGCCCGAGGAACGCCACTGAGGATAGCCAAAACTCGCACTTCGAGAACTTGGCATACAACTGATTTATCCTTAGCGTCTCCAACACCAAATGAAGATGCTTGAAGTGATCTCCCTCCCTTTGCGAGTACACCAAAATATCATCGATGAAGACGATCACGAAATGGTCCAAGTACTCTCTGAACGTCCTGTTCATCAAATCCATGAACACTGACGGCGCATCAGTCAGTCCAAACGGCATGACCGTAAACTCGTAGCGCCCGTGTCCTATACTGAACGTTATCTTAGGGATATCACTCTCCCTTATCTATTTAGAGTATGTCGTTGACCCTACCAACTGATCACAAAGATCATCGATCCTTGGGATTGGGTACTTGCTCTTTTTCGTCAACTTGTTGACCTCCCGATAATTAATACGCAGCCTCAACCTTCCATCCTTCTTCTTAATAAAGAGGGTCGGTGCGCTCCAAGGCGAAGGACTTGGACGCGCATACCCTTGCTCCAACAACTCTTGCAGTTGAGCTTTCAGCTCCGCCATTACCTTAGGCGTTAGCCGATACGGAGATCGTGACACAGGCTTTGCACGTGGCACTAGCTCGCTCTTAAAATCTATCTCTCGCTGAGGCGGGGCTCCAGGAAGATCTGCAGGGAACAGATCAGGGTATTCCGATACCACTGAAATACAATCCAACGCGGGCTTCGGCTTTGCAACCCCCACTAGTGTACAGAACAGCTCTACACTAGCACAAACCGCCCTCACCACCTGAAGAGCGGCCATCATCGCCTTGCTCGACCTCTTTGAGCTCATAAGGGTCGTCTCACGACTTGCTCCCAAGTTGACCTCCTTGCCACCGCAGTCTATGTAGGCTTGCTGCTCCGAGAGCCAGTACATGCCAAATATAACGTCAAACTCCACCAACGGAAGTAACGACGCTTGCAGATCGTACTCCTAATTCCCAAACCACAAACTAAGAGCAACGAATTCTAACCTCGCCGAATGAGCACCATTGGACTATAACGCATCCAATTTATCTCTTTCCATCGAAGGAGGTACTCCGAGGCACAATAAAATTCCTAATAAAGGAACGCGAAGCTCCCTAAACGAACGGTGCTCTCGCAGATAAAGTAAAGTCGCAACAAAGCTTAGCACAGTAGTCCTAGGCTAATATGCATAACAAGTGTTTAAAGCAAAACTATCTTTAAACCATACCTGTCGTCACGACGATGGGCTTTCTCCAGGGCTTTAGGCACTCCCGAGCATAATGCCCCGGCTCCCCACAGTTGTAACATGTGCCCGGGGTCCGACCCGTAGTCGCCCCAGAAGTACTAGAAGGAGCTGGACCCGAAGTCCTATGCTTCTTATACCATTTTCGATATGCCGACTTTGAGGCGTTCGGCACTTTGGATGCCGTTTCCTTTGCACTGACATCCTTGACTGCTCCTGACATAGGTTTCTTACCCTTCCGAGCACCATTCCAATAGTCTCGGGCAAAGTGCCCTTTCTTTCCACAAGTATAACAAGTGTAAGTAACTTTACTAGTCGATTTCATAACCCCTTTCTCCAGCATTCTGCTGGATGTAGCTCTTATGGGGTTTGTATAGTTCGATACCATGGTCGCTGGCATCGGGAGGGTCTTCCTCAACTCTGCCTCCAATGATCTAGCTGATTCCACCAAGGCTCGGAACCCCAATAACTTTGGTCCTAGTAGTAAAACTCGTAACTCGGCACGCAGGCCATTATAAAATCTATCGACTATAGTTTGCTCGTTATCCAACTCGAAGCATGGGTAGCGACTTATCAGAAGAAATTCTTGCAAATATTCCTCAACCGTGTGTGCTCCCTGCACTAAATGCATATTCAGCTGCTGCCCCAAAGGTCTACCAAAGGTCATCTGCTGCGTCGCGCCCACCGGCGTTGAAGCCACAACAGGGGCGCAGGGTTGTACATTTCCTCCTAGCTGTGCACCTGTCACAGTGAACACCGCTTCTACGATCCTTCTAACGGTTTCATATGAAGGAGGAGGCTCAAACACCTCACCGGGTGCACTATGCTCCTCAGAAACCGGACATTCTGGCTGTCCAGCACCGCTTCCGGTCACCTATAGTGGTACAAAACACCGTCAAGCGACCAAATAAAATTGCGAACAGCAATTATAGGAACACGCAGGTTCCTCAAACACGAGTATTTTCATTCCTAAGTGGACATTCATGGGCCCATAACCCACAGGTTGGAGGATCGAAACCTCCCTCTGATACCAAATTGTAACACCCCCTATCCGTCGCATAGTATATAGCAGTAGGTCCGGCCGGGGCCCGACGCCATATACCACAGACAGACTGGGTGGTTACGTATGGAAACCATCCAACCAATCTCAACGTCCTACACAGAGCATTCTAGCGGAAGCAGTTTATATAAGTTGTAAACAAGAACCCAGCATTAGAGCACGAATGTCCACTATTACAAAATTAGGAATGTTATACAAAATACCCAAAAATCGGCCTTAAGGCCTTACAAAGTGTTTCACATGAAAATTACATGTTTTACAAACCACGGCACGCAGGCCGGTCATACATGAATAAAGCAGTAAACACTTCTACTTGGGCCTTCGAGGGCCAGCTTCGCAAAAAGGGCTTTAGCCCGCTATTGACCGCTTGGTCCAGCTGCACCTGCAAGCAACAATCCACCGCACGGTGGCAAAACAAGGCAACGGTCAGCAATGCTGACCAAATTATAACGATCCCGGCCCCAACTCGGGGCGGCGATGCTCCTTCCATGCATTTCCTTAGCATAAGCGAGTAATATAAAACCATAGCCATAACATCACAGACGTTGGCTCATAAGGCCACACGCCCCGTGCACTCAGGGCACATTCTCGGTGAACCGGTCGATGTCACGTCAATTAAAGCCATTAACATTCCGGACTCACCACCGCCACTAAGACGGCCAAACCTATGAGCAATTCGTCTTCTTGGTATTGGTCACGTCAATTTAAGCCATTGACCACCGAAGACTCACATCTATGCCAACGGCGAGTGCCACGTAACCTTAGGTCGCTCTAACCGGACGACATAAAGCGGGTATGGCTCCATCTAACCCGTGCTCACTTCGCAACGACAATTTAAGCCATTTGCGCAGGTCAAACTTTCACCAAGTCCCATTCTACCGCAAACCACATAACTCCGTTATGTTCAAGTTGGCTCTCAGGCCTCCAAGTTGGCAAGATCTCGTATCCGCCCAGTTTTCCGGGTGCACCTTTGGGTTAGTCCCCAAGGCTCCCTGCTGCAATCTACCGCGTAGAAAACCCGAAAACAACCAATAGCACGGAGTCTTCTCCGGCCTTATGCAATGCAACATCACCGATCCAGACTAACATGTCCGGGTAGGCTTCACACATCATGCCTATGTCCGTTCTCGCTTACGGACTCTAAACAACGGGGACTTTACATATCTACCCGAAGGAACGCCTCCAACTCTCCGCAAACTCGCGAGAGCGGGCTTCCTATGCTAAGAAAGAGAGCTATTAGTGCTCAAGATGAGGATCGTTACCCTTGAGTTCCTCTTTGGCGCCATCGAAAAGTAATCGGATAGAAATCACCGCACTTGCGTTGCCTCCGTGGATCCGGAGTCGGCTTGCGATTCGGAGCTCCGAAGCTCCTCCAATGGCGGATCTAGCTCTTCTTCCTCCAATGGCTTTCCTCTTTCTTCAAGGGTTTAGAGAGATGAAAAGGTGTGAAAAGAATGGATTTTTCTAAGTCAAACCCGGTTATATCCTCTCAGGAACCATCCCCAGCCATTGGATCTCAACCTAAGAAAACGAACGGCTTTGATTCAGGCCTGAAATGCCCAATCTGGACCGAACACGGCCTGGCACACGCCAGTGTCCAGGGCTGTGTGCCGCATTCGCCGTCAAAATCGAATCTCCTGGACCCTCACACGGGTATCGAACACGCCCGTGTTCGAGCTGACACGCCCATGTTCCAGCTGACACGGCCGTGTAGCCGGCCGTGTACCCCATGATTTTCCCCCGTTTTCAACCCGAGCACTACACGGGTTCTAGGACACGCCTGTGTCCTTGCCTGTGTCACTTTGACATGCCTGGGCCCCAGGCCGTGTACAAGGTCTCGACATTTCGTCGCGTGCAGTTCAACGACTGGATGACACGGCCTTGGACACGCCCGTGTCCTAGGCCGTGTGCCTTGTCTCGACGATCGTCGAGTGAATCTCGACGATTTCACCTCGACGATCGTCGACACGGGTCGACACGCCCGGCGACACGCCCGTGTCGCGGGCCGTGTGTCCATACTCGACGAATCGTCGAGTATATCTCGACGATTTCACGGCTAAGTGTCGACACGGGTCGACACGCCCGTGTCGCAGGCCGTGTGCCCTTTCTCGACGAATCGTCGAGTATAACTCGACGACTTCGCGAATAAGTGTCGGCACACACTTGACACGCCCTGGGACACGCCCGTGTCCCAGGCCGTGTACCTTCAGCCAGAAACCAAAACTGGCCCAAAACGTCCCCCTTCGCTCCTTTGAGTTTCGGGGCGTTATACTGGTCCGCTCCCGCTCACTTTAGGCGAGCGAGCCACGCGAGACGCCCCCCTACTCTCCCGCTCGCTCAGATAATTGCCGACCAGAGCGGGGGGTGCCCTTCGTCGCACCAGTACAAGCGGATGGGCTCGGAGACCCGTGACCAGCGAGCTGGTTGGGGGGTCGCGATGGCCACCAGCCCGCCCCTACACGCGACCTGGTCGCCTGTCCGCCCCGTTAGAGGACTGGCTGGTCGCGGCGGTCCAGCTCGCGCTCGCCCAGGAAGCATAGGCGGGCCGCTGGAGCCAGGTCGTGCCCGCCTCCCGCAGAGGGGGATTGGAGGCGAGCTCACTCTCCATGGGTGCGAATAGCTTCTCAGAATAGCGGAGCCACGCTGTTGGCAGACCAGGTTGGACTGTGCATAGCTGCTCAGGACAGCGGGGTTTGGCTGTTGGCAGGCCCAACCCGGGGCTTTTTGGTATTTTCAGGTCAGTTCTTCTCGTTATTGGCAGTTCAGATTCCAAAAACTATAAATAAGACGCAAGGGGTACCTCAGAAGGCACGCTTTGAGTGCCTCCCTGCTCCTGTTTTCAAGTGCTTTCTGAGGGTACCTTAGCTCGGCTTCTGGCTAAGGAGGGGAAGTGCTCAGAGATCTTCCGGGTTTGTGGTGGGACCTCCCTGCCGAGCCCTTGGGTCTGTTTTACCTTGCCTTCTTTGTTGTTTTTCTTGCAGGAGCGAAGTAGGCGCGAGACCACCCCTTCCCCAAGGGTCGAACTCCACAGGAGACCGAATTCAGGTTTCAACATTTTGGTGCGGTGAGCGTGGAGAGTGACCAACACAAAAGAACTCTGGCGAGCGTCATGGCTATAGAAGTGGAACCAGGTGACGACCACGGTCATGCGTTGACACTTTGTGTGTAAGGTCCTCATACTCAGAGTTGTCCCCTCCCATAGCTGTTGTTTGAATCCCATAGCATTCGAAGTAAGATTTGCACCTATTTGAAGCGCTTCTACCTATGAAAACCCATGTGTCCCCACTTGTTACATCAACGAGAAATCTGGAGGTTATTATCCTTAGGATCAAGTAAGAGAGCAGCTGAGAGGCATTAGGAGCCGAGGTGACCTGAAAGGGTTCCCTCCATAGCGGTAATATGTTATCTCTTCCTTGTAATTCAGTAGCGGTCAAGTTTTCTCGTTATTACCGATTCACCTCGAGCTTCTGAGGGCTTCAAGGGTTAACCTCGCGATCGACTCCGGAAGCCAAACATCCAACCCGTTCCTTTTAAATATCCTAGTTCGGACGATGGGACGGTGTCGCGGGACTTTAAGTGCTATTGTAAGGCCGAGCCTCTGCACTGACGGCCGAGATCAGCTCCCCCCTTGCTCGTCGGCCTATGTCCTACCGATCGCACCTCTCCTCCGACTAGAGGAATTATCAGGAACGAGCCTAGACGCTAACCTCCCAGATTTGATAAAGGGTCGATCTCTCCAAGCAATCGCAAGTGACATGGCAGAAAGCGATCTTTGTCATTAGATCAGGATACGAGCCACCGACTTGTTCCTTCTAAATAGCCCAATTCGGATGATGGGATGATGCCTCGGGACTCTAAGCTCTATTGTAAGACCGAGCCTCTGCACTGACGGTCGAGATCAGCTCCCCCCTTGCACGTCGGCCTATGTCCCCCCGATTGCATCTCTCTTCCGATTGGAGGAATTATTAGGAACAGGCTCGGGCGCCAGCTTCCCGATTTGACGACTTCCAAATCGTCTCCCTTATGAAAAGAATGCGTCCTCCATTTGTAAAAGCATCGGTGCAATTAACTCTCCAGCACCTCTTAAGTAAATAAGATGTCTCCATCTCAAACAAAGTCAAGTCGGGTAGTTTTGGACCCCGAGCAGATCCCGCTGCTAGGCTCTCACCTAGCTGGAAGTCACTCGGTGTCATCCTTGGGCCTCGAGCAGATCCCGCTGTCAGGCTCTCACCTAGCTGGCAGGGCTGGAAGTCACTCGATGGTGGTAGTTTTGGACCCCGAGCAGATCCCGTTGTCAGGCTCTCACCTAGCTGGCAGGGCCGGAAGTCACTCGGTGTCATCCGTGGGCCCCGAGCAGATCCCGCTGTCAGGCTCTCACCTAGCTGGCAGGGCCGGAAGTCACTCGATGGCGGTAGTTTTGGACCCCGAGCAGATCCCGCTGTCAGGCTCTCACCTAGCTGGCAGGGCTGGAAGTCACTCTGTGTCATCCTTGGGACTCGAGCAGATCTCGCTGTCAGGCTCTCACCTAGCTGGTAGGGCTGGAAGTCACTCGATGGCGGTAGTTGTGGACCCCGAGCAGATCCCGCTGTCAGGCTCTCACCTAGCTGGCAGGGCCGGAAGTCACTCGGTATCATCCGTGGGCCTTGAGCAGATCCCGATGTCAGGCTCTCACCTAGCTGGTGGGGCCGAAAGTAACTCGATGGCGGTAGTAGTGGACCCCAGGTAGACTCGCTGTCAGGCTCTCATTAGCTGGCAGGGCTGTAGGCACACCTGGGGGGAAAGGGTTGGTTCTTGGAGAGTTTTTTGCAGGACCCCGAGTGATGCTCGGCCCCGGGTAGACCCGCTGCCTGGCTCCTACTAGCTGGCAGGTCCGTAGGCTCGTCTGGGGGGTAAGGGACCCCGAGTGCTGCTCGGCCCTGGGTAGACTCGCTGTCAGGCTCTCATTAGCTGGCAGGGCTGTAGGCACACATGGGGGAAAGGATTAGCCCAGCGTGTACGAGAGGATACAGAGGATACAGCTTTGTTGTTTCACGATATCACGAGAAATTATATACTTGTTGTAAGTAATGGTATAAGGGTAATTCGATAGCAGTGAGCCAAAGGGTTTTGAGTGATTCAAAAGGTTCAGAAAGGTCATGAAGAGATTGATGCTCCAAGCGCAGATTTCAGTTTCTCTCAAAAAGTTTTTTGGGTCGGCTCCCACTCGCCGGATACGTTGGGTTGGATGATTCTTTTCGAGCTTGTGCTAAGCTCGAAAAGAGCGGGGATTGTGTACAACCCCGTAGCCGGGCGAGTGGGACCCTCCCCAAATATCAGCCTAGGGGCGTGTTGTGGGCGACGAGTTGGTGCGACCCCGTTTGAGGAGGTGCGGGTTCTCGTGCGTGCGTGCGGAAGTTTTATGCGCACAAGTTTAGAATTTGCATTTATATATATATATAAATATAAATATATATATATATATATTATATTATAAAATATATAATATATGATACAGATAGGATAGGGAGGATAGACGATAAAGGGCAGGGGGGATTTTTGAGCAGGGGGACAGCAGGTATCGGGGAGAGAAAAAAAATAAAGAAAAGAGGAAATAAAGAGAGGGGGACAGCGGGGGAGAGAAAGGGGAAAGAAGAGAGAGGAGATAAGAAAAAGCCAGCGGGGGTACAGAAAAAAGGGGCAGCAGAGAAGAGTTGGGAAGCAGCGGGTTTTCTTTTTCCTGTTCGGCTTCCCCGCTAGGGTTCGGCCAGGAGCATGGCCGACGCCGCCCCGCTCCCCCTCTCTCCTCCGCCGCCGCCGCCCAAGCAAGGCAGCCCGAGCCCCGCCCCCTCGCCCCCAATTTGCTCTGCCCCGGCAAGCACAACCCGAGCTCCCACCTCTTGATCTCTTCCCCGCTGCCGCCTAAGCAGGACAAGGCCGAGCTCTACTCCCCCTATATCGTCGTCGGCCACTAGGGGCCGCCCGAGCTCGGCTCTCTCTCTCTCTCTCTCTCTCTCTCTCCCGATCTCTTCTCCCATCGCCGGCCAAGCAAGGGCCGACTAGAGCAAGATCGGCCACCGGCACCGCCAAGAGCAAGATCCTTCCGGAGCAGGGGGTGGCCGAGCCCTAGCCTTTTCTTCACCGTCGGGAGATGGTGTGAAACACTATAAAGGAAATGCAGGTCTTCATATTCAAAAGCATGGAGTTAATCACACTATAATCATCATCATTTCAGCTGTGCTTGGACTTTATCTACTTGCTTCTCTTATGACATATATATATTGTTCAAACAAAAAAGAAGTAAGATCCCTCAAAAAGGAGATGCCGTCACGACCCAATCGACTAAGAAGGCAAGTTTCAGCAGAAAGTTGGATCGGGAGGATTTGACATTGTTTATTATGGAAAGTTGAATGATGGGAAAGAGTTCGCAGTAAAAGTCCTCACAAATGAATCCTACCAGGGCATAACCGCCTAGAGCAAGGTTGGCCGAGCCCTAGCTCTCCTTCACCGCCACGGCCGCCTGGAGCAAGATCGGCTAGGGGCTCCTCTCCCGGTACCGCCGTCAAAACACGTGTCATGGGTAACGAAATTTCTACTTGGGCAGGTGAAGCCTTCAGATTACATATTTGCACGGAAGCCCCTCTCCACCGACGGGTGGGGGGAAGGGAGCTCCCCGACGGGTTGACGTGTACGTCCCCGTAGTTAATTGCATTAGTACCCAGAAGCGTGAGTACGGGTTTAGGCATGTTGTGTGAAGCCCATCGGACGTGTGATTCGGATTGGTGATGTTCTGGGGTTCCCGGAGAAGACTCTGAGGAAGTTGTTTATTAGCCGCTTGCAGGGAACACGCACTATAGCCCCAAAAAAGGGGGTGTGCGCAATATGCTTGGCCCGCTTATATCAGCCGACCGATGACTAGTTGGCCGCCGCTCGACGAGACGTTGGCGTACAGGTGTTGCAGTACCAGGCGGGGAGTAGCGGGAATAAGCCCAAGCTTGTGCCGGCCCTCGAAGGCCTTTTTGTTTATATTGCCGGCCTACGTGCTGAGTATGGAATTTATATTCCTGTAATATTTTTTCATATCTGTGATGCCCTGTGATTATAGTTTACTCCTGTCTTGGGCGAGCCGTGTGTTCGTGAACTGCACACCCCGTGTGGGCCCCGAGGTATAGATGTCGGGAAGCCCCCTGATGGCCCGTTGTCATCCTTTCAGAGTAGCGGAGTTCCGCTATTGGCGGCCCAATTGGGGTTGCGTAGAGTAGGGCTGCTGGGCGGTTTTGCGCCAATAGTAAGACGGGCGGGGAACATTTTACATAAACCCGAGGTGGCACCTCTAGTTTAGGAGTGGATCTTGAGATCCTTCTCAGATGTTCCGGTCGGCCAAGAGAGCCCTCCGAAGGTGCCTTAGCTCAGCCCTTGGCTTGGGAGGGGAAGAGTTAGTTAGTCTTCCGGGTATGCGGCGGGTCCTCCACGCTGAGACCTTGGGTCTGTCCCTTGTGTTCCTAGTCTTGTGCCTAGATCGTTTGCTTGAGGGTAGTAGGTGCGCGGTCACCCCTTCCCCAAGGGTCGAACTCCACATGAGACCGATTTTCCGGTTTCAACACTCCGGCTTCCTGATACTTATGACATGATCTACCAGTAAATTCTGGGTGAGGCCGAATCTCCTACCTTAGATGCCACCGCTGCCCGCATCGCTGTTGTCACCTCTCTCCTTCAGCGCCCACTTTTGCCCGCTCCTTCTCCACCACCAGACAACTATTCTCATCACACTCAGCGGAGTGGCTCTGGTAGCCGCAGTCACCAGTCCAGCGGTCGTGCTTCTTCCCGCTACCTCTGTTCTCATTGTGGCCGAACCGGACATACTTTCGAATGCTGCTGGATGAATCATCCCCATCTTCGCCCCTCCAGTGACTCTTCCAAGCTGTCTGCCTCTGTTGTAACATCCTCAGGTAGTGCCCACATGGTGACTCAAGGTAAATGGCTCATCGACTCTGGTGCCACTAATCACATGACGGGCAATCCTCAGTGCTTCTCTTTACTCGAACAACATGATCGGTTTCCCCCGGTCCTAGTTGCGGATGGTTCTCCCTCCCCGGTTCATGGGACGGGAGTGGTTCATGTTACTCCATCCCTACGACTAGCGGACACTCTCTATGTGCCCAAGTTTCCGTGCAATCTGTTGTCTGTTACCTCTTTATGCAAACAGCTTCAGTGTTCTGTGACATTTACACCAACTTCTTGTTCTTTTCAGGATCTGAGCTCCCACCGGACGATTGCTACTGGGACTGAGAGCGGCGGCCTCTACTTCCTCGACAACGTTTCCGCCTTGTCCGCCTTCTCCTCTTCCTGTTCGGATCTTATCCAGTGGCATCTCCGCCTCGGTCATCCTCCACCACGCCTTCTACATCAGCTTCTGCCACACCTCCCTCCGTCTAGTACTCCTCTCCAATGCGACACCTATCAACTCGGCAAGCATCACCGTTCCGCCTTCCCGCCGAAGCACGGATGGGGCTCTACTCGTCCTTTTGATCTTGTCCACTCCGATATTTGGGGACCTGCTCCTACCCTCACCATTGGCCGGGGTAGTTCTTATTTTGTCACCTTTATAGATGATTTTTCTCGATGTACTTGGGTGTATCTCCTCCGAGATCGCTCTGAACTTTTAGATGTATGGATATCTTTTTATCAGTTAATTAAAACTCAGTTCAATGTTTGTATTAAAACATTTCACTCCGACAATTCTAAAGAGTATCTGAGTCATGCTTTTACCTCTTTTTGTGTGCAACATGGCATTATTCATCAGACTAGCTGTGTTTACACCTCCCAACAAAATGGGGTGGCGGAACGCAAAAACTGTCACCTCCTCGATGTGGCCCGTACATTGATGACCCAGATGCATGTCCCTCTCTCTTATTGGGGCTATGCCGTTCTCCTTGCCTGCTACCTCATCAATCGCATTCCATCCACCATTCTCCACGGGAAAACACCCTTCTCCATTCTGTATCCGGGCAAGGAGACTTTTCCTCTCCCTCTCCGCATCTTTGGATGCACTGCTTTTGTGCATACTCTATCTGCCACCCGTGACAAGCTATCCCCTCGCTCCACCAAATGTGTCTTTCTGGGGTACTCCACCACTCAGAAAGACTATTGTTGCTTTAACCCTGTTCTTCGTCAGCAGTTCGTCTCTGCTGACGTTACCTTCTTCGAGAATGCCTCCTACTTCTTGGCTGACTCCTCCTCTCTTTCCCCCGCTTCCTCTCCTCCTTCCCCAGCTTCTGACTCTCCTGCTATTCCCTTCATTCCCTCGTCTCCTACCGAGATATCCACCCCTCCACCATCTTCGTCCCATCCTCTCGCTCCACCTCTCTCTCCCACTTCTCCACATCCATCTCCATCCTCTCCGCCGCCGTCGCTCTCTTCTCCCGGGCCAGCTCTCTCTGCCACAGACGCTCCGGATCCCGAGGGGGCCGCCGACTTGGATCTCCCTGTGGCTCTTCGCAAAGGGGTGCGGACATGTACCCTACACCCCCTTGCTGCGGTTGTTTCATATGATCGTATTACCCCTTCTCACAGGGCTTTTGCGCTGGCTATCTCTGCCACTTCCACGCCTCGTTCCTATCAGGAGGCCCTTGCTATTCCCCACTGGAAGCTGGTCATGGATGAGGAAATGGCGACCGTCACAGAGCGGGGTACATGGACTCTTGTTCCTCCTCCCTTCGGTACTGATGTTGTTGGCTGTCGCTGGGTCTTTGTGGTCAAATTTGGCCCAGACGGCAATGTGGATCGCTATAAGGCTCGCCTTGTTGCTAAGGGCTTTACTCAGACCTATGGGGTTGATTACTTTGACAGCTGGATGTCAAGAATACCTTCCTTTATGGTGATCTTCACGAGGCCGTTTACATGGAGCAACCTACTGGGTATGTTGCTCAGGGGGAGACACGAGTATGCCGGCTGCAGAAGGCAATTTATGGCCTCAAGCAGAGCCCTCGAGCTTGGTTTGACAAGTTCAGCGGCATCGTGGCGGCCGTTGGTTTTGCGCGAAGCACTGCTGATCACTCTCTATTTATTCGCAAAACAACTTCGGGGCTGGTTGTTCTTGATGTGTACGTCGATGATATTCTTCTCACTGGCGATGACCAGGAAGGGGTAGACCTGACAAAGCGACATCTTCGCCAACATCTGATCACAAAAGATATGGGCTCTCCAAAGTACTTTCTGGGGATCAAAATCTCTCGGAAGCCCGACTCCTTAGTTCTCTCTCAGCGTAAGTATGCCTTTGATCTTTTAAAAGAGGCAGGATTGACTGGAGCAAA
Organism: Platanthera guangdongensis; assembly: GCA_039583875.1. Lineage (NCBI taxonomy): Eukaryota > Viridiplantae > Streptophyta > Magnoliopsida > Asparagales > Orchidaceae > Platanthera > Platanthera guangdongensis. Next base: position 252,497,034 of record CM077150.1, read on the forward strand.
ACCTGCCCGATGCCCCATGGCAACTGGAGAAGACAAAACCTGGACAGATGATTCGCCTCCTCTTTCAGATAGTTCGTGGTACAGGCGTCTGGTTGGTAAGCTCATATATCTCACAGTGACCAGGCCCGACATTTCCTATGCTGTGGGCAAGGTGAGTCAATTCATGTAAGCACCTAGGGAGTGCCATCTACAGTCCGTCTTGCGGATCTTGGAGTATGTCAAAGCAGCGCCTGGGAAAGGATTACTTTTTCAGAAGAATGGTCATCTGAGGATTGAAGCCTACTCAGATGCAAGTTATGATGATGACAAAGGGGATCGCAAGTCAACCTCAGGTTTTTTCACCTTTGTTGGGGGAAATCTGGTGAGCTGGAAGTGCAAGAAGCAGTCTGTTGTCTCCAGGTCCATTGCAGAAGCTGAGTATCACAGTATGGCGTTGACCACTTGTGAGTTAAAATGGCTGCGGGCTCTCATGCTAGATTTAGGAGAGGTCTACAACCATCCTCTACCTATGTTCTGTGATAACAAGGCCGCCATATACATCTCCAAAAATCCGGTCTTCCATGAAAGAACAAAGCACATTGAGGTCGACTGTCATTTCATTCGTGAAGAGATATTAAATGAACAAATTTGCACTCCCTTTGTCACTTCTGATAAAGAGTTGGCTGACATCTTCACCAACACAGTTTCCGCTTCGTTTCTTCATATTTGCGACAAGCTGGGCATGATCGATATATATGCTCCAGCTTGAGGGGGAGTGTTGAAGTTGGTGACCGGGCGGTCTGGCGGTCTATCTTGGCGGGTTGAAGACCGCGCGGTTTGGCGGTTTGTCTCAGCCGGCTTGGAGACCGGGCGGTCTAGCGGTCTCCCCTGGCAATCTCTCTTCTTCTCTTGTGGTAGCCGTGCGGTTAGCCCTTCTGTCTAACCGCGCGGCTTGTGCGGTTTGTTTTGTATAGTCCGCTTAGTCCTATAAATTTTTAGTCCCACATATCTTATTTGTATTCTCTCATCTCTCCTCCATTCTATATTAGGGAGGGCATACCTTTGTAATAGATACCTTTTTCGGATAATAAAGTTTCAGTTTAAAACCATTTCGGTTTGTTTTTGTTCGGTTCTTACAGCTACATATATATATATAATCCCATAATATCAATTATTGTGCACTCCTACCAAAATAATTACGACGACTCGCTCCGTCATAATTTTTCTTTTTGATAGTCGCACAGGAATTCTATCTAAGCATGTTGAGTCACGACATTAGTCGTTCGCACTTACTATAGTACTTAGATTAAATGTTCCATAAAATCAAATACCCCAAATAAGCCGAACGGATGTTGTTCTCGTTCATTTGGTGCGACCTTAAAGAGGAACCATGTCGTCAAGGCTATAATATGACATCCTATATTATGGACTATAAGAGGCTTTATCACTGCATTATAGTCACCCCAACAACACGGTAACTAGGTAACACAATGAATGACCTGTGTCTATTTCTTTGTCACATGATATCATAAATATTGTGCAAATTGGGACTGTCATTTCGCACTATATTTGTCTTTCTTGGTCTCACAAGTGTGTTGTATTTATAACTACGTTAGTTATAATGCATGATATACAACCACGCTCGGCCAAGGGGCCCGACTATATCATTACCAAAATAATTTGGGGACAAAATGATATTTCGATGTGCACATTACTTACGCGTAAGTATGAACAACGAATCATAGTATTTATCATTATCAGAGGATAGTTTTCAACTATAATCACGTTGCCCCCACTGACACGTTAAATCTACACATCTTGTATCTCCAACTAATAGACATGTTGTAAACATTATTGACACTTAACAAATTCCACATAATGCTACAACATAAAATAGGTCACTCTCAATATGTATGAAATCACATACATACACACACATGATTAAACGATAATCATTTATCAACATTTATAGAACTCAAATGTACTTTAATCGATATGACAATCTTAACTCGGCAATCAATGTTCCTTTTTGATTACCACGATTGTGAGGATAACTTAAGATTACATGACTTAATAAAAACCATGGTTCTATGGTTCAAGACCAAGCGCATCTTCCCAAACCTTACATGATACAAGTCATATAATCAAGGAACAAAATATTACAACATTCTAAAACATGAACATAATTAAATAGAAAAAGATAACTTTCAAAACACCACTTCCTTCAGCAGGGTGGTCTCAAGTGAGCTCGACGAAATGCGGTCGACGATCCTCGAGTAGGGTACATGGTTATGACACGGGCATGTCCAGGGTCGTGTCCTGCTATATGCTCGACGAGTTCTTGAGTAAGTTCGACAAAATGCACTTGACGATCCTCCAGTGGGGCACACGGCCTGTGATACGGGCATGTCAAGAGTTGTGTCATTCTCTATGTTTGATCAGGATGATGAACACGGGCTGGATACGGGCATGTCCGAAGTCGTGTCTAACACACGGCTAGTGACACGGGCGTGTCATACGGCCGTGTCTTGGTCTGGTTAAGGCGATTTTTTTTCCGCTTAAGGAACACGGCTTATGACACGGGCGTGTCACAAGCCGTATTCAGCCCAGGAAAGTGTTTTTCAGGCCTTTTCGTGGCCGTCCATTCCTTTTAAAGGGGATCCAAGGGCCCAGAATTCTCCCTGCTGCTGATAAGGCCAAGAGTTGAGGATAAACTCTCTCATTTTCTCAAGGCCTTTCTCTTTCTTCAAGTGTTAGAGAGTGGGGAGAGCATGGGAGAAGGAGGAGGAATCTGGCTGTCGGTGGAGTTTCAGAGCCCCGAATCGCGTGTCGAGTCCAGATTTGTGGAGGCAAGGTCATTGTGGTGCTTTTCATCTGGCTAGACTTCCATGTATCTAAAGCGATCGTCAAGGGTAATGACCTTTATTCCTTGGACATGTGAAGTTCTTGATTTGGCATATTCATATATTTCCCCCACCAAAAGGTGGCTTCTTAAGGGCTTTCCTTGGGTTGATTTTGGATATCCCCAAGATGTCTTGCATGTAGATCCGGAAATATGAAGTACGGAATAAGCATACTTTGTGAAGCCCATCTAGATAGGTTGGTCTGGATTGGTGATGTTTTCTTTTGCACACCGGAGAAGACTCCGCGTATAAATGAATATGTTTGCGGATGTGGTGGGTTGTGCCTGTAAAGGATAGTAGCAAGGAGTACTAGAGTGAAAGTCCAGGAAAATACCCGCTAAGTGCTTGTGTTGTATGCTATAAAAGACCAATATTTCTGGTAATGCAGATGGCTGCAGGGATTGCTGGATGGTTGATCAAGATAAGGTAGGGCTAGGGATGGAAAGTGAGTTCTGTCGCTAATGTCAGGCGAGAGTGAGTGTCGTTGGCGATGGCTCCTAGCTAACCTGTGATTGAAAAGCCAGTCCTTCGGGGACAGTGAGACTATTTGTGAATTTGATGTTCTCTTGAAAAGGGCTTCGCGCTGAACGGACAAGGGGATGCCGACCCGCATTAGTGTGGTCACTGAACTAACGATTTGAGCAACGGGCAAGGGCTGAACTGTATTCGTGTTTTGGTTGTCCACCATGAGTGCCTGGGTGATTGGCAATCGGCAGAAACATATAGCGAGAGTCTTAGGCATGCACACCATTAAGACTAAAGTCTCCGTCTGAAGGTCGTGGAGCAAAATGCTCAAGTTTGTTGTTGGGCTTTGGGCCTTGAATGGCGGTGGGCGACTGGTTTATCTGGTACACCAAGAATGTGCCCTGAGTACACGGAGTGTCGGGTCGTGTGGGCGACGTTTGTGATATTTTAATTATGCGTGAGTGCACATTATGTGATATATCTGCTTGTGAAATGTTATGCCTGCAGGGAAGGAATACCACTACCCCGGGTAAGGGGTAGGGTCGTTATAAATTGGTCAGCTGAATGATGACCATTGCCTTGTTTACCGTTGTACGGTGGATTGTCCCGTGCAGGTGCAGGAGAGCTGAGCGTAACATAGGGGGCTGACGCCCTGCTGCTATTGCTGCTACTGTTGCTGCTATGCTAGCTCTTGAAGGCCAAAGAATTTTATATGATAGTATTTTCATGTGTGGTCAGCCTGCGTGTCATGGATGGAAAGCATATGTATCAAGCTTAACTGTAAGGCCATAAGGCCAGACATGTTGTGTATTTGGCGAACATCCCTTTGTATTGATATATATAAATATTGGTTTATATATTGTGGACATTCAGATGAGTTGAGTTCAAAGAACTTAAAAGCTTCCGCTAGAATGCTCTGTGTTAGGATGCGCAACTCTGATATTAACCCATAACTTCACCACCTGTTTGTGGCATATAGTGTAGGGCCCCGGCCGGACCTTCTATTATATGTCATGTAACGGATAGTGGTGTTACAAGTCGTGGGGCGGCTTAAGTCTTATGAAGAGCGAACTCGCCCACGCACATCTGGCTCACTCAGTAGGAGTGGCAGACGCGGCAGAAGAAGGATGGCAAATCCTATGTCACTGCAGATAGTAGCAACCGCGGCCGGAGTAGTCATGGTTGCGGCATAGGGAGCCGTCCCGGCGGAGCGCCAAGCAAAGCAGGTGTGAATGTCTCTAACGGCGGTGGCCGTGATAAGAGTCGCATCCGTTGTTTTAACTGTAATAAAATGGGCCATTATGTATCTCAATGCAGGACACCTCACACTTAGGAGTGAGGATGCACACCTCACACTTCCGGACGACGCCAAGCTGACCCTAATATAACATCCCTCAAACTCATAAACCCCTAGGAGTGGTTTTATCATGACTAGGTCATGACAAAACCCTAAGATGCCCAAGGTGACCAAATGAACTTAGACAAGAAGGTGAAAAATACCTTGGGCTGCAAATAGTAATTTTCAATTACCCACCATAGGGCTTGACTCTAGGGTTTCAACTTGACTCCAGGACCCCACCATAACACTCCTAACCCTTTAAGAGAATCCTTGGGTCACCAACGACCCATAGGGATCAACCAAAAGGGGCAAGTTGACCAAATTCAACTCAAACCTTAATTAGGTCAAACCAAGCTCACTCATGGTCAATTGATCTCCCCTTAGCCAAAGGGACCCACCTAGACCTCCCTAAGCCCTAAGGGAGGCTAATGAGTCACCAAGGACCCATTAGGGTCAACCAATAAGGCTAAGTTGACCAAAGTCAACCCTAGCCCTTAAATGGTCAAAGTGTCCTAACTAAGGGTCAAGTGGCCTCCAAGGTGCCCAACTAACACTACCTAGACCTTACTAGCCCTTAGGGGTGGCCAAAGGGTCACTAACCACCCATTATGGTTAGTTAGGTCACCCAATGTGGCATAGGGCTGGGCAAACCCACGTTAGGTCAATATAACTCAAATAGGCTAACTCAAGCTCAAACACAAATCCACTTGGACTAACCTCATTTTAATTATTCATATGGGTTAATGGGGTGCTTTTTGGCTGAAATGATCAACAAATTTGGCCATGGTGACTTGGAGAGAGAAAGCTCCATTTTTCCTTTAATGGGGAGAGAGAAAGTGGCCATTCATGGTGTTTTGAACGCCCTTGACCCCTCACCTCTCTCCCAATTGATGGGGATTCATCTCCCCTCGTCAATTCAAGGAGACTAACGGTCCATTCGGCAAGCAAGTATTGGTTTTCTGGTGTTGTCTTTGGTCAGAAAATCAATATCTGCAGGAATTGATTTTGTGCAGAAAACCAATTATGTTGTTCAGCTGCAGGATGGTTTTCAGTGAACAGAATTGGCATTGATATGTAAAAGCTGTTTGGCTGCACACTGAAATTGGCTTTCTGGAATTGCAATTTTTAGAAACTATTTTTGTTAGGGTTTAATCATTGTCCACAAAATCTAAATACAAATAATACTTGAAATGAAAGTACTAATAATCTTAAAGCATCGTCCACAAATAAAAGTTCCGAAATAGCAAAAAAATCGCATAAATAACCATTTTGACCATGGTTCTACTCTAGCTTCAGGCAATTTAATGTAGTCCTTTGAAAGTTTTAAAATCCCGCGAAGGATAATATTGAAGTGTCTACTAACAGTGTCGATGGATCGCATATAAGTATATCCAGCAACTCGAAATTTTTCATTACGCCCTAATATATATAAAAACAATGCAACTGCTTCTTTGATATAAACAGATTGTATGTCACATACATAACCTTTTGCACATAGAATACTGCACAACTCATTAACCAGTGCATTACCCATACGTAACTGGTTAAAGTAATCAATTTCTATCCCTGCATATAAGCGTGTTAATAAAATATTTCGGAGGGCATCTCTGTCTGCAACACATGTTGGCTATTTAGGAATGGAATTCAATACAACTACAGCTGCCCCTAGAGTCGCAGCGACTGACGACGATATGATGATATCTCTCCTACGTTTATTCTGCAACTCATCGTTATTCATTGTCCCTAAGTCGAAATAAATGAATGTGAACTTAAGAGGGTAAGATTTAAGCAACAAAATTGATTGCTAACACTGAAGGCTTCATTTGATAACACATAATGACTACTAATCAATACAATTCAAAAGGGAGGATTTTAGAGAGCTATCTGACACTCTGAACTTGCATCGATGAACATTATAAATAATATGACAACGTAATCAAATGGAGCTTTGATACCACTTGAAAGTCCACCTAGTGTCAACTATGTGCACCTATGGGTGGGAATAGGTGACGTGTAGCGCTTTTGCGGAATTTACGAATGTACCTGCACAATAAAAATAAAGAGCACAGCATACAGAATACACAGGCAATTTATAGTGGTTCCCCGACCTGGGTACATCCACTTTCCCCCTTCGACCTATCTCCCAACAAGGGACGACTCGGTCTCTTCTCCAACAGGATTGAAATCCAATCCCTGCACTATCGGAAGGAACCCTTCCACACGTGAGAGTCAACACTCCCACAAAACGGGTTGCACCCAACCCTTACAACACGGAACAAAAGTTCCTTTACAACAAAAGTAAATATAGAATGTACACGAGATACAAACTTCGTTTGGAGACTACGGTGTTCCTCTTCGTTCGACGACGTGTTCGTGAAGTCAACGAAGAGTCTACAACCTTGGTCTCTCTTGGAGAGGATCTCCCGGAACCGGCGGCTGCAATCCGAGCGGTGGCTTGGTTCGGGATCGGCGGCAACGAAGGTGCGCGGCTGCAGTACTTTGAGATCCAAACTTCGTTGCGAAGCAAATTAGGTCTACCAACGGTCACTCTAGGATCGGTCGTCTCGATCGATTCGGACGGGGGAGTTTTTCCCGGTCAACAAATCGAGAGACAAGAGATCTCTGGATAGACACGTGAGACTCAAGCTTTGCTAAGCTTCTGTCGCCGGAGATCACGAAGGAATCCCGATCGTTGACGGCGACCAACTAGCTCGAGCGCGACGGCGACGGCGGAGATCTGATCGCGATTTTAGGTCTAGGTTTTTGCTCGGCTTCTTTCTATGTATCTACAGTTCAAAATACCCGTATATATATACTGTAGAAACTAATAATTTGACTGTTGTGGGACCCACAAGAAAAATCCCGAAAACCGGTTCAAAATAGTCCAGCGGCAGAATCCGGTCCAGCAGTTTCCAGAGAAAACGCCAAGTAAAAAATCGGCGAGAATCACAGGTGATTCTCGACGAATCGGCGAGAATCAGTTAGTGATTCTCGACGATTCGTCGAGAATCACTAGTGATTCTCGACGGATCACTTTTTGATTCTCAACGAATGTAACTTGGTATCCAGGATCTGCTCTGCGATGGGTTCGGCGAGAATCACTAGTGATTCTCGTCGAATCTTACTTGGCACTGTTTTGAGGTAGCCGGAAAGAGTCGGCAAGAATCACTAATGATTCTCGACGATTCGGCGAGAATCACTCGTGATTCTCGCCGAATTATACTTAGACGAATTTTCGTCTTTCCGCCCAGGAGCTGCTCCTCGATCCATCTGTGCTCCTTGTCTTCTCTTGCATAAACACGGTCCTGTACTTGAAAGTAAGTGCACTCCAATAGAGAGAGTACACGTAGGCCAACACACTGATCTGCTCAACGAGGGATTACGTCGTGCAGACCCGTGTATATTGACCTACTGCACCCTGACATTGGTGTGCACTTAGCGTGGAAGAACTGCAAGCACAACTTAAAGGATTTTATCAAATACATTGTCTATTCACCTTAGCTTGTCCAGGGGCTTCTTCAAATCAGGTACATTGTGGATACAATACCCAACAATCTCCCCCTATTTGAAGAAGCCTAAACCCTACAAGCTAAGGTGAATAGAGCAAATGGGAATGAAAACCATAAACTTAAAAGTGAGTTGAGTGAGTTATCCATTACCAATACCATTTTCTTGGGAGCAAGCTTGGAGCCACCTTAGCCTTAGCTAATCTCCCCCTTTTCGGCTTCTGCAAATCGGGGTCGGTAGCATGTGACCCCTTGCTCCCCCTCAGTTCTTGCGTCTGTGCTCACACTTGAGTGCCTTGCTCCCCCTCAGATCGTGCACGAGCCTGGAGCTTCTGTAGTCTTCATTCCTCATAATTGAGCATCCCCAATTCAGTCTTGAAAAGATTGAACTTGGCCTCGTCTAAGGGCTTTGTGAATATATCAGCAATCTGCTTGTCCGTGGGGACATAACAGAGAGAGATTTCCTTGTTCTCCACGTTCTCCCGAATGAAGTGGTAGCGTACTTCAATATACTTCGTCCTACTGTGCGACACCAGATTGTTGGCAATTGCAATTGCACTGGAGGAGTCGCAGTACATTGGTATTTCCTTGAACTCAAGGTCGTAGTCGGCTAACTGGTTTCTAATCCATAGGAGTTGTGCGCAACAGCTGCCGGCTGAGATGTACTCAAACTCTGCTGTGGAGGTTGTAACACAATTCTGTTTCTTGCTGTTCCATGAGATAAGCCTCCTGCCGAGGAATTGACACGTCCCGGAGGTGCTTTTCCTATCATCCCTACTTCCTGCAAAATCAGCATCTGAAAAGCCTATTAGCTCGACATCATTGTTTCTCGGGTACCACAAGCCAAGATTGGGAGTACCTTTAAGGTATCTTAGAATTCGCTTTGCAGCGACATAGTGAGATTCCTTAGTGTTCACCTGATATCTGGCACAGACACATGTGGAGAACATGATATCCGGTCTACTGGCAGTAAGGTAGAGCAGGGATCCAATGATGCTTCTGTATTTGGTTTCATCGAAAGGTTTACCTTTCTCATCCTTATCCAGAGACATGGTGGATCCCATTGGAGTCCTCATAGAGGTTGCACTCTCCATACCGAATTTCTTAAGGAGTTCATTTGTGAACTTCGTCTGAGAGATGAAGATTCCATCCTCAGACTGTTTCACTTGAAGTCCTAAGAAATACTTGAGCTCCCCCATACTGCTCATTTCAAACTTTCCTTGCATAAGTTTAGAAAACTTTTTGCAAAGATTGCTGTCCGTTGAGCCGAATATTATGTCATCGACATAGATTTGCACCAGCAAAATCTTGCCTTTGACTTCCCTGAGAAACAATGTTTTATCTATTTTACCTCTAGAGAACTTGTTCTCAAGAAGAAAACTAGATAAAGTCTCATACCAAGCTCGTGGAGCTTGTTTCAACCCATATAAGGCTTTATTAAGAAAATAAACATGATTAGGATAAGTAGGATTGACAAAACCTGGGGGTTGAGCGACGTATACTTCCTCTTTCAGGTCTCCGTTCAAGAATGCTGATTTCACATCCATTTGATAGACTGTGAATCCTTTGTGTGAAGCATACGGCAGGAACAATCTGATAGCTTCGAGCCTTGCTACTGGTGCGAAGGTCTGGTCGAAGTCAATCCCCTCCTCCTGTCTGTAACCTTGAGCCACCAGCCTTGCCTTGTTCTTTATGATGACACCATGTTCATCCAGCTTATTTCTGAAGATCCACTTGGTGCCAATCACATTCTGCTTGTATGGTCTGAGAACAAGCGTCCAAACGTTGCAACGTTCGAATTGATGTAGTTCATCTTGCATGGCCAGAATCCATGCCGCATCCTTGTTCGCCTCGTCGAACTTCTTTGGCTCTACCTGTGACAGAAAGCTAAGATACAATACTTCGTTAATAGTACCTCTTCGAGTTCTGACACCGACACAAGGATCTCCGATGATCTGATCTCTAGGATGATCCTTCACGTGTCGGAGCTCTAGAAGTCTGGCGTCTGGAGCTTCAGCTACTTCTTGGGCTTCTCTTTCTTCCAATAAATTTGTTCCATTTTGATCTTCAACATTTTCAGATGACGTGGAGGTGGAGACTTTGACGTACTTAGGAGTGTCATCTTTAGCGGTCTCATCCAGACTCAGCTGTTCCAGTCGTGCACCTGCATCTTCAAGAATACCACTGGAAGAATTGTTGTTAAGCAAACTTCCTTCATCAAATACAATGTTTATTGATTCTTCTACCACTAGGGTTTTCTTATTGAAGACCCTATATGCCCGACTGTGGGAACTATATCCCATGAATATGCCTTCGAAGCATTTTTCACCAAATTTAGTATGCGGGTACTTCCCATTAATCAGAACATAGCATCTGCAACCAAAAATTCTTAAGTAGGACATGGTTGGTTTTCTGCCTTTCAGTAGCTCGTAAGGCATCTTACGATGATGCTTGTTGATCAATGCTCGGTTTTGTACATGACAAGCTGTATTGACAGCCTCTGCCCAAAAGTATTCCGGGAGAGAAGCGTCTTTCAACATTGTCGTGCACGCTTCAATGAGAGTTCTATTTCTCCTCTCCGCAACTCCATTTTGCTGAGGAGTGCGCGGGGAGGAAAACTCATGAAAGATACCTTGTTCTTCACAAAATTCTGTCATAGCACCAGACTCGAATTCTGTTCCATGGTCACTTCTGATTTTGACCACTGAGCAGTTAAATTCGTTCTGAACCTGCTTGACAAAACTAGTGAAGATGTCAAACGTATCTGACTTTCTTTTCAAAAAGAACACCCATGTAAACCGAGAATGATCATCAACTATCACTAGCGTATATGACTTGCCTCCTAAGCTATGAACTTGCATTGGACCAAACAAGTCCATATGTAACAGGTAAAGACATCGGGAAGAGTCTTTGTCTGTAATGCTCTTAAAGGTAGCCCGAGTCTGTTTGCCCATCTGGCATGCAGGACAGGGGCTATCTTTGATGCACTTGATACTGGGAGCATCCCTTACTAAGTTCTTAGAAAATAGCAAACTAATTGTCTTGAAATTAATATGTGCCAATCTCTTGTGCCATTGTTCACAAAGAGATGCATTGCCTATTGCCACAAGGCATACGGGGGTAGAAGAATCTAAACTGAGAAAATCTAAACAGAAGATATTTCTGCTCCAAATTCCTGATAATACCGTCTCAGAAGAGGTACGTGAAATTATTAGACATTTAACTTTGCAGAACTTAACGTCATAACCTTTGTCACATAACTGACTTACACTGATCAGGTTATGTTTTAACCCTTCAACATAAGCCACGTCGGTGATAGAGATTATACCGTTGGAAATCATACCGTAACCTCTGGTGACTCCTCGATCTGACCCTCCAAAGATGACTTTGGGTCCATTCTCGACTGGAGTGTAATCACGCAGCAGGCTTCTTGTCCCAGTCATATGCCGGGAGCATCCACTGTCCAAATACCAGATCGGCATTTTGGTGGCCTTTGGACATTCCTGCAAAACAAAATTAATTTGCCTTAGGAACCCAATCGAACTTGGGTCCTAGATTCCTGGTTAGCACACTCCCCCTCGGTTGGTTAACCCTACGAGTGGTCGGCCTCGCATTGTTAACATGGGGAGTCTCGTAATGCCTTGGATTAAACCAACAATCCACGGCAAAGTGACCAACTTTGCCACAACACCAACAGTCGAATCTGTTGTACCTCTTCCTAGGCTCTTGCCTTACCCTGGGAACGATGGGTATAGCTGGGGCCTTGGATCTGGAGGTGGAGGCCTCATGGTGACAACAGTCACATGACTTTGTCACCTTCTGTATAACAGGCTTGGCTTTTGGTGTCTGCTTTCCATTATGGCCGCTAGAGAACGGACCATAATTTCCCATGTGGATTTCCTCATAAGGTGCCTTGAAGGCACTCTCACCGAAGTTCCGGGGAAAGTTCCAACCGTCATACCGGCTCTTTGGCTTTGCAACCGAGGGCCAGAAATGATGCCCAAATGTTGACTCAAAGTCATGTTGGCTGCAAGGAAAGCCATGCTTTCTAAACTCAACAGGACTAAGAGGAGTCTTACCCTTTTCATCAGCAGAGGCATTCTTGGCGGCCTTATTCTTCCTCTGGTTCTTGTTTCTCCTAGATGAAGAACCAGATACCCCTATATGCCCCAAGCCAGCTCCTTTGGCCTGAGCAGAGAATGTATCAACGACTGGAAGAACTGTTTTTGGCATAGAGAAGCTCTTGACGATCTTCCTTTCTGCCGCAAGTAGTTCTTCCAACTTGTTGACTTCCTCCTGCTTAAGATCAAGGAGCTTCAAAGACTCTGAATGCTTTGAAGTCAGGTCAAGGTGCTCCTGTCGGAGAGAAATCAAGCTAGTGACCTCTTCCCTTAGGGATACACACTCACCCTTAAGGAATTTTACTTCCTTCTTCTCAACCTTCAGTCTCTTACGGCACTCATCGAAAGTGTTGAGCAGAAGCTCATACTTCTCGAGGAGCTCAGCTTCACGGGCCGAAGGGCCATCCTCAGGTTCATCATCCTGAGACTCAGGATCAGAGTCGGAGTCGGAGAGAGGGGTGTGAGCTTTTACCTTCCCAGTAAATGGGGGGCATTCTCCTTTTGAGTCCGAGCGACCCACCAGCCCGAAGTAGGCTTCCTCATCATCACTTGAGTCTGAGGAGTCAGACTCACTCAGTGTCTTTGGCCGTTTGGCGATGTAGCTCTGCTCCTTCTTCTTGTCTCTAGAGGACTTGTGCTCCTCTTCTTTCCCTTTTTCCCTCTTGACTTGATAGCAGTCGGCCACGACGTGTCCTGGCTTGTTGCATCCAAAGCAAATAATGTCAGAGGAGCGATGTTTGTTCGGTCTAGATGCATACCTGTCAGAAGAGTAGTTTTTCTTCTGATGCCTGGAGGAGGAGCCGTCTCTCTTTCTTTGATTCCTCATCTTGAGGAACTTCTTGAACTCTCGAGTGATGAGGGAGAAATCCTCCTCCGACAGCTCTAAGCTGGAGGAGTATGGCTCGGAGTCCTCCTCCTCATCCTTTTTCCTGGCACGGTACGACACCGCACCCTTGCCTTTTTTGGAGTGACTGGCTTTTAGAGCCACCGTCTTTTCTTTGGCAGCCGCCTTCTCAGCTTCTTCTTCTGCTTTTCTGGTGTTCAGCTGAAGCTCATAGGACATCAGCTTTCCAAACAGAATTTGTGGATCAGTTTCAGCAAGTCTGCCAAACTCTCTGATGGCGCAGATCTTCGTGTCCCATTCCTTAGTAAGGGACCTAAGGAACTTATCATTGAGTTCACCATTAGTGAACACTCTTCCGTAGCCTTTGAGGGCGTTAACAATCTTGAGGAAGTTCTCGTATGTGACTCTGATCTCTTCCTTAGGCCCTTGTCTGAAGGCCTCATATTTCTGGTTCAGGAGGGATCTCCGATCATCCCTCACTTCATCCGTGCCCTCCATTAGGATGATCAGGCACTGCCAGATCTCCTGTGTTGTCCTGCAGTTGCTGAAGTTTTGCATCATAGAATCATCAACTGCGCTCACCAGAATGTTTCGTGCCTTCTTGTCCAGTCTCACAGCACCATCTCGTCTTTGTCCATTTCAGAAAGTGTCTTCGGCACCTTCTTGGTGGGATCAATGGTGGAGGCCTTAGTGGGGACATAAGGTCCCTCCTCCACGATCATGAAGAGTCGAGGATCGACTGCTTCCATGTAGAACCTGATCCTTTCCTTCCAGATCGGAAAGTTGAGCCTGGTGCACACTGGGATCTTGCCGGAGAACTTGAGCCCGTCCATAGTAGATGTTTGTCTTCTTCTTGACACTAGGGGCAGGATTCAACTCAAGGTGTTAACCTTTTTGATGAGTAACCTCCCTTTGATACCACTTGAAAGTCCACCTAGTGTCAACTATGTGCACCTATGGGGGGGGAATAGGTGACGTGTAGCGCTTTTGCGGAATTTACGAATGTACCTGCACAATAAAAATAAAGAGCACAGCACACAGAATACACAGGCAATTTATAGTGGTTCCCCGACCTGGGTACATCCACTTTCCCCCTTCGACCTATCTCCCAACAAGGGACGACTCGGTCTCTTCTCCAACAGGATTGAAATCCAATCCCTGCACTATCGGAAGGAATCCTTCCACACGTGAGAGTCAACACTCTCACAAAACGGGTTGCACCCAACCCTTACAACACGGAACAAAAGTTCCTTTACAACAAAAGTAAATATAGAATGTACACGAGATACAAACTTCGTTTGGAGACTACGGTGTTCCTCTTCGTTCGACGATGTGTTCGTGAAGTCAACGAAGAGTCTACAACCTTGGTCTCTCTTGGAGAGGATCTCCCGGAACCGGCGGCTGCAATCCGAGCGGCGGCTTGGTTCGGTATCGGCGGCAACGAAGGTGCGCGGCTGCAGTACTTTGAGATCCAAACTTCGTTGCGAAGCAAACTAGGTCTACCAACGGTCACTCTAGGATCGGTCGTCTCGATCGATTCGGACGGGGGAGTTTTTCCCGATCAACAAATCGAGAGACAAGAGATCTCTGGATAGACACGTGAGACTCAAGCTTTGCTAAGCTTTTGTCGCCGGAGATCACGAAGGAATCCCGATCGTTGACGGCGACCAACTAGCTCGAGCGCGACGGCGGCGGCGGAGATCTGATCGCGATTTTAGGTCTAGGTTTTTGCTCGGCTTCTTTCTATGTGTCTACAGTTCAAAATACCCGTATATATATACTGTAGAAACTACTAATTTGACCGTTGTGGGACCCATAAGAAAAATCCCGAAAACCGGTTCAAAATAGTCCAGCGGCAGAATCCGGTCCAGCAGTTTCCAGAGAAAACGCCAAGTAAAAATCGGCGAGAATCACAGGTGATTCTCGACGAATCGGCGAGAATCAGTTAGTGATTCTCGACGATTCGTCGAGAATCACTAGTGATTCTCGACGGATCACTTTTTGATTCTCAACGAATGTAACTTGGTATCCAGGATCTGCTCTGCGATGGGTTCGGCGAGAATCACTAGTGATTCTCGCCGAATCTTACTTGGCACCGTTTTGAGGTAGCCGGAAAGAGTCGGCGAGAATCACTAGTGATTCTCGACGATTCGGCGAGAATCACTAGTGATTCTCGCCGAATCGGCGAGAATCACTTGGTGATTCTCGTCGAATTATACTTAGACGAATTTTCGTCTTTCTGCCCAGGAGCTGCTCCTCGATCCATCTGTGCTCCTTGTCTTCTCTTGCATAAACACGGTACTGTACTTGAAAGTAAGTGCACTCCAATAGAGAGAGTACACGTAGGCCAACACACTGATCTGCTCAACGAGGGATTACGTCGTGCAGACCCGTGTATATTGACCTACTGCACCCTGACATTGGTGTGCACTTAGCGTGGAAGAACTGCAAGCACAACTTAAAGGATTTTATTAAATACATTGTCTATTCACCTTAGCTTGTCCAGGGGCTTCTTCAAATCAGGTACATTGTGGATACAATACCCAACAAGCTTCTAGTGCAGTAACCAATAATGTGATGTACATGCATGAGTATAATAAAATGTAATAAATAAACAAGTACTAGCAAGTCCCGGTATACTGTGGCACATAATTTACTTGATAAGGCAAGACAAATTTAACAATACATTCCTAATTAAACGTTGCAGGTGGTGGAATTCTTGTGGCTTTGATGATCTAAATTTGTTTTGCCAAGCAATAAATGAGTAAGTCTACATGTTTCTATAATAACAGAAAATCTAAGATCAAAAACAGAAAATCTGACAAAAAATATGAGATCAAACCTAGATCAAAAACAGAAAATCTGACCCTAACCCCTTTCTGCTATAACAAAAAATCTGAGATCAAACCATTAACTCAAAAATAGTCTGAGTGATCCACCAAATGCTTACTAATAGTAGCAAATCCCACCTTCTATCTTCTGCGTATGATGGAGCAGTCCCTACTGTGAAGCCAAAGTGAGCAAAACCTGCGATAATAGGGGGGAAGATGCCGAAGAAGAGGTAGAAAAATAAAATGGTGAGGAAGAACAAGCTAAAAATGGTGAGGAAGAAGAAGCTAAAAACCGGAATCGGAAGAGGAAGCCGAAAAAGATGAAGCCGGAGAAGAGGAAGCGGGAGAAGAGGAAGTTGGAGAAGAGGAAGTCGAAGAAGAGGAAGCCGGAGTAAAAAATCAAGCGGAAAACCTGCCGCAGATCGATCTCGGGATGGTCGCGCGGGTTAGGGCAGCAGCAAAGAGACGTCGGCTTGAGGCGGAAGCATGAAAGCCAGGAAAAATATGCGTGAGGGGTAAGGTTTTCAGGGGCCGGATTTTTAACTTAACATGAATAACCGTGGTTTTCAGATGAAAACCAAAGCAGTCGTAATTCTTGCGCACCGAACACAAGAATTGGCTTTCTGGAAAGCCAATACCAATTCTAGAAAGCCAATTCCAGCGCGCCGAACGGGCCATAAAGGTTTTCCCCAGCGTCTAGGTGGCTGGATTCAGGAGAATTCCATTGGCCGAAATTGAGCTTTCAAGGCCATTAATGGCATTGAAGCTTGACCCCTCCCCTCCCCCATTTTTGTTTTTTAAAAAGCTTCCCAAAGGTTAGAGTAATTGTGTCCACCATTCACCTAAAGAAATTGAGCACTTTGGTAGTGCAGTTGCAGAACACCGAGTGGCGCCATCACAGGCTATGGCGACACGGCGATCGGCCCGACTCCAGCCCTCCCAAAAGGTCCTATCCCTCTCCTCTCTTCTAGTGGATAGGTCTCAGTCTATTGCCTGCAAGGTTTAGGGCCAATTGACCCGAGATCTGGGTGGCCGAAAGCTTGGTTTTTTCAAGCTTTTCATCCAAGCCTAAATCCTGATTACGGCCACCTACGGTCGGCCCACCACCGCCTATCGTCGTCCACCACCTCAACGAAGGTGGTGGCATTGGCTGGCCGGGGAGATGCTCAAGTGGTCGAGAAATCATCCCCAAGTAAGCCCAGGATGGGCTGCTGCGATCCGTTGGCTCAAGGAGAACTATGAATAGATCCCGTCGAATTCTGCTTTAAGATTTATGCTGAGCTATTATACTAATTCCTTTTATTTCATTTTTGGTATACAATTATGCAGTGGCTAGATTAATTTATTAAAATTACTTAGAGCCATATACAGTGAAAACTGTTAATATGAAAGTTATATTCCTTGAAGTATACTTTATTTTAAAATTAGTTTCAACTAATTTGGGTCACTTATCTGACCACATAACTCAAAGTGGTGCAAACTATATATAGGGCTAGTCAGATATTAAATTGAGTGCCCCCACCAAACCACTTATCAAAATGACTTAAAATTTGGGGTGGGAGACAGACTTATCTATACCTTTGACCTATCCAAAAATGAGAATTTTTGAGAAAATTTTCCTACAGTTTTGTAGAAATTTAATAATCCATGTATGATTTAATTTTAGGGTCTAATGACCTCATAATTTACTAACCATTGGTGGATGGTACTTATGGTCATTGTATGTCACTGATAAAAATCTCAGCCCATTTGGGGTTGATTTGAATAGGTATTGGTGTGACCAAAGTTTGGTCCCTTAAGGGTAAATTAGGGAAAAAGGGTACTTGGGGCATGGAAGGGCCAATTCTCACCCAAAGGGGATGGGACTTTGGTCAGATCCTCAAAGTCAGTTAAAACACCCTCATTTGGAGTTTGGGGTGGTTTGGGGTGGATTTGCCCTAGGACCCTAGTTCAAACCTAAAGGTTGAACTTTGGGGGTTTGTGAAGGACATATGGTGATATGTCCTTGTATGGACTTGGAGTTTAGTCCATGTGATCTGAGGGTGGGGATTAGCCCTAGGAATAAATTTGGTGACTTTTAGACACATGCACACAACTTTAATCAACTGGAAAGTACTTAGGACCAATTCGTGCACTTTTGATCATGATTTTATTCCCTAATCATATGAACATGAATGATCTTGAAAGTTAGGATCTGATCATATATTGTTTCTAACAATCCTTGGAAATTTTAGTGTAAATTTTGGGTTAGTATTTATGGTACTTTCTTCACAAACTTAATAGTTGTCCTAATCACTTAAGAAAATATTATGAGCTATTTATTCATTTTAAATTCATGAAAACTTGGCCAGAGAAACTTTTATGGCATATCAAAGCTTATAAAATTATTTCAAGTAGTTTAGAATAGATTACTCGTATGTTTATTCACAAAGTGCCCTATTATGGATATATTTGAAGTATTTTTATATATAGCTTTCTGAATTTTGAATTATATGAAACCTAGTCCGTAATGTTTTATGATCATATTAAAGTTTTGGTAATTTTTTGTGTAATTTTTGGATAATGGTTTGTGGTACTTCCTTCTTTACCTTTGATTACTGCAATTATCTTGAATTAATTAACTAGGGACTAATAAATTTAGGAAAATTTGTGAAACTTAGTATTATCAGATATTTTGGCATCATGTAGTGTTCATAATTCTTGAGTATCCATAACTTAAGGAAATCTAGTAATTCATGTTCAAAACCATTCATGGCCTAATTTGGGGAAAAATTTGATAAATGCTAAATTAATTAGGAAAATTACAAGTTTCTGGATTTAGCCTAGATATGTCATGATAGACTCCCAATAATAATTATAGAGCATTTGGATGAATATTTGAATGGATCACTACTCATACAAATCATGTAGGTTATTCTATCTACACATAGATGAATATTTGATTGGCTAGTGCTAGGTGATGCTTAGGGTCGACGAAGATCGTCTTGCCTATGGAAGAGATAGAGGAAGTCAAATACTTTATGGTTAGATTCAGGTAACATTAAAAGGGAATGAACTTGGGTTGTCACCAATGATAGTAAGTGTCTTGCGAAAGGGATCTTTGAGCTTCAGCCCATCGTAGTTCCTAGTGCCCCCGAGAGCACTTCACAGGGAATGCCCTGGGCATTCTGAACTTAATCTAAACCATAAGACTAAAATGAAAACAAGAGTAATTAGCAATAAACTAGGACTTCACTTTCACTCACCTCGATACTTCAGGATGTCAGTTTGGTTAGGTTGGCTGAGCGGTAGGCTCGGTGGTTGTGGAATTGGACAGGTTAGTCTGTGGAGTCGATGTCTCGGGAACTCATGGTTGCATGTGCATAAAAGTGGTGTGTCTTCGATATTGGGCGGTCGTTCACACCGACGTCGGTACACTGACTTTGCGGGTGTGGTGGACACTTAGCCAAGGGAAATCCTGGCGGTGAGTCAGCATAGTACGCGGAGACCCCGGTTGTGTCCTTTAGGGGCGTACGTAAGAGCTAGGCCTGGTAGTGTGAATACCCATCTAGGGGTGGGGTGGCCCTACCCACTATCTTCGTTTGCCATGGTGGAGTCTCCTAGGAGTGATGCTAGCTTCCAAATAGGGGGAACTAAAGGTCTGTGTCCATGGAGTCATGTGCGTGTGTTGCATTTGCATGAATCATGGCATAACATTTCATTTCACTCACACTTGCATACAACCTGACACCCCATCATATAAGTTAAGGATACTTATTTCTTAGCTTAATTTTCATATACTTAGTGCTATGTTTTATTTGATTACTCTATTGTTTGGCTTATTATAGAACTGTTAGCTTGCCTTACTTTTACAACTCTATAGAATTACTATATGTCTGCTAGAATAGGATCACCGTCATCTACTTTTGACCACTCTCCACCTTCATAGCTTTCCTATCATTCCTCCTGCACGGTGCCTAGGAGCCATTGGGGGAGGGGTGGGGGAAATAAGGCTTAGTATTTTGACTAATGGTCGGTGGACCAAACATTTCAGGGGCTCCGGATGGGAGACAGGGACCAGCAGCAGGAGATGCAGCACCAGCGGAGCACAGAGCACATGGAGGTGGGCCAGTCTAGTACGGGAGCACCAGTCTCTGGTTCCGTGAGTGATAGTTTTTATTAGCTTCCGCGAGAGGGTTGTAGTGATGATTTGTTGTATTGGGCATAAGCCCGTTTATATTTTGTATCTTTATTATTATGTGAACATTGTTGTGACTTTTTATCATATGTTTTATGTGATTGTGGACTTTACTTAATCTTATTTGTACTTCTACTTCTTGATGATCTTCGTTGCCGGCAGAATCGACATTTTGTAGTGGCGACCTTCCTGTGTGTCGGTGTCACCACAAAACTACGGTTCTGGGCGTAAGACCAAGTAGCATAACAGAAAAGGGGGGGGGGGGGGGTCTTACACCTAATGCTCGCGGTGTTGGAGGAAATGGAGGCGGAATAGCAAGAAGGGCATTGTTCCGTCCTACTGAGCGAGGAAACAATGAGGTCAGAGGACAAGGCTACCCCATCTCGTATCTGGTACCTTGACAATAGGGCTAGCAACCATATGACCGGCGACATGGCGAAGTTCCACGAGCTGAATGAAAATGTCACCTGAAAATAAAGTTCGACGATGGCTCAACGGTGCAAATCATAGGTAAGGGTTCAATCATATTTAGCTGCATGAATGGAGAACAATGGCTGCTCTAGGAGGTATACTATATCCCGAAGCTCCAAAGCAATATCGTGAGCCTCAAACAACTTACCGAGACCGGTCATAAAGTGATCAAGGATGAGGATATCCTGCATGTGCTCGACAAATATCATACAAGGTTGCTTATGAAAATGAGGTGCACCGAAAATTGCCTTTACAAAATAGAGTTGCATCAAGGGGAGGCAGTGTGCCACCTGGTGAACCTTGAAGATCTGGCGTGGCTATGGCATGCCAGGCTTGGCCATGTCAACTTCAATGCATTGAAGCTCCTTGTTGACAAAGAAATGGCAGTGGGGCTACCTTCGATCACACACCCAAATCAACTGTATCAAGGATGTTTGGTGGTGAAACAGACAAGGCATCCATTCCCGTTGACAGCAAATTACAGGGTGGAAAAGACACTTGAGTTATTATATGTTGATCTCTGCGGTCCAATCTCACCTTCGAGCCTCGCCGGTAATAGTTATTTCCTATTAATTGTGGATGATTACTCCAGGTGGATGTGGCTATTCGTGATCAAGACGAAGGATCAAGCTTGCTCTGCGCTCCAAAGATTCAAATTACAGGTCGAGAACACAAGCAAATGGCGCATTAAGACACTGTGGACTGATCGCGGTGGAGAGTTCATTTTTGCTGAATTCAACCGACTCTGCGAGGAAGTCGGGATCAAGCGGCACCTCACCGCGCCATACACGTCACAGCAAAATGGCGTGGTGGAGCGAAAGAACAAGACGGTGATGGCGATGGCGAGGTCCCTTCTCAAAAGTATGAACGTGCCAGGAAAACTTTGGGGAGAGGCGGTGTGGCATGCGGTGTACTTGCTAAACCGCTTGCCAAAAAAGGTGTTGGGCGAACAGACTCCGTTCGAGGCCTGGAATGGAAGGAAGCCTCATCTGGTTCACCTCCTTTTGTTTGGCTACACTGCACACGCAAAGGTGACTATGTCACACCTAAAGAAACTTAATGACCGAAGTCAGCTAATGGTATACCTTGGCATCGAAGATGGCTGCAAGGTGCACCTCCTGTTTGATCCACGGCGTGGAAAAATTCATGTAAGCCATGATGTAAAATTTGAAGAAATGGTAGAGTGGTGCTGGAGTACAGGTACAGGCGATGTGGAACCTCCTGAGTTTACCGTCGAGGATTGCATCACAGAGCCGATGGAGGGCAACCTTGTGCCGCTCACGGGTAGTCTTGCAGACGAGTCATCGACCGCGACACTTGCCTCTTCATCGTCTCCGCTGGTCGGCGAGGTATCGCCGGGAAGGTCAGCAACTAGGACGTGTGGTACGGGAAGCACGACAGCATCCTCTCCATCCCCCACCAGTCTGACGGCATTGACATCCACTGAATCACTAGCATATGACATTGTCACACTGCTGATAGGAGGGAGCAGCAGTTCCGATGACAGACATGTCCAATACAGGCACATCGACGACTTCATGAGAGACGCTCGAAGTGTGCGGCTGGACGAGGACATGGAAGAAGAGGCCATGCTCGTGGAGCCGGAGGAGAAGTCATGTTACTGCAAGGCCGCTGGGCAGCAAGCCTAGGAGGAACCTATGGGAAAAGAAATAGAGTCCATTGAGAGGAACAAAACTTGGTCCCTCATGGAGCTACCGGCTGGACACAAACCAATAGGGCTAAAATGGATTTACAAATTAATAAGAACTCAGATGGAGATGTGATAAAGCACAATGTTAGACTCGTCGCGAAAGGATATGTACTACGACAAGGAATTGATTTCGAGAAGGTGTTTGTACCGGTGGCCAGACTCGACACCTTGCGAGTCATTCTTTCCATTGTTGCCATTCGCAGCTGGCAAGTTCACCACCTCGATGTCAAGTCTGCATTCTTGAATGGGGAGCTTGAGGAAGAAGTTTATGTTGTCCAGACAGAGGGATTCATTGAGCACAAATTGAGAAAGGCGCTCTACGGGCTCCAACAGGCGCCACTAGCCTGGAACATACGATTTGATAGAAGCTTGAATAAGCTCGGCCTTGTGAAGTGTGCTCAAGAACAAGCTTTGTACACAAGGGGAGCAGGCCAAGCATGAGTCATTGTCGGTGTACTTAGCAGATTCATGGAGAGGCCCACGGTATATGAAAGGGACTATGGGTTATGGTCTTATATATACCAGAGGAGGAGATGCTGAGGTGATTACTGGATACTTAGATAGTGATCTGGCAGGCGATAATGATGACAGGAAGAGTACCGGGGGCATGACATTCTACATCAATGAATGCTTAGTATCATGGAACTCACAGAAGCATAAAATGGTTGCCCTATCTTCATGTGAAACTGAGTTCATGGCGGCAACAGCGGCGACATGCCAAGCGATGTGGCTCAGAAGCTTATTAAGCGAGCTGACCGGGAAGGAGTCTGATACGGTAAAACTATTTGTTGACAATAGATCCGCAATCGCTCTAATGAAGAATCATGTATTTCATGGACGCAATAAACATATCAACACGAGGTTTCATTTTATTCGTGAACGAGTCGAGAGAGGGCAGATCATTGTGGAGTTTGTTTGCACAGATGAGCAACGAGCGGATTCTCTAACGAAGGCATTGCCGGGGATAAAGCTAGCAACAATGCAGCACCTGTTAGGAATTCGCAACCTTGGGCCACATCTGGATTAAGGGGGAGTATATTGGAAATTTAATCTTTGGTGGCCCCATTTACTGCCTTTTATTACGTTTCTTACGATTTTGGATTCAGTTTTCTTATATATTTAGAATCAGCCCCAATTAATGTATTAAATTCAAATATTTAGAAAGAATCCCAATTAATGTATTAAATTCTTATATTTAGAAACAACCTCAATTAATGTATGTAAATGACATCAGTTTCTTTTCAAGTAATCTATATATACCATTGAATGAGAAAAGATAAAGTATCAACCCAATTAGAGTTTTCTTCCATCCAAATCTCTCCTCGGTTTCTGTCCTTTGCCCAAAATCACAAAGTGTTTTGTACCGTCCTATGAGTTTTTATCCACTGAAAATGCTTGCCTCTGATGATGTCAAGGTTGGTGAAGATGCTGAAACAAGAAGTGGTGATGATTTCGTATTGCAGAGCAGAATGAGTACGAGCTTATGGTGGCAGAGCAGCGGCGGAGGCGGCGCAGCGGCGGAGGCGGCGCAGCGGCGGAGGCGGCGGCGGCGGAGGCGGCGCAGCGGCGGAGGCGGCGCAGCGGCGGAGGCGGCGCAGCGGCGGAGGCGGCGCAGCGGCGGAGGCGGCGCAGCGGCGGAGGCGGCGCAGCGGCGGAGGCGGCGCAGCGACCTTTCTTGATCTGGAGAAGGTTCTGATCCAAGAAATAGAGAGGACTCTGCTTCAAACCGTAGGCCAACAGTGGTGGAAGATAAACCAGCGGCGGTGGTGTACAATGAAGAACAGGCGGCGGCGGCGGTGCGGCGTGGCGGCGGTGTCGGCGCGGCGCGGCGGCGGTGTCGGCGCGGCGCGGCGGCGGTGTCGGCGCGGCGCGGCGGCGGTGTCGGCGCGGCGCGGCGGCGGTGTCGGCGCGGCGCGGCGGCGGTGTCGGCGCGGCGCTGCTTAATGGCAGCAATTGGAGATCAAAAACTAGTTTGGGGCATCAGATTTTAGTATGACAATGACACTTTTGTCCAACCTTATCGGAACAAATAAGTCACGATAAGCTGCATCAAACGCAACACAAGAATATCAAATATTGGCGGTGGGAGGACTGTTCACTTGCCGGGTAAATGGCAGATGACTGAGAATTTCCACAAAAACTGATCGAAGACAGAGGCCTGCAATATTAATTGCTTGGCCGGATACACTAACAGAGGATGGATCTCTCAATGGGAATTTGAGCTCAGCTGTTCTTACAGCTTCTGATGCAAGAGGATGTGCAGACAATGGTTGTGATGGAAGAGGTCTTGACTTTGTTAGCGATGACTGTTCCGGCGAGATCTCGATTTGTTGCAGAACTATCACGTGCATATGGTGGCGGATCTTGGGTAAAACAGAAATGCCTTTGTTTCAAGCCTCAAGCGGCGGATGGGAGGAAGAAGAAAGCTGGATATTGTTCGTCGGTGTACCGTTGTTGATCGCCGGTGTGAGAGGGCAGTTCTTGATCGCCAGAGATGTTCGCCAGTGTTTCCTCTCAACGAGAGCACCAAATATTGCGATCCAAAATTTGCAATAATAAAACTCAAGGGAATGGTCAGGGGAGAGGTGGCCGGTGGTGTGAGAGAGGAAAGAGGCCAGGTTGGCTCGAGGTGAGAGAGATGCAGGGGGACTGAAAAAATGAGAAGAAAACAGAGCAATTTTATTAAGTGCCCGTTCGTTTTGCAGGTTTTCATTGAAAGGTTTTTGTTTTGATTCAAAACGAAAAAATCATGCATTTTCGTTTTGGGGCAAAACGAATACATATATTTGTTTGAAGAATGTTTTTCGTGTCCGTTTTAGAACAAAATAAAAACTGATGTTCGTTTGCAACATTCACAGGCACCAATGCTTCTTCAAATCTTCTGGCTTTACCGAGCCCGTTTATCAAAATCTCTCATTCTACTCAATGCATCAATCAATATTGTGTAGATAAAGGTATCTGAAACAAAATCAAAGTTTTATGTATGTAAGAAGTGGTGGAAGGACGGAAGAGATGATGGAGAAAGTGTCTGGGTGACGGTGGCGATAGTTCGGGATGAGGAGTGAGTGAAGGGGGAGGGGAAGTGGTTGGGGCGGCGTGAGAAGGAGGAGGCGGCGGAACGAAAGAGGGAGAGATGGTCGGGCCGGTTTAGGGTTTAGCCATGGCTTTCTCAAATCGGTGATAAGACTTCGTGCGGTAGTTAGCTCCTGGAGCAGCGCTGAAATCGGTGAGAACCGCAACTTTGTCGGAGGAAGAAGGGACGAAGATCTCAGTGGAAAATCTCACGCCGGGGAAGAAGGGACGAAGATCTCAGTGGAAAATCTCCGGCTGGGGAAGAAGGGAAGAAGCGACCGTCTATTCTCAAACCCCAGCAAAACGGAGCTCGTCAGGTCTGTTTTGAAGCAGGGCAAATTTAGAAGAAATGAAAACATAGCGTTTTCAACTCAAAATCAAAACCGAGCAAAATATAGAAAAAACAAACACCTACATTTGGACCGCAAAAACTGAAAATGAAAATCGGCTATGAAAACAGTGCGAACAAATGGGGTCTAAACCATTTCATAATCCATATTACAAGTAATGACCCCTATTTATAACACTAATTACCAACTATGGCCCCTAATAATTGGACACGTGATCTGATTACTGTTGCAAAGTTGGGTCGGCAAAGTTCCGACCACGTGATATTTTTTCTATTTCTAAAATTTTTCATGTTAAAAAATTGTCTTGCCAGTTATCTCAACTTATACTAACTGTTTGCGTACTCGACCACTTTGCTAAGACAATGCATTTTAGTCCGGTCTACAGCTTATAGGTGCCTCAAGTTTAGCTGCAACAATATCAAATGTAAAATAATGGTTCATTTGGTTCCGCAATTCCTCCTGTCGTTTGGAGCAAACGCTGCCGGACGGTGGGTAACCAAACAACCTCCGGCGGCGTTTGCTCTGTATACCACCTCCGACGGAGCAAAAAACTCCGTCTGGAGCGGCGCCTCCTCCCCTCCGGTTCGAAAGCCAGGTTTGCTCCCGCCAATTCCACCTGCCGGGGCCTAAATTTAATAATATAAATTATTAATTAACATTGCTTGCTTGTTTTAAAATAAAATTTAAAATTTGAACTATTAAAAATAAATAAAAAACAAATCAATTTGGTCAACCAAAAAACCGAACCATACTCATACACATCTGTTCAATTTGAGCTCAAACGGGCCCAAACCAACTTGCACCTCAACTGAAAATTTTCTTCTACCCAGGATTGGATCCAACTCCACAATCTGATCCTCGTGCAGCCTAATTCCTCCGTTTTTATACCCGTTTGTTTCTTCCCAGAAACCCTTCTAAAACGACCCGCCTCTTTTCACACTCATACAGTACTTTTCGCCGGAGCTCCAGCGTCGGAGACAGCGACCCTACTGCAAGCATCTCCGAGCCACGGAGCTCCGGCCTCCCAGGCGCCGACATACGGCGTGGAAGAAACCAGAGCCCCGAGGCTGTCCAAACGATGGCGCAGATCCGCCCGAGGAAGACCATCACTATCAAGCTCACCACCAAGAAGCAGAGCGCCGACCACCTAACCGGATCCTCTGACGCCCCCTTTGATTCCAGCGCTGAAAAACTTTGGGAAGACGATGAGGAAGACGACGATGCTCTGGGAGATGAGATCGAATAGGAGGATGGCAAGATCGATTCACAGAAACCCTTATCATCTGACTCTGTCGCCGATCGGCCATCTTGTCCCTGTGTTAATTGGGGGAAAAATTTCAGCCCCTGCTACGAACTTTTAAGAAAACAGAATCTGAGATCTAGGAAACGATAGGGCGTACCGTCGGAGCAGAACAATTCATCTCCGGCGACCAGCCATGTATAGGGAAGACGCTTCCGGAGTGACGGCGCCGCCTGCAGTGGCGTTTGGAAATCGATAACTCAGGCTTGGATTGGATGATTCTGGTCTCTTCCTTAGAAAAATTCGGCGTGAAGCAGAGAAACTGAGTTATCCTCATTCTCTTCTAAGGTAAAGCGGCGAGGAGATCGCCGTCGCTAAGGAGTCGTCGACGATGTAGTTTGTGGGGTTCATCACTTGGCAGTTTATAGGCGTGCGGGAAGGGGGAGGGTCTACGTGGGCTGCCCGTTACGGGTCGGGCAACTGTCTGCCCCTTTTATTTCTCACGTGAGTGGAATTGAATCCTGTAGCTATCTTTTTTTTCATTAATGCTGTACTCGTTTAACATTAATCAACCACGTTTTTTTGCTTGTTTTTGGGGTGAGAGTGATTTGATTTGGGTTGGTTTGAATTCAAAACGAAATCGAATTGAGAACCTTCGATTTTCGGTAGCTCAAAATCCATCTGAACCGATCCCGATGAATTCGGTGTATAATTTGTTCGGTATTTTTGCGGTCCGGTGACGTTTTTTTGTATGTTTTTTCATAGAAAAGTATTGAAATTTAATTTAAAACATGAGAATCGTCTATAATTTTTAATGAATTATTTTGCACAAAAAATAATTTACAGCCGTGAAGAATCAAACGTGGGAGTTTTCACTCAAGTTCCATTTGGCACTGTGGTGATAGTCATGAATATGAGGGTTAAATTGTCATTTGTTAATGCACATCTAAGACAATTTGGCTTCATTTGAGGGGACTTATTTTTACTGGTCAAGCGATTACGACCGCATGAACCGGTCGTAACCGCTTGACCGATAAAAATAAGTCCTTCAAACAGAGCCTTCATCGACTTTTATGTTCAAAGGGATGATGTTTGTTAGGTGATCCATAATGAATGACGGTTTAACTCATATGTTTACAACCGCCACCACCATGCCCAACGGAGCCTCAAATTCATGATATTACCTTTTGTTTGGAATAAGATCCATCTTTATAATGATGGGTGTGCACATAACCACACCCCCATGATCTCCACCAAAAATAGTGGAATCATGGGTTTGACCGCACGCACGATCACCGTGCCCGATCCCCCCGCATGCCGATCCCCCCGCGCGTCGATCCTATCACGCGTAACAACAGAACCACTGCTGACGTTGTCTCGCCGGCGCCAGCCGGCCGGCGTCATCCCCGACCGGCGGCCGCCCACTCTCGCCGGCGTCGGCCGTCCGCCCGTTCGTCAGCACGCGACCAAGGGAGCGATCGAGCCGGCCGCACCACCCCCCCCCCCCTCCGGCCGCAGGCGGGCGGCCGCGGGAGCGGCCGCGGCGCTCGCTCCCCTTCAGCCGCCGGCGGGCGGCCGAGGGAGCGGCCGCGGCGGCCGCTCCTCCTCGGCCGCCGGTCGCGGCCGAGAGAGCGTTCGCCAACCGCTCCTCCTCGGCAGCTGTCGCGCGACCGAGGGAGCAGACGCGGCGGCCGCCGGTGCGCGGCCCTGGGAGCGGCCGAGCCGGACCCCCCTCCTGGGTCGCCGCCGACGGTCTCCCCCTCGCCGACGAGATTGGTGGCAAGTTTGTCGGCCGCCCGTGGGAGCCCATCCCCACCGTTATATCGTTTGGGGACGTTCCTCATCATCCGATCCACGTGTAACCACCTACTAACCGTCGGTTTAGGGGGAGAATTTTATTTATTAATTTAATTATGGTGCAAATAGTGGGATTAATTATCATGACGTGCACTCCTAAACTATAGCAAAATATTTTATGAGGGGTTGTTATGGTGTGCGGATAGACGCATAACCACCATAACCACCCGATGTAGGCTATAAAAGGAGTCATAGTTCTTCCCATTTCTCACCTTTTTCCTCTGAGCCTTCTTCTGGCTCAGGTTGGAGCTCTGCCAAATTTCTCCTTCGAGCAGCGTTCGAGCCGCACTCAAGCCGTACCCAAGCCGCGTTTGAGCCACCTTCGAGCCACCAGAAGAAATCCAATCTCTCCGCTTCCAGAAGTTCACCGCGGCCACAAACTCAGGTGCTCTGCTCCCGCGTTCAGTGCTAGCAGAATGCCCAGTGAAGCCCTCCATCGTAAAGTGTAATTTGTAACAAACACCGGGCGCGACGGCCTGTCGTTCGCCGTGTGCTAAGTGTTCTCTCACCGCAAAATTTTAACGAGAGGCGGCATGTCGCCCTCGATTCAACGAACAAGTTGTAACTGGCAGGAAATAGTGGACTTTGATCGGCACAGATCCGGTCACGTGGTTTTTTACCCGGTTGTGTGGTTTTTCCACGTTAAAACTTCGTGTGTACGATCGATCTACTTCATTGACTGTGTGTGCGCTCGACTGTTCTGAAAGCTAAGGCGGTCCAAGTATTACGGCCCGACCGAAACATCGAGTTAGACAGCAACACCTTTAAAGTCCAAATAATCATCTAAATACTACTTTGTTGTAAGTTTTATGAATAGATATCTTTATATCACATAGTTATAAAGATCAAAAATAATTTTAATTTAATTTTTATTAGTCAGAAATATTTTTGTTGAAATTCAGTGGGGTCGGCCATCACATATGGCCTCATGTGATTTCATTTCTAAGGCTCAGTTTGGCACAGTGGTGGCGATCGTAAATACAGTTGTTACGAACCGTCGTTTGTAAATGCTCGGCCTCATCCCAAGGAATTGTATTCCCTTTATGTTCAAAATTAAACTAGTAATCTTCTATGACGGTGGAGTTTTTCTCCAAACTCCCGAGAGCAAAAATATCGCGCCAAAAGGAGCCTAAATCTAATCCAATGCAATTATCTAGCCGAAGGCAGGGATTGATCACGGCGATGATCGGCAAAACATAGGACTACATACGAGTCAGAGGATGAGGTTGATGATGTTGGATATTTGATCCACTCATATCACCTCAGTTACTTTGTATTGGATAATGGCATCTTCATCCATTTAAGAGTTAAAAGTGGTGAACTTTTATTTATATCCTCAAAGAAAAGCTCAATCCTCATTATATATTTAGTCGATATTGAGCTTTTATTTGTCCTTTAAAGAAAAGCTCAATCCACCTCATTATTTATAGTCCCACATGGAGTATCACTTTAAAGAGTCTTTTTTATTTATGTATAATAAATAAGAAAAGGTTTTTTTTAATGATATAGCATTAAAGGTAAGGTTTTGAGAACCGGACCGGAGATCAAACCGGTGAGTTCAAAGGTTCAAGGTCCGACCGGTTGGACCGGTCGGACAGGGGTCGAACCATTTGTCTGTTTTATAAATATATATATATATATATATATATATATATATATATATATATATATATATATATATATATATATATATATATATATATATGTATATATGTATATAAATATTAGAAAATAAAAAAATTAATATTATAATAAATATTTACATATATATTGTTATTTATCATCATTATATTCTATTATAAATAAAAACAATATATTCATTAGTAACATATAGCCGACCCCGGTCATTATAATGGGATAAAGGCTTGAGTGTTGTTGTTTTATAAATATAAATATTAAAAAATAATTGAAATTAAAATTAAATATAATATATATAGGTAACACATATATAAGTTAATAAAAATAATTAAGGATATTATATTAATAAAAATGAATAATAGTTTTTAAATTAAAATATTAGATGTATTTTATTAATAAATATGAATAGCTATAATATATATATTATAGTTCTTGTATATTTAACAAAATCAATTTGGCCTAGTGTATGGGGTATTTAGATTGTATTAATAGGTTTTGGGTTCAAATCACAGCAGCTTCTATTTTAATTAGAATTTTTATCGGGCTTAAATAGAGATTTTTACCTGCCCGGTTTCGGGGAACCGGCCACGGTTCCCGGGTTTTCGGTCGACCCGCCCGGTTCTTCGGTTTTTGGGCGGTTCATGTGAAATCCGGTTCTTGTACATGGACAGGACCGGATAGCTGCCCGATCGGCGGTCCGACCAGTCCGACCAGGTTTTTAAAAGATTGATTAAAGGTTTCTTTTTAACATTTATTTGATATTTTTAAAAATCATCTAATGAAAGAAATGAAGATAAACTATAAGAGATATCAAAAACAAGTGGGGGCCCACATGCACAACTTTTTGATGAAATAGTTTGTGGATGGATCTGTGAACAATGTGTATGTGCAAATGTTGCGCCCTACATTTGTAGGAATGAAGAAAACTTCGTCAAATTTATAGTCATCAAAAAAAGCTAAATAGGTAGTAAGTAAAGCAAGAAGTCAAGCTTATGAAGAATTTTATAAGCGATTAGATATCAAAGGTTGAGAGCGTGACATATATAAAATTATTAGAAAGAAAGACAAGAGATTTAAGTAAAGTAAAATGCATAAAGAATGAAACGGATATAGTTTTGACGGATGATGTGGATATTAAAGAGCGATGGAAAAAATACTTTTATCAACTCTGTAATGAAACAAAAGAAAATGAATTGAACTTGAAAGAGTTAAGTAAATCACGAAAGTATAAGAACATAATGTTTTATCGTAAAATTCAAGTATCAAAGGTAAAAATTGCTCTAAATAAGATGAAAAATAAAAATGTTATTGTGTCAGACGACATGCCCATCGAAATATAAAAATGTTTAGGAAATGAAGATATTTTGTAGCTTACATATTTTTTCAATAAAATACTGAATTCAAAGAAGATGTCAGACCAATGGAGAGAAAGTATATTGGCATCTTTATATAAGAATAAAGGAGATATACAAAATTGTATTAATTACAGAAGAATTAAATTGATGAGTCATACCATGAAACTATGAGAACGAGTAATAAAAATAAGATTAAGACGAGAGACTAACATCTCAGAGAATCAACTTGAATTCATTCCAGGGAGGTCGGCCATGGAAGTTATACATCTCTTGAGGAGACTCATTGATAACTATCAAGAAAGAAAACAAGATTTGCATATGCTATTTATTGATCTTGAGAAGGCTTATGATAGAGTTCCAAGAGAGATCTTATGGAGAGTCTTCAAAAAGAAAGGTGTAAATGCATCATATATTGACATAATCAAAGATATGTATACAAATTCATTGACAAGGGTGAGGACATCTTGAGGATTAACACAAGAATTCTTTATTACTGTTGGATTACATCAAGTTTCAACTTTAAGCAAAAGAACATTATAGTTAAGCATGCACGGGCTGGAGTAGTCTTGGGATGAATGACATCTTGGGAAGTCCCTGTAGGGGCGCTTAACTAGATCATTTCTCATCAAAGGGAGGGATACGGCCTCCAACAACCCGCTTGTGGACTGGAGAGGGTTGGGGGTACACGGTCTGCATACTATTTGAGACTTAACCCTTTCAAGTTGGATGTTGGGGGTGTCGGCTGTCATCCTTTCGAGCTGTGGGCTGGGGATACCATTAAAAAAGTGCCTGTTACACCTAGCAGGGGGAATAACCAAAGAAGAAGTCAGAGAGTTGTTTGAAGAAGAGTTCGACCAGGTAGGGCGCAAGGCAGCGCAGGTTCACTGCCTGATGAGGAACGGGTCGCCACTAGCGCTAGAAGTTCTAGCACGCCCGGTCCCACCAAATTTTAAACTCTCAAGCTTTGAGTCATACGATGGAATGGAGGATCCCTTAAAGCACGTAAACCATTTCACCACGATCCTCCGTATCTTTAACATTCCCGATCCGCTACTTTTTCGGGTCTTCCCCATTACAC
Organism: Platanthera guangdongensis; assembly: GCA_039583875.1. Lineage (NCBI taxonomy): Eukaryota > Viridiplantae > Streptophyta > Magnoliopsida > Asparagales > Orchidaceae > Platanthera > Platanthera guangdongensis. The sequence continues at coordinate 252,529,971 of CM077150.1, forward strand.
TAAAAGGGTAGGCAAGAACCCGGTACTAATCGCTTTGAAAGGGGACCGTCCAGAACTTTGCACAGCTCACTGTGAAGTTCCTGGACCAGTTCATCACAAACCACCACATCACAAAGGACCCATATCATCACTCTGGAATCCGCCATAGAGAGGGAGAAACCCTCAAGGAGTTCTTCCAAAGGTTCACTACGGAAGCCAGACAGATCTCAGGGGTGGACTCAGAGCTTTTAAGCAGAGTCTTCCTCGGGGGGCTATAACAAGGCGGGTTCTATTCCTCCTTAATGAGAGAAATAAACCCTAGTTATTTGGACATGGTGCACTGAATAGAAGCCAGGATTGTGGTCGATGAATCGATTTAAGCACATTGGAAATAGTTTGAAGGAGGAACCAAGAGAAAAAGAAAGGAACCTGTCCCAGGGCATCAAGAAGAACGCAAGGAGAGCTTTCACCAGCGGGATCGTCGCGAGAATCACCCACCTAAGCGGTACCAGGAGTACGTACCACTCAATACCTCGTGCGCTAATGTACTCTACGCTATCCAAGATGACTCGAAATTATGAAAGCCACAGGAAGCCCCCATTGGGAAAGGAGATCAGAGCAAGTACCGCGAGTTCTATAAGGGAACATGACATTTCATCGACGAGTGTATAAGGCTCAGGGATGAGATCGAGTGACTCGTTCATCAGGGAATCCTAGGCAGATTCATGCAGGATCGAACAAGGAACAACTAACCTCAACAAAGAAGGGAGCATCCACCTGCACGTTAGGAAGCCCAAAGAAGTCGGAAAGTGGTCAGAAAGGTGGAAACTATTGCTGACTTCCACTTCTGTTAAAATCGAAAAATGGTCTCTATGGAGTTCGACCCTTGGGGAAGGGGTGATCGCACACTTACTTCTCTCTCACAAGCTAAACGACCAAAGACTTAGCATAAGGAACAGACCCAAGGCTCCAGCACGGAGGTCCCACCACACAACCGGAAGATCTTAGAGCACCTCTCGTTGAAACCGGAATCCGGCCTCTTGTGGAGTTCGACCCTTGGGGAAGGGGTGGTCTCGCGCCTACTTTGCTCCTGCAAGAAAAACAACGAAGAAGACAAGAAGAAACAGACCCAAGGGCTCGGCAGGGAGGTCCCACCACAAACCCGGAAGATCTCTGAGCGCTTCCCCTCCTTAGCCAGAAGCCAAGCTAAGGTACCCTCAGAGAGCACTTGAAAACGAGAGTCAGGAGGCACTGAAAGCGTCCCCTCTGAGGTACCCCTTGGGTCTTATTTATAGTTTTTCGGAATCTGAACTGCCAATAACCAAAAGAACTGACCTGAAAATACCAAAAGGCCCTTGGTTGGGTCTGCCAACGGCCAAACTTCGCTGTCCTGAGTAGCTATGTGCAGTCCAGCCTGGTATGCTAACAGCGTGGCTCCGCCGTTCTGAGGGGCTATTCGCACCCCTGGGGAGTCAGCTCGCCTCCAATCCTCCTCCGTGGGAGGCGGGCACGACCTAGCTCCAACTGCCCGCTTATTCTTCCTGGGCGAGCGCGAGCCGGACCGTCGCGACCTGCCTGTCTTCTGCCGGGGCGGACCGACGGCCAGGTCGCGTGTGGGGGCTGGCCGGCGGCCACCGCGACCCCGATCGGATCGCTAGTCGCGGGTCGCCAAACTCATCAGCTTTGGCCAGTGATTATCTGCGCGACCTGCTCGCTCGCCTCGCTAATGCGTGTAATACGGCAGTGAACCGGTCGCACAAGTAATATAAAATGGGGGTTTTCCCAAGTATCGATCTCAGAAGGAACACAGTAAGATGGAGTTAATTTCGAGGAGGACTTGAGATTGAAGTCCTCAGGTCGGAGCTAACTAAGGGGGTTTTGATGGTTGCGGAAACAAAAAATAAAAGGTTAACAACTACTCCTATGCAACATCGTTAAACGATGCTTCGCCAGGCGGGATGGAAGACTAGTCGGGATGCTATGCACCGAATCGCTCGGCGGATGGAAGAGTAGGCTCGCGGATGAGGTGGTTAGAACGGCGGAATGAGGGTCGAAAGCACCTCTTCGCTACGCACACCACTAGCAATTGCTAGTGCGGCAAGGGTGGATGGACTATGACGCAACTCAAGTAAATAACAAAAACATACAATCACATAGACATAATTGTACACAACGTTTACAAACTAAGCATACTTCATAAATATAAATAAAGTTAAACACCAATATTCAACAATAAAGCAAGAACAAGTCAAGAGATCGACCAAATCCGAAGTCTTGCTGAGGATTCACGGTTGGAATCATCGGGTTGTCATTCCGCGTCCAAGCTCGGTCCTCAACTGCTTCCGGGATAGAGAAGGGCTGTCACCACCTTCCAATGGCTCGTCTTCTTCGTCTCACGATAGCGGACGAAGTGTGCTAGCTTTCCTTTGCTTGATGGCTATGGCGTCAAACTCTACTTGAAGCTCACGGATGAAGGAGAAGGCCGAGAGGAAGCTCCGGCTTGGATTTGGCGGTGAAAGCTTGCCCGGAGCACCTCCCTAGGGTGGAAGATGAAGGGGAACGGTGGAGAAAGCGGAAAACGGCGGAGGAGCCGAGCTATCTGCGGATCTTCTTGATTAGGGCGAGACCTGCACTATTTATACAAAAGCAGAAATGAACAATGCACACGATCACAGGCGCACGACCAGTGGTCATGCACACTATGTCCTGTGCTCGTGCGCACTGGCATGGAATATCAGGAATAAGAACTGGGATACTGCGCACGAGTTGTGGCGCACGACCAGTGGTCATGCGCACTAAGTCCAATGATCGTGCGATTACCCAGACAGGACTCCAGAAATGAGGAATCAATGCACACGATCAGTGGCGCACGACCGGTGGTCGTGCACAATATGCCCAGTGGTCGTGCGCTTACCCCAGGCTGATTCCAGAAAACGTAGAGTAGTGCACACGATCAGGGGCGCACGACCAGTGGTCGTGCACATTAGATCCCATGATCGTGCGCCGTATTCCTGTTTCACAACCATCCCGGAACACGCACATGACCCCTGTACCGAAAGGAAAAACCAACCACTAATCTGTGCAGACATTCCAGACAATCACAAAAAGGAGTACAAACTATAAAAACAACAAAATACACAACCACGGACATAAATGTGCACTTCCTATGGAAATAAAGACATGATGAAATATATATGATAATGAACTAAAAGTGGAGTGCAACCGAGTGAAAACTAGCCCAGATGAGTCCGAAAATAGGTATATAAAGTGGACTCATCACACCCCCAGACTTAACTGTTTGCGCGTCCCGAGCAAACAAAATCTAAGCAGATAGGGAAAAATACTATTTAACAAAGAAATTGTGATACGAAGTACCATGTGAAGTCGCATGCTCACACGTGTAAAAATATAATAGAAGAAATTTCTAAGTATACAAAATAGTTTATACTTTTCACAATGCGTATCAAAATTCTATTATTACTAAAAAATGGAATCACGGTGAATCATTCGGTCACGCGTAGGGAGAAAGTAGACTAATCGCTAGACGAGCATTGCCAAAGATCAGGGCTCAGGATAACCTCCAAAGGAATCCACCAATGTCGGTGACCATATGCTTGCCCTTTCGCATTCTCTCCACGGCACTGGTTTGGTTCACACACGAATCAGTAGAACTTTAGGTGAAGAGATGGGGCTTGGGTTTCGGTGAGGTAAACAATGATAAACAAGAAGGCTATGCACCTAACCCAAAGGAGCTAGTATGAAGGGAATCCATCAGCTAACCAAAATATATGCGGGTACACCACACCCCCAGACTTAACTTTTAACATATGGGTGTGTGCACCGCCTACTCCAAATATAATCACATTTCCCAAAAAGATTTTCAATTAAACTTTTTCTTTTCACTTTTTTTTCTTTTTTTTTCTTTACACATATTTTTCTTTTTCTTTTATTTTTTCATTTTATTTTCACAATTCAGCAAATATAACATATGAGCACATCCACATAATCACAAGTAAAATCACCACATCACATCCCAACATTAAAATGTAAACACTAAAGCTCAACTTGGGAGTGCGACTAGGATGGGCTTTGAGGCTTTGGTGAAATCATGGTGGAGCTGCATCAAAAGGAGGGGTAGGCACAACAGGGCTAGCGAGGACAAGACATTAGGAACGGTACAAAGATCAACCGGGCCAAAATGATGGCCTACATCACGCTCATGCATGACTAACCTATACCCATGCTTCAAGAATAGCTTGGGGCAAGTTCTTAGCCAACGAGAAAGACTATCCATCCTCCAGACTCGAGCAATACAAAACTAACGTCCATCTACACACATCCCTAAGCTACCGTCGGATTTACACCGGATTCACCAACTTTTGAGTAGAATAAAAAGTATTTACGCAATTAGAAAAATATAAAACTAAAAGCATACAGAAAAATTAAATCTACTCCAATTTCTACACGAGACGAGAGTAGTTGACTAGAAATACAATAAGGCCAACATTTTACTCCGTCTCACAATCCTATGTCAGCACCATAATTTTCTCAAATCTAACGAAGAAATGAGTTTAACTCGCAGCACACAAACAGCTAAGCACGCGCTCAAGTGGGTGCAGTGGTGTGTGATGCAATGAACTAATCAAAAAAAACTATAAAGGCTTCTAGTATGCACATGAGATGTGCACGTGCAAAAGGTAACAAAACTAGCTCTCCCCCAGACTTAAACTAAGCAAAACAACATATAATAGAGAAATTAAAATCATAAAAAGCTAAGGGAAGAGGTTACCCAATGCTCAGCTTGTGAGCATACCAGAAGACGCGTGGAAACCTGAAGCAGGCCCGCCATACGAAGAATCAGAACCCTGCCAATGCAATTTTCCAAGAATACCTGCAGGGGTGAGCTACGCAAAAACAAAACAAAATATAAAAAAAGAAATGCTAAAACTAAAAATAGACAAGAAAAATAAAAATGCAGGAAATATAAGATAAGTACTGGGGTTATTGTCATCCCAGCACGACTTATTACATTCTAAACAGTTCTAGCTAATGGGCCTATGAAATAAAAAGTGCACATGTAACTGGCCTAATATCCGTTTCGGTAACGGGTACCGATACGGTGATAAAACAGTTACCCCTCTGCCTAAATAATCATACCTACTCCTCGCAGACAGAGGAAATAGAAAGTAGGATGAGGAGGAGGCCTGGTCCTCTCTCATCTCACCACAAAACAAATCCTTGCCTAGCAAGGTATCGTCTACCACAAATTTGCTGGGGGCGAAGGTGACGGCAGGGGCTTCCACTGTGAAGGAGGTAGGAACCTCCTCACACAAGAGGATGCACTCGTCGACAGCCTGAGCGTAAGGCTCAACGTCAACCCAACTTACCTCTGGAGATTCAACCTGCATAGGCTCGGATAAAGAAGAGGGATCAAGAAATAAAGGAGACGAAGAACAAAAAGAAATAATCGGGGGCGTGATCCCGGTTTCACTCCCCAAAGGCTGAGGTAGAAAAATATCGTCAGTAATCTCGACAATGCTACAAGGCTCGGCTGGATCCATAGAGGCCTCAACCAAGACTTGGACTTCCTCCGTTGGTATCAAGGGAGAATCCTCGACACCAGGAAGGTTGTCCTCCTCCATGGGAGTGGAAACAACCCATGTATCACAAGCCTCAACTTGTTTTGCATCATCAAAAATGTCGCCAGAGACGACTGAAGTAGAATGCACAAAAGGGGGAAGAACTGTGCTTGAATAAAAGTCAAGCGCAGGTTCCTCACAAAGAATCGGCTCCACTCTTGGAGATGTATGCACATGAGAGATAGGCTCAGCCACGTCGAAGCCTAGATCAGCCACACATCTGGCGGTTGTGTCCACATCATTCCCTTCAACAAATGAAGGTGACAGGGATACATAACCAGAAGATGAAGGTGTGCTACCAAGGGTAGGAGACGGGATGATCCGGATGTCCGGCTCATCATCTTCTTCCATAACACGGAGGTACTCGGCACAATCCTTCAGGACATGATCTGTTCGACGACAATACAAACACTTTCTCCCATTATGCTGCGGTCCTTGTGGGGCCGGAGAGGAATAGGAGGACGGTGTATGTGGCGAGGACGATTGACCATAAGCTCGGGGCACAGTGTTCGAAAGGATGTACGAATACAACATCTCATGCATTGTGCGCTGAGGCTTATGCTCAATATCTCGCGTAGGGCATTCATGACTAGCGTAGGAAGGCTTCCCACACCAACGACATTGGGCATACGAATATCCCCACATGGTGTCGAAACAGCAAATTCAAAATAAATTGTGCAAATTACTAAATCCAACAATATATTACTACAATTGCCTAAACAAACAAGAAAAAGGCAGGCAAAATAGAAAAGAACAAAACAAAAGCGATTTACAAAGGAAAAGGAAAGCAATCTCCCGTCTCCCTCTCCAAAAACTCACACGACTGTGTTCGCCGGCAACGGCGCCAAAAACTTGATGCGTGTAATACGGCAGTGAACCGGTCGCACAAGTAATATAAAATGGGGGTTTTCCCAAGTATCGATCTCACAAGAAACACAGTAAGGTGAAGTTAATTTCGAGGAGGACTTGAGATTGAAGTCCTCAGGTCGGAGCTAACTAAGGGGGTTTTGATGGTTGCGGAAACAGAAAATAAAAGGTTAACAACTACTCCTATGCAACGCCGCTATGCGATGCTTCGCTAGGCGGGATGGAAGACTAGTCGGGCTGCTATGCACCGAATCGCTAGGCGGATGGAAGAGTAGGCTCGCGGATGAGGTGGTTAGAACGGCGGAATGAGGGTCGAAAGCACCTCTTCGCTACGCACGCCACTAGCAATTGCTAGTGCGGCAAGGGTGGATGGATGGTGGATGGACTATGGCGCAACTCAAGTAAATAACAAAAACATACAATCACATAGACATAATTGTACACAACGTTTACAAACTAAGCATACTTCATCAATATAAATAAAGTTAAACACCAATATTCAACAATAAAGCAAGAACAAGTCAAGAGATCGACCGAATCCGAAGTCTTGCTGAGGATTCACGGTTGGAATCGTCGGGTTATCATTCCACGTCCAAGCTCGGTCCTCAACTGCTTCCGGGATAGAGAAGGGCTGTCACCACCTTCCAATGGCCCGTCTTCTTCATCTCACGATAGCGGACGAAGTTTGCTAGCTTTACTTTGCTTGATGGCTATGGTATCAAACTCTACTTGAAGCTCACAGATGAAGGAGAAGGCCGAGAGGAAGCTCCGGCTTGGATTTGGCGGTGAAAGCTTGCCCGGAGCACCTCCCTAGGGTGGAAGATGAAGGGGAACGATGGAGAAAGTGGAAAACGGCGGAGGAGACGAGCGATCTGCGGATCTTCTTGATTAGGGCGAGACCTGCACTATTTATACAAAAGCAGAAATGAACAATGCGCACGATCACAGGCGCACGACCAGTGGTCGTGCGCACTATGTCCTGTGCTCGTGCGCACTGGCATGGAATATCAGGAAGAAGAACTGGGATACTGCGCACGAGTAGTGGCGCACGACCAGTGGTCGTGCGCACTAAGTCCAATGATCGTGCGATTACCCAGACAGGACTCCAGAAATGAGGAATCAATGCACACGATCAGTGGCGCACGACCGGTGGTCGTGCGCAATATGTCCAGTGGTCGTGCGCTTACCCCAGGCTGATTCCAGAAAACGTAGAGTAGTGCGCACGATCAGGGGCGCACGACCAGTGGTCGTGCGCATTAGATCCCATGATCGTGCGTCGTATTCCTGTTTCACAACCATCCCGAAACACACACACGACCCTGTACCGAAAGGAAAAACCAACCACTAATCTGTGCAGACATTCCAGACAATCACAAAAAGGAGTACAAACAATAAAAACAACAAAATACACAACCACGGGCATAAATGTGCACTTCCTATGGAAATAAAGACAGGATGAAATATATATGATAATGAACTAAAAGTGGAGTGCAACCGAGTGAAAACTAGCCGAGATGAGTCCGAAAATAGGTATATAAAGTTGACTCATCACTCGCCCGGCTCGCTCGCCTGAAATGGGCGGGAGCGGGCCAGCCCTCCTGCCGTATATCCGTTTTGCCGCTTGGGTGCGGGTCGCGGGGCTAGGTCTGCTCGACCTCCCTGGCGGGACCCGCTCGCCGGACACGGGGTTGTACACCTCCCCTCCTTAGAAAAGTGCTGATCTAAGGATACCTTAGAAAGCGCAAGAAGACCAGGGCATAAGTAAGCATGCCTTTTGAGGTACCCCCTTGGGTCTATTTATAATTTTCTAAAAATGGTCTGCCACAGCCAACCTCCGCTGTTCTAAAGAGCTATATGCACTCTAGGTTGTCCTGACAACATCATAACTCTGCTATTTTGAAAGACTATGGGCAGGCCAACATGAGCCAAGTGGAAAAATACATCATACAATACTGGGCGAGTGGCCTCTGAAAACCGCCACTTGTCCGGGGCGGCGAGTGCCCGATGAAGCTGGCACTCGCCACCTCTCGCCGGGCCTGGGCAAGTGTGGGCCCGGCCTGCCCCACTCACCTGCTGCTTGCTGAAATCCTGGGGCGAGTGCGAGCCCACTTGCTCCACTCGCCCAATGCATATTCCACCCCTCCTGGGACTTGGGCTGCCTGACTTGGCTGATCTTGCTTCAGTCGATCCCACTCATCGAATATGTGGTTGTATACAATCCCCGCTCTTTGTGAGGTTGTCCCAAGCTCGGAAAGAATCATCCAACCCTGTAAAAATGCGGCGAGTGGGGAAGGAGCCAGAGAGAATCTTTTGGTAGGATCCACCAGTGGCTATATATATGTGTCTGCATAACTGTGAGACCTTTGTCATTCCCCTTACTCTAACCTTGTCGAGATGCCTCTTTCCAAAGAGCTCTAAGAGAGGCTGGACTTTGTCTGTGAGCTCAACGTCGCTCGCGTTGCTAGCCTGGTCACTGTAACTCCCAGCGCTTTGTCGCGCGAGCCTCCAAATCCTCAGCCTACCAAGAAGGCCAAGTCAGCTCCAGAAGCTTCCGAGTCAGCCTACCGTGATCTAGCATCCACCCCAGATAATGGACTCGCTTTTTTCCACTGAACCAGCCATCGAGCCGAAAAGGAAGATCATCAATATTAATGCCGACTCGGACACTCGTCAGACCAATGCTGAGGCCTCCATGCCGCGAGTCGACTCCCCCACGATGACTTGCGACCTCAGACTCCTCCTACAAGACCCATCTCCCCCCTTTGGGACCACAGGGCTGGACTTGCTAAGGCCAAACTCGCCAGCCCACGCACCTTCTCAGCAAACCACACCCGCTCCTGCACTTGTGAGGAGAGTTAGCGGGGACATCCCTGTCACGAGCTTCGAGCTCATCTCCCCAGGATCCCATCTTTCGGGTCGCGGTAAGAGCTTTACCTTGCCCCCTCCTACACCCACTGAGGGCAGCCGAGCTCATCCTGTAAGCTCCACTTTCATAGGATCATCTCAAATAGTTCTTTTGAAGCACTCGCCTATTATATATTCAGCAGGATCAATTGTCCTTGCAGGTCTCCCTGGCCATTCTGAGGCGGAGGAATATTCTGAGCCAACTCGCTACACACCACCTCCTTTCCCCAGCGTGATAGAAAACTTCCTAGACGTCTTGCTAGACTCTGCTGAGCTGAGGAGGAGAGTCGTTGAGGTCTTCAAGAAGCAAGGACTAGTGCTAAGCAGGATCAAGGAGGAGAACGATCTCAGCGAGCAGAGGCTGCATGCACTGGAGCGGGACTACGTACTGCTCGCTAACGAGGTTAAGCGCGGCTCAGTAAGCAGGATGACGTCCCCCACGCCGCTCTTGGACAGGATCAGCGAGAACATGCGGTTCATACACCATGATTCGGAGTTGGTCTGTGAGTTCAACAACCTGCGCTGACCTCCGGGTATGGGGACACGAGGCCAGGGTAGGTGGAAATGGCTCCGTAACTGAGCCAACCGGCACTCGCCCCACTGCCCCCGGCTCGAGTGCGCTGAAATAACTTCCTCTGCTTGTTGTTATACTTTCTTTCCCTGGATTGCGAGAAATGCTATCTGTAATAACATGGGACGATTTCTTGATTTTACTGCTTATTGATTCTACATAATATGCTTCTCTTTAGATTCAGCTCGCCATAAGATAGAACCGGTCGCAGGGGTCAGCGAGTTGGGGTTGGCGAGCCGGACTGACCAGTCGGCTCGGCCATTAATTCTATTTTCTATAAATAGGCCCCCTCACCTACCCCCAAGCCATCGCCTTTACTGTAGATATGCACCCTCTCCTCTTTGCCCTTCACTCCACTTCCACTCACGCCAGAACCTTTGAAACGATGTGTCACAACCCGCATTTCCTCAACGAGCACATCGTAGAAATGGTCTAGGCCGAGAAAGGAACTTTTTTCAAAACAATGACAAATAGTCATTTTTTTGAGTGACACGGCCTGGGACACGGGCGTGTCCAGCTCGGGATGCGTTTTGGCTTTGTTGTCGTCGAACTTCGTTCGACGAAGTTACGGGAGGAACACGCCCCCGACACGGGCGTGTTGGGGCGTGGCCCAGGGCGTGACCTGGGGCATGACCTCCTTGACTCGACGAATTTCTTGCGTCGAGTTGAGCTCGACGAATGGGGTACACGCCCCGTAACACGGGCGTGTCACGGGCCGTGTCCCGCTGGGTCGACGAATGTCGAGTGTCGAGTGTCGAGTGTCGGGTGTCGAGTGTCGAGAGAGGGGACACGGCCTGTGACACGGGCGTGTCATAGGGCGTGTCCAGCTTTGTCGAAGTGTCGACACTTTTTGTCGACGAAATGTCGAGACACGGCGTGACCGACCCGTCACGGGCGTGTACCCTGCCGTGTACCTTGTGGATAAACTTGAATTTGCCGACATTCTGCGCCGCTTAAGGTACACGCCCCGTGACACGGGCGTGACACAGGGCGTGACAGGGCCGAAAATCGACTTTTTCAGTTTTTTTGTGTCGTTCGTTTCTCTGATTCTGGATCAAGCGGTCCAGCTCTGTCCTGACGTGTAAAACACACCAAGTACGTGAAAGTCTCATCAAGTCCTGCTCAACCCGCAGGAGCAAAAAGGCAACACATATATGTCCATTCCATCATCTTTATAACAAGAAACAACTATACTAGTGAAACATAAGCAGCAGTTAAGTTCGATTCCGCAAGGGTCTTTTGGTGGCGGCCCTAAAGTGGAACGCACCAATAAAAGCCAGGCCAAATCGGGGCCAAAACGGTGCTCTACACCACAAAACAAAACCCGTTGGCCACCAAGGCTGAAACCACACCACCCCTTACCGAATCCCCACACAAACGCTCCTGCCATGGCTCACAATTCGCCTCGCAAAACTCACCATAACCCAAGCTAAACACGTTTCATTTCATCGTCCTCACTCATGACCACAAATTTCCCAAGTTATGTCAAACTTGATAGAGTTTGGGTCTCTACTTCACCATAAGCGAACCTCACAATTAACAACGCCGACTAAACACAACAAGATCTCGAATCATATGAACGAGAAAGGTAACTAATAGAGAAATACAAGGTAAAACATGACAAAATGAGATGAACAATAGGTAAGCATATAGATTAGGAAATTCTTGAAAGACAAGATTATTTATGCTTGTGAGTACTAAACAAAAGTAAGAGTAACAAGGCTAACCTATTTAGACAAAAGTGAGGTGCAAAACAAGAAGAACAAGCCAGTAAAATTGAAAGGGGAAAGCTAGCTAAACTTGAACAATCAACAAACAAGAAAACAAGATTGGCAAGGGTGAAGAACACCGCTTGCCTTAACCGAAACGACACTGCGACGGCTGCACCTCTTTTTCCTTTTTTTTCCTTCCCCTGCCTTAGCTTTTCTCCCTTGCTTTCTCTTTGAAATGGGGAAGAAGATGAAGAAGGGAATAAGTGAGGAGGAAAACTCTTGTCTCGGCCTTATTTCCTCCAAGACAGAGCTGGACCGCTTGATCCAGAATCAGAGAAACGAACGGCACAAAAAAACTGAAAAAGTCGATTTTCGGCCCTGTCACGCCCTGTGTCACGCCCGTGTCACAGGGCGTGTACCTTAAGCGGCGCAGAATGTTGGCAAATTCAAGTTTATCCACAAGGTACACGGCAGGGTACACGCCCGTGACTGGTCAGTCATGCCCGTGACCTAGGGCGTGTAACCCGTGTCTCGACATTTCGTCGACCAAAAGTGTCGACACTTCGACAAAGCTGGACATGCCCTGTGACACGCCCGTGTCACAAGCCGTGTCCCCTCTCTCGACACTCGACACCAGACACTCGACACTCGACACTCGACATTCGTCGAGCCAACGGGACACGGCCCGTGACACGCCCGTGTCACGGGGCATGTACCCCATTCGTCGAGCTCAACTCAACGCAAGAAATTCGTCGAGTCAAGGAGGTCACGCCCCAGGTCACGCCCTGGGGCACGCCCTGACACGCCCGTGTCGGGGGCGTGTTACTCCCGTAACTTCGTCGAACGAAGTTCGACGACAACAAAGCCAAAATGCATCCCGAGCTGGACACGCCCTGGGACACACCCGTGTCCCAGGCTGTGTCACTCAAAAAAATGACTATTTGTCACTGTTTTGAAAAATGTTCCTTTCTCGGCCTAGACCATTTCTTCCTTAAGGACTTTGTACCCTTTTTTTGTTGTCAAATCTAGGAAACATGCTTTCATCTACTAACTCCACATCTTCCATACAAAATTCCATACAAGCAACCCGTTTTGAGCATGCATTCCCCAAACATAGACTCAGGCTCGAGAAAGTGCATGCATTCCCTAAGAGGCCTCACCGAGTCCCCAAAAATAGACTCCGGCTTGCTGGGGAACCGTGCACCTAGGCTACCAAAACAACCACTCGAAAGCCCGCGTGAAAACCATGCTCGAACAACGGTCAAATCCAACGTAACGCCCATCAAGCGTATGAAATCATTCAACGAAAAATCCGGGGCATTATAGTCACTCCCCCTAATAAAAAGTTTCGCCTCGAAACTTTTCAATAATTCTTATATCAATCAAAGGAGTAATCAAACAAAAACACCAAGTCACATACCAGCTTATTTACGGGAACAAATGAGGGTGAGCCGCCCTCATTGTTGACTCGAGCTCCCACGTCGCGCTTTCCACATTCTGATTTTTCCACAGCACCTTGACCATATGAATCTTCTTTTTCCGCAACACGCGATCTTGGGAGTCCAAAATACGGATGGACATCTCCACATAAGAAAGGTTCGGCGTCAACTGCGGCACAAAATCCAAAACTTGCTTGTCATTCCGCACACACTTTCGAAGTTGGCTGACATGAAACACGTCGTGAACACCAGGAAAGTTCACGGGTATCTCGACTTTGTAAGCGAATGCACCAACCCGCGCAAGAATCTTGAAGGGACCCACAAATCTTGGGTCTAATTTGCGCTCTTTGCCAAACCTCTTGATTCCAACCATTGGGGAGACTTTCAGGAAGACGAAATCCCACATAGCAAACTCTAATTCCGACCTTCGCCAGTTGGTGTACTTTTCATATCGCTCTTCGGCGATCCGGAGCTTCACCCGAATAAGTCGTACGACAACTTCCATGTCCTCGAGCGCCTCTGGGCCCAACAAAGGCCGCTCGCCAACCTCAACCCAAAATAGGGGAGTCCGACATCGTCGCCCATATAAAGCTTCGAACGGAGCCATTTGCAAGCTTTCTTGATAGCTGTTATTATATGCGAATTCCATAAGTCGTAAACGTTCATCCCATGCTCCGCCATACTCAAGAATATAGCATCGAATCATATCTTACACGATTTGGTTTACTCGTTCCGTTTGGCCATTCGTCTGAGGTTGGTAAGCAGTGGAATATCTCAAATCCGTCCCCAAACCCTCTTGTAGACTTTTCCAGAAACGAGAAGTAAAGCGGGAATCCCGGTCTGAAATGATATTAACTGGCACACCATGCAGTCGGATGATCTCGTTCAAATATAGCTCCGTTATTGTCTTCATCGGGTAGTTGACCTTAAATTGTATGAAGTGAGCACACTTGATCAACCTATCCACGATCACCCATACGGAGTCATGTCCTCGTGGAGATCTTGGTAAGCCTGTAATAAAATCCATTGAAATGCTTTCCCACTTCCATGTTGGAATCTCCAAGGGCGTCAACTTGCCACCAGGCCTCCCATGATCAGCTTTCACCCGCTTGCAGGTATGCATTCAGATACAAATTGTGCTATATCTCTTTTCATTTCATACCACCAGACAATTTGTTTCAAATCATGGTACATTTTAGTTGAGCCTGGATGGTAGGCCATACTTGAGCCATGTGCTTCCCTACACATCATATCATGAATGTCTCCAACTGCGGGGATACAAAATCGACCGCGATATTTTAACGTGTCTGCGCCATCAATAGCAAAATCTGGTAATTCACCTTTTTCAGTCCGAAGAAATAAATGTAAAAGATCAGGATCCTCCTTTTGATGTTGTCTTGCAAGCACCATCCATGAAGGTTCTTCTACTGCCGAATGACTTTGCGGTTCATATCTTCCCACGAAAATATCCATCAATAGAAATTCCTCCACTAGACGGTCGGCTGAAAGATTAAATAATTTACCTGTCATCCGATTCAAAGCATCGGCCACAACATTAGCTTTTCCGGGATGATACTGAATCTCCACATCATAATCAGCTACATATTCAAGCCATTGCCGTTGGCCCAGATTAAGTTCCTTTTGCGTGAAGACGTACTTCAAGCTTTTATGATCCGTAAAGATTTTACACTGCGCGCCGTAAAGTAAGTGTCTCCACAACTTCAATGCAAATATCACCGCTGTGAACTCCAAATCATGCGTCGGGTAGTTCTTTTCATGACTTTTCAACTGCCGAGACCCATACGCAATCACCTTTTTGTCTTGCATTAAAACACATCCAAGTCCAACGTGCGATGCATCCACAAAAACCTCATAATCTATCCCTTCTATTAGTAATATCAACACAGGAGTGGTACATAATCTGTTCTTGAGTTCAAGGAATGATGCCTCACACTTTTCATTCCACTCAAACGCCACATTATTCTGGGTTAAGCAAGTCAAAGGTGCAGCCAACGTAGCAAAACCTTCTACAAATCTGCGGTAATAGCCGGCCAATCCCAAGAAGCTCTGAATCTCCTTGGGTGTCTCCGGTCTCCTCCACTCCATGACTGCATCAATCTTTTCGGGATCCACTGAAATTCCATGTTGATTAATAACATGACCTAGAAATGCAACCTGAGGCAACCAAAACTCGCATTTACTTAGCTTGGCGAACAACTTTTGGTCTCGCAAAGTGTCCAATACCAATCGCAGATGCTGTTCATGCTCCTCAGCACTGCGGGAGTAGACGAGAACGTCGTCAATAAAAACCACCACAAACCTATCCAAGCAGTCCGAATACCCGGTTCATCATATCCATGAAGGCTGATGGTGCGTTGGTCAAACCAAACAACATCACAAGAAATTCAAAATGGCCATGTCTCGATCGAAACGCAGTCCGCGGAATATCAGACTCCCGGACCTTTAGCTGATGATAGCCCGAGCGGAGATCAATTTTAGAGAATACTGAATTGCCACGCAGTTGATCAAACAAATCATCAATTCTTGGCAGTGGGTACTTGTTCTTAATTGTCACCTTGTTCAATTCCCGGTAATCGATGCACAGCCGCATCGACCCATCTTTCTTCTTCACAAATAACACCGGTGCACCCCAAGGTGATGAACTTGGCCTGATAAACCCCTTTGCCAATAAGTCATCCAGCTGGGTATGCAACTCTGCTAGCTCACGCGGGGCCATTCTGTACGGCGCTTTCGCAATAGGCCGCGTACCCGGCTCCAAATCAATGACAAACTCGACATCACGATCAGGTGGAAGACCAGAAAGGTCAGTAGGAAAAACATCTCGAAATTCACGCACAACATGAATCTCCTCCAAACGCGGCAAAACAGCACTAGTCCCCACAACTGAGACTAGACAAGCAAAACAGTCGTAAACAAACAACGTCCAAACACATACCGCCGAAATCCCTGGAGAATCCTGGCATGAATCACCATAAACACTTCCCGGCTGACCATTGTCCTTGATAAAATCCAAGCGCTTTCCTTTGCACTAGATGACGGCGTCATAGCGGGATAACTAGTCCATGCCCAAGATAACGTCAAAATCTTCCAAATCGATCACCCTGAAATCAGCCTTCGCTAAGAAATGCCCCAACAAAATGGGACAATCAAGAAGACCCCAGTCTGCAACCACAGAATCACCGGAAGGAAACCTCACCAAAAAAGCATTCCCCACTCGATCTGGTGTCAAATGATACCGATCCAGAAAGGTTCGAGCCACAAATGAATGGGTCGCGCCAGAATCGAAGAGAACATGCGTCCAATGGTTCTTTACCTTAAAGTTTCCTATAAGGGTACATGTGTAGCTAAGAACTACGCGTAAGAGTCATAAACAAAACGTGAACCAGAGGAAGGAATCAAACCTGAGATAACCTGAGGTGACATCTCAGCTTCCTCTGAAGAGATCACATTTAACTTCCCCTTTCCTTTGTCCAAACGCGGAGGCGGAGGCAAAGCCTAGAGTGGCATTGGCTGCAACACGGGCTGGTTTTGTGGGCACCTTGCCTTGAGGTGTCCCTGTTTGCCACACTGAAAGCACACCTTGTCTTTGACCCAGCAGCGGCCCACATCATGACCTCTTCCCCCACAACTTGTACACTCCAAGTCTCTGGTTGGCGCACCCTGAATGGCGTGCACCTGCTCCTTCTTATGCATTCCCAATCGCTTGAAACATCGCTCAAACGGGTGACCTGACCGGCCACAGAAGCTACACGTCTCCTTATTCTTCTTTCTTACGTCTGATTCTTGGGAGCTTTTCCCTTCCACCAGCTTTCTCTTGTCCTTCCTCATCAGCTGCCCTCTTTGTTTTGCAGTTTCTATAGCTTCCACCTTCAAAGAAGCCTCAACCACACTGGTGTAACTCGTCCCTCCATAAGCGCTTGCGAACTGCTGAACATCACTCCTGAGCCCGCCAAGAAATCTCTTCACTCGGTCAGCTTCTGTCGTCACCAAGCTCGGAGCGAACCGACTTAGCTTGCTAAACTCAATTTCATACTCACTAACTATGAGTGTCCTCTGCTTCAGGTACAAGAAGTCATTCATCAGGCAGTCCCTTTCGACCAATGGCAGAAATTTGCGTCGTAGCATTTCTTTGAAGGCTTCCCATGAACATCCCGCCACTAAGCTTTCCTTTTCTTGCAACCACCAACTTTTAGCCAACTCTTTTAGTTGATAGGCAGCAAGCATCACCTTCTGGTCCTCGGTAATGCCAGAATAGACAAACATCTCTTCCAACGTGATCACCAAATCATCCAAGATCACAAAGTCCGCTTTTCCATCATAGGTAGGTGGTCCAAGTCGCCGAAACTACGAGATAAAAGTCATCGCAGGAGGAACCACAACTGGGGGTATCAACGCCACGGAAGGAGTAGAAACAGCGGGGCCTCTGACAGGCTCTTGCACTCTTGGTGCCAGCCCAGACATCACTGATGACATAGCTTGGAGCTGGGACTGTACATCCTGCACTTACCTCGTCAAAGCATCATTACTTTGTCATAGACTATCCATCAGGGCATTATTCTACACGCCCGAAGACTCGCCCTCAGATTGGGGAGTCCGCCTTATCACTGGACGCTTCGACATCCTATAAACACGTTCACCCTCATCAAGCTCAAACCCAACACAAACACACAACTACTATGTACAGACAATACATATATAAATATGAACATCAACTGCTAACTTGCTCCGGGAGTTTGAGCATGATGTTATGCCTAGCCGAAGCTGACTCACCATCATCCCACTAACTGGTGCCTAAACGATGAATGCATGAATTTATTTGACCCAAAACCACGAGTGTATCGGTGTCATCATGTAAATCTTTAGCTTGGCACGTTGTGCTCATGCAATGTTATGTTATGCGTGCTGTGCTATGCATTCTAGAAAAGGCCTTAATGCATGCCATGAGCGGTCGTATACATCACAATGTTATACTACATAGCATTGCATGCAACGAATAAAAGAAAACGTGCTAGTCGCATCCATGTAGTGAGGTTATGCATCCCATACTACATAACCCTCACATGTTGCCCCTACAGTGGATCCATATACAACCACATATTATGCATCCCATACTACATAATATGCCCCGTATACTTCTGTGCATGCCATGAGTGTAGTGTTTGTGCTTCGGCCAAGACATACTGATGGCACCTCGGTGTGTGTATGAGATGATGATGATTAATAATGTTTACTAAAAGGAAAGTTTGCCCGACCAATTATCAAGCAAACCTCCCTCTAATACCAACTGTCATAACCCGCATTTCCTCAACAAGCACATTGTATCAAAGCAAGAGGAAACACGGGTTATGATGCCACGTCGTGCAGGGGATAACTGTACACACTCAGGCAAACCTTTACACTTACTAGACTAGATTACAATAATCAGTTATATGCAAGAAAACCGTTGAGGTTGATGGCCGTATCCCTTGGCCTAGTAGAGCAAAATGTGGTGTACGCGGCGGAAAATAATTTACGTTCGTTGTGAGTTTTCCTATATGCACTCTAGATTTATTATACCATAGGAAATCGTCCGTGTTTACGTGGTTTGGAAATACGTCTTAGGTTACCAAAATATGTATGCATGACATAGAATAGTAGGTTTGTTTTAACTTTAAAATATCTAATGCAACCTAGCATAAATCCTTCCCAAGAGCAAGTAGGCATCATCTCATCCAAATGATTCATATTAGCAGTCTAGCATTCATATGTAACAAGTAATGAAAGCCACCAATGGGCGCCAACAAGCTGACACGAACCCATTGGGGCATATGTATGTCTGTACAAGAAAGTAATGAACTATCTCGCCCAACAAGCTCGACAAGCTCCAAGGAAATTTCACCAAACTCTAGCCGCTCAACCGGCTACAACCTGCACCTGAGGCATTCAAGAAAGAACACCTCAGCAATCATCAAGGCTACAACATAGAGCATTAAGTTCAGAAAATATGACGAAGGGGCTTACCGACCCCGTAGCAATTTTTTTTATATAAATCGAGTGAAAAGAACAGGGTGGAAAACAAGTGTCAAACACTGCCAACCTAACGTGTAAAACGCACCAATTACGTGAAAGTCTCATCAAGTCCTGCTCAACCCGCAGGAGCAAAAAGGCAACACATATATGCCCATTCCATCATCTTTATAACAAGAAACAACTATACTAGTGAAACATAAGCAGCAGTTAAGTTCGATTCCGCAAGGGTCTTTTGGTGGCGGCCCTAAAGTGGAACGCACCAATAAAAGCCAGCCCAAATCGGGGCCAAAACGGTGCTCTACACCACAAAACAAAACCCGGTGGCCACCAAGGCTGAAACCACACCACCCCTTACCGAATCCTCACACAAACGCTCCTGCCATGGCTCACAATTCGCCTCGCAAAACTCACCATAACCCAAGCTAAACACGTTTCAATTCATCGTCCTCACTCATGACCACAAATTGCCCAAGTTATGTCAAACTTGATAGAGTTTGGGTCTCTACTTCACCATAAGCGAACCTCATAATTAACAACGCCGACTAAACACAACAAGATCTCGAATCATATGAATAAGAAAGGTAACTAATAGAGAAATACAAGGTAAAACATGACAAAATGAGATGAACAATAGGTAAGCATATAGATTAGGAAATTCTTAAAAGACAAGATTATTTATGATTGTGAGTACTAAACAAAAGTAAGAGTAACAAGGCTAACCTATTTAGACAAAAGTGAGGTGCAAAACAAGAAGAACAAGCTAGTAAAATTAAAAGGGGAAAGCTAGCTAAACTTGCACAATCAACAAACAGGAAAACAAGATTGGCAAGGGTGAAGAACACCGCTTGCGTGAACCGAAACGACACTGCGACAGCTGCTCCTCTTTTTCCTTTTTTTTCTTCCCTTGCCTTAGCTTTTCTCCCTTGCTTTCTCTTTGAAATGGGGAAGAAGATGAAGAAGGGAATAAGTGAGGAGGAAAACTCTTGTCTCGGCCTTATTTCCTCCAGGACAGAGCTGTACCGCTTGATCCAGAATCAGAGAAACGAACGGCACAAAAAAAACTGAAAAAGTCGATTTTCGGCCCTGTCACGCCCCGTGTCATGCCCATGTCACAGGGCGTGTACCCTAAGCGGCGCAGAATGTCGGCAAATTCAAGTTTATCCACAAGGTACATGGCAGGGTGCACGCCCGTGACGGGTCGGTCACGCCCGTGACCCAGGGCGTGTAACCCGTGTCTCGACATTTCGTCGACCAAAAGTGTCGACACTTCGACAAAGCTGGACACGCCCTGTGACACGCCCGTGTCACAGGCCGTGTCCCCTCTCTCGACACTCGACACCCTACACTCGACACTCGACACTCGACACTCGACATTCGTCGACACAGCGGGACACGGCCCGTGACACGCCCGTGTCATGGGGCGTGTACCCCATTCATGGATCTCAACTCGACGCAAGAAATTCGTCGAGTCAAGGAGGTCACGCCCCAGGTCACGCCCCGACACGCCCGTGTCGGGGGCGTGTTCCTCCCGTAACTTTGTCGAACGAAGTTCGACGACAACAAAGTCAAAACGCATCCCGAGCTGGACACGCCCGTGTCCCAGGCCGTGTCACTCAAAAAAATGACTATTTGTCACTGTTTTGAAAAATGTTCCTTTCTCGGCCTAGACCATTTCTTCCTTAAGGACTTTTTACCATTTTTTTGTCAAATCCAGGAAACATGCTTTCATCTACTAACTCCACATCTTCCATACAAAATTCCATACAAGCAACCCATTTTGAGCATGCATTCCCCAAACATAGACTCAGGCTCGAGAAAGTGCATGCATTCCCTAAGAGGCCTCACCGAGTCCCCAAAAATAGACTCCAGCTTGCTGGGGAACCGTGCACCTAGGCTACCAAAACAGCCACTCGAAAGCCCGCGTGAAAACCATGCTCGAACAACGGTCAAAGCCAATGTAACGCCCATCAAGCGTATGCAATCATTCAACGAAAAATCCGGGGCGTTACACGATGGGCAAGACTCGGCTCGATGCTGACAAGAGGTCCAAATGTGCTCGGCAATTCGCAAAGTATAGCTTCTATGAGGGAAACACTAGCAAGCAGACGCTCGCAGACTTCATTACCGACTACGTCCCCGCGGGAATCTTTGAGCGCTGACCCTCGGCAGGTGAGGCCATCAAATTATTCTTTTAAGATGAGCTTGTCTTCCCTATATCGCACTTCGAGGTGGGGTTGTGCCTCCCCCTATGGCCAGAGATCCACCAAATCTTGAAGTACTATGGCGCGGTCCCTGCCCAACTAAACCCGAATGCCATTGCCATGATGGTGGCATTCGCCTGCTACCTCCGTCGAGAGCGGATAGAGTTCAACCTGACGTCTTTAGGAAGCTCTTCATTTACCGCGCAACTAATGAAGGGGTCGCCTTCCTGGCCGGCTCACAGTTCAAGGTCCGCGAGATGGCCAAAAAGAACCACAATTGGTTCTTAAAGCTCATCTTCATCAAGGGTGAGCTCGGCAATATATCCTTCTCACCTCGGCAGAAAAGCGATGAGGTATACCGACCCCCGACGGTGATGGGCAATGATGTCGAGCTCCACAAAGTCTTCCTCGGCAAGGAGTTCGAGCTCTCCTTCCTTCGAAGGGTCCTCGACTCGCTTCCCCGGTTCTGCCCGGCGAAGGTATAACCCTTTCCTTTATTTCCTCTTCAATGGGCTCGCTTAATAATAATTTTTCTAACTCCCAAGTCTTTTTCTACATGTGAGTGGCTGATTCCCAATCACCCACCTTTTGCAGACTCGGGACTCTAACCAAAACCACTCGCGCGCGAGCGGGTAGCGGCAGCAGCCTGCCAAAGCGAGCTGGAGTCGGGCAAACCTTCAACCAGTAAGAAGCGACCCGACCCGCGGGATCCAGCTCGCCTCGCCGTCCCACACCGCCAAAAAAGATGAAGAAGGCGATGGTGGTCTCCAAGGGGAGACACCACCAATAACAACAAATATACTTGAGCTCCCCAGAGACTACGCCAGAGAAGTCGCCAGAGAAAGATCAGGGCAGAGGTGACCCGCCTGCCTCCAACACCATCCAGGAGCTCACGGCCCGTGATCTGGGCCTACCGAAGGACCACCGGAACTATGGTCTCGGCCGAAAGGCCAAGGACTTGCTCGGCGCGCCGATGGTCCAATGGGACAAGAATGATCATCGAGTATCCATCTCCTCTCTCATTCCCTCCTGGTCAAAGTGCCACCCTCCCAGCGGGCACGCCTATGCCCTAGGGTTCGGGCTGTACGGCCGCAAGGATGTCACGGCCTATAGTGACATGAGCCTCCAGCGGCTCGCCCATGAGAGCTCGTGAGCTCAAATGCATGCGCTGGAGCTTGCGCACACGTCAACTCTTCGTGGCTTCCACCTCAGCCACAACTTGGCGAAGGTGGATTAGGAGCGGGATGTCACGAAGGACGATGCTGCCGACCTGGCGAAGCAACTTGGGATCGCTGAGAGACTCCTTGCCAAAGCTGCTGTAAGACCCCCTCCTTTTTTTTCTTTATCAACACCGGGGTCTTAGGCCCAGAACCGCCGTTTTGCGGTGAC
Source organism: Platanthera guangdongensis (assembly GCA_039583875.1). NCBI lineage: Eukaryota > Viridiplantae > Streptophyta > Magnoliopsida > Asparagales > Orchidaceae > Platanthera > Platanthera guangdongensis. Next base: position 252,552,702 of record CM077150.1, read on the forward strand.
TCCTTCACGCCCTGAAGGATCATCACCACAAAGCGCCGATTCTGCCGGCCAATTCAATCACAGAAAAGTAGCATAATGAAGTAAATGGAAACTTGCAGTCCACAGAAAATCACATATCATAGTAAATAAATCTCCACGAAGAGAGTGTCCACAGAATAATACATCAGAGAGCTAAAATACGGGCTTATGCCCGGTACATCATATCCTCACTACAAAATCACTCGTGCGGAAGCAAAAGCAGAAAAACTACTCAAGTCGAGGCTCACGGTCCCGGCTGTATGAAATCTAGAGCTAGACTGCCCCACCTCCAAGCGCACCGGTCTCTGGGGCTGCTCCTCCATGCTGGACTCCACGATCCCCTAAATGATGCGGTTCGAAAATCGTTAGTCTAAAAGACTAAGTCCTATCATCCCCCACCCCTTCCTCCACGGCTCCTAGGCACCGAGCGGAGAGGAAGAAAGTGGAGGACTTGAAGGTGGAGAATAATCAAAACAGATGGTAGCGGACCTATACTTGCAATTCTATAATAGATATTGACAATAAGATTTAAATAAGAAAAGTAACCTTCACGTAAGCCAATGGGTCTTCTGCAAGGCTCCCATCGTATAAAAAGTCTCATACCAATTTATATGTTGGAGTGTCGGTTATCAAACAGCAGTATATGTATATATATATATATCAAAATTGACCTTAATTTATAAACCTGCTCACACAAGCTTATAGACCAAGTGGTCATTTTGCAGGTCCTAATGTATAAGCGTCCCATTCCACTTATACATTAGGTGTCAGGGGTTAAATGAATTGATTATGCTATGACATGCAAGTGGGTATGATGGAACATGCAAGTGCAACACACACACCCGACTCTGTGCACACAGACCTTTAGTTCCCCCTTTCTGGAGCCGTAACCTCCCAGGATACCTCCGTAGTGGCAGACGGAAGCGGTGGGTTGGGTCTCGCCCACCTCTAAACCAGTAAAGCACTACCTATCATACCTATCGTACGCCTTAACGCTTGGTGCACGAAGCAGACTCCTGCGTACTCTTGGCGGCTGGCGCACCGGACTTCTGTTGGCGAAGTGCTAACCACACTTGCCGAGCCAACGTATTGGCGTCGGTGCATCGACCCTCCAATACCGAAGACCCACCACCTTAATTTTTCTTTCCTTTTATGCACATGCAAATTTAGCGTAATCAAAAACCGAGCCGAAGCTCCCCGGACCAAAACGTCCATCTCAAACGATCGTACCGAAGCTCCCCAGACCCAAAGTCCGTCTTTTAACCATCCGAGCTGAAGCTCCCAGCTATCTTCCAGTGCTATCAGTGTTGTTGGGTACATTGATCAAATGTACCTGATTTGAAGAAGCCTCACCCAACTCAATGATATACATCATAATGTATTTGATGTATGTTGAGTTTACTTGTGCAGGTTAAGTAATCACTGGACTGAAGCAAAAAGTTTCTAAGTCCATGTGTCGACACCCAGAGGGAAAGTGTCGACACTCAAGAAAGCTTGTGTCGACACCCAGACAAGCAGTGTCGACACTTGGAGTCATTGTGTCGACACCTGGGATGCAGAGTCGACACCAGACAGAAAGTGTCGACACTTGGAGCTGTGTCGACACTCAGTGAAGAAAAGTGCAGACAGAATGTGTCGACACAAGGAGCTGTGTCGACACCCAGTGAAGCCGTGTCTACACCAGAAAGTGTCGACACTTGGAGCTGTGTCGACACTCAGCAAAAGTCTGCAGAGACTAAGTACAAGTGTCGACACCCAGCACAATGTGTCGACACTCAACAGAAGAGTCAGCATTTGAAGTATGTGTCGACACCCAGAACAATGTGTCGACACCCAGAACAATGTGTCGACACACAGCTGAAGACTCAACACTTGAAGAAAGTGTCGACACAAGGAGCTGTGTCGACACTTAGCAAAGAACAGAATTATTTCCAAAATATTCTAAGTACAAGTGTCGACACTAAAGGAATGTGTCGACACTCAGCTGAAGTCTCAACAGAAGAATCAAGTGTCGACACAAGGAGCTGTGTCGACACTCAGCAAGAATCAACATAGAAGACTATGTGTCGACACCAAGAAGCAGTGTCGACACTTAACAGATACAACACAAGAAGTTGTGTCGACACAAAGGAGATGTGTCGACACTTAGAAGAATTCAGCAAAAGCTAGAAGAACAAGTACTTGTGTCGACACTCAATTTCAGTGTCGACACATGCAGAAGAATCTGTGTCGAGACATACAAGGAAATGTGTCGACACCTTGTAGACTTGTGTCGACACTGACACAACATGTGTCGACACTTGGAATATAAGTGTCGACACTTAAAGACAGAAAGTCTCGAAACTTACAGACAGTTAGAGATTTTCAAGAAATGACTGGATGACTTGACAGCTGCCGTTCCAGCCAATCTACAGCACCTGTTAGAGATATCAGAAGTCAGTTATGGACCGGACCAGCCGGTTACCATGAAGAAGGCCTATAAATAGGCATCTACAGTTTACAGAAACGGTGTTTAAAAGATCAACTGGTTCAGATTATTATTGAACAAGTCATTGAAGTGGTACACAAAGTATCAACACAAGAAGATCTTGCAGTCCAAGTGCAGATCTAAGAAGTTGGAGAGAGAGGGCTCCATCCAAGAAATCAGCCTCTGGAACTAGGCTGAGAAGAAGGATTCAGATTCAATTCTAGATCTTAAGTGGCAGAGGTCAAGGAACAACTGCAGGAGGATTCAGTCTTATTCAGTTCTACTCAAGAAACTTTGAAGAAAGCTAAGTCAGGGTGAATCCAGCTGAGTTCTTCCAAGAACTCATCAAGAAACTCTCAACTCCCCTCTTTCATTTCTGAGTTGTTGAGTTAATTTTTTGTAAAACATTTTTATCTTGTAGGATCCTTTGGATCTGAGTGAATTGTAAGCCTATAACTATAAAGGCTGAGGGTAGGACTTGTTAGCCTGAGTGTAGGAGATTGAGATCTCTGAGTGTAGGCCTTGTTGGCTGAGTGTAGGCCTTAGTTGGCTGAGTGTAGGCCTTGATTGGCTGAGTGTAGGCTTTGGGATAAAGCTGAGTTGTAAGGCTTTGAGCCTGAGGTGTAGGAACCAATTTGGGTTCTGAGACAGTGGAGGAGTTTGGCCGAATCTAGTACACTGCTAGATAGGCGAAGGGGGAAAGTGGATGTACCCATATCTTGGGGAACCACTATAAACCACTGTGTTGTGCTGTGATTGTGCTGTGTATGCTGTGAATACTTTGTGATTGCTGTGCAAAAGTTAAAAATCTGTGATAATAAACTGTTTGCTGCCAGTAAAGTTAGAAAAGGATTAGGTCACCTATTCACCCCCCTCTAGGTGTTTAGGTACCATATCTTTCAAGTGGTATCAAAGCGAGGTTACTCAAAAAGGACTAACAGTCTGAGGAGATCCTGTTTGGCAGATTCAGTATAAGACAAAACACAGTTTCAAGAAATTCAAGAAAATCAAGAAACATGGGTTCTTCTGAGAATCACAAGGAATTGGGTTCCATGAAATTACCCATATGCAGGAAAGAGATCTTTGGGATCTGGAAAGAAAGGGTAAGGCTATTTATGGAAGCCTCTGACCCTAGAATCTACATCACAGTAAAGGAAGGGCCATATGTGCCAATGAAGATTTCAGTTTTGGATGCAAATCAGAGAACTCCAAAGGATTTCTCTGAGATGAGTAAGGATGAGATTGTCCTAGCTACAATGGACAAGAGGGCACAAAACATTATTGTAAGTGTCATAGATGATGCAACTTTTCAGAATCTTATACACTGTAAGACAGCTAAAGAGATGTGGGACACTCTTATAGTTTATATGGAAGGATCTGAAGAAGTCAAGCAAGATAGAAAATCCTTGCTAAATCAGGAGTATGGGAGCTTTAGACAAGGTAAAGGTGATAGCATAACTGAGTGCTACAAGAAGTTCTATAGAATAGTTAATGAACTCATGTCTTATGGAAGAGAGTTCAGTAACTATGAACTAAATGATAAGTTCTTAAGGTCCCTAACCAAAGATTGGGACACAAAGATCTGTGTCATAAGAGAAATGGCTAAGTTGGGGGAAATTCCTCCTCCTACACTGTTTGGCAAGTTATTGTCATATGAGATGCAATTGACAGTGAGGAAAGAGGAGGAGAAATCAACAAGGACTGAATACAAGGAAAGATCAGTTGCTTTCAAGACAGAAGTTCCCAAAAAGTGCAGGAATAAGTCATCAACTCCACCTCCAGAGGTAGTTGATTCAGAGTCTGATGAGTCAGTCAGCACAAAGAGTGAGAACAGTGAAAGTGATGAAGACTTTGCTGCCTTCACTAGGCACTTTCAGAAATTCTTGAAGAAGAAACAGTGGAGGTCAAGACCTTCTTCTTCAAAGGGAAAGGAAGTCTTTTATCAGGAGAAAAAGCCTTCAAAGAAAGACAGGAAGAGGACAAAGTCAAGCAAGGCAACTGGATCTAAGATAGTATGCTACTGCTGCAATAGACAGGGCCATGTTATTGCAGATTGTCCAGAGAAGAGAAAGGAATCTGGTGACAGGAAAAAGGCTCACTTCAAAGGCAAGAAAGAGAAGTCTTTTGTTGCCAAGAAGGAGAAGACTCTATCAGACATTTCTTCTTCAGAAACTGAGTCTGAGGCTGAAGCCTACATAAGGCTATTTGCTGGAGAAGAAGAGGAAGAATTCATGCAGATCATGGAGTCTATTTATGAACAAGAAGACAGTCAATGCCAAGGACTAATGGCTTTGACAGACAGTGCCAAAATCCTGGAGCAGCCAGGACCCAGTCAGGTACAAAGTTCAAGTTTAAATTCAGTTTCTTGTTCTAGTTCAGAATCAGATTCATCTTAATCAAGTGATGAAAGTGTATCTGAGTCTGAGGATGATATTCATCAACTTATAGATGAATATAAGGTGCTGTTGCAAGCTTACAAGAAAAACAAGTCCTTAGCTAAAAGTCAGGCAAAGGAAATTGCTGATCTTAAAGCTGCTGCAACAGATTTTGAGAAGCAATTTGATCAAAAGCTGAATGAGATAGCTAGGCTGAAACACATAACAGTGATTCAGATGGGTACTATATCATTTAAGAATGATCAAATTAAGAGTCTGGAGATCAATCTTCAGAAGGAGAATGACTTAGTTGCTAGGTTTTCTAAACCTAAGTCAGTATTACCTTTAATTGATGAATTTGTTCATCAAAAAGGCAAGGCTGGATTGGGCTTTATTAGACCTGCAAGGACTGAGCAGTCCAAGTCTAAGTCCAAGGGCAAAGCCCCAGCATTCAACAAGACTGCTGTAGATAATACAGCAAAGGCTGTACCTAAGCAAAGGTACAACAAGTTTGAATGTTGGTGCTGTGGCAAAATTGGCCACTTTGCAGTGGACTGTTGACACAATGCCAGTGCCAAGGTGAGTAGCAAGCTACCTGTTGGAAATCCTACAGGGAGCTTTGTCAGATTGCAGACTAACAAATACCAAGGACCCAAGAATTCTTTGGGTTCTAAGGTTCATTAATCTGTTTTGCAGGTGAGTCCAAGTGGCCATAACCCAACATGGTACTTGGACAGTGGATGTTCCAGACATATGACTGGAACAAGAAGATTACTAAAGGACTACATTCCAGTAAAAGATGGTCCAAAAGTAACCTTTGGTGGTTCTGAAAAAGGAATCATCAAAGGATTTGGTAACATTTCTACAAACTTAGTTACCATTACTCAAGTGGCTTATGTTAAAGGGTTGAAACACAACCTAATAAGTATAAGTCAATTAAGTGATGTAGGGTATGACATCTCATTTGCTAAAAATGGTTGTCATATCAAGAGGTCAAGTGATCAAGAGATCATTTTGACAGGATATAGGAAGAGGAATGTCTACTGCCTAGACATTATGGTTGAGAACAATGGTTCTCCAGTTTGTCTTGTAGCTGATGAGACAGTCTCTCATTGTGTCAAATGGCACAAGAGGCTTGCCCATCTTAACTACAAGACTATTAGCAAACTCTTTAGCAAAGAGTTAGTGAGGAATGGTCCTCAAGTTAAGTGTGTCAAAGATGGTATTTGCTCAGCTTATCAAAAGGGCAAGCAGACTAAATCCACCTTTAAAAGCATAGAAAACAAAGATGCTATGAGGTGTTTGTACCTCTTGCATTTGGATCTCTTTGGTCCAATGCCAGTTCACAGCTTAGGTAGGAAGGTCTATACCCTTGTAGTTGTAGATGACTACTCAAGATTTTCCTGGGTGTTCTTCTTAAGACAGAAATCTGAAACACCTAGTGTCTTCTACAGCTTTATCAAGCAAATTCAGAATGAACTAAATAGTACTGTGGTCAAAATTAGTAGTGACCATGGTACTGAGTTTCAGTCTGAAAGCATGACAAAACTATGTGAAGACTTTGGATTATTTCAAGAATTCTCATCACCTAGAACACCTCAGCAAAATGGCATTGCTGAGAGGAAGAATAGAACCTTGATAGAGGCTGGTAGAACCCTATTGAGTGATACATCACTGCCAGAGTATTTCTGGGCTGAAGCAGTTAACACTGCATGCCATGTTATAGATAGGGCTACCATCACTAAAGGGCTAAACAAGACCCCCTATGAAGTTGTGAAAGGCAAGAAACCAAACCTATCCTACTTCAGGATCTTTGGTTGCAAATGCTTCATACTTAACAATGGGAAGTCTTACTTAACTAAGTTTGCTGCCAAGTCCCAAGAGGGAATTTTTGTTGGGTACATCAATAATAGTAAGGCTTATAGAGTCTACAACTTGACTACACAAGTTGTAGAAGAATCAGTGCATGTAGTTTTTGATGAGACTAAACTTATTAATAATGAGTTGTCTAGCAGTGTATGCAGCCCCACAGGTTTGACAAAGAAAATGGACAAGCTTACTATAGAAGAAGTGCCTGCTGCAAGACAGCAAGGAGAGGAGAGTAGCTGCTGTCCAGGGGGAGAACTACATGTGCCAATTGCTGAAGAAATACAAGGAGTACAGCATGATGCAGATGCTGAAGTGATTCAACCAGAAGTGAGGATGCCTCCAGCCTACAGACATCTTAGAGATCATCCAGTAGAGCTGATTATTGGAGATCCAAGACAAGGAGTTCAAACAAGGAGCAGAAATTAGAATGCTGCAATCTATTCCAGCTTTCTGTCACAAGTTGAACCTAAGAAGTTTGAAGAAGCAATACAAGATCCACAATGGACTGAAGCAATGCAAGAAGAGCTTAATCAGTTCAAGAGGTGCAAGGTCTGGGAATTGGTTCCTAAACCTAAAGACCACAATGTAATAGGAACTAAGTGGATCTACAGGAATAAGATGGATGAACAAGGGGTCATCATTAAGAATAAGGCTAGATTGGTTGCTAAAGGATATAGGCAAGAAGAAGGTATTGACTTTGATCAAACCTTTGCTCCAGTAGCCAGACTGGAAGCCATAAGAATGTTCTTGGCCTATGCAACCTATCAAGGATTCAAGGTATACCAAATGGATGTCAAGTCAGCATTCCTAAATGGTAATTTGAAAGAAGAAGTCTATGTGGAGCAGACTTCAGGTTTTGTTGATCCAACTCTACCTCATCATGTCTATAGACTTAGGAAAGCTTTATATGGGTTAAAGCAAGCCCCTAGGGCTTGGTATGAAACCCTATCTAGTTTTCTCATTGAGAACAAGTTCTCAAGGGGGAAAATAGATAAGACTCTATTCCTTAGGGAATCTAGAGGCAAAGTCATACTAGTCCAAATATATGTAGATGACATTATATTTGGGTCTACTGAAAGCAGCCTTTGCAAAAAGTTTGCAAAATTATGCAAGGTCAGTTTGAGATGAGTAGTATGGGAGAGCTGAAGTTTTTCTTGGGTCTCCAAGTTAAACAGACTGAGAGTGGTTTGTCCATTTGTCAGTCAAAGTTCACCCTAGAACTCATAAGGAAGTATGGTATGGATTCATCCAGTACCATGAAGACTCCTATGGGGTCAAGTATGTCTCTTAGCAAGGATGATGCAGGGAAACCTGTAGATGAAACCTTGTATAGAGGGATAGTTGGCTCCCTATTATACTTGACTGCTAGTAGACCAGACATCATGTATGCTACATGTGTTTGTGCAAGGTATCAATCCTGCCCTAAAGAGTCTCATTTGACTGCAGTCAAAAGAATATTGAGATATCTAAAGGGCACTCCCTATCTAGGCCTCTGGTACCCTAGGAATGGAGATTTTGATCTAACAGGTTATTCAGATGCAGACTTTGCAGGATGCAAAGAGGATAGAAAGAGCACTACTGGAACCTGTCAATTCCTAGGTGGGAGACTAATTTCATGGAGTAGCAAGAAGCAAACCAGTGTGGCTATCTCCACAACTGAGTCAGAGTATGTGGCTGTAGGAAGTTGCTGTGCTCAACTTCTGTGGATTCAACATCAGCTAGAGGACTATGGATTTCAGGTAAGTAGAACTCCACTTTTCTGTGATTCTACAAGTGCTATTTCAATAGCTAATAACCCTGTATCCCATAGTAGGACAAAACATATTGAGATTAAATATCATTTTCTTAGGGAGCATGTAGAAAGAGAAGATATTTTATTAGAATATGTTAAAACAGATGAACAAGTAGCTGATATGTTTACTAAGCCACTAGAAGAAGCTAAGTTCAATAGATTCAAAATTGAACTAGGAATGATAAACTTAGAGTAAGTTTATAGATTTGAAAATGACTAAGTAAAAAGGTGTCGACACATAGACTAGTCTATGTCGACACAGAATAGTGGTGTCGACACTTCGGGAAAAAGGTGTCGACACATCTAGGAATGTGGTGTCGACACTTCAGAATGTTAGTATCGACACATGTCTAGTAGGTGTCGACACATCCAATATGGTGTCGACACTTAAGTTTTACTCAGAATTTTTCTAAGTAAAGTCTCGATAATGTGTCGAGTTATGTTGTGTCGACACATAACCAAGTGTCGACACATAAAATCTGTTGACTAAACTTGTGTCGACACATATGTGTCGAGACATTATAAGTCAGTGTCGACACTTGTTGCCAGTGTCGACACATTTTAAGTTAGCTGTCCCGCCTGTTCATCTTCAAAATCAGAAAGGTATAAATAGGGTTCTGTCTTTGTTTGTCGACACGCTTTCAAAGTTTCGAGACCAAAACTACTGTGTCGACACCTCTCTTTTCTACAGACAAATTCTACAAACCCTAATGGCTCCTAAGCTTGAGGAGAATGTTAACGAGGGTTATGAGCTTGTGCGCGGCGCATTCGACGATGCAGATCAAGAAATTCAGGCAGTGGTAACCCTAGTCGCCGATTCTGGACTAGAATATCTCTTGTCTGAACCTACAAAGATTTGGAAGAAGGAAGTACTTGAATTTCTTAATGGAGCTGCCGTAGATGAATCTGGATTCAGAATCAAATCCAGAGTTCATGGAACTAAGATTAAGGTTTCACCTAAGAGTCTGAGGAAGGTACTTCAGCTACCAAAAATTCAAGATGAAGAAGAGGTTACTGCTTCAAAGACCAGGGAAGCTTTAAACTGGTGTGGTCTTGATCCAAAGATAAAGATAGGTTCTGTCTTTAACAGGAAAGGCATGAATACTCAAGGAAAATTCATGTCTGAGATTGTGAGAAAAGTCTTACTCAGTAAGCCAGGAGGGCATGACAGAGTGTCTGCCAATATGTTTGGAGTAATGACAAGAATTATCTTTAATCTAAGAACTGATTGCTCAATCATAGTATTTGATAAGATTAAGGAGAGCTTGAAGAAGCCCAATCTGGGCAGGATCATTAGTCTCTACCTAGCTGGTACCATACCAGAGGTGATGAGTGCAGCTGCAGGTAGCAAAATAAACCACATGAGGAAGATGGATCTAAGGATCTTTTCAAGATGGGACAGGGTGTTGTCAAAGGACATGCCAACCCCTGAGAAGACTATTACTGAGAAGGAGATTCCTCCTAAGAAAAAGAGAAAAACTGCTCCAGTTGAACAAGAGTCCTCCAGCAGTTCAGGGAGTGAAGAACATGTTGTTTTCACTCCCGATGACCAAGAGGAAGTGGTTACAGAGAAGACCCCTGCTGCTCAAGAGACTGCTGAGATCCAGGGGTAGCTGCCTCCAGCTAGCCCCATCCACAGGGATCAAAGCCAGGGGGAGCATCCAGTTGTAGAAGCAGCATCTACACTAGATAGTGAGCAAGCCACAACCATCATTCAAGAGGTACTCACTGATCTAAAAACTTTAGAATATCTTATAGAAGATGCTGACTTGTCTGATATTCCTCAGCAAACACAGCTGCCTAGTCAAGTTCCAGATGTTGTTAGAGAGGACACATCTGCTGTACAAGAAGAGATTCCTGCTCTAGTAGTTGAAGAACAAAGAATGTCTCCTGCTCAATCACCTCAAGAGTTCACCATGGAAGATCTATTTCTCAATCTAGATCAAGTTGATTTTGACATGGACAAAGAAGCTGCTGAAGGAGAGACTGCTGCTGCTGAGGGGGAGCAAATGCAAGTTCTGGAGGAGCCTATAAGGCAAGAAACTGAGAAGGCACAAGATGTGCAAGCTGACAAGCCTCCAAGCCCTAAGGAGAGGGTTGATATTGTCAGCACTTCTGCCTCTGAAGATGAGGAGACTGTAAGGGCAAGGAAAAAGAAACTCTATGTATTCAAGAGAAGGAGCCAGAGTTACAAGAAGGCTCTGCAAACTATAGCCCCACAGCCTATAATTCAACAAGCCCCAACTGTTGATTATAGTGCCTTAATGATTGCCATGCAGATAAAACTTGATGAACAAAGAAAGGCTATAGAGGCTTATGTGGATAAAGGGCAGAAGACTTTACAATTTGATCTGGCCCAAGATATAAAATCTATAAGGTTTGAGATGAATCTCAACAAGAAGGAGATGACAGACTGCTTCCACAAGGGTGGAAATACAGTGGTGTATTTGGCAACACACCAAGAGAAGATCAAGGCACAGGTAGATGATATAGCATTGAAGCAAGGGTATATCCTGGAAAATCAGATAAGAATGAATGACAATTTGACTGCTTCACATAATGCTATAGTCACTGAGTTGAAGACCAAGGGTGCTGAACCTTCTACATCTACTGCTGCTGCTAAGATAGAATTTGACAAAGCCTTTCAACAAGAAATTTCTGCTGTCAAGACTGCCATCCAAGCCTCTCAGAAAGCTATATCTGATCAACTGCAAAAGCTCAAACCAGTCTTTAAAGAGGGAATCAGATATTTGGATAGTCAAATAAGATTTCAAAAGGATGATGTCAGAGACCATATGGCTCGAGAAGTCATAAAGGGGGAGAGAGTATTAGTCAAAGCTAGCTCTGACCATGTCAAATGGATATCTAATTCCATCAGAGCTACACTGGGCTATCCTCCACTCTGTGATGATGATAATGTTGCTGAATCAGGGATTCAAACTGCCTATCTTGGAGGTGAGCAACCAGAGGTAGCTCAGGTCATTTATCCACCTCCAGACTTTGAAATGATTCAAGCAGATGTGAGCACAATGTATAGCCCACTTGAGGGCAAGGACAATGTCCACATTGAAAAGGTTGTTCAACCTATATCTGAAGCCATGCAAGAGACATTACAAAAAGAAGAAGAGACAAGGTTGTCAAAGAAGAGGTTTAGGGAACAAGCAGAACAAAAGCCAGATTTTGAACAGTGGAGCCCTACCTCTAGGAATATAATTTTAACTGCCTGGAAAGCTGCCAAGGACAATACACATGACAGGAACAAATGGTTCTCTGAAGCTGAATGGAGAAAACATGAAATAAGACAAGAGGCCATTGTTCAATTCAGAAGGAAGGCTAAGATGGGAAAGCTACCTCCTACTGCAGTGGAGCCTAGCAAGTACTTCCCCAAGCCATATCACTACTTTGAGAGGCAGAAGATCAAGGCAGAAGCACTCAAACAGAAAGATCTAAAAGGCAAGAAGCCTGCTGTTGCTGAAACTGCTGAAGCCACTGTCAAAGCTCAAGTCCAACCTGGCAAAGGCATAGTTATCAAAGAAACAGACTAGAAATAGATTAAGAAATTTCTTGAAGTTTATGTTGTAATCTTTTGGATGTAACACATTTAGTAAACTTCTGAAAATGTATAAGATAAATATTAGAACAATATATGATTCATATATTTCATGTTTGTTCTGTGAATGTATCTATTTCTTATTTGTTCTGTGCTGATGAATGTGTATACATGTGTGATTTAATACATGTTATGTTTACCCTGCTGATTATAACCTGCTTTACATCATTTTGTAATTTTTAATTATGAATGATGTATATCATTGACTAAGGGTTATGACTTCTCCAAATAGGGGGAGATTGTTGGGTACATTGGTCAAATGTACCTGATTTGAAGAAGCCTCACCCAACTCAATGATATACATCATAATGTATTTGATGTATGTTGAGTTTACTTGTGCAGGTTAAGTAATCACTGGACTGAAGCAAAAAGTTTCTAAGTCCATGTGTCGACACTCAGAGGGAAAGTGTCGACACTCAAGAAAGCTTGTGTCGACACCCAGACAAGCAGTGTCGATACTTGGAGTCATTGTGTCGACACCTGGGATGCAGAGTCGACACCAGACAGAAAGTGTCGACACTTGGAGCTGTGTCGACACTCAGTGAAGAAAAGTGCAGACAGAATGTGTCGACACAAGGAGCTGTGTCGACACCCAGTGAAGCTGTGTCTACACCAGAAAGTGTCGACACTTGGAGCTGTGTCGACACTCAGCAAAAGTCTGCAGAGACTAAGTACAAGTGTCGACACCCAGCACAATGTGTCGACACTCAACAGAAGAGTCAGCATTTGAAGTATGTGTCGACACCCAGAACAATGTGTCGACACACAGCTGAAGACTCAACACTTGAAGAAAGTGTCGACACAAGGAGCTGTGTCGACACTTAGCAAAGAACAGAATTATTTCCAAAATATTCTAAGTACAAGTGTCGACACTAAAGGAATGTGTCGACACTCAGCTGAAGTCTCAACAGAAGAATCAAGTGTCGACACAAGGAGCTGTGTCGACACTCAGCAAGAATCAATATAGAAGATTATGTGTCGACACCAAGAAGCAGTGTCGACACTTAACAGATACAACACAAGAAGTTGTGTCGACACAAAGGAGATGTGTCGACACTTAGAAGAATTCAGCAAAAGCTAGAAGAACAAGTACTTGTGTCGACACTCATCAGTGTCGACACATGCAGAAGAATCTGTGTCGAGACATACAAGGAAATGTGTCGACACCTTGTAGACTTGTGTCGACACTACACAACATGTGTCGACACTTGGACTATTCGACACTTAAAGACAGAAAGTCTCGACACTTACAGACAGTTAGAGATTTTCAAGAAATGACTGGATGACTTGACAGCTGCCGTTCCAGCCAGTCTACAGCACCTGTCAGAGATATCAGAAGTCAGTTATGGACCGGACCACCGGTTAATGAAGAAGGCCTATAAATAGGCATCTACAGTTTACAGAAACGGTGGATAAAATTCAGAGATGAAGATTCAGTCCAAGTGCAGATCTAAGAAGTTGGAGAGAGAGGGCCCTCCAAGAAATCAGCCTCTGGAACTAGGCTGAGAAGAAGGATTCAGATTCAATTCTAGATCTTAAGTGGCAGAGGTGTGCAGGAGGATTCAGTCTTATTCAGTTCTACTCAGAAACTTTGCAAGTCAGGGTGAATCCAGCTGAGTTCTTCCAAGAACTCATCAAGAAACTCTCAACTCCCCTCTTTCATTTCTGAAGTTAATTTTTTGTAAAACATTTTTATCTTGTAGGATCCTTTGGATCTGAGTGAATTGTAAGCCTATATTAACTGAGGGTAGGGCTTGTTATCCTCAGAGGAGATTGAGATCTCTGAGTGTAGGCCTTGTTGGCTGAGTGTAGGCCTTGGTTGGCTGAGTGTAGGCCTTGATTGGCTGAGTGTAGGCTTTGGGATAAAGCTGAGTTCTAGTGTAGGAACCAATTTGTGTTCTGAACAGTGGAGGAGTTTGACCGAATCTAGTACACTACTAGTAGGCGAAGGGGGAAAGTGGATGTACTATCTTGGGGAACCACTATAAACCACTGTGTTGTGCTGTGATTGTGCTGTGTAACTGTGAATACTTTGTGATTGCTGTGCAAAAGTTAAAAATCTGTGATAATAAACTGTTTGCTGCCAGTAAATTAGAAAAGAATTAGGTCACCTATTCACCCCCCCTCCCCCCTCCTAGGTGTTTAGGTACATATCTTTCACATAATTACTAAGTTAATCTTTTCAGCTTGTTAAGAAGGCTAACCCAGGACTGCCCCCGGTAGTGAAGGGCTCTCAAGGGGCACTAGGAACTCTTCCCTTTTGCAAGGTATTTATTGTTATTGGTTGATCCCCTTACCTTACTTTCTCATGTTACGATAGGCTAATCCTAATTTGACTCCAACTCTCCTCGGGGAGGACTCTTTCGTCGGACCCGGCGTTCTAAACCCTAGCCAAAAAACACCTGGTAGTTCTATTTATCCTTTCCAGCTAACCAACAAAAACCAACACATGTCTCTAGTTCATATCCCAATGATTTTGCAGTTTTACTAAATGCAGAACAGTTAAGCTATTTGACCCGTAAAATAGGAAGTATACAAATGATCATCCAGTACTCATATAATAATTATTGGAGGACTATATTGGCATTTGTAGCCTGAATCCATAATTTCCTAATTTTCATAATTTAACTGATAATTTATTTATTTAATTTAATAACCAAAAGTTCCAAGTTTGAACATGAAGTACTTTTAGACAAGATAAAATCAATAAATTTATGTTAAATGCATAGTGAAAAATCATTAAAAATCAGAATCTCCCAATTTTTCAGCAAGGTTTAAGCCGTTAATTTTATTTCAAATTTAGAATATATTAAATCATTTAAAGGGGATGTACTAAAAATACCCAAAAATCAGAGAAAATTCCAGGATATTATAAGGGCACAAAAAACCACTAAGGTTTCATAATTTTTGAAAGAGTCTTTTTCCCTGAATTAACTAAATATCCAATTCTCAAAATTAGGGTCTTGTAAAGGAAGTTCTGCAAACAGACCTCTAAAATCATAAATAAATTTCTACAAGTACGTTTTGACCTGAAAACATCAAAATCTAAGCCTCATGCAATAGATATATCATCAATAAGTAATTTATTCTACCAAAGCCCCTTTCTGATTAATGAAGGAAGTACCAAATTCAATTAAAAATTGTGATAAAATTCAAAGATGTTCAACTAGCCCTCAAGTCATATTTTTAGGCACATAATATCAAATGAAATCAAATATCATTTTGGGCCTTTTGCTTATTAACAAATGAAGTACCACAAATATAATCCATAAAATTCTACAGAACTCATCAGAGGTTCTAGGTGGCCTAACACCTACTCTACCCAAGTTTCATAACATTTGGGAAGGTTTAGTGGCTGAATCTTCAAATTTGTGCTTACCCTAAAACTAGGGTTAGGGTTTTGAGGTGCCTACCTTGAATGCCTAAAGTTCTACCAAAGATCTTAGGTTA